>CM039474.1:17400827-17468375 GCA_022433065.1 Begonia loranthoides
CGCGAGCCGGCCCGCTTACCAGGCTCGCGAGCCCCGGGCTGGCGGGCTGGCGGGCTGAGGCATGCGGGCTCGGCTCGGACCGCTTACCGGGCCCGGGCCAAGCCCGCTCGGTTACTGTAGCGGTCCGAGCTGGGCTCGGACCGCTACAGTAACGGGCTGAGCGGGCGGGCTGGCGAGCCAGCCCGCCCGTTAGCCACCTCTACACACAAGCAATCTTCACGCAATGGAAGATGCATGGGATAGCCTCGTGATACTTTGATACCAAGGCTACCCAAAACATCAAGATGATTCATTCACCTAGATATACAGATAACTAAAAATCAGAATACCATGTACGATAAATTAAATGTGAGAAAACATACGTACATATACGTAAAAACAGATGTGTTATCGAATAGTCCCCGTCGAATTTTCATATATGGCAACCCACAAAATAGTAATTTGACAACCATAATGCAATGCAATGCATAAAGTATAAAAATTCCTACCTCGATAACGACATGAAGCCTAGCCGACCAGCCGCATCGTCGTCAAACACAGGTACCGAAATCTGTAAAATTTTCTAAACATCCAAATATCACACTAGGGATAAAAGATAGGTTCTAAATCGATACTAGAACCCAAATTGATATGAAACGACAAATGATCCTGATTCTAGATGAGTCATACGTGCATCGATGACAAAATTTGAAAATCTAAATCGAATAGTACAACTTTCGAAACTCTCAAATTAATAGACTTTTAAAATTTATCTAAGGAATAACTTTTATTGACACAATATAAAGATCTCATTATTTAAACATTCAAAAATAAAGTTTTAACTTCACCTCGATATATGTGCTAAACAATCGAGATGTAATTTCAACAAATGAAGGTCACCAATGAGTTCAGAACGTGGAAACAAGTTAGAAAATGAGGTCCATTCAATTTGTTAGGATCCGTGCATGCATATAGGGGGTGAATTATGCGATCTAAACTTTTTCATATAATATTTAATTCTTCTAACCCTAAGTGATTTATTAATAAATATTCAATCAAATATACACAAATATAAAGAGAGAGGGTTAGAGAGTTGACACCGATATTGTTCACTCGGTTCGGCAACCCCGACCTACGTCCACACTCCAAGCTTCCCACTTGGATATCTTTAATTGCCCAACCTCCCCGATTGGCGATGATTTACTACACGGGAGTCAACCAAATCTTTTACAGATTGTTCTCAAGGTGTCACCCTCTGGATTGATCTTAACGAGCGTCATTCTAGCCTTTCAATGTTTTGTGTACAAAGAAATAGGGAAACAAAGAATCATAACTCTCCCAAATATAATTCTCAAGTTTGGGAATATGGAGAGTTAGGATTTACACTCTTTTAATAAATTGGAATCGAGTATAAAATTTGACAGGGCTTCGCCTCGATTTTCACTTCTTTACCTAGAGCTTCAGAGACTCTTATATTTGTAGACTCTGTGAAATCGGTATACCATTTCCAATTTGGTCAACTGTCTTTCGACCATTGGAAATAGTTGTTGCATTGTCCAATTTTATCGGTCGATCGCTTGCTCGACTACTTCTTTGACGGCAGGAATAACAAGTAATCTGTCTTTAATTTCGGTCGACCATTTTCTCTTTGCTCGACCGCAGAACTGATGAGCAATCTGTTTAGACTTGTGGTCGATCAACTGGTCGACTAATTCCTTTGTGCAGACTATTTTTGGTCAACCTCCTCGCCTAATTGTTCGACCTCCTCGCTTGATTGCTTGACCTCTTCCTTCCTTTTTGCCATTCTTGATTTCTCTAAGTCCCAAGATTATATATATTAACTACATGGACTTAGGTAAACATGTTAGAACAACTGAATACCCGTATTAATGATATTTCCAATGAATATCAATATAAATATCAAGACAATACAATTAAGTAAAATAACCAATAAACAACTTAGAATTACAATTAATACATTCATCATCAAAAACAATACGCCTAATGACACTTAGCGTGACGACCCGATTTTTCATAAGCTTTTAAAAATGTGCAAAATTTAAAACTTTTGCAAGACAACTAAAATCCTTCATAATCAGAGTACTAAAACCGAATCGTCAAAAACCATTTGTTACATTCGTTATGAAAATCATTTAACAAAACATAACGGAAGCAATAATAATTTATTTAAAACATAGCAGAAGCGAAAACATTCAAATTAAAACATGCTAAGCAAATCGTTATGTTTTACAAATTACTTTACTCGTCTTTAGCTTGACCAACCACAAGTTCTGCCCGTGTAAATCTTTCATCGACTACTTTGTATTTTGTTCATCGTTCTTCTCGTCATACATGTATTCCTACACCACAAATAAACTGTAAGCCCAAAAGGCTTAGTAAGGAAAGGGAATATGCAATATGATCATGCCTCTCTTTAGTTCGTTTGGAATAGGTCTGCCCCAAACCAATCTTTCATTACGTTTCATTCATTCGTACATCGAGTTGGAAGTTGAAGGAACACGTACTGGATGGAATAGTTTGATCAACTTCTAACCTTATGTGGACTAGATCCGAACTACCCATCCGCCCTTCAACCCCACATTGCATCATTCATCATCGTTCATTGCATTCGTTCATTTCATTTTCTTCACTCATACATGTGAGTACCACCTCGAGGGGCACTCCCTACTTGTTTCTATTATCATGATGCATGAGACATAATATAGAATGAACAATAATTAAGTAATAAATAGCAAGAATAACACGAATAGTAAACAACGAATGACAAGAATAACATTAATTAAAAGCAAACACAGAAACAAATTGAAAGTGACATATAACATGCTTGATTCTACCGAACATAACACTCAAGATATAGCAAGATGAGTAAAGTATTAACTACGAGGTATCTAAGCAAATTAACATACTTAGCACTGTTATAAAAGCTTAGATGTAGCATTAATAAATAAAAGGAAACATACTTTTATAAATAAAACAGAATATAAACATGCTTCTCAAACAAATACTAGAAACGTGTTTAATAAACTAACTAATTATACATGTTTGTCTAACTAACAATTACTTGGAATTATGCTCAAATACTATAAAACATAACATAATTGATAAACAAACACAATTAATGACAATGTGCATGATGTTTTGATACTACTAGAAACATGCTCAATGAATTGATATCAACCAAAGTCATAATCAATTATATATGAAATGACTAACTGATTTTATACATTCGAAAGTAACATGCTAATTTATTAAATTAACTAAGCATGCTCATATTACTTAAAGAACTCAAATGATATATTTCATCCTAATTGATTGATCATGCTTTTATTCCAATTAATTAAACATGCTAGTTAATTAAACATGTAAAGAGTTCTATTTAATTTAACATGCTCGGTTTAGTTAACTACGCAAAATATGCTCATACAGTTATTATCCTACTAATCTACACATGTTTGATTTATGGAAATGAAGCAAGTATTAACAATTAATAAGCTACAACGAATATTATCATGAGTTGCACGGAAACTACAGCAAAAGAATATAACTAATTGTACAAAACAAAATTTAAAGTCTCTATTCATAATTGATCATATGTGCATATCATATCATCCTTCATTTTGTCATTCTATCCTCCAACTTAACGTCATCACTCATCATTCATTCATCACATTTCTCTATGATTAACATTAGCAATAAAAGATACCAATTCTATTTCCTAACCAGAACCAATAAGCAACAATATTAAAACTATATTTCAAAATACGAAACTAAACTATTTATGCATACTTTTCCGATTAAAGCAGAACATAACATACTAAATAAATCATAAGCTGGAAATCTAATTAACGAATCACAATTAGAACATGTTCAATGAATTCTATACGGACATCTACTTAATGAATTCCGATTAGAAATATGCTAGACAATTTGATATAATAAGAAACATGCTGCATGAAACGATATCAATTAAATCTAAAGCATTTATATCTCCTAACCAGAACCAATGAAAGCAATAAGCATCACAAGGAATTTATACTAAGTAAAAACAGTTCACAAAATAGAATTTCTAACTTATGCAGGTCATAACTCATTCATACTCAACTTATCATCCTATCACTTTCCACTCATCATTCGTTTCATTCCTAAGCCTCTCAATTCAACATTTGTAGTAGGAAATATACAGGAAATTAAACAACTCAACAAGAATCACAACTAAGAGAATACACTGCACAAAATAGTCAAGAATGCATATCAAGGAAAAGCAATACAATTCACACATAATACTTGTGGGTAGGGTTTTGACGACCAAGACTCTACCTAAATCTTACCTCAATTCTTCATTGTGTTTATCACCTAATCGTTATTCTTCTTCGTCTTTTTGATACCTTCACAAATTAGTAACAATTATCAATAAATCATAACTTATAAACTTCCCTATTCTTAATTACATCGTAATTCTAGGAACTCATTGCAGTAGTACACCATACCCCCACAATTAGCAACCAATTACAGATTATTAACTAACTTGTTAACTCAACAATAGCTAACAAATCAATAACTTAAATCCAGCCACCAACACCATAAACCATTTCCACATATCAACGTTCAAGCGATAACAATGCAGGAAGCTTAACTAAAATGTAACAGTAACCAATCCAAGTCATAAAATCTCATCAAACGGATAACCAACTTAACCCAACAACATTCCACATTACAATAACCAACTAATTCCAACAAAATAAATTTAGGCAAGAATATCAATTGCAGGGCTCAACGCACGGAAACAACCTTTCATCAATAATTAGCCAAGTCTTAATGATTTATAAATTCGTAGATTACAAACCACATATTCAACTCATAGCCAAAACACAGGTTATTATCCAGCTTTACAATTTAACCATCCTTAACAGAATAACTCACGTTGTAACTAATCTGAATTAAACTCCTAACTTCACCACAAGCTGCAACAACAGATATAACCAAGCTCTATTAACAGCCCAACAAATCACAGATTTCACAGAGCATAATTCATTACACTGTCATCATATATTATAAACTACAGAGGAGAACTTTACCAACAGAACATCCAAAATTGTAGCTCTCAGTAAATTCCAACATACAGTAGCTCAACCATGAAGGACCCAAGGCTCCAACCATTGACTCGAAAATTGACCCAGCCCTTCAACGCACCAACTCGTGATCGCTGCCCGTTGCCACCAATCCACGCTGCCGCCAATCCATCGCCGAGCATCATCGGGAAATGATAGGGCGTCGCCATTCAACACGACCCGACGCCAAATCTAGCGAGATCCACCAGCGCAACCCACGTCGCCGCATCATCTTGTCCGTCGCTGAAAACCCATCTCCTCGTCTTGCCGAGTCCCAAGCTCCCGCTGTCACGCGTCGTCCCTCTCCCTGCCGATCTCTCTCTCTCTCTATTCGTCTCTCTCACGGCCTCCCTCTCTCGGCTCTCTCTCTCTTTCTCCCATTTTTTTATCAATTAAACTTCCAATAACTTCTCTTAAATTATAACCTAACGATTACGTCCTTGGTAATACCCCGATAATTATCCAACTTAAAAAAGTTGGGGTGTTACACTTAAGCTAACACAATTTTCAGACGTAATTAAGCAGTTCAAAACGTGGTCAAACTATCAACATATAAAGTCAAAGTCAATAGTCAATCGCTAAAGTCACTTGTCAACAAAAAATCAACAGTCAAACTCAATGCTTACATCACCTACCACACATTATCAGTTGACGCCACATCAACAGCTGACGTCGGTGCCACGTCAACACTCTAGCGACCGACGATAGTGACTTTTTTGGTGACAAGAAACGGCATCGGATCAGAATGAGAAATGTCAAGTTTTAAAGGTTTTGAGCTCCTGAATCCAATGGTGGTGTTAAAGGTTCGAGATGATGTCTGGAATGGCTGAGATCTACGATTAAAGTCATGATCAAACGAAAGCTTCCAACGATAAGTGGAACGTCGTGATCGGACATCAGGATCATCGCCACCAAGCATTTAATGTTTCAATTGAAACTTGTATGTTGACAATTTTGACAGTTCCATTCTCCCAAATGCCGTGACCATTTTTTACGAATAATTAACGAAACGAAACTCTCAATGCAAACTTTCGATAAATTGTGGAGGCATTGAACACCTCCACCCAATTCTGACTTTGGCAAGTATTTGAAAGACATGGCCGAGTGAGGAGTAAAAAGAGAAAAGTGAGATACGGAGAGAATGTGATTAATGGAGAGAGAGAGAGAGAAAGAGCCTAAAAAAAGGAATGAAATCAATAGATAGAGAGAGAAATGGGAGAGAAGGTAAAAAAAGGGAAGAGAATAAAAGAAAAAGAAATAATAACAAAAATAATAAAATTTTAATTAATTTAATATTATTTAATATATATATATATATAAAAAATATATTACATACATTAAATAAATATAAATTTTACAAAAATAATCTAAGCTATCTTTATGTTCTCACGATTTAATTTAAATTTATCTAACATAAGTGTATTGTCCAAATCACACGGTAACTCACAAATCCACCGATTTGACTGTTTGATCGAATTCACGCTCGTGATCAAAAGCCCACGATATGTTGCAAGAACTCGGTCAACACAAATAATTTGACATAGATAAAAGCAAAAAATTTATTTAGAAAAATGTAAAATTCAAAAATTTGCGGGTTTTACAGTGATGCTTTATGGCTAAAAAATCGAGGATGTTTGGATAGCCTTGTTTATAATAATGTTGCTCGAGGATGTCTATTTTGAATAGATTGATCAGTTTATTGATGATAAATGTTGTAATTTTTTTTAACTTAAAGATATGCTATATTGCTATTAGTCTTTGATGACTTGAGGATATATTGTACTATTATTATGAATTGTACATGAAAATAGACTAGACCAATAATATGTTATTATTTTTCGCATGATATGATCATGTGTACATTTCGTGGATCATGAAAAATATTTTCTTTAAGAAAGACTGCATATCGTACATAAATAGCCACTTGTGAGAAGAAGTTTTGAGCTGGTTGTCCCGTATGAGACAGACCAAATAGTATCATTTTTCTATAAACTGAATTACCATCAATGACTTGACTATTAAGTGAAAAATAAATAAATAATGAAAATTGAAAAATATTTGTTTTACGAAACTGCATTTCATACTCTTGATACATATACATCTTTTACTGAATGTTAAACTCGTAGATAAACTTTATGATCTAGGTGAAGATAATGTTGACGATACCCGTGACAGTGAAAACAAGTAAAAGATGTACTTGAAGAGATGCTCCTATGGGCAAGGTCTTGGTATTGTTAGTGCGATATTGATCCATGAGATATGACTCATGAAAGAAAATTTATTTGAAAGACTTTTATTATGCATTTAAATGTTTGAGCTTTAAGTTAAAATATTTTATAAAGTATTTGTATGGTTGGACGATTGCAAATGATTTTATGCGTAATTTTCGTTGGATTCTAATTTAGATTTTTATGAAAGATGTCTGCTATTTATTTTCAAAGGAATATTTTGTTTTGTTCATTTTATTTTCAAAGGCGTGATTTGATGTTTTATGTTTTTTAAAAAAAATGATAATGGCACGACAAAAAAAAGTTTTACACTATAGGACATGACAAGAGCCCTATTTTATGTAGGGGCAGAAATTGGTTCGGTTTGAACTGGGTAATTGAACCGATCAAAAATGATCGGTTTGGTTCGTTTTAATATGAAAAAAAATAAAATATAAGATCGAACCAAACCGAACCAATCTTTTTGGTTCGGTTCTCGGTTGTAAGTGATAAAAATCGAGAAAAATCGAATCGAACCGAAAATAAAACTAAACTTGAAAACTTATTTGATTCACTAATTTAATTCTAATTTTTTTTTCTTTTTGAGTTAATTCAAATTCAAATTTAATAAAAAATATTTTTATTAAATTCTATTATTAGCATAATTAAATATTTGATTGTTGTCATAATTAATCGTTATGTAATATTATTTTTTGTGAATATTTGATTAAATGATTGTTTGATTAAATCATTGCTTAATTAAATTATTATTTGAATAATATTGTTTTAAAACTATAAAACTAAGCCTAAAAACTACCAAAATTGGGCTCAAAACCGAGCATAAAACCAAATACCCAAATTTCAAAATCTAAAAAAAAAACTGAATCGAACCGAAAACCGAACCGATAAAAACCGAAACCGAGGTTCGATTTCCAACTCGATTTCTTACTGTCCTCGATTCGGTTTCGGTTTTAAAACTACAAAACTGAACTGAGTCGATTCGGTTCTATTTTGACCAAATACTGAACCGAACTGAACCGAACCATTTCCACCCCTAATTTTATGTATGTATCCTATTACAGTAGAAAGTTTTGACATTTACTCTATTGATTGTCTTCTACTCAGTTTTTATTAAATTTTTATTTATGCATGCTCACACATTGCTTTTAACATATTTGCGTTGAATGTAAAACTCTATTCATATTGAGTTTTGTCAACTCACCTCAAATGGCTCTCTCCTTTAAGGTTTTAGCCATGGAGATTCTCAACAGCTGGTGAATGATTGAGTTCGGTGCTATTTTCGTTGTTGTTTCATTTACTATTGAGAGACTCTCATGTGTGAGTCTTAATATAGTTTTACTTCAAGAGTACTCTCTATTTAAAGTTAGTATTTTATATATTGGTATGTTTTATTAATACACAGATTATTTTATTTTGAATTTTTATTATTATATTAACTGATGTCACTATTTGGACATAAGTGTTAGCCCAAATGTTTTTGGGCTCTAAATTTATATTATTTACATATTCTACTACTAATTGGATTATATAAAGCTAAAGATTAGACGATTTGATCTATTATTGGATTGAGTTGTTCTCTGTTCTGTCTCGGTCCTCTGTAGACTATGACAACACATTTCTTATCAAATTATGTCCAATCACAGTATCACAAGTCATATTTCATTCATATATTTGGCTAAATTTGTTTTAACAAACCCATAATCTTAATGGATTGTCTCAATCATGGTTTAGTTGACGTTGAAGTTGAAGTTGAAGTTGAAGTAGAAGTTGATGTTGATGTTGATCCACCTTATCTTAATTCAAATTAAGTATAGAGAGACTTGTATACATTATAATGCAATACTTATTGATAATCATATATTATTTCACTTTATTATTATTTAAGTAAAAAGCTCTTAATATATACAAAGCTATAATTCTATAGTACTCTTGAAACTTAATATAACAGTATGAAAGACTTAGGTATCAATTTGCATAGTCCTCGACTTCATCATGTCCTAGATTTCTTATCGAACATCATGCTAAAGCTCATATCTATATATCTATGCTTCTGAGCTAAAAATCTAAAATTACTGGTGAATTGGAAAAAATTGTTTACTAAATTATAAACAAAGATGGATAAAACTGCTCGATAAACCCAATTTGACCCAAGTGAGTGTTAGATTAAAGTGAATTAAGTTTAATTATTTTGATAATTAATAAATTAAGTCAACAAGTTTTGTATTAAGTAAATATTGATATTATTCATCTTAGAAATTCTCTCATGAAATTATTGAAAATTGTTAATGTGTCTACCTAGAAAATTCTAAGTTATTTTTTAGGATTCAAATCCAAAACAGTTGACAAGAGTTAAAACAAAATGTTTTAAGGACTATATCATAGTTGACCGAAGTGGATCACAATCGACCATACCAAGAGACAAAAATTTGCTTAGTTTGAAGAACAAGATCATGGTCGATCTGGAGAAGATACGTTTGGATTGGCTCATAAGCAAAATGCAAAATATTTTCTAAGGTATAGGATGGTTGACCAAGGAGACAACACGGTCGACTAGACTTAGACAAAACTTCTTTCACATTTTCAATGTCAAGATTATTGTCTATCGGACCCAACATGTGGATGACTTGATCAGAGAACACTTGGAAAACATGAAGTTGCGATCAATCGAAGATGAAACATGGATAAAATAAGAGTTCTTTTCTTAAATCCTAATTGTTAAAAATCCTTTTCTGAAACTTGTTACTTAAAGTGTTATAAACAGTTAATAACTTTTGTTATAAAATCCTTTTTCTAAATTACAACGGAAGACTATAATTATAAAATAATTTTTCTTAAAATGTAGCGGAAGCATAAACGATTCATTTAAAAGATAATAAATAAATTGTTTACATTAAATTTACAAAACTCTTTTCTCTTTAATCCATTAGCCTAGTCAGCCACAAGACTCGCCCGTGCAAATCTTTCATCAACTGCTCCTTTACGTATTCATTATTCTCTCGTGCTTGTACCTACATCGCAAGTCATAAACTATGAGTCTAACGCTCAATAAGTGATATGACTTAAATGCTAGATGCACATATTGTGCCATTTTAAAATCTGTATGCAGTTTCTCTTTTCTTTTTCTTTCTTTTATCTTTTATCTTTTATCCTTTCACGCATTCGTTTTTATCTTTTTGTTTCTGTTTCCGTTTCCGTTCCTGTTTTAGTACTATGATCGTACGCGTTTCTGTATCCGTTTTCGTGTCTGTTTCCTTATCTATATCCATATTTGTATCTGTATCCGTTTCCATTTTTGGAAACTCGTTTCTGTTTTCGTTTTCGTTTCTGTTTCTGTTCCCATTTCCATTTCTGTATATGTGCTTATACCATTTCTGTTTTCGTTCCTGTATCCGTATTCATTTCTCTTTTTATATTCTTTTCTTTACTTGTCTTTTTTTTTCTTTTGTTCATGTGCTGGAAATCATTTTCTGTATCCGTATCCGTATCTATATCCATAACCGTTTCTATTTTCATTTTCGTTTCAGTTTTTATTTCTACTTTCGTATCTTTTTTGTTAGTGTTTCTTAATTTGACAAGCGTCACTTTTGATGATAAGTGGGTAATCTAGGCCTAGTTAGATATTGTCCTCTTTGGGCCAACCTTTGTGCCCTCACGGATTTGTTTATGGCACCAAGCCTTTTGGGCAACCTTTGTCCCTCATCTTGGCCCAAAACGTGTTTTATAAGGTCTGTCTGCTTTGGGCCAACCTTTGTACCCTCACGAATTTGTTTCTGGCACGAAGCCTTTTGGGTAACCTCTGTCCTTCATCTTGGCCAAGTACGCATCTTACAAAGTCTGATCACCACCCACCTAGATCTCAGATCACCTTTCTTTTTACTCTTACCTTATTCTTTACGTATTCGTTTCCATTTATTTATGTTTCCTTTTTATGTTCTTTACTTTACTTCACTTGATCATTTGCTTTATATTTATTCGTCTTTCGTTTCGTTTTCCGTTTTCTTTTCAAAACCGTGCATGAAAACGATTTTCGTAATCTTTGAAAATTGTGATGCATGATGCTCATGAATGCATGCAACCTCTATCATATCATTAAGAAAATCTAATAACACAATCAACATACAATTCACTGATCACGCTTCATAAAATGGTAGACCTGCTATTAATACTGTAGACATGTTTTTAATACAATAAACATGCTCGTAAAGCCGTAGACGTGCTATTAAATCAGTAGACATGCACAATATCTAATAAATCAGTAAGTAGTCAAACATGCATATCTTATTCTTGCGATGTAGGGCCCCAAAGATCAAAGCACACACATATCACTTACCTCATTTCCCTAAAACGTTCAACACTTAATCGTTATCATTTCTTCTCTTTTAGTACCTTAACACTTCAATAACATTTTCTTATTAATAGTCACAACTTATTAATTTCATTGTCTTTTCCTATTCTTAATTACATAATAGTTCTAGGAACCCATTAACATTTAAAATGGAACATAACTTATCCCAATAAATTAATCCTAACCGTAACAATACAGCAAAGCAAAGCACAACCCAATTAATTATCTTAACATGGAGAATATGTGACCAAACCAATACAATAACAGTTAAAATCGTCCAAACGAGCAGAACATATATCCCAAGTGTAGAGCACTTAACTTTAATCTCACAGTACATGAATTTAATACAATATACATGCATAATATCTCTACAATCTAATCCGAGGTCGAATCAACAATATCGCAGAATATAAATCCCAAAAAGTATATGCTCACAATACCCATACTTGACAACAATCGACATAGGCATTATCCAACAATAGAGAGTATTTATCCAACATAGTTCGTCTATTAACAGAGCATGAACATCCATAAAATCTAGAATAAAAGTGAAGGAATTCACTTACCAGAGAACACCCGAGATAGTGAGGACCCAAGAACAGGGAGCGCATCCCCTTGCTCAACACTCACCAGAAGCTCACAGCTTCTGTAACGACCCGATTTTTATTTCCTTTGAAAACCCGTGAAATTCAAAACTTTTCAAAACATCTTTCTTTTATAAAATTAGTGGAAGACTTTTCCTTCATAAAACCCTTTACAATTGCAGCAGAAATCTTTTATAAATAAAATTAATTATTTGAATAATAAAATAAATAAATCTCTTTCATTTTCTTACAAAATTTCCACAATCAATTTTCTTTTATGCCTTTAGTCTAGCCAGTCACAAGATCCGCGCGTGCAAATTCTCCATCAACTGTTCAGTCACATGTTCTCGTATGTGTACCTACATCATGAGATAATAATGAGCCTAATGCCAAACAAGAAATAGAAATGCAGAATGATGCATGAATATGTCTGATTAGATTAGTCTCATATAATTAAACTCACTCAATGAGCCGAGAAATTAGAAATCTTTTCAAAAGGAGAATAGTTTCCTGACTATTTCCTCGACTCCCAATTCCCGTTATGTTTATTAAGTTCGGTCTCTCCCATGAAATGCCTCTCCCATGCAGTGTGAATACCAGCTCAACTGGCATCACTCCTATGTCTATTAATATGATGCATGAACACACAATGCTTATAAATACAATAAAAACATGGATCATAGAAATCACAGTCAACAGAGAATAATACGTGCTATATCAACGTGGAATGAATATAAATCTATCAACCTAACATATATCACAAATATCAGAAAAGCAATTTAAACAAACAAGTCCTAATCTCATTATGTAGGCCATTACTGGCAAAACACATGCACTATTTCTTACCTGTGTCCTTAGAGCGTTTCGGCAATTAATGTTATACTTCTTCCTTTAATACCTTCAAAACAATTAAATGTATAATAATTAAGTATCATCCATTATGAACCTCAGCCTTGATATCATTATTCCTTATTATCCAAACAATAATATAAATCAATTAACAGAACCCACATCAACGTATCTACACCTTCTCAACTAATCCATTAGCATTTATTTAATTTGAGTATAATCATCCAATATTATCTAATAGTCTTTAGCAAACCTTTGCTGTGCAGAACATAAAGTCCTAAACATTTAACCAAATCCTTAGCAGAACATAATCCATCCATGATCAACAACATAGAGAGTCAACTACAATCCCCAACCAATAGAGGCCAATTCAGAACATAAAGTCTAATAAAAATTCATAACCTGCCAATATCCAGTGAGTATGAATTCAATAGAGAGCAACTTAAATCTTCAATCAGTGAATCGATTCCATTAACAAATCACCATCCCAATACAGAAGCCACTTAATCAATAGAGTCTAGCAAATAGAAATCAACTTCATCTAAATAACCATCAGTAGCAAGGAAATCAAACTTGTGAACTGTCCTCAAGAAATTCTCATACCTAAAGTTCACCAGAGAGGAATAGTCTCAATCTTGTCAAAGTCTCGCCGTACGGAAGCCGACCACCGAAATTGCTTCCCTGGTTGAAGCCCTAAACCCGAAATCAACAGACGCGGGTAGGAGCAAAGCCCGCTCTTTGTACTGTCAAGTGAATCACACTTCGGACCGATAATGAGTTACAAAAGGTGTACGTGACCCACCCTTGTCGCTCGCCGGAATCGTCCAGACGCATCGTCGCCAACCACCGTGCGACGAACCCCCTGTCACTGCAAAGGAAATCTGAATTCTCCTTCGCTTCTTTCTTCCCATCACAGAGGAGCTTCCTAGTTGTATTTATAGACAGACCATGAAATCCCTCATTCCAGGTGTGGGTGCAGATTTTTCGGCCAAGATTTTAGCATTCAGACTCATCCCTGTCATCTCCCTCTCTCTCTCTCTCTCTCTCTGCTTCGTTCCTCAGCCAAAAACCTCTTCTTCTAAATTTATTTCATCATTTATTTAAATTCTTCTTTTAAATTTAAACTATTTATTATTTTTAAATTCATTACTTAATTAACTTAATTAATATATATATATATATATATATATATATATATATATATATATATATACACTTTAAATTAAATATATGCATCATATATTAATAAGCCCATTAAATAATTATTCAATTATTACTTCCTTATTTTAACTCTAATTATCATTTAAAAATTATAATCAATTGAACGTGTTTTTGGTAATACCTCGATACTTATATAATTAATATGATTATCCTCAATTATCCTCTAATTATTATTATTAAATTCTATTATGAAAAGTCGGGGTATTACAGCTTCACCAGAGAGTGTTTTACTCCCTGCCTCCCAGTTTCGTCTAGAGTCTCTTCCTCACATTTTGTCATTCTCAGCTTCTCTTCTCATTTTCTCTAGAATGCACACCACTACTTGTCATAGACACCCACACACATCCCAAGCTATACCCTGTCTCTTCTCCATTCCTCCACGCACGTCTACGCTGTCGCCTTCTTCAGAGCAAGAACCAACAAGGACGGACTGGTTCGGACCAAACTGCAAGCTAGACCACAAGCCTTCAACCATCCCAGCACAGACCGTCGCCCCTGCCATCACAACACCTTGGCCATTCCTCTGCCAACACGAAAATGGCGACCAAACCAACAGCAGAACCCAGGAGGAAGAAATTACAGAGAAAAATTAACATCTCACGGCAGAAACATTAGCAGCATCGCTGAGAGCTCCAATTCGTCCCGCGGAATTCATTCCTCAAACCTGAGCGCCCCCTAGCTCCGCAACTTGTCGCTCCCCAAGTCGCCACCGTCTGCTCACCAAACCGTGGTACCTGTGTCGCACTCTTCTATCGCCCGCACCTCGCCTCTTCATTCCCGAGCTCCCTTGTCGCCTCTCTTCTCTCTTCGCTCTCTCATTGAAAACTCGCCCGCGACCACTCTCCCTCCTGTTCTTTTAAAACTGAACCGGTTCACAAGGGAGAACCAGTTAACTCCTCTATTTAATCCCTTTTATTTTAATTCCTCCATGTTGAGACATCCGCTTACCATTTTCGCTAAGGGGGACGTCCGTTCCTCGATAAGGAACGTCCGTTGCCTTCACATTTTAGACGTTCGTCAGGGATGTCCGTCAAACCCAACAGATGCCCAGCTTCTTTTTCTCCATGAGGGACGTCCATTCCTCAATAAGGGACGTCCGTATTACTTAAGTCTTAATGTCGTTCTTCTATTCTTCTATTTCAGATGTTTTTTTGTCCATAAAGGACATCCAACGCTTCCCACAACGACACCGTTTCTCTTACATACTAACGCCCATCTTCCATAAGGGATGTCCGTTGTATCCAAACGACGTCGCACCCAATATAAATTGTCCGCCTTTGATAAGGGACGTCCGCTCCAGCTTCATACGACGTCGTTTCCTACTTTATTTCAAACATCTGTTGTTCATAAAGAAAGTCCGCCCCACCATGAAGGGCGTCCATTCTGCTATAACAGACGTCTATCCCTATATAAAGGACGTCTGTCCAACCAAGGGCCATCCATTTCTCCAAACGATGACGTTCAACTTACTACACTAAACTTCTGCCACCACCAAGCCATGCCCGTTTTTCCATAAAAGCGTCTGTCTCCTTTCCACAATAAAGGACGTCCGTCCCACTACAAAGGGGGTCCGCCATCCACACAAAATCACTACGGCTCTAATTTAGTCACACACTGCTCTTCTCTCTGTTCACTTATAATTAATCTGACAATTTAATCACCATAAATACTCCACTTAACCACTTCTAATAATTCCATCGAATAAATCTGTAATGATTATCCAAGTAATCCTATTACACCAAATTAATTTTTCAATTATCTTTTACTTAATTCCATTACGGGAAATCGGTGTATTTCAAGATGAGTGGTCTATCAGCTTACTCAAAGAAAAGTAGTAACGATCATAACCCAATTGACTAGACTTAATTTATGATCAACCACCGATGAGAAAACCACAGATATATCAAATCCGAGTTTTTTAAACAATGTGGAAAATATAATTAGAATCGCCCTTGAAACAATTATAGGAGCTTGACCAGTTATCTATAAAGAGATAAGAATCAAAACTATCAAATTGAGGAACTTGACCTAAACCAAACTTGTTAATTAGAACCAAAGTTCTCAAGTTCAAGTTTAAGCTTGAAGAAGATTTAGTTCTTCACAAAGAACCAAAGAGAAAATTCTCACAAGAACCCCAAAATTCATGTATATTCTTCTTCTACAAAAAAAGTACAAGCTTGTGTTTAAATATGTTATAAACATACCTAAATAAATTAGAATATATCCCTAAAATTAATAGCAAATAATCCTAAAAATATATTATTCTGAATCCTAGTGATTTGAAAGCTTAAAAGTTAACAAAACAAATTTGGAAACTTAATAAATAAAATTAGGAAAAAATAGAAACTTGGAAGTGGTATGTTGGCTGCCAAAATAAGAGTTGAATCTTGGCAAAATTTGAAATACTATTAGAATGATCAAATCTCTGCCAAATCTTTCGATCTTTGTGTCTATGGAAAACTTAAGATGTTTACTTTAATTTGTATGAAGATCTCGCGTCCATTGGAAATTGCGATCTAACCCAAATCTTTATGTCAATTTTGGTGCGCAGAAAACTTATACTTAATATCAACCATTTAATTATTACTTAAACTTTATAGTTTTTGTCCTTCTAGTTAACCCATTCAGAATAATGAATCCCTTCATTTTTTTTGTCCTTTGCACACTCTTCCACCATTGCTTCTTTATCAACACTAAGCATAGTTATTGGTTTTAATATATGTTGAGTTAATTATTTCTCTTGGAATTCCACAATTAAAACATGCAATACTTTGTGCATTTTTTTAGTTTTTGATCTTGTCATTGGATCTCATATGCCTTGTAATGGATCATTGTCTTTGAGCTTGAACTTGGTTGCACTTTGATCTCCATCAACCACCTAATCAAAATTGGATGCTCATCTATAAATAGAAATTGACATGTGTTGTGTCAAGACTACTTCTCAGCTTTCAACTCAAAACATTGAGCATTTGATTTTCAAAACCTACGTACCTTATTCTCACCTAATCCAACTCTTGACCTTACATTTACTATGAGAAGATAAGTTTTTGTTGTTACAAAAACTTTCATTATCTTTATTATTATAGAGAGATAAAAGGTGAGGGCCTAGGATTGTAAATGCACAAATGACACCCAGAAGATCAATAAAGTATAACTGGAAGAGTTAGTGAAAATGAATTTTTAAAAGAGAGACTTGGAGTATGGACATAGGCAATTTGGTTGTTAATAGGTTAGCACATTAGAATTATTATATTGTTGTACTTGAGAAAAATTAATTATTCTAGATTTACAAGCTTCTTACATTTTTTAAATATTCAAAAGGCTTAATAAATTAATTCACCAAGGCATAGTTTAACGATTCAAATTAAAAAAAAAACATATTTTTACAGTGTCAATTGTCACCTATCTTTAAGTTTATGGGTTAAATTGTTTTAAAAAATAATTTAGGATCAATAGGCTGAAAAAGTCCAGTAAAGAGGCCCATTAACTCAGCCCACTCCAATGTATGATGGCATAATGTGCTTTTCTGTTGAAACGGAGGGAGGAAATTATGAGTTAAAAAATGATGCGCTTTCATAAACTCTATCATCGTCCTCTCTCTCTTCCTTCTCTCTCTCCATCTCCATCTCCACTGTCCATCCCTTCCTTTTTCTCACTTCCTCTTGCTCTCCGCCTCAGGGGTCTTTCTCGGAAGAGAGTACGGTGGATCGGAATCTCGTCTTCTATGTCTACCAGTAGTAGACTGCGCAGTCTTGTCCCCATCTGCGCAGTGGTGGCTGAGGATAGTGGCACTGGAGGCTCTAATGGCTCTCTTTCTACTTCTTCAGCTCCGAATTTGGCAGAAGATGATGGTACTTAGAAAAATGATCTTTCTCTCTACCTCTGGTTCTTACTTGACGATACTCTCTAGCTTTGGTTGTGAAATTTCTAAAAGAAACCATGGGAATAAAGTTTTAAAAGTTGGTTTAAATGTTTAATTGATTCGGTCTAGTAGCTTGTTATTCTATGGTTACCTAGTTTAATTGATTGTCTTTAAGGTAGAGTTGATGTTTTTGATGTTTTCGTTTACTTCTCTCTTACCATGGTTTTGCTCAAGTATAAATTGTTTATGTGAGATTATCATATGACATTCTATAGCGCTTGATAATCTAGGGGTTCATTCGTGGCATTTATTCTTACTACTAATTTGTTTTCACATTCCAATAATTTTGGAAATTCAGCTGCACCTGTTGGATATCGCCTTCCTCCACCAGAAATTAAAGACATAGTTGATGCCCCACCAATGCCCACATTATCATTTTCTCCATATAGGGACAAGATAGTATTTCTCAAGCGAAGATCTTTACCTCCATTGGCAGAGTTAGCGAAACCAGAGGAGAAATTGGCTGGCATACGAATAGATGGTAAATGCAATACCAGAAGTCGTATGTCATTTTATACCGGTATTGGAATCCATCAATTAATGCCAGATGGGGCTTTGGGACAGGAAAAAGAGGTACATGGTTTCCCAGATGGTGCTAAGATAAATTTTGTTACTTGGTCTCCAGATGGTCGACATTTATCATTTAGCATTCGAGTTGATGAAGAGGAAAATGAGTGTAGTAAGCTAAGAGTGTGGGTTGCTGATGTGGAAACTGGGAAAGCCAAACCATTATTTGATTCTCCAGATGTCTATCTGAATTCCATATTTGAAAATTTTGCTTGGGTCAATAACTCCACTCTGCTAGTGAGCACTATCCCTTTATCTCGGGTAGACCTACCTAAGAAGCCTTTGATTCCCTTTGGCCCAAAAGTCCAATCTAACGAACAGAAGAACATTATTCAAGCCAGAACCTTCCAGGATTTGCTGAAGGATGAATATGATGAAGATTTGTTTGACTATTATGCCGCAGCGCAACTTGTTTTAGGCTCTCTGGATGGGACTGTTAAGGAAATTGGCAGACCAGCTCTATACACCTCACTGGATCCTTCCCCTGATCAGAATTACATTTTGATTAGTTCAATTCATAGACCATATTCGTATATCGTACCTTGCGGAAGATTTCCAAAAAAGGTGGATGTGTGGACGACGGATGGGAGATTTGTTAGGGAGCTTTGTGATTTACCTCTTGCTGAGGACATTCCCATTGTGTTCAACAGTGTGAGAAAAGGGATGCGTTCCATCAATTGGAGAGCAGATAGAGGTTCAACCCTTTATTGGTTAGTGTTCAAGACTCAACTTTTGGTGTGTGTTGATGTGTAAAGACAATCAATGAATTTGCTGTTGACATTGTAAATTAGGTATTATTGTTTTGATTGGGCATAGATTGAGTCACTTATATGCGTAAGCTTTTGAGTCTTCAGGGTAGAGACTCAAGATGGAGGAGATGCAAAAGTGGAGGTTTCTCCGCGTGATATAATTTATATGCAGTCTGCAGAGCCTCAAGAAAATGAACAGCCAGAAGTCTTTCATAAGCTTGATCTTCGCTATGGGTATTAAAAAAAAGATCTTTCTAATGATTTATTGTTTGAATTTCGTACATTGATTGTCTTGGATGATAGCTGAGTATATTGAAAATAAATCTTACTGAAACTATTTGTTGTGCACGATGGAAAGAAACATTCAGATCTCCACCATCAAGTTGGGTTTTCTTGTTTAGCTTAATATTATTGAATATGGATGAATTTCTTTCTCCTTTTTTGTCGTCATTTTTTTAAGCTTTTTTAGTAAATCTCTGGTGATGTTTTATCTTAATGATGCATCCATTGCCGTTCATTGCAAATCAATCTTTGCTTTCTTCAGTGGGCTCTTGGTAAATCATTTAAAACCATACTATGTTTTTTTTTTCAGAGGGGTTTCTTGGTGTGATGATTCATTGGCTCTTGTCTATGAATCTTGGTACAAAACACGGAGAACATGCACCTGGGTGTTAACTCCTGGGTTGAAAGATGTCAGTCCCCGGATTCTATTCGACAGGTCATCTGAAGATGTATATTCTGATCCTGGCTCTCCCATGCTACGGAGAACACCTATGGGGACTTACGTGATTGCAAAATTTAGGAAGGAAAATGATGAAAGTACATATATTTTATTGAATGGTAGTGGTGCTACTCCAGAAGGAAACATCCCATTTCTCGATTTGTTTGACATGTAAGTTCTTCACATTTTTATTTATGTTATAACCCATGCTATTTAGCTTATGCTAAGAGACTTTATGAACTAAATTTTTTTAAAGAAACACGGGAAGCAAAGAAAGGATATGGAACAGTGACAAGGAAAAGTATTATGAGTCTGTTGTTGCTTTAATGTCTGATGAGAAAGAAGGTGATCTAAGTATTGATGAGTTGAAACTATTGACTTCCAAAGAGTCAAAAACGGAGAATACCCAGTACTACATCCTGAGGTGGCCAGATAAGGATGCAAGTCAAATTACAAATTTCCCTCATCCATACCCGCAGTTAGCATCATTGCAGAAACAGATGATCCGATATGAGAGAAAAGATGGTGTTCAACTGACAGCAACACTATACCTACCACCAGGCTATGACTCGTCAAAAGATGGTCCTCTGCCATGTTTGTTCTGGTCTTACCCTGGAGAATTCAAAAGTAAAGATGCAGCTGGACAAGTTCGTGGTTCACCTAATGAATTTGCTGGTATAGGTGCAACATCAGCCCTTCTATGGTTGGCTCGTAGGTGTGTTTTATAAATTCCCTTTCTCAGATGATTGTTTTATCATTTTGGACTTTTCCTTGTCCGTTAGTGTTATCAATGAAAATTATGCATTCTATTTTAAACATGCCGTATGATATTTAGCTTTCTCCATGTCATGCAGGTTTGCTATTCTATCTGGACCAACAATTCCTATAATTGGCGAGGGTGATGAGGAGGCAAATGATAGGTAATGGATAAATTCTTTTTCATTCTTTAAGTTAATGGGTTTATGGCACTACTATGTTACCTTATTAAAGTTAATTTTAAATCCAAAGTCACACACACGAAAGTTGAATAGTAAACGACCTGTGAAAGCATATGGTATATTGTTTGTGGAAAATCTTTTATAGATGCACTGCAATGTTAGATTAATGCATACTCCAGGCAGTGCCTGCAAGTTTATACCTGTCTTCAACATTATTGTCAAGGAAATGATTCATGGTGTAGGCTACCAGGGAAAAAAAACAAGAGAACAAACTTCAGTTGCATCAAATTGGAGTAACTAATGATTTGGACACTGGACCTTTGTTTTCTTTAAATTTTTTTTCTATCAACTTTTGACTAAATATTTTTATATTAGATACGTAGAGCAATTGGTTTCTAGTGCGGAGGCTGCCGTTGAGGAGGTTATTAGACGAGGGGTAGACCTCTGTATTCTTCTCTATCTGTATGTTACTAATGTGATTTTAGGAGTTGTTTCCTCAACTTCTTGTATCATGATTGACAAGGTCGCTCATCCGAACAAAATTGCTGTTGGGGGACATTCTTATGGCGCATTTATGACTGCAAACCTCCTGGCTCATGCTCCTCATCTTTTTTGCTGTGGCATTGCTCGTTCCGGTGCTTACAATAGAACTCTTACGCCTTTTGGTTTTCAGGTGTGCGTTAATGTTAGATTAGTTGCAAACAAAATGATTAGCTGAGATTATGTGCCCTTTTGTTTTCTTTTTTTATTTTTAGTAATTCAGTGATGTATTTGCTTTATCTCGATAGCACGAGGATCGAACTCTTTGGGAAGCAACCAACATTTATGTTGAGATGAGTCCTTTTATGTCAGCTAATAAGATAAAGAAGCCTATCTTGCTTATTCATGGAGAAGAGGATAACAATCCAGGAACTCTAACAATGCAGGTGGATTTCATTTTCCTAGCACTTGTTTGTTTTAATGGTAGTAAAGTTATGTATATATTTTATGCTTTGTTTTCCAATTTATTAATTCGTATCACTTATTTTGCTCTGCAATATTGGCAGTCAGATCGTTTCTTCAATGCTTTGAAAGGCCACGGAGCTCTCTGTCGTTTGGTCGTCCTTCCATTTGAGAGCCATGGCTATTCTGCTCAAGAAAGCATAATGCATGTCCTCTGGGAAACCGATAGATGGCTGCAGAAATATTGTGTTTCAAGCACCTCTGAAATGAGTGAAGCATTGGGTTCTGAAGCCAAAGCTGTTGCTGGCAGCAGCGGAGGTGGCGAGGTTGAGGCGATGGATTTTGAACATGTTCGGTTTCACACTATGCCATGGTCGTCGTTATGGTAAACCTGTCGACCCTTTTTCTTTTGGTCTAGCGTAATTATGGTTTTTCTATGCCAAAAATGTCAGGGCATCACGTATTCCATCCATGTAATTGAATGAACTTACATTAAAACAATCGAACTTAATGCAAATAAAAGTGAATTGCTAAATTATATGATTATTTGTTTACAATTATTTTTATTGCTCTCGATAAACAAAGTAGGACTTAGTGCCTGACAGTCTTCCCACCTTGTGATCAGATTGCCGGCTTCAACGATAACTGAAATTACATTGTTCTGGGAGGAAACACAGGCCGAAAATAATTGGGCATTCATGAATGCCTAGCCACGTGCAAATTTTAAGTTGTGAATTGCGACCTCGTGGTGCGGTGGACTGCATCAATGTAAATTCATTTGTTCTCAATAGCTAAACATCAGCGGGTTAAAACATCATTCTGGACTGGACGACTGTGCCTGTGCATTATATGATGTACAGTATACTTAAAACTCATCGATACAATAAAATTGCATCTAATATGAGAGAGAACATACAGTGTTTAGATGGTTAGAGGTTAGATCCGTATATTGTGATATGTTCACCCTTTTTAAGCAGGAGATATTCACAAATCCTCCAAACGTAGAGCGCATAGGGCCTTGAACCCAAATACATTACCCACAGTGGAAGTATACATGTCAGTTTCAAGACCTTCTTAAAAAGGTCTAAGAGATAAACTACATAAGCAATACGTTGTTTTTCTTTTCCAGCAACAATCTCGATGCAATAGCATCGTCCTTTGTAATAATCAAGCCTGCTAAGCCCATTAATCCACCCAGTTGTCCATGTCCTATTAAAAGATTTTGCAGATACAACAGCCCAGGCTTCCTCAGGGGAACTCCCGGTTGAGAACTATCGACTTGTACCAACTACTAGTTTATTAACGTAGCGCTTTCTGTCAGTCTCATTGTTATTCGCTGGATTCCATCTAATTTAAAATTCTTGCTCTTTTCTAATCTCATTTTCTGAGACTTTTCCATAATAACCATCATCTTTGAAAATGCATTATCAAACAATTTATGAGTTCAGCTACTGTATATTGATATCATGCGATTCAATAGTTGACCTGTAAAATGATACGTACTCAAATTCTTTAAATCTACCTGAGAGAATATAATTACAATTTATTGCTAAAATTTCAGATATTCAAGACATTTCCTTGATACAATTATTCCTACACAATCATCATCCTTGCATTATTGCACATACAAACTCAGTTTTCCCTTTATGATATTAGATCAAAACATGTATAAATGCTGGTATAAGTTCCATATACTGCCTCGTGCAAACATCATTTTATTCATGATATAAAATCATGCATGATCAAAGGTAATATGGGAAGAATGTACATCCATACCTTGCGGGTTTGCTCATCAATGTGATTGATGTTTCTTTGCTCTGCCTTGAGAAACTGATGGATCATCTCTCTTGGAACCCCCGGGTTTTCGAGCCCATGCAGGTGCTTGGTCCGGCCCATAGCGATAATCATAGAAGAGCTCCTCACTAGCATCGATGTTTTCCTTGGCAAAAATGCCTACTCGATGGTCCCCTGCCACCAACATTACCTGTAGAAGGCAAGGTAAGAAGGTCACTAAAAATAGCCAGATGCAATAGATAGTGGCTTGCGCACCTTTGCATAACAGTTGGGGTTCGACGAGTGATTTGCAAACTTCAGCTTGTCTCCTTTGCGATAGGCATCAAGAACATACTGGAAATAAATAGAAACCTTTTTGAACTTTTATTAAATCTACCAAACACAAGCATGGGAAATTTCCACCTAAAACTTCACAAGTAGAGAAAAATGCAATGTCTTATACAATGCATTCCATTAGCTAATCAAATCCCATAATTCATTTTTAAGAGTCTATTCAAGGATAAAGAGTCAAATACTGAAATTTTGGACAACATTAATTTTACTATAGCTAAATGAGCTTATAGTTCTAAATTTTTTGATAATTTATCAATTTAATTCGGGTTTCTCTAAATGGAAGAAGATTCCTGCAAACCAAGTGTTTCTTTGTTTTTTTTTTAGAGAAGTTCTTTCTCTATTCTCTTTTGTAATTTCTTCTTTTTAATAAATATCATTTCTTATAAAAAAAAAATCAAGAGAAGCAAATGTTTAATCTGAAATACTAGGTAACTAGAAAATCAATGGCCTTAGATGAAATAGTAAAAAGAAGAGAGACTTGCCTGATCATTCAAGTCAAAAAGGAATGACGAGTTTGCACGATCGTAAATTTTTCCACGCTTATCAGCTTCTCTATGAGAGATCAATTCCCCGGTATATTCTCCAAGATAATCATTCTTGTTCACAGAATTCTGAAATCAATGATGCAATTAAAATAGAGATTAGCTGGCCCAAATAAAATTATGCTGGCATGTTTGAGCACGTGCTTAGGTTCTTATGAGTGTACGTGACAGTGTCTCCAAGTGATTCTACTCCCACCTTTAGAAAGGCTCCCCATCCAGCAACATCAGACTTGGCCAAAAGAATCTAACAAGAACCAGAAGAAAAAAAATTTTGCAAATCAATTTTTTGAGAGTCAAATACTTCGGATTATAAATACTCGAATTACTCACTCGTTGTTGTTGCCTGAGGAGAAGTCTCATGTTTCCACACTGGCTGTCTCCTTGGCTAGGTGGCTTCCCCAATGAGCCATCACCGCAGCTGCATCAAGCATGTCATGCATTGGAGCAGTGAGGAGCAAAAAAGTAACTCCTTTCAACAGCATAAAAGTATTCCAGATTAAAAAATGAAGTAACAAATTTAAATGGAGGACGTGCGAAGCAAAGGTACTTTTCAGCTTAACTAGAAGATTGTGCACAAAAAGGCCTAAACTAGAACATCATTGGCTAAGCTTATTCAAAGTTTACATTTTCTGCTCCTTATAATATATTTTCATAATCCAGTCTTGATTATATTGCCAAAAAAAAATTGCAACACTGAATGCTTAATATGTTCTATCAACACATCTAAATGTATAATGTGTGAAAGAAAAAGCACACTGAGTAGTGAAATCAAGTGTCAAACCATCCTTTGTATATAGAACAGAAGTTGCAACCAACGAAAAGTTAAACTCAATTAGAAAACATGTTTGCAAAAACTAGTTAAGCACAAGGATTTCCAGCAACCGAAGAGCATCTTTGAAATAATTAATGTGTTAAAAAATTTGAAACCTATACCTGACCCAGCAATTGCGACAGACATCCGGGTCACATTCACGACCAGCAGCAAAACATGGGCACTGTCTACTTCTGCATTGGCTTTTTGCACAATGGCATCCCCTGAACCTATTTTTACAACTCTTTGAGCACCTGTAAATAGCACTCTAGTTAAATGTACAAAGCACTTTCAGGAAGAACGAATACACGTCACTTTTATGTTGCATCCCTCGTTTCTGTATCTGTAAGCCTTAGTATAGTTGATGAACCAATTAATTGAATTAATAAAAACAACAAAAACTCAATCCCTACCCACAATATTTTTCACAGCAAGTTCCGTTATGCAGACAAGGGCATTGCTTTCCACACATAGATAGGCATCCACATGGAGTGTATTGTTTACACGATTGATTTTTCCCATCAGCAATTCTTTTCCAGACTGATGGATGGCCTGCAGACTTCCAAGAATATTTCAGCTTCCTTGTTTTGCCTTTCCTTCGAAGTAGTCTTGATCTCGGAGGCATCTCTAGCTCCTAACAGAAAAAGAGGTCAAAATGAAAGCTTTAGATAACATAAACTTTTGCCTAACTAAAAACCACTTCCAGGAAAATGAAAATTAAAATGAGATCACTTTCAAGAAAAAGTAAACTTTACTTTCAAGAAAAAGTAAACTTTAAATGCAAGGAAATTGATCTTAGGTAACACTTAGATTTTCCATACAATAATTTTAGCTATGTAATGCGACGATTGGAATTTAATAGAAAATATGCTTGTGTCACAATTTGAGAATTTTACCTATTGAGCATTTTAGGATTTTATTATAAATTATAAAGTAAATTAATAAATAAATTAAGAATTGGATTTTATAAGGCAAATATCTAAAGATGGAAATTCAGCCGTGGTGACTGTGCTAGAGAAGGAAACATCACCGTTTAGTGAGGTTAAACTATGCAGCAAGCAAGTGGAGGAGGGATGAAACGACAACCCTCGGATGAAGTCATGGAACGGGTTGTGATCAAGACGGATTGGAAAAGATGTCCGCGCGAAAGTGTTCGATGCTACAAGGAAGTAGGAGGATAAGAAACTGTTGGATCGGATTTAAGGAAGGAACGTGGAGCGTTGGATTTGGGAAAAAATGCTCCCTCAAAAGTGTTGAATGTCACAAGAATGTGGGAGGATGAGGGACCGTTGGAATGGATTTAATGATAGAACGTGAATCGTTAAATTAAAAAAAAAAACCACGAAAAGGCAAGATGTTGCGTGAAAGAAGAGTTATTTAAGTTGAACGTCGTCATTTATGTTTAAGAGCACATTTTCGCGATAGCAAACGTGTCTGTGACAACGTATTAAATGGGAAAACGTCTTCATTTTATGGGATAGAGCATTTTCGTAGCAGCAAAATTAATTGATGGAACGACATCGTTTGGAAGTAAGGATTTAGTAGAAATGTTGGGAATCCGTGGCAGCATAGGCTTTCGCAGCAGGATTGGCGTCCGCGGTAGCATTGACGATCGCAAATTTAAGACTAAGAACTAACGTGGCTTACTGTCATTAATTGAATTGGTTGAAGCGAACGTCCTCTGCTGCAGTTCACACATCCGCTGCTCGGCAAAAAGATTCTAACGAGATCTTTTCCAAATTATTTTTCGAGTTGTGATCTGACTCTCTAGACTATAAGGAAACGATCATGCTTAGGATACGAGTTCCACGAGATTTTATTTTGTGAGATCCCACGTTCAACTATCTATAAATATGAATGTTTGAGAGAGCGAAACCCTAATTGTTCTAGAGCCACTTGGACGAAGAAACTGCTCTCACCTCAAGAGAATTTCTTCAAGCGTTTTGAAATTAGGTTCTTTACGTTTAAAGTTTTATATTTTGAAAGGGCAATAGTAATAAAAAAATGAAAAACTGTGAGATAATCTTTAGCTTAAGAATAACAGTATGTCAACAACCCACCCCTTTTTTTTTACCAACCTGTCTCCTTGTTTGATTTTAAGGATAACCTGCAAGTTGGAAAAATTGGGTATTACAAGCTCAGCTAAAAACTAAAGGTAAGAGATGCTTTTGTTGTGTGGCCTTTGGCTTACATCGCAAAGTGCTAAGGTAAGATAGATTTATAATGTTTTTCTCAGGTGTTTACAAACTGTTTTTTTGAGAAAATATGTTCATGTCTGTTACTTGGTAGTTTATGTTAAATTGTGATTTGAGGACGCATAGATGGTTGTTTAATAGTTATGTGGAAATACTGATGAATAAACTGTTATGTTTGTTATTTGGTTTATGTTCATAATTGGTGACAGTCGATCAAGGATTTGTTCTCTGCTGCTGTGTGGTATATTATGCATACTAGATTGATATTTCATGTCATGCGTACGTTTCATGCATTCATTTAAGAAAGATAAAAGATTTAATAAACGTAAATAGTCGTTGTGGGCAGAGTTTGAGATGATTGTCATGCATGAGTTGGACCTAATGGTGTAACTCTTTCCCTTACACTGAATTACTCACAACGATTTGGACTATAAAGTGAAAGAAAAAGAAAAACTGTTGACTGAAAATGACATGATTTTCCTTATGAACTGCATTTCATATTTATATTTTTATGCATATTTTATTGAGTGTTAAACTCATAGGTGAAATTTGTAGTGTAGATGAGGAAGAAGTTTTTGAAGAACCTGATGAGACAAACGAATAACTATGGCAGTTGAAGAGGGATACTCATGGGAAAGCTGGAGCGTTATTTGAAGCGAGATTAACCATAGGTGTTGAAAGGAAAACAAATGAATTTCTAAAAGGACTTTTCTTATTATGTTTTTAATATTTAATTTTATACATGTATATTAATGGTTATTTCATTAGATTTTACTATGTTTTAAATGAGTTTTATTTTAATGATTTCCGCTGCAAATGTTTTTTTTAAAAACATGAATTTTATAAATGTTAATATGTTATTATTTTATTCATTTAAAAAAATTGCAAAAAAAAAGTTTTAACGCTTAAAGGCGATACATCTTCATCAATAGAAAGATAATTAAAACAGTCAAATATCTCATAACATATTCACATAAAAGAACTGTTAAATGAAGTGATAAAGCCTTATAACATATGTGCATTTGGCCATCCCAGTAAGGTAGTCGGATCATATTTCATGCAGTAACCGCCAAAAACACCAGAAAATTGCTCAATTCAAAATTCTTTTCACCATAGTAATAAAAAAAGAGGTTTGTGGTGCTTTTTACCAAATGTTCTGTACCAGCCTTTCCGTCATCCTCTCTAAGTAAATTTGGTGCAAGATCCGATCTGTGAGGCATTGATGCTCGACCATCCCCCATGTAACTGAATACCTCTATGCAAGTCTTTAACCCAGAAAGTAAGTTCCTTGTGATAAGGCAACTACCAAAAATTAAAAAAAACGTCAATTTGCAAATGAGCATCCACGTTACAGACAGACAAATCTTACCAATTGTCAAAGAAAGACTGGTATGTGAAAAAATTAAAACATTAAACAAGCAGTACGTATTTCTTTCCATGAAACTCAAATTTCAATCATTTAAAAAGTTAGATGCTTAATACATGGAACAATAAGACCTTGTGCACTAGGCGATTTGGATATGTATTTCTAATAAATCTAAATATTCACCTACCTATTTCTTCCAAATATCTCTATTCCCTTCAAGTATAACTCCTTCTCCATTGGTTTCCACTCAGAACTACCAGACATCTCATCAAGTTCATCTCCTATAGCATCAGACATCAGCTTCAAATCAGGCCTCTCAGTGATGCCTGAAGGTTCACATCCTCTAGTTATATGAGACTCGTCAGAGGAAGCAACAATAGAATGAGAAAACTTCTTAGAAGCCTGTTCATTGGTTTCGTCCTCAAAGTTTTGAGTGGTCCTCTGAAATTCACTTTCTTGAGGACCACCCGTTTCCTCATGATCATTATTTTCAACGGAAATAAAATCCTGAATGAGAATGTCTTCTCCAGTTGCATTTATTACATCAGGAGCTGATATATGTTTCTGTTTCTTACAAACCTGTGTATCATCAGAAAGCAAAAGTGGACTGTGTATCATTGTATCTGTGCTGTCTATTGGCTTACGCTTCCCTATGGCTTCATGGTGGTGTGCTGTGAAAACACACATATCAGAACTTGTAGAGATCTCTGAACTAGGAAAATCTTCAGAAATTACTGGCATTATTTGTTTGGAAATGCTCGTTTCATCTCCTAGGATGTCAGTTCTAACATTTGCACTTGGCTTTTCAGAGTTACATGTTGATGGAGCACAATCTGTTTCATCTGAAGTATCATTAGTTGTTCCATTACAATCCTCCATAATTGAAAGCGGCAGGTCTTTAATGACTATTGACTGCAAGAACAAAAATTTCTTACATCTTAGTACAACAATAAAATTAAAAGGTAAAGAAGATATTGGGTCTAAAGGCCAAAGTGGAACTGAATACCAATGACTTGAAGAGCCAGACACGTGAAAATGGGATTCAGATAAAAGGTTGTACCACAAAGAATTTTCCATGTCAAATGGTGTAGATTATACCACATTACCATCGGCTGTAACACCAAAGTAAAGAAAAAGGTAATAATTTATGAGAGCACTAAGAACGTTGACGAGGTTGTCATTACCCATTAGGGCACGGATTTGGACACAATATATATACTCAGTGAAAATAAAAGACCCTGAAAATCAAGAAAGGTGCATATGATCAATAATAATAGGATTGTCTGACAATAACAGGTTAGAATGTTCTTTATAAGCATGTTGGCTTCTAGAATTCTATCTAGGATGCTCCTAATACTAGTCCTGGGTAGAAATAAGTAAAGCAACCTTATTGGGACTGTTAATTGAACTGGCTACTGAAATAAAAAGGAATAAGAAGACTAAAAAATAACAATGCAAAATAATGAAAATAAAATAATGACAAGAATCACATAATAGAAAGAAAGTTATATTGTAATACCCGAGAAATTTTACAGACGATTATATATAAATATCATATTTAAGATTTGAAAAATGGTTAATTGTTATTAATTTAGATTAAGTTGGAATTTTTATTTAGATGAAAAAATAAAATGAAATCTTAAGGGTTTATATATAAAGACTGCATTTTTTATGTTCTTATGGGCGTTTGAAAATAAGTGTAGACATCCAGGTTTTGGATACTTCTAGGGTGCGGTTGTCCGGAGGAATGTCTGAAATAAGATTGCTCTCAGGTTTGTTTCTGGTCGACTAGAGTATAAGTAGCGATCAACCAATACAAGGAAAAATCAAAATTTAAAAGGCCTTAGATTATAATGCGGTCAACTGGAAGTGAAGTAGAGGTCGACTAGTAAATAACAAATCACCAAAAACCTTCTAAAAAATTGAATGTCATGTTGTGACATATCAACTTAATAGGTGTCTTGCTGATTAAAGAGGATAACCATGCATAAGTTTGGTGACATTTTAGAGGTTGAGTCACCATTTTGATCCTCTATAAATAGAAGAACTTGCTTCTTCAAAATCTTAAGCAAGTGATCCATGACTTCAACAGTTCATCATCTCTCTGAAGGTTAGTTGAATTCTTTTTCAATTTTAAGTGATTTTAAGAGTTGGTTGTGCTTATGAGTAGCAGAATAGTGATTAATTTGATACTGTGAAATGGTGCTTGGAGTTATGATGTAAGAATCGTTAAATTGGATTTCATGTTCAAGTTTTATCATTGAAAGATACTTATTTATGTCCTATGAGCAAGCTTGTGGAGATTGATAAAATGATTTCTTAATTAATATATGTTTATGCACCTAACATGGTCTAAACCTGAGAAAAAACAAGGCAGTTTCGGTTTTGGTATCACCTTACTATTTTAATGGTCTCCAATTTAAAAACTATTTTAATATGTTTTAATCAAACTTTGAGCTTTGGAATCAAGACATTTGGACATATATTATAAAAGTTATGAATTTTCGAAGTTGAGTAAAAACAATGAAGAAAAATTGCAAATTTGGTGCATATTAGATTGATTTGATATGTTTTACCTAATGCATGTGTAATAATGTGTCTAAACTGTTTTGGTATAATATTGTACACACTCTTGGATAAATAAAGGTTTTGCAATTGTAACATTTGGACAAATATATTGCAAGTTACAATTTGAAAGACCAGATGGAAACTTGACATTGGATAAAAAAATGGTTCTGATTGGAATGTTTTACCCGAGATATGTGTGGTTATATTTCCAAACTTATTTTCTATGTAAATGTGCACCCTTAAGGGAACTATAGGCTCTAGAATTTCTTAAGTTGGGTAAGTGTACGGAAGATTATGCATGTTTGATATACATGGATACTAACGTGAAGAATGTCATGTTATAGACCCTCCAACTCAAAGAGATAAATTGGATAATTGTTAATACTTGTGCTAAAGTCCCAAGGTAAGTAATGTCGTATGTGTTTGACTTTTTGGCTTACATCACAAGATTTAGGATGTTCATTGTTAGCATATGCTGCACATTTTTTATAAAATTGTCTGATAATATGTTGCTCGATGATATATTGCATTGTTTTGATGAAATTGTCTAATAGTATTTATGATAATGTTGATTGATTGCATGTTATGATTAGATGATATGTTAAAAAATATATATAGTATTGCATTCATTCTCATACATTATGTTTTCAAAAAAAAGAATTAAAATCGTTTTTTAAAAAAGAATAAAAACAAATTTTCATACATATGTTAACAATGAAAATAGTTTTTCATACACATGTTTAAGAAGCTTTGGCGATACAATATCAATGGAACTTTGGTGGGTTTTGCCCCAAATGAAACTTCGGTAGACTTGTTCCCTAATGATTTTATAAATTTGTATTGTGTTCCAATTTTAAGAATAAGAATAAGAAAGAAAAAAAAGACAGAAAAAGAAAATAAAGGAAAAGAAAAAAAAGAAAGAAAATTAAAACATGAACCTTTCACGAAATTATATATCATATTCATTTATGCATTACTTACTAAGCGTTAGGCTCATAGATGAATTTTGAAATATAGGTAAGGAATTAAATGATGAGACTCACTATGGATGACGAAGAAGTTGAAAGTGCATACTCTTAAGGAGGGCTTAAGATTGTTACGACGCTTTTGACCCGTGGATAGTGGCTCAATTATATGTTATGTGTATAATGTTTTTGTGACCGAACTTAATGATAAATATTTTATACCCATGAAAGAATTTTATGAAGCAATAGTTTATGGATAAATTCCATTTGAGTTATAAAGTGTTTTATGAAAAAGTCTTCCGCTGTGTAAAAGGTTTTTAAAAGCACAATATAAGGTATTTAGAAAAAAGGTTTTTAAAAGCACAATATCAGGTATTTAAGGTGTAATTTGTACAAAAATGGACTAAAATTTTGGGATGTTACATATATATACCTTGAGGTAACACTGATCACTGCAAGGTTTTATGTCTTCTTCATGCCCAGACCAATATATTTGTTTCTCATTCTGCGAAACAAAGCCATCCAATATAAAAAAATAACATCCACAGAGTGTCGGATGAAAAACACAGGCATATATCTTAGCTTACTGGATAGATTATTGACTGAGAACATCCATGCAAACGGCAGTCAAATAGCTGTTGAGCAAGCAGACAAGCATGGAGATCAATGCAATTACTTCTAGGATCATATGGAATATGATACAATGTATGTATCTTTTAAAAGTCAAAAACCACATACCAAGCAACGGCGACAAAAGAGGTTATCAAAAGAATCTAAAGCAGCACTCAGGGTTTTTTCCAATGATAAGCCCTTGTCAGTTTCAAATTTATTAGAATCAAGACCTACTTTGCCATAATTCTTTTCCTTGAGCAGTTTATATCGCTCCTGCAAATAACAAAACAGATACAAATCTCAGCAATATGATAAAATGCATTTAGATGCTATCAGCAAATCAAGAATAAATTATGTCATGAACGAATACATTGATTATAAATTTCTATTCGCACCCAGATTACCTGGATTTCTGAAGTGGAGGCCCCGATAAATTGATGTACAATGTTCAATATTTCATCATCTATTCCATGCTCTTGGAAGGTTGTCCTGCAAAAGTCAACATTGGGGAAGACTGGGCATATACTGTCGTTCTATGCATAAAATTTGATAAATTCTTAGGTGCCTCAAAAGATCATAAGATATTATTTCTTAGTTAACATGGACCTAAATTATTTATTTACTTTAACCATCAGAAATGAAATTTTAATTTCACTAAGAATAAAAATTTATGAAATAAGTATTTGAACTCCAACATTTTACATCTCAATCATCTTAAATTCCGCTAAGCAATTGGATTAAAAATTAACTCAATCATTTCAGTTCTTTTTTAAAATTTTATAAACACGGCAATTTTTTTATTATTTTTTTTCTAACATAATTTCTATTTGATAACGCAAGTGTATAGAAAAAGGAGGGACAAGTATCCTACAGAAGAAGTTCTGATCAGAAAAAAAGGAAATGATTTTTCAGATACTTACACAGATTAAAATATCCAATAACAAAATATACCATTATATCTCTCAAAACATTGATATGACAACTTCCTTTTGAAAACCTTACGATTATGCTCTATCCACGACCCTCTGAAGATAGCTACTATGGTATTCCTCCACAAATCCTTTGTTTTATGTTCCTTTTGTGAGCTGTAATATATGACTCACAAATGATGTAACTAAACAATTTCTACAAAATTCAGAGAACAAATGCTCCCGAAGTTGAGTGTTGAATTCACAAAACAATAACTAAACAGGATGATACCCACTTTCTATGAAACTAAGAGGATTCAGAGAACAAACGGTTGCATGTTGAAATTGCAATACAAAAAGATGAGATTTGTTCTCAACATGACCTTCTTGCATACAGGGAACAGTTCAGAGGTAATGGTATAAATGCAATGCTTAGCACAACAATCTAATAATTGTTACCATAATATTTGATCTTCACCCTCTGAAAAATCATGCTTCTCTTCTTCTGGATCTGCAACTTCATCCTCACTATCACTGCAAATCAATGCTTCATTTCCGTGCTGGTCATAATAAATCTGTCTTCTACCAACCACTGATTGATCTTCAGTCATTCTCTGATTTCTGCACTGTGTGAAACAAATTTGAGAATAGGAAGAACACAAACAAAATCTTTGTGTAACATTATGAAAATAATAAAATTTCAAATAATGGGAGAAATTTCAAATGCCAACTACTTGTTACCATCAAAATGCTAAAATCAGTTTTTATAAAACGTAACCTAATAACCTGTCAATATATGGAAGTATAAGGTCGGTAACCTAATAAAAAATGTAAAATAATAACTAGAAGTGTCATACCTGTCCAAGAAGATCCAAGTTGTGTAAGTTGGTAACCTGTCAATATATGGAAGTATAATACATGTAGAAGCTACCACCTCTTGGCAGTTAATGGAATCTTTCTGTCCAGTGCCTTGACCAAAGCCAGTAAATTTGCAGAGAGGATGCTCCATTTTTAAGAAAAGCATTCTACCACAACCATTTTCTTTCGGAAATGCAATGTGATTCTTGGATGATACAGATATTATCTGAGCCACATGACTTTCAAGATTCTGTGCATTCTTTTCAACCTTTTCCTGCATAAGTTAGAAACCACAGCATTTACTGCATATTAGATAGTGTGTCAAAGAGAGTAGTCCTTGAGTTTATTGAACATCATGTTTTGAAAAGAAGGGAAAAAATGGATAGGTTTCGACGTTTGATTATGACCAAAGATTTATTCTTGGTTTCATTTATATGATTTTGCATGACATGCTAGTAGACCAATCGAAAATAGGAGTCCTGTACAGTATTGTAGCGGCAGCAATTACAATGATCAAGAAAGCACGCTGTATGATCTTTGCAAGTTACCTTATTAAAAACATGTGGAATAAAAACTATATTTTTATGTATCGTACTTTTACTGTGGTAATTCTCGCTGCTTGAATTTGCCCCTTGTGTTGATTCATTTGATGCAACAAAGTTCCCATCTTAACATCCGACTGTTCTCTATTGGATTTCTGTCAAATTAAAGAAACTGAAAACATGAAAATAAAATAGCAATAGCAGATTCACCCAGTTTTAAGCTACCAAGATATGAAAAAAATTGTAAACATAAGTAATCTACAACTGAGTAGTATCACTGTGCTGGTTCAGTACGTAATAGAAGAAATATCATTTGAACAACGAACTGATTTTATAAAAACAAAACCAAAATCATGATTGAACAATTGGATTACATTTTTACCGATTTTTGGTGATGAAGAATGTAAAGGAAAAAAATAGTCCCATGTTAATCTTTTTCACTTCTATATGATCAAATGCAGCAATAATTTCTTTCGCTTATAAGTAACAGAATCCGATTATGATCAACCGAATGCTAAATTTCAGCTTTGCAATACACAAATATCCTACTACTAAACTTATTAAATAAAATTTTCGGTGTTCTCATTCTCTTAAGCACAAAATTCTAAAAAGCTGATGATAAAAACACCTCACTCACATCGCAACAACAGATTCGAATTCAATCATCAACAATCATAGCTAAATAAAGACTATAAGGGAGATAGAGAGGGAGAGGGAAGAGATAGAGAGATAGAGAGAAAGAGAGACTGACTTTGAACGGAGCTTGAGAGTCGCCTCCTTTGAACACTACGGGTAATACAGTAGCCATACTAAGCTAGGCAACTGGACCATGGTAATGGCAGATTCTATTTCTGAAGATAGTAATGACGTGGCTTTCACTCTGATAGCTGGGATCAGATACGAGGGCCTCACCGTTTTATTACACCTTTAGTTTTGGTTTCATTTCACTTCGATTTTAGTTTGGTTTCGATTTTTTACTTCTAATCACATGCAGAAAAAATATCTTTGATTTTATAAGAAAAAGCGAGAAGAAGACAGAGTCTATATGAACAGAAATAAAGAGAAAAAGAAAGATCAATTCTTATAGGAATTATAAAACCAAACCAAAACTAATTTTACAGCAATATTTCATAACAAGATTTTACAAATTTCGCAGTAAGATTGGTTTGTTCAATCTTATCGCATTCATTCAAAAACATACCAAATTTTACAGCAAGAAACAAATTTCACAGCAAGATTTCACACATTTTACACAAAAAATAGATTTCATAGCAAGATTTCACAAATTCTATATGCAACTAATCTATGCGAACTACAAAAAGCGAAATGAGAATGAAAATCGAAACAACAAAACATTGAATATATATTCGACGACCCTATGTGAAGTTCACATTGCAAACTACAACTATCCAAAGCAACGATGCTAACTGTGAGTTAGGGCTGTATTGAAAAGGCGATGATGACAACGATGACAATGACGATGCCACTCGGTAATTGATACTCGACGAGGAAACATAACGATGGTCGATGGTTGAAATATACAACTTTTTGTCTCTTTAAATGACGAATACAGGAGGTAGCGAAAGTCGAAGGAGCGAGGAGTTTTCGGGTTTACTTTTACAGGATGTAGGTTTATAAAAAAAATTGAAATTAAATTAGTGACTGAAATAGATTTTCAGGTTTAGTTTTATTTTAGGTTCGGTTCTGTTTTTCTCACTTACAACCTAGAATCGAACCAAAATGATCGGTTCGGTACTATATTTTATTTTTTTTCATATCAAACCGGTTACCCAGTTCGAATCGAACTGATTTCCACCCCTATTATGAACAAACCTCTTGAAAATTAAACTTCACTTAAAATCCAAACATTAAACAACTTTTTTAAAATGGACAATGCCTTCATCAAGATCAATCAGGTGATTGAAAGTACTGTATTCACCTCACTTGATTTAGTTATAAAATTCATTAGTTAATGATATGTGTTACCGCTTGTTGCTTTATTTCATGCAACTATTATGATTACGACGCATGCAATGGTTGTTGGTTTATTTATTGATGCGTGTTGATTTATGTTATACATTAATTGCATTGATGATGCATGTCGTTTGTTATTAGCTTACTTACTAAATGGGTGGACAGTAGATGGGTGGATTAGTAACTTTATTGCTTGGTTTATTTCATGAATTGGACATGTATTATGTGTATACCATGTGTCACACTCGAAGAAGATCATGAGGATGTCACACAATGTATGAACCTAATAGATGAACAAAAAAAACAGAATTCACGAACAGTAGCGTATTAGATTAAGTGGAATGCCAACCAAAGTTCCAATTCGAGGGAGAGCCCGAACAAAGGAGGCATGAACATTTTGATTGAGAGGAGTCTAGCCCCCCCTATTGTCTCTTGTGACGTTCTTGTTGAACCTACAGGTCTTGGTTCGTCACAATGTCACCCAACTTGGTCGTCAAGGCCACAACAATTGTGCATTGTGTGAAATGTTTCCATAAGAAAAAAGAAAATAGTTTCTGTCACGACTCGGAGGCAAACTTAACAGAAATGTTAAGATAGATGACTCGATCATCGAAGAGAGTCCAATTGTCCAGCTCGACGCTAGGTTGCTAGCGGAAGATTTAGTATGCTTTTAAATACAAATCCAAATAATTGGGTCAAGGTCTGCACAACAATCATGAGAATAATGGTGCATAAAATAAATAAAATTTAAAACACTGTGTAATAAGTAATGACAATTCAAAATAGTATTATACAAATCTAAATAAATAAGCGCTCACTAAAAAATAAAACTAAAAACATTCCAAAGAAAAACACAAAGCTGGCAAGTCTTCTAATTATAGTGCTCCTAGTTACTCTTGTCCTTACCTGGAAGGAGGAGGATGACTAACTTAGTAGACATGTTATACTAAATGAAATACATGAAAAATTGATTTTACCTTTCTTTCAAAAAATCATGATTTATTACTTCTTATTACCATACACAGATTTTAGTCATTATAAATCTCTTCACCATTTAATTTAAAATAGGCTCCATGAGCCATCGATGAAGCAATTATTAAAATATGTTGTATACATAGACAACTATATCTGAAAATAGGCTCACATCGTTTTTCATTAAAAAATTACTTCAGTGAAAAATGAGGGTCACACAAAGATTCCTCTGGCACACAACATAGAAATATGACAGCCTGTAGATGACAACATCTTATGAGTTCGAAGGAAAAAGGTGCTAGTAGTTCAAAGACTAAGAAACGACATCATCCATAAAATCAAGTAACAAATAAGATTGTTGGTGAGGTATTACTCAACAACTAACAACTTGTTAGATTCAAATTGACAAAGGTTGCCGACGAGTGTAGCTCTACAATGACACAACAACCCATCAATTGGAAAGGGTACTAGGCGATTAAAACTCAACGATGACACAATCTTCAATCCGTGTGACAAAATACCCTGGCCAAGTTTAGAGATTCAAAACCCAAGGAGTGTGTCTTCATTGACTTATTATCTCATTTACTGAAACCTAAGGACATGTCATCAATGCCTTATTACCTATTTCACACGTACACACAATCAATCTTCATGCAGTAGAAGATGCACAAAGATAGCCTTATGATACTTTGATAACATGACTACCCAAAGCATATAGAGGATTCATCCTCCTGAATGTACGTATAGCACATAAAATTAAAATACCATGTACGATAAATTAAATATGAGAAAATGTACGTACATATACATAAAAACAGATGTGTTGTTGAATAGTTCCCGTCGGGTTTTCATATGTGGCAACCCATAAAATACTTTTAAAAACCATGTCATGCAATTTAGCACATACACTATAAAATCCTTACCTTTTCAGTGACCTTTCTTACCGACCAGAGTTACAGCATTGGGTACCAGTTCAAAATCCCCAAAATTGTTCGAGCCTATAACACAAAAATATGAAGTTCCCATTAACAAAATAATTAGGAAAGGTGGAAGAGTCCTAAACTGGGGTTAGAAACCCAAACAGAGAGAATATATGAAAAATTGTATGTGGAATTGCACTAGCGGATGCGGAACAGTGCACCAGTGAATGCAGAATAGTGCACCCACAAACGTGGAACAAGGCATTGGCAGAAGTTGACACAAAGCATTGCATATGCTTTAGCGCACTTTAAAATATGTCAATGAATAAGTGTCTATACGTGCCTCCGACGGACACATGTCCTATGCGGAAGCTTGAGCTTCTTGTCACATGTGCGTTCTATTGACATAAGCATTCCCGCAGAAGCATAGGTTTTTGCCGAAGCGTACATTTTTGTAGATGCGTGTGAGACACATGCGCTTTACGGAAATTTAATTTTCCACGTATGCGAACGTTTTCGTAGAAGCCTAAACTTTTGTGAACATGTGCGGAGCACATGCGCTACGCGAACATTTCACTCTCCTTGGACTCAAACATTTCCACGGAAGCCTAAGTTTTAGTGGATGTGCAAGGCACATGCATTCCACGGAAACCTAAACTTTTACGGATAAGAACGTTTCTGTGACATTTCCTTCGGTGGACATGAGATTGTGTGACACTATGAGAAAAAAAGAAAATTCCTCTTTAAGACACTGCTAGGAAAAAGAAAATTCCTCTGTAGCTAGTTTTTGCCTCCACCGGCCTTAACCTTTTCATAGAGACTTCGAGATTTCGGCTCCCAAACTCGAATCCAACATCCAACATCCAAACTAGACTTACCCTCGAAGTCCTTTCACAAAAATCATGGGTTGGCACTTCTAGAACATGGATTTATGGCCAAAATCCCACTATGCAACTTTGATTTTTTCACTCTAGCTCTTGTTAACAGTTGTATGAAGGAATATGGGTTTTCTTTCTCCTTTTAATGACAATGACTTATTTTCATTTAATATTTAAATTGAAATATATGTAATAATGTGTAAAATACATATTATGCATATACTAAAAAACCCAAATTTTTATCAGTTCGACCAATTGAATAAAAATTCACACGTATTTGCTATGTGATAAATTGGTCAACCCCGAACAGTGATCGTAAAAACGCGAAAAATTTTATACATGGAATTTTATATATTTAAAAAATTTTCAATTCTTATAGCTTTTCCCTCTTAAAAGAAATTTCATCTCTGAAATTTAGTACAAACCAAATATACTTTCAAAAAGATGGGGGGTACTTCTACATCATGTAGGACTTGAGCTCCCTAGTTGCTTATCTTTTGGTGTGATTCTTCCATCGTATACGGACGACTCAAATCACTCTACCCAAAATCTGTTGAGGCTTGTCCTCGTATGATGTATCCTCTTGGATGAGAACATAAATTCAAGACATGACGTGAGATGGATCATGTGTGTATTTCCTCAGTTGGGATATGTGGAAAACATTATGGATATACCTAAGTTGGGGAGGTAGATCAAGTCTATAGGACACGTTGTCAATCCTATAACTAATCGGAACTGACCTATGTACCTCAAGACTACCTTTCCTTTCACCCCAAATCGACTGATACCATGTAAAACCCAAGAAATATAATGTATGATTATGATGGTGTTTCAGATTTATGGTTAATTATTGAATTGGATTAAGTTAGAATTTTTATGAAGGAATGAAGTAAAGGATTATGAGTATTGATTTGGTATTAAATGATTGTTTGATTGGATAGTAATAACTTGGTAAGACAAGATTTAGTGATAGTGCGGACGACTGAGGGAAAAAATGCAATCATCTAGACTTGTGATTTCCCAAAAGTTTTGGAGGAATGTGGACGTCCAAATGATCGTCCAAAATTTAGAATGCTCTCGAGTAGTTTTACAGTTGACCGGAGTTTAAGTTGCAGTCGACTGGATGATGGGAATCATGAGGAAAAAGAAGAAATGAACTTATTAGTGGTCGCTGCAGACGTATTGGTATCCACAGTGGATGTCTGTGTATCTGTGGGAGGTGTTTAGTCGTGTAATGGTTAAGAGGTGGTCGATCAGGACAAGGCAAAAGATCGAATCTATGAAGTGTTAAGGTCATTGTGCAGTCACATGAACTATAATTAGCAGTCGACTGGTAAGTGACAAATCACCAAAAAACGTTGTGTTGTGCTAAGATAACTCCTTAACTTGCTAATCAAGGAAAAGAGAAGAGATAATTGACACCTTGTAGGACACTTGAATGCATCTAGGGTGGTTGAGTCACCACTTAAACTTCTATAGCTAGAGAGCTTGACTCTTCAATGGTCTCCTTGAATGGAAACACTTCAATTTAGTTCTTCGCAAGTTTTCTACACCTCTGTTGGTGATATCTTCCTATATGGAAGGAGGTGGAGAAAGGTATAGCAATTAGAGGAATCATCTAAAACTCACAAACAATATGAACCCAATGTTTACACCAAAACTCAATTAGATGAACACCAAAATGAGTTGACTGAATGGAGGGAAACTCTAAACTTTGAAAGATTCTTCTTCAACTGAAAATATTCTGCCCTCAGGACAGACCTTAGAGAGGGTCTAAATAGCCCACAAAATTAGGGGAAGCTTCCTAAAGACAACTTACCCAAAATGCCCTCACAAAGACACATGCTAATCTAGAACAAACTCTAGCCGAGTGACTCGAACACTTGTTCTTAAACCAAATACAACTTGACATAATTTAATCAAAACATAAAAAATAAAAGTTCTTTAAGCCTTGGACCCAGATATTGAGCAAACATGATCCACTTTGAAGTTCTTTTCAAATTGTTGTGCTCAACTCCAATTGAGAGAAGTTGGGCTTCAAGCAGAAATAACTCTCTGATCAAGGACAATTTGACATGACAAATGATCATCAATGTTGATGAAACACCCCATTCTAAAAAGCTTGTAATGTTAGATACATTTTTCATGAAGAGCATGTTTTGATATAAGATCTTATAAGCTGCCGAATATGCCAAATACTCCTCGAGGGTTAGCATGTTGACAGTTTTGGAATGTTTCATATATCTCCTAAATTGGTCCTTGAACTTCCACTTATGTTTCACTTTGAACAAGACCATGTGGCACATGAATGTTGGATGGAAGGTAAGGACATTGAAAGTACATTATTCATCATGGAGACTCACAAAAACAACACTAAAATTAATGTTAGCAAACCTTCATGCTCAATAGTGTATTGAGAGAATCCGTGGCACATCATCCTCCCTGGGTTGGAAAGAATTTGACCTCAAATCTAGATTTTACCATCCATAATTATCTTCACCACAAATAGAGATGCCTTGCATCATGAAAGTGGCATAGGCTCCAAAATCATTAAAGCCAAAAAGAGAAGAAAAATTCGTGACAATGAAGTTGGTCGGCAATCTAATCTTTTCATACAACTTTTTCTCTTACTTAAGCAATGACTTGGATACTTGATTTTCATTCCTTGCCATAGAGATAGAAGTAATGTAGACTACCTCTTTCAATTTATCAATAACTGTCCTACATGCACAACTAGGTAAATAGTGTTTAAAACCATTAAACAAACAACTATCAAGCTTAACAAAATCATCCTTAACTTTGTTGTCACAAGAGTCTTGCCAAAGGACCAAATGAATATCAACATCATGAAAAATCAGAGACTTCCTCAAGATGGAAGTTTCTATTCTATCACAAAAATATCTAGCAAACATAACACCAAGAAGCTTTCAGCTCAACAACTCTCTAAGTCCAAAACTTGGCATGCAAAAGTTCTTAACTACAAATGAACTTTTATTATAATTAAAGAACTCATACTCATCCACATTATCAAATTCATCTTTTCAACAAGATAACTTAGTACCAATGACATCAAAATCTCTAATCCACCCAATTCTAAGAATTGAAGCAATCAAATTAGTTAATGGTATATACTTCTTTGAGATAGCATAAGCTATTTTGTTTGACTCTCCATTATTGCTATTTAGGATATAAAGATTTGAATGCAACATAGTCTCCAAGCCAATATTCTCAACCATAACCATGGAAGCCATAATGTCAAAACTTCCTTCATCAATCATCAAAGGACAAACTTTGTCTATGAAAATTTTGCTCCCCTTGAAATTAGTATTCTCGATTTTGGGGAATTAGAGCCCTTTGAAGTATCATATTGAAAGGTTCCTCTTGAGCAACAAACACCACCTCTTGTGGCTCCTTTTTTTATTAGTTGCTGCCAACAATTCATCTTTACCCTCTTTATGAGTTTCTTGGAATATTTATTCTTTCTGACAATTTTTCTCATCCATTAAAGCCCATCATGAGTAATGGCCCCTCGTGAACATAAATAAGTTCTTCTTCCAGGTCTTCTTCTTTATTAGTTGCTGTAAGGAGTCAACTTTACTTCCTTTATCAATCGAGCCCTCCTTTAATAAAATATCCTTTTGGTTATGACATTTTGAAGCATCATCACCAAACTCAAGACACTTGGAGCATTTGATAGCTCTAACCCTTGGCCTAGAGGTATCAACAACATTTTTCTTCTTTTCTAACCCTTGACTTGCCACACTTATGCTATCATAGAATTTATCAACTTGTTTCTTCTTTTCTAACCCTTGACTTGCCACACTTATGCTATCATAGAATTTATCAACTTGTGTGTTTTTGAAGCTTGTATGCAATTGAAACTTTTGAGGATGGTCGAGAGGGTTTAAGGCCTTGGAGGATCTCATGTTTTCCTTCCACTTTAATTGCCAGTTGTATTAGTTCATCCAAGGAACTATATGGTTGAAACTCCACCACATCAATAATATCCTTCTTTAGGTCCTTGATAAACCTATCAATTGTTTGTTTCTCCGATTGTAATGATCCAGTTTTTATAACCTTTTAAAAATGCATTAAATTTTAAAACTTTTATAAAACAACTAAAATCTTTATTAAAATCTTTTTAGTTAAATCAGAGTTCTTTTCTAAAAAGCCAGATAGTTAAAAACTCTTTCCTTAGACTCGTTATGAAAATCATTCTAAGCAACAAAAAGCTATGCTATAAAATCTTTTATCAAAATATAGCGGAAGCGTAAAAAATTCATTTAAGGAATACTAAATAAATAATTACGTGTTAATTACAATTTACTTTTATCTTTTACTTTCCTTAGCCTAGCTATTCACAAGTCTCGCCCGTGCAAATACTTCATCAACTGCTCCTTGATTCGTTCATCATTTTCTCGTGCATATACATGTACCTACACTATTAGCAAACTGTGAGCTCAAGGCTCAGTAAGAAATGAGCTATGTAGTATAATGTATGTCTCTCTTTAGTTCATTTGGAATGGGTCCGCCCCAAACCAATCTTTTTATTACATTTCATTCTTTCCTTCATTCATTCATTACTTGTACATCGAGCGGGAGATTGGAGGAACCCATGTGGAATGGTATAGTCTGTTCTCGGCTTCTAACCACCTATGGTAGCTGGTCCTGGACCCGACTAGGGAGGGGCTTAGTCCAGACTACCTGATTAGATCCGAACTACCCATCCGTTCCCCATTTCCCCGTTTCATTTCTTTTCTTTTCATTCATTTCATTCATTCATTTCCTCACTCAATGCATGTGAGTACCACCCCAAAGGTGGCACTTCCTACTTGTTTCTATTAACATGATGCATGTCTATGAAAAACACTATCGTGATGCATGTCATTGGAAAGCAGTATTAACCATGATATAAAAGCATGAAATAAGAACCAGTAATCACAACTATATATAAAAGTAAGAGACATAAGAGAAAGCTATTAACACCCTATACATGGCGATACACTCTATACATGCTTGGTAATTTAAGGAAAAACAATAACAAGTAGATATGCTTGGCAGTTCAAAGGAAATACAATGTAGACATGCTTGTCAATTTAAGGAAAGCTGTAACAATACAGACATACTTGACAGTTTAAACGGAACAATAATCATATGCTAATATCCTAAACATGCTCGGAAATTTAAATTAATAACAAGTGATTTGCATAGGCATGATAATTGAAGCAACATGATGGAAACGTAAACAAACAATTAAAGTAAAGACACGGCTAATGGTGTAGGGCCTCCAATGGCCAATGACTACTTAATTTCTTACCTCGAGGCGTTATGACGTATTCGTACTTAATCTTTATCCTTCTTTTTCTTTTAAATACCTTCATAATTAAAACATTTATTCATTAATAATCATAACTTATTAATTTCATTCTTTTCCTATCCTTAATTACATAGAAATTCTAGGAATTCATTACCGTCTAAAACGAAAACTATCTTATCCCAATAAATTAATCCACTTACCAACATACATTTATCCAATGAATGACTCAATCCAAAACAACAAAGCACTGACCATAGCAATTCCATCTCTCATCCATTTTCTTTAGTCCATAAGCATAAGTTATTAACAAGAGAATTCAACATTTTCCTTTACTAAGCATTTATGAAATTGACAGAACAATAACTACCAAACCACAAGGAGCATACTTCCAATCATAACCGTTGATCCAAGTGACAGAAACCAAACACATATACTTCACTTTATCAAAGCAACACATATTTCCAAAGAACAAATCCAACCCATAAACCAAACAACCAACAGAGCATAAATCTGCAACAAGACTAGTTCCAAAATATATATTCATGCTTGTGGAAAATAACCAACAAAGTGCTATATTCACAATTCCATCTCACAGAATATAACCCAAGCAATAGAGTAGACATATTTGGCTATCCATCACAGAACCAACGACTGCACAACCACCGAAAAGCATTCCAAAATCAACAGATTATTCCATCCATCCAATAACTCATTCAGAAATCCATAACTGAATATCACAAACTAACTAAAGCAGTCCAAAACACTACTCAATATCAACAGAGAAGGATCTTACCAACAAACTGTTAGATTATTTGAATATAATCTACATGTAATGTGGTCCATGTTAATTAAAGTTACATTGACTTAATATTAAAGAGCTTAATGTGATGGTTGTTAAGCATTAAAGACATTAAGTTAATTGGGTTTTAATTCTCTCACCTTAACCTTATTAAAAGTGTATAACGTATAGTTGAAGAGACGTGATTGAAAAGGCACGAACGAAAGGGCATGTATGGAAAGTTGCCTTTTGTACGGGTGTCTTCTTTCAATCACATGAGGGAGAATGAAGGAATTCATTCGAACGAACAAGATTGCTCTCTCTATCAAAAATCCTCTGAACAAGAAAAGCAATTTTACACTTCGTTTCCAGATCATCGAAGAGATGAATTAAAGAAAGGTCTTAAGGCTGATAAACGGAACTCAACATCGTCATCAAAAGCATTATTTATATCATGGATCAAGGTTGGTATTTCGTTTAAACTCTAATGGTTAAATCAAATACGTTGTATGGGAATTAAAGTATTGCAAGCATATAAAGTAAATAAAAAATGGGATTAAAGTAGAAAAGTTGAATGGAAAATGCTTACACAAACAGGGCAGACCCGAAGCAATCCAGGAGCTCCAACCCAGTATACGCACAACACTCTGTCCCCTTCACTGAAATTCAACCCTTCTCCTCACTTCTCTTTTTCTCCAGAAGACCCTCTCCCTCTCTGTCTCAATTTTCTCTCTCGACACAGTTCACCCAAGCACTTCACTCTCCCTCACACTGTCTCTATTTTCTCTCTCGGCCCTTCCCTTCTCACCAGAGAGAGGCATTCCATGCCTCCAGCCATACTTGGACATCAACACCATTCCACGCACGTCTCATTGTCGGTTCCAGCAGAGCATGAGCCAGGTTGGTTCGGGCCGAACCGTAATCCAGACCCAGCCGTCCCAATCCAGATCGCCAGTTCCCCTGCCATCCCGACGCCATCCAGCTCGTCACTCGCCAACCTATCGCCGTCGCCATTTCATTGATACCGGCCACCAGAAATCGGCAGAGCACTAGAGCCCGCCACAACCTGACGCAGCCCCGATGACCTGATGCCAAATCGCTGACCCGGGCTTCACACCGACCATCCCATGAAGCCTGACGCTTCAATCGTCGTTAGCTGCCACTCGCCATCCATTGTGAAGGAGCCGTCCGAGCCAAGCCCGAGCTCGCCGTCGCCCGAACGCCTCCCTCCCCCTCCTTCGGTCTCCATCGTCTTCGTCGCTCTCTCGGTTCTCCCTCTCTCTTGTCTATTCTCTCTGTTTCTTCTTGCAAAAATGGCCAAGGCCATTTGTTTTACCCCAATTTGGTTCATAGCGTGAACCGGTTCACCTCACTCCCTTACTCATAATTTCTTCTTTTAATTTAATCCCTCGTTAATTCTAATCTCATCTTAATTCTTCATAAATTTTCATTTAATTATTCCCTTATTAATTATCCTTATATTTTAATTCCAATAATTTCATTTAATTATCTCCTCACATTTTAATTATACTAATCCCCCATTTATATCTTTTTATTTAATTATTCCCTTATTAATGATCGTTATATTTAATTCCAATAATCCCATTTATTAGAATCTAATGAATACGTCTTTGGTAATACTCTTATAATTATCCAATTAATCTGAATATCCCAAAATACCTTCCAATTATCCTTATTAAATTTCATTAAATTCCGATATAAAAAGTCCCAGTATTACACCAGCTCCTCAACTCAACTCCTTAATTTGATAGATTGAAATTTGACAACATAGTCCTTCACATTGAATGACCCTTGTCTCAAACTTTTCATTTCAAGACAAAGCTCATATCTATAATGGTTTGGAACAAATCTCCTTTTCATCACATTCTTCATCATATTCCAAGAATGAATTTCATTTTCACCATTATACCTTCTTTGAGCTTTTAAATTCTTCCACCACACATGAGCATAACCGGTTAACTTCAAAGAAACTAGTTAGATTTTCTTCCTCTCTGAATGGTCATACCATTCAAAAGTCTTCTATACTATTTCCAATGAATCAAGAAAATCATAACCATTTCTAGAACCTTTGAAAATAGGAATAGATAGCTTTAAAGGTTTCTACTCAATAAAAGAATTGTTTTGGTACCTTGTACTTGATGGTTCATCACAATCGGGCTCCTCTTCAAACTCTTCTAACATTGTCTTCTGTTCTTGCTTCTCTCTTCTAATAATACCATGACCACTTTGTCTAGGGATTCATGAAGTGCTTACATTCTAGTTCATAATTCCATGGAGTTGTTGAGTAATGGCAGCAAAGGAGGCTTTAAGTTCATCGAGTAGCCCTTGAGTACTTAAATTGGCTTCTGTCAATGGAGGTTGTCTCGATGGTTGAACATTAGACTCGCGATTTTGAGAGGCCATAACCCAACTTCTAATCATCATTTAGGATTTAAGAGTACACATAAAATAGGGTCTAATAAGGTAGAAATAGACTCTGATACCAAATAATACACCACCTTAAGAAGGGCCTGGGGGAGGGGGAAGATAGCCTTTGATGCAAGCTCCTAATAGGAAAAGAATGGACCCAAAATTACAAAATGCGTATCTCGGTCAATTTGCATCCTCTTAATGTGAAATTTGAACCACATGTTACTCTATAAGTGAAAATGAGGCTCAACAAAAAATGCAGGCAAAAACATTTGAGAGAAGAAATTATGGTCGAAAGGGTGCAAGTTGGGTCGAAAGGGTGCAAGTTTGTCCGAATATGCACATCAGTTGTGCCTATTGACGTTAATGGTCTCATTAGATGGAAACACTCCAACTTGGTTCTTCGCAAGTTTTCTGCACCTTTACTGGGGATGTCTACATCTATGGAAGGAGGTGGTGAAAGGTATAGCAATTAGACGAATATCTTACAACTCACAAACAAGATGAAGCCAATGTTTACACCAAAACTCAATCGAAAGAACACCAAAATGTGTTGGTTGAATGGAGGGAAACTCCAAACTTTGAAAGATTCTTCTTTAGCTGAAAATGTTCTACCCCCAGGACAGATCTAAAAGAGGGTCTAAATACCCCACAAAATTAGAGCAAGCTTCCTAAAGACAACTTATCCAAAATGCCCTCACAAAGACACATGGTTGACTAGAAAAAGCTCTAGCCATGTGACTCTTGCATAGGTTGCCAAATATGCCAAATACTCCTCGAGGGTTAGATTGTTGTCAGTTTTGTAATGTTTTATATATCTCCTAAATTGGTGCTTGAACTTCCACTCTTCACTTTGAACAAGACCATGTGACACATGGATGTTGGATGGAAGGTAAGAACAGTGAGAGTATATTCTTCCTCATGGAACCTACAAAAAGAGCACTAAAATTAATGTTAGCAAACCTCTATGCTCGATGGTGTTTTGAGGGAATCCATGGCACATCAAGCAGACACCTAGAGCCTATGCTTGGGTAACCGGTCGATCGGCAAGTCAAGTTGGACTTATGAACCATTAGTTTGGGTGTGTAGACATGAAAGACTGGGCATCCTCATGTTGGTGTAGGTGTCTAGACTAGCAATGATGATAATTTTTCTAGTTGTCTGTGGTTCAGATGATTAGATAGTTTTGGGGTCAACTAGGGCATGTTTTTTAGCAGATCGTTTGGTGGGATTGTATTTTAAAATACCTAAGTTGGTTCTTATCATAGCTATGGGTTCTAGTAAATTTGTGAAAATCTAGAAAAACATACTAATGGTTATATATAATGATAGGTTCCAAGGCCTGACACGAGATTTGGACTTTCTTGGGTTTTTGGTTAATTGGGTTTTGGCTTTGGATTTAGTTGACTGGTTTGAGGTAGAAATTTATTTTTATATCCAATTTTGGATCATTTTCTAAACATTATTTTGAGCCATGTTCATATATAAAATTGACGTCTCTATTTTTATGGCTCGTCAGTTTTTATACTATACTTATATTTTTATTGAACATATTTTCTTTGAGCATGCACATTACTTTGTCCATATTCTTGGTTGTATGAATCAAGTTTGATTGACCCATGTGGGGTCTTATTTTGTTACACACATTCAGTTGTTAGAGGATATATTTGTTTTACTGTTACTGTTATTATTGTTTCTGACTATAGCATGATGTGCTTGGAGTTTGTGGGTTGCTCTATTTTCACTAAAATTTTATATAGTAGAAGGTTATTTTATGTATGTACTACTCTATAAGAAATGTTTAAAACTTACCATACTGTATATTTTATACTCAGTTTTTTTGAAATATTTTCTATTGATATGCTCATACATATTTCTTTACTCTAACGCTGAATGTAAAATTCTATTCCTAATGAGATTTGTCAACTCATCCCAAATGACTCCCTCTTTCAGGTTATAGTAGGAAAAATACTCAGCAGCCAGCATAGAAGTAGGATCAATGATTTACACTTATAGTTTATTTATTTATTCAAAAATTTATTTTTGTAAGGTTAGACTTTGTTAGACCTTTATTATTATTATTTTATTCTAGTACAATTATTTCAGGATTTATATTACCAATTTATATTTTTTATTACTACTGAACCTTTAGTTTAGCCCACTTTCTTTTGGTCTACCTTTTTAATTTTCTTCAAGACTTATCTGCTACATGAAATAATTTAATAAATGCAAATTTTATAGATTTTTGAAAATGCCTCTGAAAAGAGCTCTTAGAAATCATGCTCCTGCCACACCTACTATGCACGGGTGAGTTGCAACCTACTAATCCTCTTATAGGCTAAGAAATGTCCTATAAAATCTTCCTAGAGATAGAGACATTAAAGATTCAAAGACACGCCACATAATTTTCTTCAGAGAGCTTGATCGTTTGAATCTGCTAGTGTTTCTGGTCAGAGTTGACCTTTAGGTTTCTGAAAATTGGTTGAGGGTGATATAGAAGAACCTAATTGCTATTAGAGTTTTGCCAAAGTACTATGTTGGCTTCGTAACATTTTATTTCACAAAGATGGTTGAGGTTTAGTGAAAATCTCTCAGGTTGGATTACTTATTGGAGATAATGACCTACACTCAATTTGAGACCATCTTCAGAGATAAGTACTGCAACACTGGTCACTTTCAGAATTTGATCAGCATTTATAATAGCTCAAAGCATAAGAGTCTTACTATGTTGGAAATCTATGCCAAGTTTATGGAGTTGTCATAGTATATTAAGGAGATGAATCCAATAGATAAAATAGTGAACTTAAAAAAAATCTGAGTCCTAAGATTGATTATCAGTTAGCAACTACGGAGTACAGTTACATTTTTGAGGTGGTTGCTGCTGCTCAACGAGTTAAAGTTGATCTGGATGAGCAGTTTAGTGAATATAAAAGAAAATGAAAGAAAGAGCAGCATGTTGGTGGTAAGATGACTAGGAGAGATTAGAGGTAGGGACAAACATATCTAGACACACTCAAAGTGGTGGTGGAAAGATTAGAGGTGCACCTTATGCTAGTTAGTGTAAAGGCCCTTATATTTGTCACACTTGTAGTTAACCTGGACATTTGAGGATAAACTACCCAATGAATCAAAAATCTACTTAGGCTAATTGAACACCGACACAAACAACTCACTCAGGAACTGGTCTTGGAGCTAGTAGAGGTTTTGTTAGATAGGGTTACCTTATTCTGAATCATAGACTTTCACTCATTCTAAGACTACAGGTTATAGGCTACTATATTAGCATCAGTAGCAGCATATTGGTATTGACTTTCAAAGGTTTGAGTTTTGCATTTAGTACAACTCCCACAAGATTTATTAGTTAGATGGTAGGATCAGATCCTAGCTCATCTAGGGGTTGTTTTGGCGGTAACAGGAAGGAAAATGAGAAGACGATTGGTCATACTTATGTAGTTACTAAATTTGCAGCTCTTGATCAGACTGGCTAAGGTGTCATTGATTATATGTTTTCTTTCTTTAATACTAAAGTTCATGTGTTATTTGATATTAAGGCTACATATTCTTTTATCTATACTTGGTTAGTAAGTACTATAGGTGTTACAATAAAGAAGTTAAAAAATCCTTTGATTTTGAATACCCTTTAAATAAAAAATATGAAATATATCTCGTTGTTTGGTCTACTTCTCTCATTTTTAGTGAGCATCAATTATCAATTGATCTAATAGTGATGCTTGTGAATCAATTTAATGTGAACTTAGGTATGGATTGATTAAGCCATTATAAAGCTAAAATTGAATGTCATTGAAGGAATGTGGCACTTATATTAAAGGTTATATGAGTTTTGGTGCATCCATTTGTAGGATCGATATACACCTATAAAGGGGGGGTGAATATAGCGTTTCTAATAATTTTGTGCGATATTTAAATTCTCTAAATCCTTAAGTGATTTATCGAATACAATTAAATATGCAATCACATTAAATTCGTAAATTAAAGAGTAAAGGTTAGAGAAATGCACACAATATTTGTTTATGCGGTTCGGCAAACTCGCCTACGTCCGCGCTCCAAGTTTCACTTGGAGATATACTAAATAATTGGCTTACGGGTGCCAATAAAACCGTTTACAAATTGACTATTAAACAGGGCGTCACCCTTGACTAATTCTTAGGTCGTCAACCTTTGACTCTTACGAGTTGTCACTCTTAATTTGACTATTGCAGGGCGTCACCCAATGATTGAACTTACGGGCATTCAATCTAGCCTAGGAGTGTTTCGATGAATTCTTAGGAAATCACCCTTTACAATCAAGCGCAAATATAGAATATGAAAATTAAAGCGCAATCTAACTAATTCTTATTCTCCCAAATATAACTCTCAAGTTTATGGGTTGGGGAGAATTGGATATACAACAATATTAAAAGCTCACAATGATTAGAATCGCATATTAAATTCGGCAGGGCTTCGCCACGATTCTCGGTTCGTTATAGAGAGCTTGGAGTGATCTCATATTTATAGACACTACTCAAACGGTCGACCTTTTGCCCTAAACGGTCGACCCTTTTACTAGCCGTTGCAATTCTTCCCGTTGGGAAAATATATATGGTGCGGTCGACCGTGCGGTCGACCTTTTCCTTCATGCAGAAATTCTGGAGCAAATTGTCCAATGTGCAGAAATTTGGAGTTTAGGACGCCGAATTTCGCGTCTACTGCATCCGCAAGTCACTGTTCACCAGTTTAGGACGCATCCGCTGCATTCGCATATGTCATCCGTTGCATCCGCAAAACACCCTGAAAATGACAGATTCAAATCGGACGCCAATATTTACGTTCGCTGCATTCGCAGACTCATCCCCACTTCACTCTAAATCTGCCCTTAAACTATATTGAGTCCCTAAAAGATATCCAACACTACATAGACTCAAATAAATATGTTAGAACATTAATAATACCCATTTTGAGGGTATTTCCAATATACACGGATATAAATATTATGATAAAAATGATAAGAAAAATATCCAGAACATATAAAATATCAACTTATTGATTTATTAAATTAATCAACATTTTTGTCATCATCAAAATACAACCTAGCCTAACAAAAAGGCTAACACCATTTAATACTCATATGCTTTCTATTAATCCTATCTTATGATCCTAATTGAGTGATCGGAGGATATTTGGGCAATACATAAGTATTTTTGCTATTAGTGGTGACTTTGATTCGGTTAGGCAGGATAAGAGTTATTGATAAATTGTGACTTCTCTAAGGTTTTTTTGTGAGGAACTGTCTTGGTTACTACTCGATCTAGAAATTCAGTTTTACATCAATTTAGTATCCTACACTACTCCCCCTTAAATTTAGCCCTAACTGGAGTTCAGATGAAATCAAAGCTTCAGTTGTTATGAGTGGAATTGAAGCTGTGGAGTGCTGAGAAATGCTTGACTAAAGGCTAGGGAGGCTGAAGGAGAGATTTTTGAATGGAGGGATGATAGGAGAGAAGGAAATTGTCAGGAATAGAGAGAAAAATCCATGCAATTGAGAGTTTTAGTTGACCTAATTCTATTTTAAAATAATTCAGTGGTCAACCTATACTAATCGACGGTCAACCGAATCCTTTGAATTAAAATTATAGGGTATTCTGTCAAATTTGCGGTTGACCGAGCCAAGGTATAGGTCGATCAATTTCTTCATAAATAAAACTGACACACAATCTGTAATATTTTTGGTCGACCGGGTTCTTTGAAAGGTGAACCGAATCTTTCATATTTCTTCAATGTTTGAAAATTATTCCTTACAAAAGTAACTTAGTTTGCTTCAAGATGTAGAAACCCTAAACGAATTCTTATTCTATTGAAAGTCTTTTTGTCAAGTGGTTTAGTAAAAATGTCGGCCGATTGGTTTTGGTTAGTAACAAATTCGAGGGATACATCACCCTAAGAGATATTATCTCGAATAAAATGATATCTATTTGCGATGTTCTTGGTACGAGAATGTTAAATATGATTTTTGGAAATATTTATGGCACTAGTGTTGTCACACCTAATTGGGATATTCTCAAAAAAATTGACCATAGTCCTCCAATATTTTCTCCATCAAAAGCAATTGAGCACAACAACTTCTGGCTGCAATATATTCACTTTTGACCATTGATAAGACAACTGAATTTTTTTTCTTAGAGAACCATGAAACCAAGGATTCTCCAAGGAGCTGGCAAGTTCCACTTCTTCTCTTTCTATCTACTAGATTACCTGTTTAGTCGAAGTTGGTATATCTCACTAAATAGAAAAAAGTTCTTTTGGGATACCATAGTCCTAAGTTAGTAGTCTCACTTAGATATTTAAATATTCTCTTAACTGTATTTAAGTTAGACTCTTTAGGGGATGCATGAAATCTCATACATAAACACACACTAAAGAGAATATCGAGTCCACTCATCGTTAAGTACAATAGGGAACCAATCATACCCCTATACTTCTTTATATCCACATCTTTTCATTTTCGTCCTCATCTAATTTAGTGGATGTGCTCATGGGGAGTACTAGATGGTTTAGGTGTGTCCATACCAAACCTTTTTATGAGTTCTTGGACATATTTTTCTTGATTGAAGAAAATTCCTTCTTGAGATTATTTAATTTGTAAACCGAGAAAAAATCTCAATTTTCTCATCATACTCATTTCAAATTCACTTTGCATCGATTGAGTGAATTCTTTACAGAGTGAGTTATTGGTAGCACCAAAGATAATATCATATATATAAATTTTCACAATAATCATATCCTCACCATTTTGCTTAATGAACAAAGTTGAATTGATTTTCCCTATCTTAAAATCTCTTTTCTTAAGAAATTTGCTCAATCTTTTATACCTATCTCTTGGAGCTGTTTTAATCCATAGAAAGTTTTATTGAGCTTATAAACATAATCAAGTTTATCATGGACTTCAAAACCTACTGGTTGCTGTACGAAAACTTTTTCCATAATATAACTGTTAAGAAAGATACTTTCGACGTCCATTTGATAGAGAATAAAATTCTTGAAGCATACAAATGCTAGAAGCATGCAAATGAATTCTAACCTAACTACCGGTGCAAAGATTTCTTCAAAGTCAGTACCTTCTTATTGATTATACCCCTTTGAAACTAGTTTAGCTGTGTTCCTTACTACTATAACATTTTCATTCAATTTCTTTTTGAACACCCATTTGGTTACAATAATTGAATGTTCTTTTGGCATTGCAACAATGGAACAAGTTCCCAAACATTGTTCCTTTCAAATTGATTTAGTTCCTCTTATATGGCCAACATCCAATTTTCATCTACCTCGGCTTCATCAAAATTATTGAGTTCTACTTGGGAGATGAAGGTTATACTAGCACAAAGATTTCTAAGAGATGATCTAGTCTTAACACCTAAGGTTGGATCACTAAGAATATCATCTATAGGATGACTTTTAACATATCTCCAATCTTTGGGTAGATCACCAAAAGCATTCCCGATGGGGGTTTCCTCTAAATTCTTAGATTGAGACTCTTGGGGAGGGCTTTCTAGAGTTTCATCATCCTTTTCTCCCAAGTTAAGAGTTTCTATTTTGTTTTCTAGGTCATCAACTAACTCCACACAATTTGACAGTTGGATAGACTCATCAAAAGTGACATGCATAAATTCGACCACAACTAATATCCTTTTGTTGAACACTCTATTGGCTTTACTTGTTGTGGAATATCCTAGAAATATTCAATAATCCTTCTTGGAGTCAAATTTACCTAAGTTATCCTTTGTGTTCAAAATAAAGCATTTACACCCAAAAACTTTAAAGTAACTTACATTGGGAGTTACTTGGAGATGAAAAGTTATGCTCAGTGCCATACTTTTGACATAAAGCCTCAAAGTTCTCATTCTCCAACTCACCTTTATGATCACTTCTAATTGCAATAATAGAGAGTTCTTTCTCATTTTGCACTTTCTTCCTAAAGCTAGAAAAGACTTCAAAAGTCTCGTCCTTTGTCCTAAGACAAAAAACCCAAGTGAATCTCGAGAAATCATCTACAATGACATACACATAGTATTTTCCTCCTAAGCTTGAAGCCTTAGATAGACCAAAAAGATCTATATGGAGTAATTGGAGAGGTTTGGAAATCGATACAAAATGTTTAGAAGCAAATGAAATTTTTGTTTGCTTCCTCATTTGACAAGCATCACAAATCTTATCTTTTTCAAAAGATAATTTAGGTAGACCCCTAACAAGATTATTTCTAGAGATATTTGCTAAGATATTCATTCCTACATGTCCTAATCTTCTAAGCCAAACCCAACAATCACTAGAGGAATTTGCAGTAAAGCATTTCTCATCAAGGTATAAGACATTATTCAAATCAATAGCATAAATATTTTCATGTCTATAACCCAAAAACATAATTTTTCCACTAGAACTATGTAACATCTTGATTACTTTTATCTTATTTTTAGTCTTTTTAGTCACGTTTTTTTTCTTCTAAAACCCGTTTATTACCAACTGTTATTTCTTTTCCTTATTAAACCCTTCATTTCTTTTTTCCTTTAGCGTAGCAAAAGACTTTTCTCTTTAACCAACCAAGTAAATCATAAATCAGTTATCAATTATTACAAATCATTTTTTCTTTTTACAAAATTGTGTCCCATTCCACAATTCTGGCTTGTCGTAACAACTCCAAGCACTCATCATCAGTATGCTTCATCATCTACGTGGTCCTTTATTATCCGTCTCTCTGTCCAAGTTACTTACATCACAAAATTCATCTATGAGCCTATTGCTGAGTAAGTAATAAGAAATAAAAACATTTTAAATCTGAATTTTCTTTCTGTGCTTTCTTTTCTTGACATCAATTGAAGACTCACTAGTGATTATCCGTCTCGTCATTAATCGCAGACTCTCTAGTGATTATCCATCTCAATCTCAATCACAGACTCTCTAGTGATTATCTATTTCCAAATCTATCGAAGACTCACTAGAGATTATCCATCCCAACCTCAATCAAAGACTCACTAGAGATTTTTCGTCCCGACCTTCAGAGACTCACTAGTGATTATCTATCTCGTAATCACTCGCAGACTCTCCAGTGATTATCCGTCCTGATCTCAATCACAGACTCTCTAGTGATTAATCCATCTCAAAATCTATCGAAGACTCACTGGAGATTATCCATCCCGACCTCAATCGAAGACTCACTAGAGATTTTCCATCCTGACCCTCGGAGACTCATTAGTGAACTCATGCATATTTTTTCATTTTATTTATGGTTCTTTTATTATATATTGCATGCATAATCTATAACTGTAACATCCCAATTTTTATTTCCTATAAAATCGTGTAAAATTTAAAACTTTTGCAATTTAAAACTTGATCAGAGTATTTAGTGGAATAAAACATGTAAAAGAACATTTTAGATTAAATCCAATAGGGCATTATTTGAAAAATTATAGCAATCTGTCATTTAAACAAACTTATTTAATTTTCTTGAGCCATAACACTTCAGGTCGAATCCAGTTGATAACCCAAAGCCTCCTTCAGTAATGCCTCCTCCTTAATAGTACTGTCACTTGCATCACGGGCAATACCATGAGCCGAAGTTTAGCAAGAAATAGAATAACATACTTATAATATGCTTATGTAATACTTATGCAGTTGTTATCAGGAAAGAACCTATCTTTTTTATCTTCTCTTTCATTCTTTCATTTATTAGTTTCTTTCTTTTGTTCTTTCTTTCGTTTCCTTTCTTTGTTTCTTTATTTGCTTCTTTTCTTTCTTTTGTTCTTTCTTTCCTTTCCTTTCTTTCTTTCTTTATTTGCTTCGGCTTAGAGCACAATTCTCACCTCAAGGCTTTTAGGTCGTAGCCTGAGAATTGGCCCTTATATATTGTCTGCTTTTGCCCGGAACTCAATTCTCAACCCAAGGCTTTTAGGTAGGAGCCTGAGAATTGGCCCCACCCCAAGGCTTTTGGGCTTTACAATTCTGTTTACTTTTGCCTGAAGTTCAATCCTCACCCTAAGGCTTTTAGGCCGTAGCCCGAGAATTGACTCCACCCCAAGGCTTTTGGGCTTTACGATTCTGTTTGCTTTTGCCCGAAGTTCAATTCTCACCCCAAGGCTTTTAGGCCGTAGCCCGAGAATTGACACCACCCCAAGCTTTTGGGCTTTAACTTACTTATTCATCTTCCTTATCATCATTTCCTTCGTCATTTCATTTATCATTTTCTTTATCATCATTTCCTTTATCATTCAATGCATGTTACATTTTCATAAATCCTATCATGATGCATGAATAACAGTTCATATATAACATTTCATATATAATTGAGACAGTTCATAGTCATCTGAGATAGTTCATATTAAACAGTTCATATATAATTGACAGTTCATATATAATTGAGACAGTTCATATTCATAACAGTTCTAGAAGCATATACGTTAAAACAACTATTTCATAATAAACCTTAAACTATGCATAGACAATAAAATTAGTCCCATGATGCAGGGCCTCCACTAGCCACCACATCATATTTCTTACCTTTGTAGAATTTTCCTTCGCTATCTCTTTATCCTTTTTCTCCATTAATACATTCAAAATAATTATCATTTATTTATTAATATATTTATCAATTATAAATTCCAACTAAAATTATTTATTCATCTACTTAACATGGTATCGTAGTCCCAAAACACCTAATCACTTTCTCTTTCACCACTTAATCACTCAATAGTTCCAAAATTCATTACTCACAACATATATTCCTTGGTAGAAACTAATTAATAGTTTAAACCCAACATCCAGTAGTTACCAACACACAAAGAACCCAACTCTATTATAAACCCATATTTTCATAACTCTTGGCGGGACATGCAAAAGTTAATATCCAACAAGGTCAAACTCATCAACATATTAGCACTTTCAACAAAACCATATATCACAAAAAGGGAAGTATCCAACTATATCACAAATTTCTCATCATCATGCATTCCCAAGGTATTTCTAAAAAAAACCCATCTGTGAACGATTACACAACAAAGATAAACAGAACCAAGAATCATCCCTCATTTATAGCACTTCACAGTCGAGAATAACAACAGAGTCCAATTATAACCTCAATGCATTTATCATTCAATTGCCAAGGCTCAGAATAAAATTCTAAGCAACAGAGTATAATTTCACATAAATCCACCAGAAGAATGAAGGAGGTCTTTTTACCTAAAGAACACCCGCTTTAGACACTCAATTCTCGGCCTCCACTTCTCAATCATCCAGAAACACCTTCAAACTCACTTCCTCACTGTCTCTTTATAAATAAATTACAGTGCATCTTCCACTGCCCTGCCTTTTCCTATTAAGTTCACTGACTGCGTATTCCACCGTTCAGTCGAAGACTGAGGCATACTTAAAAGCTCCACTTTCAGCCTAATTTCCAATAACTCATTGACTACCTATATCCACGTTGCCACCTGGAAAGCAATTCAGCCAAACAATTCCAGTGTTCTAGAGCTGATGCGCTAGACAGGACCAGACCAGACTTTCACTCCTAGTCACAGCGGCTGTTCATCCAAAAATTCCCCGCCGTTTTCATCTTGCAAATCATCACTACCTTCATTCCAACAATTTCATCCAATCAACAGAACCCCAAAATACAATACATAAACCAACCAAGACGTTACCTCGGTTCGATGATTCGCAGCAATGTGGGAGTTCCAATCCGAACGAACCCTAGCCCCCACACGGTTCGTTAACCCGAGCCCTACGCTAGCCGGAAGTCTCGGGACGCCAACAACAACTTCCATTCACTAGACGTCGCACGCCAAACCCGTCCCGAACCTTCATCGCTCGCGTACTGATGCTGTAACACCCAGATATTTTTAAGTTAGATAATTATCAGGGTATTACCGAGGATGTTTAGAGTGTTAAGACTAGGAGTAATTCCGTTATGTTTTTCCCGTATACGTGATGTAACTAAGTGTTGAGGAGTATGCATGTATTTACACGTTAATTGCACGTTAATTGTGACGTGTAATTATGGGAGAGATGTTGTGGGATGAGAGTTAAGTGTGAAAAGACAGAGAAAAGGGAGAATATTAGTGTTGCGGATACATGCAGACAAGGTGAGGATGAGACTTCATCGTTTGCATGTGTTTGTTGTGGCTGCCTATAGGATTGGGACGATTCAGGATGAGAATTCTCGTCATGACTGCACTATATTGTGATGTTACGGACGAGTGAGGACAAGGGTTAGCTTCATCCGCAACGAATCTGTCAGTCTAGACACATTCGGACAAGTTCGGACGAACGTGGACACAACGAGATATCGTCCGATTTGACTCTGTCCAAATTCTGGGAACATTCGAACACTATGCGGACGACTGCGGACAAGGAGTTGAGTTGTCCGATTTGCCTCTGTCCATTTCCTAGACACTTTCGGACGACTGCATATGACATGTGCGGATGCCATTTCGCGTCTGAATTCTGAATTTGGATGGTACGGTCATGGACGAGGACGCCATTCCTCATCCTCAAGCGCATGTTAGCCTGTGAGTTTTAGCCTTGCGGAAGAATGCGAACGAGACCTATGCGCCCACATCCGTCCAAAATAGCCTAGACCTACGAAATAAAATAAGAAGAAAATGATGAAAATTGTTGGAAAATCATAGGAAGTCGCCCAAATCGACAGGAAACGATCCGTCGCCCACCGTTAACCCATAGGGCGCTGACCTCCTCCCTACATGGAGCCATGATTGTGTCCCTTCCATTCTCACAGGTATTTAGCCTATTCCTTCCTCTTCAATCCATGTCCTTCCTGCATGGAGAGTGAAATCCAGAGAGCGAGAGAGTGAAGAGTCGAGAGAGAGGGCTCATGATTGAGGGAACTTGAGTGTAAGTGTTGTGTGTGAGGTGAGCTACGTGATTGAGGTTGGGATAGCTAGTGAGTTGGAAGAGAGTGAGTAGCTGTCCCTGGGTTTTAGTGTCTACAAACTTGGTAAGGATTAGGGGTTGCCTTGGCCAGAGGAAGCCCTACACCACAAGTAGAGTGCGTGCATTTTATGTTCGTTTCTTGAAATGCTTATTGTTAAGTTCTTTGGGTGAATTTCTGTTGTGAGCTCCTTCATTGATTTCCTTACTATAGACATTCCTATGTTGATAGTGTAGAATCCTTATCATTAATTGTTCTCTTTACTTGCATTAATTTCCTTTGATGACAAGGTAGATTTCCTTTATTTGTTAGTTGTTTATTTACTGCAAATGTTTAGCTTTGTGAGGAGTCAATGTCTTAATGTGATGAAAATAGAAAATAGAATGATGAATGTGTGTAGAAGTGTACCCTCACATGCTCTGTTCTTTATCAAGTAATTGATGTTTATTTTCATTCTATGGTTCCATGCATACATCATTTTGTAATTCAATTTCATAGTCTGAATAAGTGCAATTAATTAAGATAACAATTGTATGAACACGTTTAAATAACCAGCTTAACTAATTAATTAGTAGTAAGTAATTATTCCTTGAGCATGTTAGCAGTGATTTGCTAGTTTAACTGTTTAATTAGTTGTTAAATAACGAAACCAAGCATGTTAACCAAATTGTTAATCTAAGCATGTAAATAATTTGATTAGGATTTAGCATGTTAATTAGACCTAAGAATGTTAATCGACAGTATGTAATTAACCCTAGCATGTTATACATTAAGTTTAATTATTTAATAGTTGTTAATCACTTTTTGAGCATGTTAAATAAATATTAGCATATATGATTTAACTAGGATTGTGCCATGTAATTGTAATTAGCATATAATTAATAACGTTAGCATAATAATTAACTAAGCATGTAAATCGGCTAATAAGTGACTAGAATAACAATGGTATCTTCCTTGAACATACAAATCAATTCTTGAGCATGGTAAAGTAACTAATTAGCATGTTTGAACCAACTAGGATAACTAGTAGTATGGTTGTTAACTAGAATGAATTGATTAACCTAAAAGTGAGCATGTAATTAACTAACTAAGCATGTTTAATGTTAATATGTTAAGCACTTGAAGCATGTCAATTGGCTAGTTGGTTAATCAATAACTAAACCTAGAGCATGTTAATTGTAATTAGTAAGTATGTTAATTAACTAGGATTAATTAATTAGTATGTTAAATTATTAATTAATTAGAATGAATCCGAGCATGTAAATGAACTAGGATAAATAAGTAGAATGTTAATTTTATCTCCTTTGAGCATGTAAATTGGTTAGCGTAATTAACTAGACCAAGCATGTAATCAAGATTGGATGAAAGCATGTAACATACCTCAGATAATAAACTAGAATGATCACCTAGAACAATGAATGTAGGAAGCATGTAAAATGACTAGGAAGCATGTAAAATGACTAGGAAATAAATTAAGAAATTATAGTATGTTTTGAATTCTCCTTCTGTGCTCCACTGTTTACAAGTCAATATTATAATTGTTCTCTGTTGTGTACTTTTAATTACCGCTCTTTATTATATGTGCTTTCCATTTCAATTTGCTTTCAATTGCAGTTACTTTTATTTCAATGTGCACTTTAATTTCTACTAAAGTTATATTATGAAGCATCATGCATCATGATAGGTCGAGAATGTATAAGAATGCATCATGATAATAGAGACTAATAGGGAGTGCCATGGCGTGGTACGCAAGCATGCACGAGTGAGGATAAAATGATGAAAAAGGGTAAAAATAATAAGATAATAAAGGTTCCTATGGTACCGGTAGCTTAGCCCGGCATAGGAACTGGGAAAAGAGATAATAAGATAATAAAGGTTTCATGGGACCGTCAGCTTAGCCCGGCATGAAAACTGGATAAGAAAAGCATAACAACAGGAATTGAAGGGCGGATGGGTAGCAGGTATAGTTTGCAACCAGCCGAAGCCCCTCCCTGATCGGGTACGAGAGTTTTAGTTGTAAGTAAAAGGTTAGACCCGAGCACTATTCCATTCCAAAGGAAATCCTTCAATTCCAGTTCGAAGTACGAGTAACGAATGAACGACTTAAAGTAAAGTAATAAAATGGTAAATGGTTAATGAAAGGATTGGTTTGTGTGGGCCCCATTCTAGAAAGGACTAAAGAGAGGCATTTCATGCATTTAACCGTTTTTCCTTACTAAGCCTTCGGGCTTACAGTTGCTTGTGGTGTAAATATAGGTACTAGTACGCTATGAGGAATGCACGGACTAGGAGTACCGAAAGATAATAATCAAACAATAGAGGCAGCGGATGATGGATTTGCACGCGCGAGGGAGTTCGTGGCTGGCCAGGCATAACGAGGGTAAAAGAGAAATAGTTTAACCAAGTTAAGTTTTCTAAGTTGTAAGTAACCTAAGTTTTCCAAATTGTTATTAAAAAGATTTTTTGGTTTTATTAAATTGTATTTACGCTTCCGCAACGTTTTACATTAATGGTTTTAATTTAACGCTTTCGCATAGTTTTATTAAATGAGATTTTCATAACGAGTTTTATGAACGGTTGGTAGCGGTCCGGTTTAGGCGCACTCTGACTCGTTTCAAAAGGAAAAAATTTCAAATATTCATGCATTTTAAGGGATTTATGAAAAATCGGGTTGTTACAGACGCCAACCCCTTGGTTTCGTTCGCATCATGCCTGCCAGTGCAACCCGCAGCACTTCGTACTCTAGCTCCACGTCCCCTGAGCCTGCACGATCGGTCCCAATTTTCCCTTTTCCTTTCTCGATTTCTCTCTTTCTCGGGCTCCCTCATCACTTTCTTCGGTTGTCTTCATAATCTTAGGGCTTCACATTTGAGTTTTGGTTCACTACTTAACCTCCAACCTTACTAGAAGCGAACCGAGCGGAACCGGCCAACGAACCAAACCAACATCTTTCCCCTTTTTTTATTTATATTTTCATTTATTTTAATTTATTTTACTTCTTTTAATTTAATTCCTTTAATTGAATTCTTCATTCTTCATTTAATTAAATTACATACAAACCAACTCTGATTCTCGATTTATTATGAATATTTCTTGACGATAATTATCAATCCAATATAATTTATTCGATTCCATTTCCAATTTAATTCTTCATTAAATAAACCCTTAATAAATTTTTAACCAAATATTCCACTTAATTAATTCTAATAATTTTCTTCCATCAATAATTATCTAAATATTTGTTATAAATAATATCCCAATAATCTAAATTATCCGAATAGACTAATATCTATATTTTCCTCCAATTAATTTCTATTTTCCCTATTTAATTTTCATTATGGAAAATCGGGATATTATAGTAACGACCTGAATTTTTATTACCTTTTGAAAATACTTGAAATTTAAAACTTTTTTAAAACAACTAAAATCTTTATTAAAACATTCTTTATTAAATCAGAGTTCTTTTCTAAAAAGCTGAACCGTTACTAACCCTTTCGTTAGACTCGTTATAAAAACCTTTATAAGTATTGTAAAACTATTGTTATAAAATCATTTATCAAAATATAGCAGAAGCGTAAAAAAAGATCTCACAATTTATTGACAATGGAAGACTTTATTTATAAAATTCATTTTTCTCATTTGATAGTGGAAGCATAAATCCTTCATTTTAAAAGACAATAAATAAACTTATAGTTTTACATTTACAAAAACCTTTATCTCTTTTACTCCCCTTAGCCTAGCTAGCCGCAAGTCTCGCCCGTGCAAATCCCTCATCAACTGCATCTTTGTTTGTTCTCTTGTGCGCACCTACACCATTAGCAACTGTGAGCCCGGGGCCCAGTAAGAAATGAGGTATGCAGTATGAATGCCTCTCTTTAATTCTTTTGGAATGGGTCCACCCCAAACCAATCTTTTCTTTACGTATTTTATATAACTCGTACATCGAGCGGGAGATTGGTGGAATCCTGTGGAGAGGGAGTCGCCTATCGGATGCTAACCACCTATGATAGACATTCTCACAGTCCCGACAACAGAAAGGTAACGTTCTTTTCTTCTCATAACCCGTGAGAGGGTAGTAAATATATCTCTCTACCTAGTTAGATCCGCACTACCCTTCCATTCCCCAACTCCTTATTCTTCTTCTTTAATTCTTTTTCCTCACTCAATGTATGAGTACCAACCCTAAAAATGACACTTCCTACTTGTTTCTATTATTATGATGCATGTTGATATAGTATAACATAACGAAATGTAAACGGCGAATATCAATGAATAGTAGCAATTAAAAGCAAATAAAAGAACGAATATAGCAATGAATTGAAACAAAGAATGACATGCTTGAATTTGCAAAACATAACAGTAAAAGAAATAACAATAATCTAAGCATGCTTGGCAATTTAGGAAAAGCAAGAATATTCTAAGCATGCTTGGCAATTTAAAGGAAAGCGATAATAATACAGACATGTTTGACAATATAAACGAAACAATAATCATATGCTAATATCCTAAACATGCTCAGAAATTAAACTAATAACGTGCGAATTGCATAGACATGATTTTTAAAGCAACATGATAGAAATGTAAACAAGCAATTTCAGTCAAGACACTGCTAATGGTGTAGGGCCTCCACTAGCCAACAACTCTACGCAATTTCTTACCTCGAAACTTTATCACATATTAGCACTTAATCTTTATTATTATTCTTCTTCTTTTCAATACCTTTATAATTAAAAATATTTACGACTTATTAATAATCATAACTTATTAATTTCATTATGTTTCTATTCTTAATTACATAGTAATTCTAGGAACCCGTTACTAACGAAACATAACATCCAACAGAAAACATTATCTTTGATAATATCTTTCCAATTATTCCAAGCTGTAACAAAGTAGCGAATAACATCACAAACTGGCAACAAAGCACATACCATCCAATTATTTTTACTAATTATAAAGAACATGAAACCAACATACTCTTTGACAAAAATCCAACATATGTATATACTTAACATTATCCAAAGGCCATTATAGCAACCAAAATAACACAACAACAGTTAGCATTATTTAATAGAGCATGAAACTTCAATATGCTTATCCTTAACCTTCAATAGCGATATTAACTTATCAACCAGACAACAAGGCTAAATTTAACATTTCACGCTTTCGGAATTAATCAACAGGGGGCTATATCCACCATTCAAACTCACAGAATATAACCCAAGCAACATAGCACATATTTGAACTATTCTTACAGAACCAATGACAGATTAATAAAAATTCATTCACAGAACCAAAGCAGAAATGATGTGTCCCAAATGGGGATTTGGAACAATGCGGAAGTGATGTGAGGAACAAGGGAGACCCGTGGGGGTGCTCGAACTTATTCTTGATGGAATGGACTTAGCTCGCTTTGCTAAGTGTGGAGAGAGGATTAACTTAAGGGATCAAGTTAATTGGTGTACATTCACACTTCACTTGGATATGACTCACCAAGAAAAATGGAGGCTAGCTTGGACATGACTCACCAAGCTACGGTTTGGATATGACTCACCAAACCTACTAACACTCAATTTGGATATGACTCACCAAAATAAGGGATAGCAAAAAGAGAGTGAAAGAATTTCACAAACTAAAGACAAGAGTTTTTGATTCAAAGTTCCTTCTCTTTTGAATTACAGGG
>CM039474.1:17468475-17478776 GCA_022433065.1 Begonia loranthoides
GTATATATAATCCATCTTGAACACAAGTTATAATGCAAGTAATAAATAGATGCTAATAACTAACCACCTAGGAAGAAAAGGTCATTAACAAACCAAGACAAACATTAATCACTTAGAAGAAGGGGGATGAGACAGAAGGACGATTCATCACCTAGGAAAATGAAAAGAGTCTAGAAAACTACAAGAGCATCTTGGAATATGAATTGCCATCTCTAGATCCTTCTTTGGTGAGGCAAAGCTTACCTAGGAAGATGTAAAGTTCTTTTAGTAATTCTAAGGCCACCTAATACATTTAAGGAGAGCAATTGGGCCAAGGATGTGTGGGCTTTCTCTTCTTCTCCAATTGGACTTGGTTCCACCCATTTGATTAAGTGTAACACCCCAAAAATATATTCTTCCCCCGCTTTATGATGTATTAAATTTTGGATAAGTAATGTGTATGGATATTATATCAACTTGCGTGATAGTACGCACTAAATTTATGCATGAGAAGTATAAGGTTGATATTGGAAAATAATCCAAGTATAAAAATTAAGTCAAACGTGTACAGATGCATTTTTGGAAGTGTTTCAGATGGCGTGGACGTTATAGAAATGAATCTGTACAATGTTAATGCATTTTCGAACGAGGGCTTGGACGGCGCAGACATTGTTGAATTGAATCTGTACAAGTTTTGCTGAGTTTTCAGACGCCTCTGTCTCGTCCAAAATTTGGAGCGAACGACGTGAAAAAGATGGAAATGAATCTGTACCAAAATTTGTGAGTTTTTGGACGCGTCCTTCTCGTCCTCGTCCGAAATCTACCTCGGAAGACATATATCGTCCGAAAAGTCAAAAAATCTATGAAAATCTATTTAAATCTCCCTTCTCTCTCTTTTGATTTCTTGTCTTACACATTAAGTTCTCTCTCCTCCTGCCTTCCTGCAAGACATCCATTCTTCCCTGAGTTGTGGAAGCTTTTCCACGTGGTGTTAGGTCATTGGACCTCTCCTCCTTGAAGCGGATAATGCCATCATTTCCTCCACAACTTATCCACTGCAGCTGCCCTGCCTCTTCTCTCCTTCGTCTATATAGGTAAGTCTCCAGTTCTCTCTTACTTACTTTGGCAACTGGAGGTATGTGGGAGAGTATTTAGTGGGTGGTGAGCTAAGTGCAGTGATTGGTAAGCTAAGTGCAGAGTTGGGTGATATTGGTGTTGCTAATTGCTGTCTGTCAGTGAAGGTAAGGATTTATCATTTGGGAATTGTTGGGTTCCGATTTAGATTACGTTAATGATGGGCAGTAAATCTAAATGCTACCTTTACTTAGGCAATTTTTGGAAGTTTGGAAAGGTAGAGAAGATATATATACACCGTTGCTGGCTGCTTGCATCTCTGCTGTGTTTTGCTTGTTGTGGACTATTGGTTTTTGCTGCTGAATATTAAGGTAAGAATTGGAATTGTAGTTGGTCAAAGGAGGCCCTACACTACGGGTTTTTCTTGCTAGTTATTGATTTTATTGTTTGGTACTTGAATGTGAAGCATGTGCGTTAGTGCAATACCCTGTTATGGCTGTTGATTTGTTGGAAAATACAAACTGTTCCCATGCTGAATGTTGAAAATGAAGTGGGTGAAAGGCACGAAAATTAATAAGTTGAATTGTTATGTTGTTCATTGGATAAAGGACATGAAATTAATAGTGAAGTTTAAATTGAAGGAAAAGCATGATCAATGGAAATCAGTGGTTATCTTGTAGTTTATGAACTCAACAGAACATGGTAGAATATTGGAAAGTTATACTGTCAATGTCTTAAAGTCATTGTCGATAGGTTTGGTGACTGGATAGGAAATGTATACTGTTGTTGTACTCACTATCGATATCATTGAGTTTAATATACGCGTTGATCTAACTTGTTGAACCGAATTTGAGAAAGACCCAGATAAATAGTTGAAGGGGGATGAAGTTGAACTCTATATCTAGTTGGATTAGGACATGTTATTCTTGCTCGCATTGTTAATGAACAACTTTAAAAATATATTGTCCTAATTCAAACACTTGTTGAAATATGGATATTTTAAATAGTTTAACATAGTGTCCTTCAATTAAGTTTCCAATTATAATAGTAATCAAATTTGTTGTGTTTCCATTTATTGTTGTTTTCCCCTGATTTATTTTGTGGCATCCATGCATCACCCTAGGAATTATGAAACTGTTTACATACTGTATGTCATCCTAATATACGTAAATAGTGTCATGTGGGGGTTCGGGAGGATTGAGAATTGTTGTCGTGGTGACACCCCTATTGCAGTGCCTACCCCCACTTAGGGGGCACGGAGGCACAAGTTAAGCCATGGGAATCGTAAGATTCTCAATTCTCTAGTACTGAAATCTCCAATGCCTTCAACAAAATAACTGGGTATGGCTCGTGGTGACACCCCTATTGGCGTGGTTCCTCGTCGAAAACATAGGTTAAGCCACGAGAGCAATTGACTTACCCATCGCCCCAAACTAACAGATGAGATATGGATCTCCTCTGTAATGCATCGTGTGATCATGCATCATATGCATTGCATTTAATTCTGAATCTTGCTTGGCGTTAGGCTCATTGTTTTCCCCGTAATGTAGGTGAATATTATAATGAAGATTTTTTTATCAGTGGAGGAGGAGGCGTTCCAGGATGACCCCTTGTGTTATCAACCGAATTGACCTGATGGGTGCAGCTCACATAATTCAGGACTTATCAATATTTAAAAAGGGTATTTTGGTAAATTGGTATTAGCGGTATTTTGGAAATCACGAACATTTGTATTTTGGGACTTTTGTTAAAACCTCGGAACTACGTTTTGAACTTCTATTATTATTCCGTAATGTTTCCGCGATGTTTTCTCTGATTTCGTTTTCTTCTAAAATGAATTTGAAATGATGAATAAATTAAGTGAAAAATTTTATATGATGTATTTTCAAAATAATAAAAATGTTTTAATTTAACGGGGCGTTACATTAAGTGTGTGGGATTATCTAAGTCCATGGTTGTTGGGCCGTTCTCCAGGCTTCCATGGAAGTGAATTCCTAACTGTCCTCGGTCAAAATGTGATTAAATGTCGAGGATCCTCCTTGTCATAATGCATTGGTTCGTGGTCAAGTTCTTTTTGTTTATTCAATCCTGCAAAATAGTAATTAATTGTATAAGAAACAAGCCTATTGGCTCGGGTCTGGATGATTGGACCTTGGGGTGCATCAAGAAACCAATCAGAGGTATTAAACAATAAAATCAACAGAGTTTAACCACTCACAAACAACCTCTCAACAATGAACAATCCACAACAGAGAACCCAAAGAAGCAATTTCCACCAACATAGCACAAACTATTAACCAAAGCCCTTGCAAAACACAAATTCCAACTAGCATTTATTATTTAGTAATCGAGATACAAAACCTAAATCCAAGCACAAATACCTCACAAAACTAGGAAGTAGTAATACAACAGAGGCATTATTCATCAATATTATCCGCCTGAGTCCTAACAGAAAACATACATCCATAAACAGAGACCAAAACATCCGAGAAGGAAACCTCACCAACAGGCAGGATAGACTCGAGAGCAGCAATTGGACCGTGAGCTGCAACTCCAAGCCACAACGCTGCCACCCATTTCACAGAAGCTCTCGGACTTGATTCTCCAGAGAGCATTTCTCCTATGCTCAGCCTCTGTTCCTCCCAATTCAGCTCACCCAAGGGTATTTCTCTGCCAGCCATCCCCCCCTCACGTCTCAGTTTTCTTCTCTAGAGAGGCATGGCGTTCCATAATCTGACTCAACACCATCCCCATTGCACGTCCAAGCTGTCGCTTCCACCAGAGCAAGGCAGACTGGTTCAGACCGACCAGCAATCGGACCACAGGTCATTAGCCGAACCGACACCCCCAACCAATTTGTCACCCTTGTCGTCACGTTTGTCCCACAGCCAAAGATTCGCAGCACGCCGACCCCACAGAACACGAGAGTTTGCAGCCGCACCGTCGCTGTCCTTTAATGCCAGCCATTTGATATCGCGGCCCGACCCGATGCCAAACCATCTCGCCAAGCCCGACACCTGAGCCCGTAGTCGTAACCAGAGACGCCCGTCGATCAGCATCGCCCACTGCGATAGAGCTACCTCGGCCAAGCCCGAGCCTTCGCCGCCACGCTCGTCGCTCCCTCGCTCCCGTGTTGTCCTCTCTCGATCTCCTTCTCTCTAGTGCTATCTCTCTTTCTCTCCTTCGCGTTTCGGGTTCGCTTCGCCAGAACAAATGTGCAGCCATTTGTTTTTGCTTTAGCCAAACCAGTTCAGTGTGAACCGGTTTCTTCCCCCTTCCCTTTATTTTTCCTTTAATTTAATTCTAATTCTATTTTAATCCGATTTTTAATTTAATCTCTCTATTTATTTATTCAATCAATCCTTAATTCAAAACAATTATAATTAATCCCAAACATTATAATTTAATTCATTATATTAATATTTATTTTAATTACCTTAATTATTATCTAATAAATTTCCATAATTTGTGATATCTTACAAATACGTTCTTGGTAATACCTTGATGATTATCCCATAAATCCGCATATCTCCAAGTACTTTCCAATTATCCTTATTAAATTTTAATATAAAAAATCGAGGTATTACATAATCCTAACACAATAAATCATCACATTTTCAATTAAAATAAAATCCTCAAATATTCTCAAACAACATATTATCATGAGCACCAGTACTATAATAAACCCTTAATCAACAAAACAATCATAATTATATAAGTCCTAACATCTTGTGATGTACGCCGTTAGGCGAAGCACATGCTGTCATTACTTACCCTAGGGTCTTAGAATTTACTCGGTTTATCTCCTTGAGTTGAGGAACCTAAAACATATAATAATAAAAGTTAGCATCCAGATTAGTCATTCTTTAAGTTCCTTTTCTTAAATTAATTTTCTTTAATTCAAATCATAAGTCTAACCGCTATCATACTTGTCCCATCCTAAAGCATGAATTATTGTTCATAATCTGTCATATCCATATCGCCAAAAATGCAAAGTATATATTGTCCAAAGTTCCACTTATTGCTTCCACAAAGTATCAATATTAATATCTCACATTTCAATTAAATATTCTTAACCATAAATCAAAACTGATAGAATTTTCGGTTGATGTACCTTTGTTTCAAACTCGCGGTCTTTATAGCTTGTCCAAATTGCCAATAACAAGCCAACTTATAAAATCAATTTCTAATATATTATGTTTCAACTCACGGTAATTGTAAAACAATATCACTTAAACTCCATACACTCTGTTTCAACTTATTGTAACTCCAAAACAACTTCACTAACCTTCAAAGATTTCTACACTCTCCAAGGATTGCTGGAATCGTGGCTCTCCACCCTCATATTTATAGCTGTGAAACTCAAAGGGTAAGCTCTAGGTGTTAAGATCATATTCATCCTTATCCTTAACTTCTTACACTATCTCTTCTTATTGGTGCAACACATCCCATCTAAGCATAGATTTATAGGTGTAATAATTGTTTTTCATCAACTATCAGATAACCTTCACCGACATAGCGAAATAGTTTAACGTAATAAAATACCATAAATCGTTTTGCGCTAGCCAACAAATCTGGGGACGCCTATGTTTCCGCAAAAGCATCAATCCAGTGAATATTTGCTTTATTTTCTGCTTGATGAATGCCATGTTACCCTGCCTTTACCTTTTCACTATTCATAGTGGACACCTTCTCTTCCACGGACCCCAAATACTTCCACCAAGACGACGTTCCTCCCCAAACGCGGCCACTATCCTTTTCGCAATGAATCTTTCCCCTTTCTACGGGAGCATCTTTTCTAATCTAACGATCCCAATTTAATCTGATGACTTGATCCTACGATCATCCTTCTACCCGCACTTTCTAATTGTTTTCACAGTCCCATTTTTTTTCCTTAATCATCTTCCAACGGTCGCCATTTCCTCCACATTTTTCCATTTTTAATCCAACCTTCCTTTACAAAAGGAATCTTCCAATTTACGAAAGCATCTTCATCCTCAAATTCAACAGCTCACATTCTTTTATCATTAGATCCAACGGTCAATACTTCTCCCGCGTGACATCTTTCTTTTTCCGCCCTTTTCTCAATCCAGTAGCTCCTCCTTCATCCACTATCTTATCCAAATTAATCTCCACCATTCATCCTCATGATTCCCCTTCACGGCTAGCTTTTCTTCCGATTATTCTCACCTAAACGACCACATTTTCCTTCACTTATTTCCCTCGATTCAGCCATTTGCAAAAATCCTATATTTCCACACATTGTTCACCCCATCACATTCTGCTTCTTTCTACAATGATGTCGTCCCATGGTCATCTCTCTTTTCCTTCAAAATCGTGGAAATCAATACATTTTTCTAATATATAAATTTTCTCCAATTTAATTCTTATAACTTTCACTTAATTTTTCCTTCAAATATTTCTTATTTTTTTGGATATTACAAACTATCCTCAATCATACACACTCTAGACTCAAAAGTTACCTTATAGCCTTTATCACTTAGTTGACTAATACTAAGTAAATTATGTTTTAACCCATCAACTAATAATACATCCTTAATTATAGGATTTAAAGAATTACCAATATTTTATATATCAATAATTTTGCTCTTTTGATTACCTCTAAATGTTACATTTCATTTCTTCTTCTTGATGGAGGTAAATCTTAAGGATTCTCCCATTATGTGTCTTGAACACCCACTATCCAAGTACCATTCATCTTTCACGAGGGAGTTTCTAACCTACAAGCAAACATTAGTTCAATTTCTTAGGTACCCAAATCTTTTTGGGTCCTTGAGAGTTAGTTTTTGTTCTTTTAGGAACCCATAGTAATTTAGAAATTGTCCTTTTATCATTCAATTTTAATGGACAAGAAGAAGATTTATGTTCTATCAAGTTATGTGTATAGCAAGTGGATGAATCAACAAAGAAATTTTTATAAACTTTTTTCCTTTGAAACGGTTCATATCCAATTCTGACTTTGTCAAAGATGACTCTTTGTTGCCCTAAAGCATATTCAAATTCTTGCTACCATTTTTAAATTTAAGCACTATATAGTGTTCAAATCATCATTTTTAACTTTCAAGTGACTAATTTCTTTATCAAATGATTGAACTAAATTAACATGCTTTTTCACCAAGTTTTCATTTTTTTTAATAGTTTATACTTAGATTTAAGCACATTAAATTGTTCAAGTAGTTCATCAAAGGCATCCATCAAATCTTTATCATCAAGGTGATCATCTAAATTGCTAAAGAATTCATGTACCTCATTCTCCTTAGCCAAGAATCACATATTTGCCACCTCTTTCCTCTTAGAGGATGAATCTTTGTCACTATCATCCCATGTTGCCTTTAATGCTTTCTTCTCGAAGGCATTTGATACATTCTTTCTTTGTGGACACTCGACTTTGATGTGTCCAGGTTTCTTGTACTCAAAACATGTGATCTCTTTCTCTTTTTGAGATCGTTTTCCCTTGAACTTTCTCTTGCCTTGCCACTTTCTTCGTTGGAGAAATTTATTGAATTTCTGAGTCATGAACACTATTTCCTCATCATCTCCTTCTTCCTTGTTGGATTCAACTTGTTTGTTGGAAGAGACCATGAGAGCAATGTCCTTCTTCTTGGAGGCCTCTATCTCCTTTTGCTCTTCTTTCTCATTGGCTTTCATTGTGATCTCATGTGTCATAAGAGAACCAATGAGTTCCTTCATTTTAAGAACTTTTAGATCACATGTCACTTGGATAGCAGTCACCTTTGGTTGTCACACTCTAGGTAGACACTTGGAATCTTCCTAATCAGCTCTTCATTGTGATAGATTCTCACAAGAACTTTTAAACCATTAGTGATGTTAGTAAAATAAGTACACATTTGACAAATAATTTCATCTTATCCATACTAAATAATAAGTATTTACATACACGTATGCTCAATTTACTCTCTTTTACTTGATTTGTGCCTTCGTGTGTAACCTCAAGTAATCTCCAAATTTCATATGCATTATCACATGCTTGTACCCTATTGAATTCATCTATATTCAATGTGCAATATAATGTATTAATTTTCTTATCATTCATACTCAATTTATGTTTATTAAATTCATCATATTCAAAAAACAAATTTGGAACATTAATTCCATTTTTGATTTTGATTGGTACATAGGGTCCATTTTCAATAATATGCTATAAATCATAGTCCAAGGACTAAACAAATCCACTATGCATAGTCATTACCATCAAAGAAGGGGACCTAGAGATAGATTGCCCTTCTACATGTACATTGTTCCTATTAAGTACCATAGAAATTTATCAAAAATAATTCTACTAGAAATCACAACAAAGTTGGTAACCTGCTCTGATACTAATTGTAGGATCGAAATCAGCTTAAGAGGAAGCGGAATTAAAATTAAAAAACTTTTTCGTGTGATTAAGTAAATTTTATTATTTGAGAATCACTAGATGATCTTATGTGAGTTTAATAATTACTACAACCAAAATATGAAATGTGAGAGACAATGAAGAGAGGTACAAATAAATTTGGTAATGCCGTTCGGCCAAACACGCGTATGTTCGTGCTTCTAGGCTCCTCCCTTGAAGATCTTTCCACTTCAACCTTCTTGGTTTCAGTTGATTGAACTTCCCAAACATCATTGTAACATTTTAATGACTTTTTTGTCACCCACATGAAACAAATGATGGTTCATTGAAATATTTGATACAAAGTCACTTCACTCTCACTAAGAATAACACAAATGAATACAAAAAGAGAATAGGTTCTTAAACTTGTAAATGAAAGCTAAGAATGCTAGAAAAATTAGCATCTCTTCTTTGTTGATAGCTTGTCTGCGTGCTTCTTCCCACAAAGCTTTATTCTATTTAAAGATTTCTTCAGAAAAACTTCTCCTAGGTCGACCACCCAACCATATTGGTCGATATGAAGATCAATAATATGTTCAATTGAATTGCATCAAACTAGTGCTTCTTCAATGAAGATCAATAATATATTCAATTGAAATCATATTTATAATTTATAAACAACTTTGAGATAATTCAATCACTCATCATCAAAACAAATAAACTTAATTCCTATTAAGCTAACAATCACTAGTTGAACATTCGTGAGAAAGACATCCTTAAGACAACCTTTCAAACTCGATATGGACACTTTGAATTTTTGGTGCTTCTGTTCGGATTGACTAATGCACCAACTACATTCATGGACATAATGAATTGAGTCTTCTGACTTTATCTTGACTAGTTTGTGGTGGTATTTATCAATGACATCCTAATATATTCAAAGTCTTACGATGAGCATATGGACTATTTGAGGATTGCTATGTAGAAATTATGTGACCATTAGTTATACACTAAAAGAGAGAAGTATAGCTTCTAAAAGATAGAGGTAAAATTTCTAGTTCATGTTATTTTTTAAAATGACATCTCAATGGACCCAACCAAGGTTGAGGTTGTGTTGAATTAGAATCTACCCAAGAACATCACCGAGGTACATATTTGCTTGGGTCTGGATAGTTATTACCACCAGTTTGTTGAGAACTTTTCTTTTATTGCTACGTTAACCTAGTTGACTAGAAAAGACAAAGTTTATTTGGAACGACAAATGTCAAATAACTTTTGAGGAGCTTAAATGAAGATTGACTACTGCACTAGTTTTGGTAGTGCATGATGAGAGTTTGTCGTATGCAATATATATAGAAGCTTCAGAAGATGGTTTAGGTTGCATTATGATGTAGCAAGACAGAGTCATAACATATGCATCTCGGTAGTAAAAGACACATGAGAGAAATTATCCTACTCATAATTTAGAGTTTGCAGCTATAATCTTTGCTCTAAAAATTTGGTGAAGTTACTTATATGGTGCAAAAATCGAGATATTTTTTTACCATAAGTGTAAAATCTGCAATTTTTAGATTTTATATTTTTATGAGTAAATTTTTTTGCATTAATCGAAGTTAATTTGTTTTGTATTAACTAGGTTTTGTTATGTATTGTGGGTCTTCGGCCACGTGTGGAGGTTCGACCAATGGCCAACTAGTGGAAAATTTGAGTTATCATGCAATCTAAATCTGAGAATTTAGGTTCGATAAGTCTAAGTTCACCATTTATGTCTCGGTAATTGTATAGTTTCTCAATGATATTTGGATTTAGGATTTTATTATATATATATAACTCTAATTTATATATTTAATAAAAATATTTTCTTTTCCATTTTTTAAATTAATTTTTTAAATAG
>CM039474.1:17481716-17524586 GCA_022433065.1 Begonia loranthoides
TTACGCACTCTACTTGTGGTGTAGGGCCACCACTGGCCAAGACACCCTATTTCCTTACCTAATTTGATGAACTAAACTAACAGACAACACTCCGACTCATGGCTCCTTAGCTTACAGGCGGCACTCTAGTTCACAGAAGCTCACTCCTATCAACTTTCACCTCACTCACGTTAACTGAAGAAGAATCACTAGCTCACCGGAACACTTAAGAACTCACACGTAGGAAGAGCTCTCTCGCAGGTTTCTCCCTCTCTCTCATGCAGGTTTCTCAACTGAACAAAGAATGGTTGGAGGAGAAATGCTAGGGAAGAGAGATATTACCTGAAGGTGCAGACAAGAGGACACCTAGGGAGGCAAACTGGAGGCGGCGGGCAAGGGGAGGTCGGTGCCTATGCTAGAAGGTGGGGGAGAGTCGATTCTAGTCTCCATAGGGGTGTAGTTATGGGCTACATGACAAGAAATTAGATTTTAAATCCCTAATTTTATGCTGAACTTCGATCTTTCGGACGAGTGCGGACGCACAGATCTCGTCCGCATTCGTCCGCATGAGTAAAATCCTACAGGCAAAATCGCGTTCTCAAACAAGAACTGCCATCCTCGTCCTGTCTGTACCATCTGAAAACAACATTTGGACGCATTTTAGTGTCCGTACATTGCGTCCGAATATGTCCATAAATTGGACAGATTCAATTCGGACGAGGCATCACCTGTCCGCACTCATCAGGACTCATCCAAAAGTCTGTAACACAATGAAGTCACGATGTAAAATCACGTCCTGTGTCGTCCCAATCCTCTGGACAGTGTCCAAACATTTGCGAACGATATGACTCATCTGCAACGTCATCCGCAGGAGTCCGAAAACACCCTGGACAACATTTCCTCACCTTTTTCCCTACTTAGCTCTCATCCCATAACACTTACCCATAAATACATGTCATGAAATAACACGTATAAATACGTAATATAATATCTTACTTAATCCAACACTTGCTTACATTATGTATATAGGGAAAATGTTATCGGAAATACTCCCTTGACTTAACGCTCAGACTACGTTCTTGGTAATACACCGATATAAAAAGTCGGAGTGTTACATACATGATCATCATTACTTCTAATAGTTAACTTCTAAACATGCTGAAAACTAACACCCTAACATTACACTCATAGAAACAAGGTAACATGCTTAACATAGAATCATACAACAAAGGTATATTCATTGTGGTCTTATTCTAAAAATTTATCAATCTCCTTCATGCATTATCTTATAAACAGTAGATGACATAGTAATCCACATCAATAGCAAAAACAAAGTGAGCAGAGAAATAAACAAATGATTTCTATTAACAACAACAAAGATCAGACCAAATAGTTATCCTTCTATTTATCATCGAAACAGAAAGCAGACGAATTCTATTAACAATAACAATAGCAAATAAGTTCTATGAACAATAATAGGAATCAAACAAGTTTTTGATTCATTAATAGGAAGCAGATAACAGAAAGTAGATAAGCAGTTCTCACTATTGAAGTAGAAAACATTTTCAATAACAAACAACACAAAACCTAAACCTGTGATGTAGGCCTTTTTAGGCAAAATGCATGCAAATCTTTTACCTTCCTCCTTGCTAAACCCACACTGAAGAATTTGCTCCTGCTAAAAACCCTTCTCCTTTAGTACAAGAAACACCAAACTCTCTCAGTACACTGAACTCTAGAGACAGAACACAGAGAATATCGAGAGAGAAAACTCCAGAAGACTAGAAGATTGATACTCTCTAATTTGTGCCTAAACTCTCTGCTTATACATTATGTAACTCATAGAGAAAGTTGAGAAGATGCAACCAATCAATTTCCAAATGTTGCTTATACGTTATTCTTGCCGATGATCTGCGTTCCGGTCGATCACCTTCTTGCTGTGATCAACCGCAAATTCTCAAGACTTCTATTTTTTACTGCCATGATCGATCGCCGCTCACTTATGATGAACTGCAAATCCGACTTTTCCAAATTACCGGTCGATCACCTTCTTAGTAGGCGATCAACCACTGCCAATTTTGAAATCTATAATATTTATCCTTTGGAGCCGGTCGATTAATCTCCTTAAGCCAATCGACCGATTCAAAATCTACAGCTCTTTGTCATATTTCGACCAGAGGGTGATCGACTGCCTGCTTTCATGATCGACCACTACTACTCTTTATGCCCTTATTCTTCATGTAATTGCACATTTTCCTTATTTATCCTCTAATATATAACCAAATTACACCCATTATAAAAACTATAATTCCAATTTCCTCCAAATATTAGTAACATCAATATTCTCAATGATATTCACTATGTTCAAGTATCTTATTTCACATAAGCAAAGTTTTACATGTGGACAAATTTTTCGAATATTACACACTATCTACTTAACATTAGCAAGAACAATAGGAGGAGCTGGTTGTCTAATAGTAAAAGTAGATGAGGGTCTAGCTTTGCGAGATGGAGGGGCTGGAAGGGCTACTTAATCATCCACACGCCTCCTCAACTCATCCATGAAAGTTTGTTGAATGGCACTGAGCTGTTCAATTTGCCTACCCATTGCCTCAAGTCAGTCATCCATTCATTCAACTTGGCTGCCATATGCTGTAATCGTGGAAGTCAAGCTCTTCAAGTAGCCTAAAATCATATCCAACCTTCCTCAACCATCAAAGTAGAGTGAGATATCTGAGGAGGCAGCTAAAAGGTATCATCCTCTGTAGGATTTGAGGGCATTAAAGGCAATGCTACCATGGAGGAAGAAGGTTGTTCGGCAAACATGGATGGAGGTAGTCTGACTGATGTGGATGGAGGTTTGTGCGGCTGACTTGGATCAAGGTTATGCCTCGAATACCTATTTCCTTCCAACTTTGGCCATCCCCATCTAGGACAATGTCACATAATGTATGCATCGATGGCCTTTTCATAAATTCTTGGCTAGTCGGTAGGTACTGTTATCCTATTTTGCTCAATAACCCTCTGAATAAGCCAATTATACGACATACTCTATGTTGGGTTGTTGAGGATTTCGTACATATAACTCAAAATCATGTAACTGATGTTGAGTCTCTTCCTATGGTAAATCTTCTCCATCAGATACAGATCCATGTAGTCGACATGGTCTTGATGTCTATCTTGAGGTAGAATTGTGTGCAATATCATGTTATGGATCACTCAAACTATCATTCAAGTCTTTGGATTTTGGCTTGTAGAACACTCCAACATTGAGATTGCAGTGCAGTTGCCAAAACAATAAGAAACCTTCTCCTTGTCTAATAACGTTTGGATCCCAAGATACGTGAAAATATTGTTTGCTTGATTCCTCTGTCAAACATCCAAGCAGCTCATTTATATTATTGGGAGTTAACCTCAACTCTCGTCCAAACATGTAACTCTTTAGCTCTAGTGGTTAGGTGCACAATTCCAAATTGGCGTAGAACAACTTAACCATTCGCTCATAGTAAGCTTTGCCTCGTTTCCACAACCTAGTAATTCCACTATGGTCAAACATTTCTTCTATTCCCAACTCCATGAACGTGTGAAATTCTACTCTCCTAGAGATAATAATTGAACAATGTTTAATATCATTGTTGACGCACCACAGGGTGCCAATGTTTAACAATAGAGGAAGGGAAGTTAACCGGTTAGCTCCAAAACTGTGCACCTGAATTGTTTCCTTTGTAACTTTTACTTCCAATATCTAATTAATGCCAAATGTGGAGGGAAGACTCAATTAACAGAGTAGGAAGGTTCCTCCAAAAATCACTGCCAAAATCGTTAAGATGAGGAAATTATGCAACCAGCACTAATCAGCCCGAAAAGGCACAAAGAAGACAGTTTTTGACACCCAAAAAATGAATCCTCAATAAATTTAACTCCCAAAGTTTTTGGAGGGGACGTCAAGTTAACAGAGAAGAAAAATTCAACCAAAAAATTCCACCAAATTCATTAAGACAAGAAAGTTATTCTAGCAAACCCCCACTGCCCGAAAGGTTGCAAAGAAAAATAAATTTCAGGTACTATAAGGAAAGTTGCACAAAATCTATGATCTGCGTCCAATTAACACCAAATTTCTGTACACTTTACCTCAATTCAGTAAATAACAATATCCCAAACTTCCAGAGTCAAAATCACAATATAGAAATAAGAACAAAAATTGAACTTACAAGTTGGTTCAAGATTAGATACAATCGACTAATCTTGACTTCCACGGATCCCTTATCCAAGAGACCTCTCCACCTTGCTTCACGTTGGTCTTCTAAGTCCTCACACTGGAAAATCAACTCTGGAAAAGATGATGGAGAGCATGGTATAAGAGCTTTACTCCAAGACCAAGTAAGAACTTTAAGTGAGACAATTTGTTAGATTACAAATTCGGGCGAAACCCTAGAAGATGAAATCAAGGGTTTTAGAAAGAAACTCCCAAAAATGAGTTAAAGCTGCTGATTTAAATTCCCCATTTAGTCTCTTAGGGCATCCTTAAGGAAGCTTAAATACTTCCTTAATAAAACAAAAATTACAATAATAACCTCAAGGAAAGAAAACAACACATAAGTACTCAGCTAACACACTAGCCGAGTACAACCAACATCCACAATTTTAAACAACACAATATCATTCCAAAATGTAACCAAATACTATTAATCAAACAAAACATAAACTAAATAAACATGCCAAATTGATGGAGCAACATATCTTCAGCTTGTGCTCCTAGTAAGCCATGTATTCTTACATATGATTCTCTTGTCCAAATGGATGGCCGATTAGCGCATGGATATTTTCAAATGAGGAGATGCTTTAGCCTTGTCTTAGCATCATGGCTTGATTCATCATTAAGCCCCTTAAGTTCATCTTGACCTACAAAATAAGGAGTGAAAAATTGGTTAGAAATCTCCTTGACTAGGGCTCTAATGAACGGGCCCTGTGGTGCATCAATTGTCATACCTATCGTTCGACTACACCTTGAAGGCGGGTGAGAAGAATTCTATTGCTAGTTGTCAGGAATGGGCTGATTCAGAAACTAGTGGTGTTTGACCCTAAAATTGAGAGGGAATGACATTGATTGCTGGTCGACTGACATGGGAAAAATTGGCTTGTGCTTGATCACCCTGAGATTGAGAGTGAACAAATTTGGTTATCGTTCAATAGACATAAGACAAATACGATTGTGGTTGAGATTGAGAGGGAGCGAGTTTATGCTTGAGAGTAAGTTTTGTAGACCTAGAATCCATTGAGAAATTTGTGAGAAAACTGAAATCAACGAAATCACTCGAAAAATTGGTCCCAGAGGATGAAAAATTTTATCTGACATGAATGTGTTTGCGACGCAATAAACTTATATAATAATAAGGCAACACAGACATGTTCACATTCGTGAACACTTTCTCGTCCGCCATAAATCCCAATGCCTTCTGCGTGATCGGTTGAGCAGTATTTGACAATTCATATCTAATTTTGTGCACAACGGATCCTCGGACATGTTCACGTCTGCCATGGATCTCTTGTGTGCTATCGGTAAAGCAATATTTGATGATTCAGATCTAATTTTGCACAATGTGGATCCCTTGTGGGCCACAGATTCGTACAAGACTGTGTGGTTGACTTACACTGGACGCGTAAACAACTCAAATAAATGACAAATGACATTGTGTTGTCAACCTGGGTCCTCCTGTGGTTGACTAGTGACCACCAGTGGTCGACTTTGGGACCTCCACAGTCGACCAAGGACCTCCAGTGTCCAATATGTCTATTTTGCCATCGACCAGCTCATTGTTATGATCAACCGAAAATGGTTAAGGGCCAAAATGGCCGAGTTGGGGTCGGCTGGCCCACTAGTGCAGTGGACTTCTGAGGTCAACCCCTCAAACCATGGATGACCACTGTGGTCGACCTGTCTCTAACCATGGTTGACTGCAAATCAACCCGAGGCCTGCCAAAACTCACGGCCTCATCTGCAGTCAACTAGGCATGACTAGAGATCGACCGGTTTGATGTTCCAATGCAGTTTCCTCAACAAAACGTATTGTTTCCACTTATTTTTTGCCTCCAAATGGCAAATACTCCTACATAAACTCTAAATCTACTAACATAGGCTAGAAATTTCTTCAGGATTTGAATTTTCTAAGCTTGAATCTGAAGCCACCAACAACACAAACATTAAACCTAAATCGGAAGCGAGAAAACAACATACTTGTGAAACGTCTTCACAAAAGACAGAGAATAAGACAACACAAAAACGAATCAGGCGTAGAAATGAAGAGAATCGCTCATCGGTTTCTCTCCTCTCTCCCTTCTCTTCTCTTTCCCCCGTGCGTGGACTCTCTTCCTCAGCAAGGAAGAGATTTTACTTTAAAAATTAAAATTTAAAATAAATAAAAATTTAATTATTTATTTAATAAATATAATGTAAATTAATATATTATAAATTTTAAATAAAATCCTTAAATCCTAATATGACAAAACTTAGAACTCGATCTAAGAAAACAAAAACTTACCAAATAGGATTCTGCAGCTTCGGGCAGGAGGGGAACATGGAACGCATTGGTTGATCATTGACTAGACCCTTTCATACGTGGCCGAAGACCCATGACACATAGCAAGGATCTGGTCAACACAAAACAAATTGACTCGATCAATGTGAAAAATTTACTCAGAAAAATATAAAATCAAAAAATTACAGATTTTACACACATAGTGCACAAACAACCATCTTCACGTAATAGAAGATTAATTTGGGATAGCTTTGTAATACTTTAATAACGTGACCATCCAAAGCATCAGAGAGACCATCTCCCAATGTAAATAACAAATCAAAATGAGATATCATGCATAGAAAATAAACATGTAAAACTAACGTATGTATAATACCAAAACAAACGTGCTAACGAAGAGTCACCGTCGAGTTTTTATATGTGGGAACCCAAAAAATAAGGTTTGGAAAACTATGATGTAATGTTGTCCAAAAAGTATAATGGACTCAACATTAGAAAACCTGATCCAAAACTCAATCTCAGCTAGAGCAACGATTGCTCTTCCTACCAACTGGAGCAACAACTCAGGTGTTGTCTCTGTATTAGCAAAATTTTCACAACCTATAATAGACTCAACATTAGAAAAGCCAATCCAAAACTCAAAGGAAAAATCAAGGAGCGGGCCATATATCAGAACCAAGAACACAGCTCGAAAAGAATGTCACATGACCATAAAACTTCACTGAGGCACTGATAACTCTTGAAAATGAGTTATTTTACAAGTATAATTTATATGAATATTGTTTAAAATCATTGATGTAATTAATAAAAAATATATTTTTGCCATAAAATGCCAGAACACACTACAACAATACGTTTCTACATAAAAGGATGTGTTTTATGATATTTTTTAGGTAAATTTCATGAAAATTAATATTTAATGCAAATTCAGTAAATTGCAAGAAATAAAATGGAGATGGATCACAAAAAAGAAATTTAAATTATTCATCAAAGAGAGGATTCAAAGAAAGAGAGAGAAAAGTCATTTTTGAAGAAAAAAAGGAAGATTAAGTTGCCGAAATTATGAAGATAAGATGTTGATTCAAAATTTGAATATGTTGCTAGATGAGAGATAAAATATTTGAATCATCTATGTTGGATAAGGAAGAAACTAATTGGCAAAAATTTGGGGAAAGAATAATCGAGAAAGAGAATGGCAACCTAAAGATAAAAAAGAGGAGTTTTTTGGAAATGGAGAGCCATGAGAGAGAGAGGAGACAATTTAGTACAAAAAGATGAGTTTTCTAAAAATGAAAGTTGAAAAAAAAGAATAAATTGCAGAGGTTGTTGATTGAGAAATCTATTCGTTTCTGCAATATTTGTGATACAGTTATTGTTGTGTCACATGCGGTATCATGCAACATCTGATTAATGGAGAAGATTTTATCTATTTTCTGTTCTATTTTTATGTTTAATTACATAATTAATGTGATGGGTCATACACTAATTATGGGCTAAACTTTTCTAGTGGTTAGGAAGAGAAAGTATCAATTTATGTGAACTTTATTATTTTGCTAAGTTTGATGCACGAATCAAGTTGAATAATTTAATATGTTTTCATGATTATTTTCTTTAATGTCGATGGACATAAATAACTACTTATGTTCCTATTGTACTTATCGGTAATTATGAATTAAAAGACCAATATTGAATTGTATAAGGATATCATTTACATATCATTTTGTTTTGAATCACACGATAAAATAGAATGATGTTCATTTCAATTTTTTGAAATATTTATCTTTCATAAGTCTAGAAGGATTTATTTAGGAAAATTATCAAGCAACTCAATAGAGTCTTGAATCATAAAAGATTCTAAGTCATTCAACTGATTATTGCAGTATTCTATAGCAATTGTAGTAAAATTCACATAAGGAGGGAAATTAAATCTAAACCACTCCCTTCTAATCTGAACTTCTCAATATTTTATTTCTATCTTAACTTAATTTTTCAACACCTTATTTGTCATTATAAACAATTTTTATTTTTAAAATCATTATTTTTGCATAGATTAAATTGTGATAAAATTGTCCTCGTGGGATTGATAATCTATTTACTCTCTATTACTTGATTTGCGGCACGTGAACTTGTGTAATATTAGTTTTGCAAAAACAAGCACGTAGTGCCAAGGCGACAAAGATTTAACCCAAATGGTTTCTAAGATCATTAAGACCTTGCCGCCGACACCCACTCCAGAGACAGGTTTCACTGTTGACATTCGGAGTTGCATATCCAAGGATGCAAAATGTAACATCTCGAGATTTTCCTCATTTTCAAATTTTAATTTTTTAAGAGTCAAAAGAAAATTTGGAATGGCATGAGTCAAGTTGGATGAATGATTGTTGGAAAATATTAAAGTGGACAGCCAAAAGTGGGGAGAATTCCAAAGTTGTACGAGGGAAAGGATTCATGAGTGAAAGTGTTAGTGAATGGTGTAGTGGGAGTGTGCATGTCCGTGGTAAACAAGTATTGCAAAATATGCGATGTTGAGTCATGGATTATTTTATGGATATCCATTGTGAAGAAGAACGACGTTGTGCGGGAATAATAGACACTGTGAATAGCAAAATCGTAGAAGAGAACGTACCTGAGGAAGAGTATGCGTCTGCAACAAGTAGATAAAAAAAAAAAGGAAACGTTGTTGTTTTAATGAAGGACTTAAACTTATAGTTGAGTCGCGGGAGTTTAGGCATTCGGGGAATGGAAAGGTGCTGTAGAAACAAAAGTATCTACAAAAAAGAAATATGTCATGGTAGAAAGGTTGTGAAATAAACAGTGTCATTTGGAAATATGAAAGGTAGTGACCTCTCAGATGAAGGGGTGAGATCGATAGAAAAGTTGAGGATGAATTAGGACATGTTTATGAGTGCGGAGAAGCAGTGACTCTCACTTCAATGATAACTGTAATGACCTGGATTTTCGTAATTCCTTAAAAATGCATGAAAATTTGAAATTTTCTTTTTAAAGCAAAACATATTAGAGTGCGTCTAAACCAGATCGCTACTAACCATTCGTAAAACTCATTTTAAAAAAGCAGTGAATAAAATGCGGAAGCGTTATGAAATCGTCTATTTCAAATCATTGCAGAAGCGTAAATAATTTAAAGGAGAAACTAAACAATTGAATGCAATTTAATAAAACTTAATGTAATTACAACCGTTCCTTATTTTACTCTTTTGTCTGGCTAGCCCCAATCTTGTCCGTACAAATCTTTCACCTTTGCTTTATTATTTGTTCGTCGTTCCTCGTATATGCACCTATTATTATCTGTTCGTTGTTTGCACCTATACCACAACTAATACGTGAGCCTAATGGCCCAGTAAGAAAAAGGGTTTAATGCAATATGCTTATGACTCTCTTTAGTTCTTCCTAGAATGCGTACCGGCCCAACCAGTCTTTTCATTACGTTCGTTGGTTCTTTACTCGTACTTCAAGCTGGAGATTGGAGAAATCCATGGCGGTAAGATAGATCTTTGTCGGCTTCAACCACCTAGAGTAGACAATCTCGCAATCCCGGCAAGGGAAAGGTAACGTTCTCTTTTTAAATCCTGTCTACCTAGCTGATCCGTACTTACCCTTCCATCCCCCAACTCCCTTTTCTTTTTTTCTTCGTTTTCTTAATATTTCACCTCACTTATGCATGTGTGAGTACCACCCCAAGGTGGCACTCCCTACGGGTTTCTATTAACATGATGCATGACCATACATTCTCAACCTAACTTGATGCATGATGCATTATATCATAACACTAACAATAATGGAATTACACATTGAAATGAAAGTAACTATAATTGAAATTGCGCATAGAAATGTATAACGAAAATTGAAAGTGCACCCAAGGACAAGTAACAACAATGGAGCACCGAATGAGGTAAGGCATGTGAAGAAAGCAATTATAGAATTAAATAAACAAGGGACATGCTTGGGTATGTAATTCGCGATAATAAAGGAATTATAACGAAATTAACAATAAACATGCGTCTGAAGTCAACCATAATTAAATTAACATACTCAAGAGTTAATTACATGCTTTTATTCTTAGTTAAGTTACATACTCAAGACAGATTAGCGTCGTTATTCTAGTGAGTTATCCTAGATAAGTTGCATGCTCAAGGATTAAATACGATTATTTTTTATAGTCAAATATTCTAATTAAATTACATGCTCAAGGTTGTTATTAGTTAACTTAACTAACATGCTCAACTAGTTAGTTAATTAACATGCTCAAGGGTTCATGGTACATTAAACATGCTAATATAATTTGGTTAATTAACGTGCTACTAATTAGTCCATCATGCTAATTAATTTTAAACATACTAATTACATGGTCGAGTCTAGTAGTCAATTACATGTTCAGATCTAGTTGATTACTCTAGATAGATTGATATGCTTGAGTCTAGTTAATTATTCCAATTTAGCTAGTTGCTTTAATTAATTGACATGCATCAAGGATTTAACATGCTAGTAAATTAAACATGCTAATTAATTAATCATACTCATTAACATACTCTAGTTTAGTAGACGATAACATGCTATGAACAAGTAAATATAAGCAGGATTATAAACGATACCAAGAAACAATAACAAAGGAGATATAAAAAACATCTATTCATATAGTCACTGAAATTCTCAATCCGTTCCTACTTAATTCCTTCTTCTTTCCTCTTTTCCATTCTTCGCTAATACAGTCAAGCATCTCCATTAATTTCAATTGAAGTAAAGCATTATAGGAATTGCGGCAAAAGACAATATAATTATTTAAAGGAAATTACAGTAAAAGAGTAACATACAGAATATAATTAAAAGGAAAGACTAGCATGCTAATATTATTATCCTTATTAATTACATGCTTGAGTTTAGTCAATTACTAGATAACTCACTCTACTTAATTAACATGCATTAGTGATTAATTAGGTTAATTAAACATGTGCAACTAGTTAATTCATGCTTGAATTGGTCATTTAACAACTGGTTATTTCCTTAGCTACTGAACAAGTTCAATTCTAATTAATTACCCCAATTAAGTGAATTAACGTGCTCTAGATAACTAATATTATTACTTCTAGTTACTCGTTATTCGGTTTACATACAAATTGCTTACATGCTCAGATTTACTAAGTTAAGTTCTCTAGTCAACTATCCTAATTAATTAATATGCGTCAAGACAAAATCATGTAACTTTAACATGCTCAGCTAACATACTCAACTAATTAGTTAAATTAACACTTGAGTGGTTATACATGTTAATAAATTAAACATGCTGATTACATGGTAGGACCTAGTAAATTCACATGCTACTAATTAGTTAAACCTACTAATTCAACACACTAGTTATTCTAGTTAATTAATCCTATTCAATTTAGTCATCGTTAATTATCCGTTTACATACTCAATAACACAGAGGAAATAAACCCAAGGACGAATTAAACTAGACAACAATTCAAGAACATGACGTTGAAGGGAACTCTTAACTTATTCATGTTTTTCACTCTTCACACTCTTTTATACTCATCACATTTAACCATTGATAACTTATCATGGAAACCAATTACTAGCAGCAAGGAGAACAATTCTAATAATGATCACAAAACAATTGTAACAGCGAAATAAAGGAATGAATCATGGAACTCTAGCAATAAAGGAAGTACATCACAGAACATCATACTAATAATCTACTCACATTCTACATAGCAGATCATCCAAGGGAAATAACAATTCAAGAAACTATAATCTATAATCAGTAAACAACATCTAAAGTCAGCTAAAATCATCTACAAAAAGCATTCAAGAAATTAACCTAAAACTCACACACCTATACTTGTGGTGCAGGGCCTCCAAATAGCCAAGACACCCCTATTTCCTTACCTCAATTCTTATTGTGCACTAGCACTTAGTTGCTATTCTTCTTTTTCTTTCGATACCTTCACAATTTAAAACATTCATCCAATAATAATCCATAAAACTTTAACATGTAGGAATTCCAATATTCACAACTTAGCAACCAAATATAATTTCTCATTCTTCACCTCATTTCTCCATAACCCGTAAGTAATAACCAATACTGGGAAAACAACTTTTCGTCAACCAGTAACCCAACAAGTAACCAGGTTTCAATGATTTATCCAATCACAATTATTCCAGAAATCATACTTAACACCACAACACACACAATTATCCAAGAGTCCTACTTAACACCACAACACATATATCCTTAGCTGTATAGTTTGAATTTCCAACCAATAGATAACTATCATCCAACAGGTTGATTTACAATATCAATTTAACTCTTATGTCCCACCACAAATAGCAAAATCCATTTCTAGAAACAACTAAACATTCGCAAGGCAGCATATATCCACTTAGATTTACAAACTGAACCTAACAAAGGCATAAGTCCAACTGTTAACACAATTCACAAAAATCCTTATGCCAATGAACAATCCTCAACAGAAAACAACCACAACAATCACAACCCATAACAATAGCAGAACCCAAGGTATATCATAGTTTCCCAACTATATTCAGTGAGCAGATACCCAACAAAGACATGATTCCAAAAACAAAACATAATCCTAATCAATTATTCATCCACTAATAAAATAGGAACATCCAAAAATCCATAAAAGAATGAAGAAATTAACCTTTACCTGAAGGAACCCAGGAGACCCGAGAATTCAAGGAGCTTACTTTCTAAGTCAGCATCATCTCTATCCTCAACAGCTCACCTGAGAGGACCCCTCACCTCTTCCTTTTGTCTCTCCTCTTTGTCTCTATATTCTCCTCTCTGCACAACTAACATCTTCGGCCAACAAACACTCTGCCTCCTGGAATGGCAGAGTGTTGCACTCCGCATGCCTGACAGCCACTGCAAATTCCTCAGAGTGTTCCCCACGTTGTCGGTCTCCAGCAGAGCAAGAATCAAAAGAAGAAGACTAGTTTGGACTTAACTGCAAACCGCCCAGCCAATTCCAACTCGAACCGCCAGTTCATGCCATCGACCAAGGCCACCCTTCCGCCATCACCGTCGCCATCTAATGCCTTCATCGTCGCCGAGCACCCCCAGGAGTCGACAGAGCGTCGCCGCTCATCGCGGCCTAAGCCATATCAGGCTACCAGAAGCTAAATCGAAGACCCGAGCCCTAACCGCGAGCTGCGCCACTCGTCATTACAGCAGCTCGCACCTTCGCCGGAATGAATCCAAGCCGAGCTTGTCAACAACCTCGCGTCCCCCTCCCGTTCGATCTCCCTCGGCTCGTCTCTCTCAGGCTTCTCTCTCTCGAAGAATGGTTGAAGACCATTCTTTGGTCTTCAGCACATAATGGCCTACGAGCCAAATTGAAATTTCCCAAACCAAATGACATGAACCGGTTCATGCACTCCATAATCCCCCTTTTAATCCTTTTTAATCCAAATTAATCTAATTTAATTAATCCACTCACATAGTTAATTCCAAATAATAGAATTTATCTCATAGATCTCCCATAAATCTTATTCCCTCTTTTGATTGAAGGAGAATCGAGTCATTTATAATTTCTCAGACCGAGCCAAACCAACCTGGTTTGGTCCAATAAAATACCCATTCTTCCAAATTAATCTTAATTATCCTTCAATAAATTCTTTTAATTAAAATCTTATGAATACGTCCTTGGTAATATCTCGATAATTATCCAATCGCTCCAATATTCCCAATTACCTTCAAATTATCCTTATTAAATTCTGATATAAAAAGTCGAGGTATTACAATAACTCTTCATCCAAATGAAAAACCTCAAGAGTCTTCTTATTTATAAATATGATAAAGACTCTCTCTAGGGACTATATAACGCTCATGTGAAGGAGAACCCATGAAGAGAAACCTATTTTCAGTGTCAGAAGGATCCACCAACTAATGAGATAAGTAACACTTCATTGGAGTTTGTACGAAAGGACAAAGGTAAGTAGTGACTAATGTGTTTGGCTCTTCTGGGACTACACTACAAAACACAAAGTTGATTTTAGAGAATGTTCTGTTGTTTGATTATTATTAACGCTAATTTGATTTTAGAGTACATTATGTTGTTTGATGATTATTGATGTTATGTTAGATGACGTTATCTAGTTTGGTGATATTGATGACCTATTTAATGATATGTTAGATGATGTTGGAGTTGATGATCTGTTAGATAAAATTAAGGTTGTTTTGAAGATTTGATGATCTAACATATCAACTACAACATCATCTAATAGATCAAAATTAAGATAATGTTGTAGTTGCTTTGAGAATTTGTTGATTTGTTAGATAGTGTTATAGTTATTTTGAAGATTTGATGATATGTTAGATGATGTTATAATTGATGATCTGTTAAATGATGTTATAGTTGATTGAGGATTTGATGATCTTTAGATGATGATGATGATGGATAATATGATTTTTTGAATGATGATGACGTGTTAGATTGCATGCAGGTTGTATTATTTCATGCATCATGTTTTCAGAAAGATGAACGAAAATATTTTCTCATGCAAAAGTTTTTCATATAAGATAGATAAAAGAGGAAAGAGAAAATGTAAATGGGTTTGGAGGATAGATTGTCCTAAAGGTTGGACTAGTGGGTTAGTTTACATTGAAATGTAGGGCAGTGTGGGTCAGTGTGCATTGAAATGTAGGGCAGTTAATGAAGGACTTCCAAAGGTTTGAGTTTGTCTCCCAAAGATTCGAGACAGTCTCCTTAGAGGTTGGAGAATAGTGGTATATGTCTCACTGCCAAGCCTACTCATTCCCACAAAGAGAAAGAAGAGAAATAAAGAGAAGAAAGAGAAAAGAAATAACAAGAAGTAAGAAAAATAGAAATGGAAACATAAAAGTAAAATATTGAAACATGTTTTTAATGGTTGCATTTCATGTTTCATTATTCATAACTTACTAAGCATTAGGCTTATAGATGAGTTTTGTGAGGTAGGTAATGAACTAGACGAGGATTCATGGATGGAAAGATATAGATGGAAGAAGCAGTTGAGGAAGTATCTCCATGATGATGAAGACTTGGTGTTGTTACAGGAAAAATAGTTGCATGGGTAAAGTTTGGAAAACAACTTATGTTTTAAGAAAATAGTTTTTAATGGAAAGTGTATGATGTATGGAATTTTATTGAAAATGATTTTAGTTACGATTTCTATTCTTTGACTATTATGATTCCATAATGTTTTAAGAAAATATAAGTTTAAGAGTCTTTCGCTATGTAAATGATTTCAAGATACGAGAAAAAATTTTAATGGTTTAAACGTATATGTTTTCAAAAGGTTTGAAATAAAAGAGATTTCAAATAATGCTTGTTTTTAGAAAGAAATTCGGGTTGTTACACAAAAACCAATGCTTGTGCAAACACGCGTTTTCGCAAAAACCTATACATGTGTTTTTGCGAAAGCCTTCACTTTCGTGGACAAATGCCTTCTGCAGAGATGTGTGTATCTATGTGTTTCCCAGAAGCCTTTGCTTCTATGGATACATGTGTTTTTGCAGTGGAAAGATTGCTTCCGTAGACACGTGCATCGTTGTATTTCCATGGAAGCATTTGCTTCTGTAGATATGTGCATTTTCATGGTGAAAGCTTTCGCTTCGGCGGACACTTATATCTTTGTGTTTCCACAGCAAAAGCCTTCGTTGCCAGGACATGTGTCTTTCATAAACACGTGTCCTTTTATTTTTGTAAAAGCCTTCGCTTCTGTGGATACGTGCATTTTTGTGGATAAGCCTTTGCTTCCCCAAACATGTATCTTCCACAGACATGTACGTGTTCTTTTATTTTCGTGGATACATGGATTTTCACAGAAGCGAAGGTTTCTGCGGACACCTAAATTTTTAGTAAAAATTTATGCCTTTAGTGAACACGTATTTGTAATTCAATAGCGAATCTCTAACACAATGTCGAGAGGGAATATGCCCCTTTTTGCTAGTTTGTCACCTCCAATCGCCCTAAACCTTTACATAGATTCTAAATTTGCCCAACATTATAGAGTTAAATATATGGATTCGAGTTTCCAAGCTTGAATTCAAAACCTACATAGAACTCAAGCCTTAAACATGAAAATTGAGGGAAAGAAACAACTCACCTTCAAAGTCTCTTCACAACAATCGCAGATCGAACCCTCTTAAATATGAATCCATGTCGGATTGACCTTTTTCTCCAACTCGATTAATTCATTCTCTCTCTCCTACTCTCACTTGTGGCTGAAATGAGAAAAATAGGGTTTCCCTTCCCCTTATACAAATTTAACTTTTATTACCACACGGTAACACTTAATTTTTGCTGGTTTGACCAATTGACTAAAAATTTTCACTTGGTCTAATAAAATTTGAGAATAACAAATATGGGTCAAAGAAAATTACGTTGACTAAAGACGACGTGGAAAGATTATGTGGAAATTTATTTACATAAAAATGTTGGGTTTGATGTCACATGAGTCATAAAGAAGTAAGACGGCGATTCAAAGACTAGACAACATCACATGAGTAAGAAAGAAGTATGACGGCAATTTGAAGATCAAATATCATCACAGGAGTCAAAAAGAAGTATGGTGGCGATCTGAAGACCAAACAACGTCAGCATATAATTATTATATAAACAAAACATACCCCGACTATGTTTAAGGATTCAAAACATCCCAAGGATGTATCATCACCGTCCTATTGCCCATTTTGCATCATACAAACAAAACACCTTCATGTAATAGAAGGTATACTTGGATGACCTCATGTTGTTTTGACATCGAGACTGCCCAAAACAACAGGAGGATTCATCCACTAATGAATAAATATAGCAAAAGCTTTTAAAGTACCATATATGCGAAAAGTAAACGTGGAAAACGTGCGTACGTATAGTGTGACGACCCGACTTTATGACCCTTTTGAGTTGAATTAAAAACTTTCATAAAACTACCAAAATTAATATCAGAGTGCCTAAAGTCGGACCGTCAAAATATTTTCGTTATACTCGTTATGGAAAATCATTACAAATAGCAGAAGCAGTTGTAAAATCCTTTATTTTAAAACATAGCGGAAGCGAAAACATTCATTTAATGAAAACTATGATTCACTAATTATTAAATACAAAAGTACTCTCTTTAGCCTGGCCAACCCCAATTCTCGCGCGTGCAAATCCTTCATCCATACTTCAGGATCTGTTCATCTTTTGTACCTACACTACAAGTAAAACGTGAGCCTAAAGGCCCAATAAGGAGTTGACTTTATGCAATATACTATGCCTTTCTTTAGTTCTCTTTCATTTCATTCGTTCATTCATTTGTTCTTTCGTTCGTTCGTTTGTTCCTTTCTTTCCTTTCATTCATTCGTTCGTTCGTTCGTTCTTTTTTTTTCATTCATTCTTTTAACATTTTCCTCACAATGCATGTGAGTACCACCCCCAAGGTAGCACTCCCTATTGGTTTCTATTAGCATGATGCATGACTGACGTAATGATGCATGACTGATGTAACAATAACAATAATTGAATGACGTAACAACAATAATTGAATAGCAGAAATTGAAAGCGCATAACAGAAAAAAATTATAATATTGAATTGAAAACAGCGAACAACATAAGGAAATTACAGCGAACAACACGAGGATAGCAATATGAATCAATTATAAGAAATTAGAACTAAAGGCAACATGCATATAAAAATAAAGCATTAGAGTTAACAACTTAGTTCCAATTATTATTCTAGCTCATTAAACATGCTCAAGGAAGTAATTAAACATGTATTCACAAAGTAGAATCATCGTTAATGAAACTCTTAGTTCGTTCATGCTCATCACATTCAAATATTTCATCTTCTCGATTATTCTCTAATAAAGTAAAACATCAAATATTAGAAGTTACAGTAAAGGAAATTAAGGAAAGATAATATACAGAATATCAACAAAGGAATCCAACACTAATCAGATTAATTGATTACTTGGTTAAACATACTTGGATTGGTTATAGTTAAATAGTTAATTAAACATAGCGTAACTTAGTTAATTAACATGTTAATGTTAATCTAGTTAGTTAATTAAACATACTAATTAAACATGGTATAACTTAGTTAATTAACATGTTAATATTAGTCTAGTTAGTTAATTAAACATGCTAATTATACATGATATAACTTAGTTAATTAACATGCTCAAGGAAGTCATTATAATTACTGTTTTAGTTTATTAAACATGCTTAGAGTTCTAGTTAATTAACAATCAAACATGGTCAACCCATAATTAATAAGTTAGTTCATTGTTACAAGTATTCGGATTAAGTGTTCTTAAACGTGCTTAGATTAAGGAAGTAAAACTTCTAATTAACACAAAGATCTTAACCAATGGTAATGGCAGAACAAATGGCAGCAGCACAATATATGCATGGGATAGTTAAAGTTAACATAGGGATATTTAAACTAGAAAGAGACAACAAGTAAATAATAAATAACAGAACAATTAAGGGAAACTCTTAGCTCATTCACGCATTGAGCATTCATCACATTCAATCCTTAAGCATTCATCATCTCTCTAAGAATTTGTCAGTAAAAGAGTTGCGGGAAACTAACGACAGGATATTAAATTTCAAGAACAACAGTATATCAACCAAAGAACTATCAACTAATAATTAACTAACAGCAATAAAAGGAAATCACAGGCCACTAGACATAAAACTCACGTACACTACTTGTGGGTAGGGCTTTGACGGCCAAGACGCACCCAATTCCTTACCTCAAGACTTTATCGCGTATTGCACTTTATCTTTTACCTTTCTTTTTCCTTTTCGACACCTTCATAATCAAAACATCTATCATTAATAATTATGACTTATAACTTTCATTTCCTTTCGTATTCCAACCCATCTCAACTTGAACCATCTATATAGTATATAAAGCATACGTCCAATATCCTCCTCAACCATTTAACAGTTTCTAGCAATAACAGCAGAGAGTAATTACTCTTTAATATGACAATACGATCATCCTTAAATCATTAATAGAGGTGCTAACTTATCAACTAGAGCTTCATGCTTCACCTAGGTCAATAAAGACAGTAGCTCAACTAAAATAGATGATCCATATTATCCAACACACAGAGTTCATTGAACCTTGATCCACAACAACAAGGCATTTTCATACACGTATTCCATCATGATTCAGAATATCAATTTAAACATTTCCTACGTCCAACAATCCACTCATAACATTTATCCTTAACAATTTATGCCTCAAACTAACAAATCACAGAGAAGAGATTTAGTTACCAAGGGGAAGAATTGAGACATCCAAGAGCAGGAGCATTCGTCCCTCCAGAATGGCATGGTCATTTCTTCTCTCTCACAGCTCTGCCTTTCAGAGAGCTTTCTCCCCTTCACCATAGCACTTTTCTCGCTCTGTCCATCCCTCTCTTCTCCTTCTGCATTTTCAATTCACCAGAGAACATTTCTAGCCATGCCACGGACCATGCTCTGCTATCATGCTATCCCATTCACATGTTCGAGTTGTCTGCTGCAGAGCACAAACCAGTAAGGACAAACCAGCTCGGACCGAATCGAAAATCGGACCAGTCATCCACGTGAACCGCCAACTCCAGCTCTCCCAACGCCTCCTTGTCCCGAGGCTGGAATCGCAGCCCCACCAATGCCCATCCATCGACTCCGACCACCAAAAATCGACAGATCACCAGAGCTCACCATGAACCAACGGAACCCCAAAGACCCAAGCCTCAATTTCGTGACCCGGCGCTTTGTTGGAGCCCTAGCTGAACCGCGTCGTTCATCACCGAGGCATGCTTGCCGATCGAGCTTCGCCGTTTCCCTCGCTCGTGGTCTCCCTCGTCTTCGTCGTTCTACCTCTCTTCATCGCTCTGCTCTCTCTTTCGTTCCGTCTCTCCGTTTTCTCATCTGGTTCTTCTTTCTCGACAAAACAAATGGCCATGGGCCATTTGTTTTTGCTGACACACTACCGGTTCATCTTTGAACCGGTTCAGTCAACCCATCACAAATTAATATCCCCTTCTCATTTTATTCCCCTTTAATTTAATCTTTCACTTTAATCCCTACATTAATTATTCAATTAATCCTTAATTCAAAACAATTATAATTAATCCCAAATATTATATTTAATTAATTAAATTAATATTTATTTTAATTACTTTAATTTTCATAAATTATAATCTAACGAATACGTCTTTGGTAATACCCCGATTAATTTTCAATTATCCTTATTAAATTCTGATATAAAAAGTCGGGGTATTACATATAGTATAAAAACAGACATGTTGTCGAACAAGCTACGTCGAGTTTCTCTATTTGATAGCTCAGAAAATATGGATTTTGGAAACCATGATGCTATGTAAAAAAATAAAAAAATCCTTATGTCAATGACAACGAAAGTCTTACCGACAAGTCAGAATGCGCTATGGAGAATAGGAACTGAAATTTGGAACACCATTTGGACCTAAAACAGAACTAATGTCAAAATTTCAATCAAAATATTAGGGATAACTATGGGTCATAAATCGAGACTAGAACCTTAAACAAAATGGCGATGATAAACGGTCGCAAACTTCGCTGAGGCGCTACGCTTCTCGGCAACAAAATTTTCCCATTAAACACATTGGTGTGGACACTTGGGATTCCTCCGTGAACGTCCAGACTGCACAACAGTTGACCAAAAGTAAGAAATGGTTGTTCGAACCCAACCAAGGATGCTCAGGGCCCAATCGCAGATGCCTGGGGCCCAACCACGGACACCTATGGGCGTGAACACCCAATTCTGAGGCATTTTCAAACACAGACATGCAAGCCTCAGCTGCGAACGCCCACAGTGGATATCCAAATCACACTCCCATAGCGGAAATCCAATCACCAACTTCCAAATCTGCATTGTCCGCAGATGCTCAAAGCCGACGTTTTGGCGATGGATATTGCAAAAAGTCCAATCTTTTCAACAATTTCTAACCCCAATCAGTCTGAAATCCTATATAAACTCAAGATCGACCACAACAACGAAGAAATAACCAAAGATTACAAGTTTTTCAAGCTCGAATCCGAATCTGACATATACGAAATTTTAGATAAGGAAACAAAGGTCAAAAATCAATGTACCCTAAGAGAACCTTCACATAGCCTTGATAACCACTCTCATCAACTCTAGTATATCGTCCGGAAATGTAGAATATAAACGTCCATCACTATCATGCATTCTCAAATAAAGTGTAATAAAAAAAACTTGTACATACATATACTTAAAAATGAAATATTGTTAAAGAAGAAATGTCCCACTCATTCCGAAATTACTTCTAAAATTCTTCTTGAATCTCAAACCTATCATTATATTTTTATTTGTAAAATATTTTAAAATAATAAACTATTTATGATGGATCTCATAACTAGAATAAAACCTATCTTGGGGTCATTTGAAAAACTCCAAAACTTAGATATTTTATTATTGGCCCCACAACCTTGTTTTCTGACAACATGCCACCGACCCTAAATCTAGCATTATTATAATCTGAAAGTCATAATTTTTTATAATTAAATTCATTAAAATCTCAAAAACTTGAATAAAACTATAATTTGCTAAATAGAAAAGGTTCAGATTCTTACCTTCAGATTCACTTTGAGAATCCAATTGATCAAGCTACCTAGAAAATGGAACACTCTAAATCTGAGCTACAAAAATGCTCTCCTACAACCTTTCCTCCCTTAAACACTCTTTTCTCACCCATTTACTCTCAATTTCCCCTCTTTTGTCATGCTCTACCGGGGATCCAAAACAGAATAAAAAAAAACCCAACCCGAAAATAGATTGAATCACCCAACCTTTAATTTTGAAATAATCCAATTAGTAGCAAAAGATTTAAGTAATATAAAGCTAGGGCCCAAAATATCTGAGCTAACATTTAGATTTAACAGTGACATCAAATAATATAATAATAAAGATTAAAAATAAAATAATCTGTGTTGTACTAAAACATACCTTGATAAAAAAAATATATATACTAACTCCAAACAGAGAATACTCTTGAAGTAAAACAATACTAAGACTCACACATGAGAGTCTCTCGAGAGTAAATGAAATAACAATTAAAATAACACCAAACTCAATCCTGCATCAACTTTTTGAGAATCTACATAACTAAAACCTAAAATGAGATAGTTGTTTGGGGTGAGTCGACAAAACTCAGTAGGGATAGAGTTTTACATTCAGTGTAAATATTTTTAAAAAAATGTGTGAGCATGACATGAATAAGACATTTAATAAAACTGAGTAGAAGACCATTAGTAGAACAAATGTCAAAACATTCTACTATAATGTGGTGCATACCAAAAATAGGCTTCTATTGTTAACAAGAAAATTTCAGTGACAATAGAGTCACTCAAGAACTCCGAGTACACTATGTCATTAGCAATACAGTAATAACAACAATATTAGGTGAACACAAAAGCCACGAACGACCCTGATTAGGTTTAGGGTTTTGAGCTTAGCGACATAGTATATACAGTTGTCTCATTACTCTAATTAACAACAAATAAACACATTTTTCGACGATCGAATGTACGTAAATAAAACAAAACCCCCCACATTGATCTTGGTTCACACAAATAAAGTGATCAATAAAATAATGTGCATGTTCAAATAAAGTATCTCTAGTGAAAAGCTATATATAATAATATAAAAAATAGACAAGACATAAGTGATTACATAATTTTATATGAGAACACGCCTAAAAATTAAATGTTTTGAAAACAATGTAATACTTGACATAAAAATAAACTCATATCCCAAACCGATCTACCGAAACCAAACCCAAGTAGTTAAGAATCCAAAGAATTCTAGTTCACTCATTAAACTTTGTAATCTAACATTATACTTATATAACCATATTAATACATTTTCTTAAACTTTTAAAAGTATGTTGAAACTTATAACCATTATAGAAACCAAATTAAGAACTTCATAGAATAATTCTCACTGAAATTCAACTTTAAAAACATGTTTCAGACAAGCTTGGAAATGCTCATTTGATTGAACTGGTCGTCCTAAAAAAGGAGTTTGAACGACTGCATCAATCGACTAGCTTTTCCGTCCAATTGATCACTCCTCAAGCGTCTACTTTTCTACTATTGATTCAGTGGACTAGTTTCTGACCCTTTGTTGACCACTGTATCGTAGATCGGCCATGATACTCCAAAAATTTCAACTTTCATCCAAAATTTTACAAAAAACAATCCAAATGTGATAAAAATCACGATTTAACTTAATATCTCACCACATTGGGACGCTTTGAGTATGAAAATTCCAACTTTAATTCCAAAAAATATTATAATTTATCCTCAATTATCAAATTCCAAAAAATTTTTGCACCCCAAAACAAAATTGAGGTTTACCTTCTTAAGCCGTCAGAATTTGTTCAACCACTCGAGCCTCAATTCTAAATAATTGACAGATTACTATCCTAAATCGAATCCTTTGATCAAAAATTCAATTTCATAACAAATTTTCACCACAACATTAAGGGAATTTCACTTACCGAAAACTCCGCATGTAGAATTTCAAACATCCAATGAATCCTTCCTTCCAATGCACTCTTTTTGTCTGTGAAACCTTTTTCCTAAGTGGTTGAATGGTGACATGAAAGAGAGGAACACATTTAAATGGCAGAGACTGAGAGAATTATTTGGATAACTGCCCTCAATTAAGTAATAACTGATTTAATTAAAATACTGACAAATGCCGGTTACATCCTCAACTCTCATTCTTTCTCTAATTCACATCCTTCTTGCAGGAAATGAAGTGAAATGGGGAGGGAAATAGGGGATGCCATATTTTTTCACTTTTTTGTAGTTATTACAATATTTAAGCTCTTCTTCTACTCAATTCAGTTCAGCTTCTTGAAATAATTCAGAAACTTGGAAAGTTGAGAAATCCATCGTTCAGTAGACTGAGCAGTCTATTTCTTAAAAAAAAAGTCCATTTAAGGGCATATTCATTTCAAGTATAGGCCTTTTTCCCTCTCTCTCTCTCTCTCTCTCTCTCTCTCCCTCTCTCTCTCTCTCTCTCCATCTGAACTATTTGGAAAATGGGTAAAATAAATACCCAAAAAAGGCAGAGAAAAGCATATTATATATACTATTCTTTAACAATCAAATATAATATGTGAAGTACAAGAAATGTAATAGCCAATTGTGTTCATATTTTTTTCCTTTACGAATCTGGACAACACAAGCACAATCTCTATCATCTCATGAGTAAAACAAAAGAAAAAAATCAAAGTAAGGAAGAAATAAGATATGAAAATAATAAATCTGCCTTTGCTTGTAAATAATCTGCATCAAAAACTAGGTTATCACCCACCAGAAATCTCAGTATTCTTCAGTTCAATTGTCAGTAATTTGTCAATGCATTAACCAAGATCTGCAGCAGCCTCACTCTAGTTTCCAGCGATATTATATAATCAGCTGTCTCCCTAAACAACCCAGATAATCCCTCTGATTGATCATCACTGTTAGGAACAAGCTTCCTTAGGGTTTTGACCTTTCTTTCTACCCCATTTTCTGTTAATTTTCTTGTTCTTCTCTTCATCTTCCTCTTCAAAGAAACTCCTTTCTTCCTCATAATTCCTTTCTCTTCACTTTCTTTTACCACAAAAACTCCCATACTTTCAGAAAAACAGCAGCTGTTCTTGACTAAACTGCTTCGATTGAGCTTTTTTCCTGTGGCTGCAGAGATGATTGATATCAGAAAGAAAATACCATTGAAGCTCTGTTGGAATGCCAATGGTCTTTTATAAGGTGCAAGATAGGGAAGTGGGTTGACGGCCGAATGAAGAGGATAATGTTATTTATTCAAAGGCAGGCACAAGAAAAGCCTCAAGCGACCAGTTCATCACTCTATTTTATAGCAGCCTCCCTCCCTCCCTCTTTTGATATTTTCTCCAAAAAAATGGGATAATTAGAACATGATCTAGCGTGTTTTCTACCCATTATTTCTTTCAACGGGAGATCATTTCATTCACTCCTTTGATCATTAAGAACACTCTTTTTTCCTACATAAACTACATAAAGTTAATAGAACTAAATCTAAAATTGACATCTTTGCATCGAAAAACATGTCCATTATCATAACTTTCAAATTTTTATAATGGTGGGTGGGAAAAACTTTTAGAATTTCTGGTAATTCGAGTTGTTAATCGCGAGACAAGACATTTATTTTGTTATAGATTAACAAAACTCGTAAAGATAAAAACAAATTTTGATGGGGTTCTGAGAAGTTTGCTTTGAGCATGTTCTCCAACTCACAGAGCATGCATCCACATGATTCTTTTCAGCTGCCATCGCCAATAAACACCCTGGATTATTCCTCCAATACTTTCCAAACTCAAAATAAAATATTATCAGATAAAAATAAAAATGGAGGGTCGTTAGTTTCTTTCATTCCAGCTCAAAAAAGCATGGCCCTCCACGTTTTGGAGAATACCCTTTTGGTATTCATGGTGGGTATAGCCTCCCCATGTTTCCAAGCAGGGAACCTTCTTCATAAAATTATAAGAGCATGATTTGTCTGTCTGCAACTCTGCACATTTTTTCTTGGACAGTTTCAATTATAATGTTTGGATAAGATTTATAGATTTTCTCCTGGCATTCATGAATCTCCAATGTTTTCATCACAGTTGCTTATAAATCATGTTCTGTGAAGCTGTCTTGTTCATAAGACCGCGAAGACAAAGCTTCAAGACCGATCAGATCTGACAAACATATGCATGGATCTTTGTCTCTTATGCTACGTGAAAAAATAGGTAACATATTATTATAGTTAGTTCTTAGCATTACTAGACTTATTTTCAAAGCCATCTATTAGGGTTTCTTTTAAAAAGCAGAAAATAAGATTATTTAAGTGTCTACTAATTACAATTAATCAACCTATCTAATTTCTATTTCTCCCCCCATAGATTCCATTTTTTTCCTAAGACCTTGCCTGTCCCCGGAACATGCATTCACGTGCATTCAAAAACGGAACATTAGTATAGGGTTGAACCTATCTATGGAGAACCTATGACTTTTTGTCATGACCATAAACTATACTTAGAAAACAATATACAAAAAAAAAAAAAAAAATTGAACACAGATTTAATGTGGAAAAATTCTTTTAAAAAAGCTACAAACAAAGAAAAATATTAATTAATAAAGACTAAAATACAACCGTAAGTTTTGTAAATCAAACTTACCTAAATTTATAAAAAAAATTTAAAATAAAATCTTGAATGAAATCTATAATCTAGGTTGCCAGCTTCGCTTAAAAAATTCAAGTCATCAAACTTAACACTTTATATTATAATACTCATGTTCGAAATGACACTACATGTTTTTCTAGAATTTGCATATTTTTTAGTTTAATACATGATCGATTTGAGAAGCAAGGCAAAGGGGATGCAAAGACGGCTACATGCACATGGACTCTATTAGCTTTCAAATTGAAATGTCTAAATTAGTAAACACGGGGGCGCTTTTTATTGGTGAGTCATTAATTTAATTATCTTTTTTTTTTAAAATTATAAACCACGAGGAAGCATCTGAATAAATGGTTGATACAGCTCAATTGCTTCAACAAAGCCTGCACGTTGTGTGGAATGATCCTCCTAACACTCTTCTCCTCCTTTTTCTTTTTTTCTTTTTCCTAAGTGATAACTTATTTTTATCAAATAAATTTAAATATTAGGCTTCGAGATGTCACGAAATTTATGAGAATTTTGATTTCTTTTTTGTGGCATGAGTTACATTACTTTTTAGAGATATATTTGATTACCTAATTATGTGAAATACAAATAATGAACAAATAGAAGTGATATTTGTATGCTAGCATTTATAGGAAACTAACATTTGGAAATTAAATTTACTTAAAAAGTAAGGTAATTAACAAAAAAAACACTAAACTATGGGATCAGGAACAAAGCAAATACTAAATACTTTTTGTTAACAACTAAAATATTGAACTATGAAAAATGAATGAGACAAACATCGTTGTCACGTTTTCCATAAAAATTTAAAATCTTTTCACAGCTGATAAGTTGTTTTCGGCAGCGGATCCGTACATAAAGTAGTTGATATCATGTCTCCACAGTGAAAATGTGTCTTTTGCTGCGAAAAGTAAATTCTTGGAATATGACGTACTTTCCTCAGCGGAAGGTTAGTTTCGATACTGGAAAGGGTATTTTCCATAGCGGATACTTGACTTCCACTGCAGAAAACAACTCTGTGGAATATGACTTCTTTTAGATTCTGGTTGAGGTTGAGACTGAAAACGAGTTGCTTTACACTAACTTGACACTTTCCTTGATTCTAATAATTTGCCATTTAATTCCTAACCAATTCTTCAACAAATTATTTTTTATTTCATCATCATATCCTAAATCTTCAATTCCATTCCAATAATCTGTACATTATAGACTCCATAAATCATAACATTTCATCATAGATCTCAGGAGAAAATCATTGTATAATATCCCAGGAGAGAATTATTAATTAGATTTAAGAATTTAAATCCAATAAAATCTAGGATATTACATGCTCGCAAGGAAAACCCTATTACTTAATCCTCAGAACATCGTCGTTGAACTCTACTCCAACATTGCTTCCACTTCCAATCTCTCCGATGAATTCGTGGTTCCCGGTCAACTCGCCGAAGCATCGGTTGAGGGATGCCTGCTAGGTGAAATGACATTTCAAATAAAGTGCCACAACGACGTTCACACTTGCTCGAGAAAGATGAAAAGTCATCACGCCTCTACCAAACGGATAGCAAACGGAGCATCGGTTTTGCATCACGGCGAGTCCATCCAATATGAAATATCAGATAGTGGGATTGAGTGAGGAAAAAAAATGCAAGGATCATCTACAACAATTCCTGGATGTTCCTTAAGAAACAATACAAATGCTTGATGTGGTTACAGCACACCGATTCTTACAGCACATGTACATTATATGGTTGTAACAGAATTTGGTTTGTGTTTATCAAGAACATATACACGATATGGTTGTAATAAAATTGGTAAACTGGTTTGCAGTTGTAATACACATGTACATGATATGTTTGTAATAGAATTGATAATTTGGTTGTTGATAATGAAATAAAAATTGATTATTATGAAACTGTAAAATTAGCAACATTTTCCCGAGTCAACATTTCACTTTTTGATCCGCCGCGTTTCAATTTACTTGAATCTATGAAGCCTATTTATGCATATGTTTCTTAAATTGTTGAACGAAGCACGTATTAATCCACTGCGATTTATAGTTGAACCGTGGCGGTTTCATATGAAGCCATAGCGATGTGACAATAAACCATGGCGGTTTCATATGAAGCCGCAACAATGTGACAATAAACCGTGACGGTTTCATATGAAGCCGCCGCGGTGTGACAATAAACCATGACAGTTTCATATGAAACCGCCGCGGTTTATTGTCACACAGCTATGGTTTAATCGGTGGATCATGAAATTGTAGTGTTATTTTATTTAAATATAGAGTCGCGGCGGTTTGTAAACAAGCCGTCTTGGCTCGACATAAACAGCGGCGATTTCATATGAAGCCGCAACGGTATGGTAATAAATCGTGGTGGTTTCATATGAAGCCGCAGATGAAACTGTCACGGTTTATTGTCACACTGCTATGGTTTAATCGGAAAACTGTGAAATTGACTCGACATTATCATGTTGAACGGTTAACGTGACAATGATGTTCGCGGCGTCATTTTTCTATTGTTCAGTGGTAATTTATTGTTAAAAAAGGATGATAGTTAACTTGTCATTGATTATAAAGAATGATGGTTGGCTTGTCATTTTCCCAAAATTAAATAGAGTGCCCTACCATGTGTATAATACAAAGTTTAAAAAGTAGTTCTTTGATAATCTTTTACTTTGACAATTGGAGGCTTTTACACTTATTGTATAAGTTAATAAATAACTAATATTAGATTAAAATTAAAATTTTAATTATATTCACTTGTCAAGTTACAGTGTAACTCATTATTTTTATTATTATTATTGTATTAAATATTAATAATTGTAACATTTTCTTTTCGCCATTCACTTTATTAAAGAGAATAAATTGCGGTTTATTTGACATGGAATAATTCCAACTCTAACATGATTGTTTATTTTATGCTAATCATGGACCTTTTTCTTATTATTTTCATTATTTGTATTTTATCAAACTAACTAAACATTTTTATTTAATATCTAAACTCAAACCATATCTCATGTTTTTTTTATCATTTATCTATCACCATCACTATTTAGACATCTCTAATGAATGTCTATGTAACGACCCGTAATTTAAAACCTTATCTTTTTCTTGGCCATAAATTTTTTTTCTTTAATTTTTCTATTTTTAATTTAATTTATTTAAAACAAGTGAGAGAATAACATATCAAAGTAATTAAAGCAGAAACTAATAACCATTTCAAAACATAATTTTAACACTTTAAACAAAAGTCCATTATTTTACAAAACAATTAAAACTCATAGTTAACTATTCAAAAATAACCAGTAGTAAAATCTGCGAGCCATAACCCTTAGGTCGAACCCAGCTGATAACCCAAGTGCTCATCATACAATGTTTACTCCTCCATAGGTATATTACTGAGATCATTTGAGCCTAACACTCAACAAGAAATATAATAAAATGCAATGCTCAATGCTCATTGCTCAATGCGTGTTTATGCAGTATGTCTTAGAGAAGAACTGATCACCTCTGCTTTTCAGTTTATGTTTCAATTAACAGTCCAAGCGTTGGGGATTACTAGTACAGAAGATAGGATACATCATTTGGTCTTGTGGCTTGATCGTCACTCCCTCCTTATGTGGGATAGATTGCATCCATCAGGGGTGTCACCATCAAGAATCGTCATCTATTATCCCAAACCCCCACATGCCTATTTACGTTTATTCCATTCATTTCATTAACATGTTATGCATATGTCAACATTTTCATAAATCCTAATCATGATATATGTATGTTATACCATATTCATTCCATAGCAATTCCACAGAAATTAACAGAGAGAAATTCATATTTTTAGTAACAAATAAATTTATAATTATTGTCATGAAACAATTCATATATTTATTAACAGATAAATTTATATTTATTAACGGGGTGAAATTCCTATATTTGTTAACAGAGAAATTCATATTTATTAACGGGGTGTAATTCCAATATTTATTAACAGAGAAATTTATATTTATTAATGGAGAGTAATTCCTATATTTATTAACAGTGTACAACAAATTAATTTCTGAATTATTCATCCAATAATAATTCACAGCAATTAATCTAGCATACATTCTTGTGTTGTAGGCCTCCACTAACCACATATCCTATTTCTTACCTTTGTCGAAAATACCGCACGCAGAGCTTTCCTTCCACATCAACAGCTTCGACCCTCAGCTCTCACTTTCACTTTCTTTCTTTCTCTCTCTTTCTGTGATTTTCCAGAGTGCCTCCTCTACTCTATTTATAGGCAGATAGTGTAACATCCTATTTCCATTTATGAATTTTTCGTAAAATTTTGAACATTTTAAAAACCCATTAAAATATACTTAATTTAAAAATATTAGAGTACGTTACGCAGAATAAAAACATTTAACTGTCTTACAGAAATAACATAAATAAAGTACTTAAAATCCATAACAAAGTATTTATGCATTTAAAATAACTTTTATTCATTAGAGCCATAACCCTCGAGGTCATTTCGCGCATGGTAACACAAACTTGCATCACATCACACTTCTCCAACATTCACTTCAATCGGCTCACAATCCATACCTACATCACAAGAGGAATAATGATCATATTGCCTAATAAGGAATATAAAATGAAATGTAACTGTAACCCTTATGACAACTCTACATGTATAAGCCATATATATCCGTAAGCTGGGTGAGAGCAACCTCTTTAGTTTTCGAACCCATCACTTGGATTCATTTTTATGTGAGAGCAACCTTTTTAGTTTCTAAACTCACTAAAAACGAGTCCACTTACATATACATTCATTTACTCTTGGATGAGAGAAACCTTTTCAGTTTTTGAACTTACCCCCAGTTAAGTAAGAGCAACCTTTTCAGTTTCGTAACTTACTCAAACGAGTCGTTTTCTACGTGTGAGCAACATCTTCAGTTTCCGAACCCACATAGGAAACATCATTTACTATCTTCATTATTAGCTCATGCAATGCATTACGTGCAATCCTGCTAACATGTCTACATGAATGTCACACACAGCAGTTCTTATATCGCAAACAATATTACAAACAACTAACAAAAAATTATTATGCTTCAACTATAACATTAATACTAAACATGTTTCTATTAACATATTACATTATAATATCATACATCTATTTCTCTATTCTTGACGCATTATTTCTATTTAGTCTTTAACAGTACGAGTACTATCCTATGATAACAACCACTTGAACATGAATTGAGGACTTATACTAATTAACTATTTTTATCATATAATTAATCTAATTTTCTATAATCATATAATGCATCTAAATGTCTAATTTACAATTTTGCATACCTATAAATTCTATTTGTTTACTCAGGGAATAACAATTTAAACTAAATATTTCTTTATAGTTTATTACTAAAACTACCATAAGAGCACAACGACTTAGACCACTAATTAACAGGAAAGTAAAACATGAGGGTATATTATCTACCAATAATTTTAGGTTTATATGTACTCAACCTATTCTGCAATAATAACAATAGAATATTAACGACCTAACAATAAAACTATAACACTCATTCTAATCCCTTATATTCACATACTAACGTTTATAAAAGGCAGTTCCTAATGGTGCCATATATTAATCAATATGTTCTAATATTCTAAAACCTATCGAGAGCATATAAAGAGTTAACCCACTAATGGAGAGCACCTCAACAGTAGTATCATTCCTAAGAAAAATCTTGCAAAATCCATTTCTTTCTGATTGACTATTCGGAAGCAGATTCGTTAAGGGAATTTACTCTCAAAACAACTAACAAATTAATTAGCAATAAAATAACAGAGGCACATATATAGACATTCAACTTGTAAAGACCCTTCACGAATTTTCACAACCACATCAACGAGCATGGAATTATCAAGAGCATGAAGGCAGTTCATAGGACAGAGAGCAAATCAAGGAAAACACCTAGGAAACATGTACTCGTTTATTCTTTAAATCTGTTAACCACTGACTGCCTCTTACTTTCTAACATATGACAAAAAAAACTAATCAACCAGATAAGCACACAAGCAGCAAAACTATCATACGAACAAAAACTTAGAGATAGCAAGTGAGAAGAACATTCAACAAACAATCCTACTCTTGCAATGAAAGTCCTTACAGACAAATCACACACAATCCCTACCTCGTGTGTCCCTTTTCTTCGCTTCCAACAGTCGAACAGACTCTTTCACCGTCGACAACAACTCACAGAAACTCTCTCTCTCTCACCATTTTTTCACAGAAGAAAAAACTTGCAACTCTTATGCTATTTATATATACAGCTCTCCAGACGACCATTCAGCCTCCCCTTGAAGGTGAGAAGTCAAGCAGCAAGGCATTTAGACACTCACTGAAGCGTCAAGGGTCGGGAGTTTTCCGTTTCTGGCTTTTGAATATCTCTTCTAGAAGGTGATGTAAATGGTGGTCGATCGTTTTAATTCAAGGGTGATCGACCACCAGTGCATTGAACGTCCGTCAATTCTGGCCTCTAGTGTCACCAGCTGATCGCGCCGGTCAATCGACTTGGATACGATCGACCGTCGCGATCAACAGCCAGTTCTATCCTCTATTTTCATCTAATATTTATTCTTTAATTCCTTAATTCCCTTAAATCCTTATAACTAAATATTTATGAACCTAAAATTCCAACACTTTATAAAACACCAATATCTCGCATTTTCACTTAATTTAATAATTACACGAAATTAAATACCACAGACATTATAGAGAGGATGTGCCTCTGCTAAGAGGTTTCATCAATTATGGAGGAGACAACTTTTACAAACCACAAAGATGCAACTTTCTCAAAACACAGAGAAGTATATGGATAGAACACCCATGGCAGAATACTTGAAAAAGTTGTTTTGTCTAAAAAACATGTGGGAGCGGTCGATGCTACTGTCTACCACTAATTCCTGGTTGACATCCCATGTCAACCGCTCCAATGGTGAAATCCATTTTTTTGCAAAACACCGTGGGACTGGCTGACATTATTGTCGAGACCGCTACTCTCGACTGCTCCAATGTGAAACCTTCACCCTATTAGCCGCTCCTCTTTGTCGATCGCTTCTTCCTTCTTCATGTCAACCGCTCCATCGTCCGCTGCCATTTTGCCTCTTTGATTTCCAAAACACCACAGTTTTCCTTTTTAATTAATCAATTACCTTTTTAATTAATCAATTCTATTTTCACCTTAATTATTTATGTCAATTAAATATATATTCTACTTTAATTTTTATTGCATTTTATGAAAATATATTTCGTAAAATCCTTTTCATAGAGGGATTTATCTGGGGTATTACAGTCTAATCTCAAGTTATCTATACATTTCTAATTAATATTTAATCCTAAACCATATCTCATGTTTTTCTATGGTTATCTTTCACCATTACCATTTAGACATCTGTAATACATGTCTAACCTCAAGCTATCTGGACATTTTAAATTAATGTATGATCCTAAACCATATATCATGTTTTTCTATGGTTTATCTATCACTAACATTATACATCTCTAATGCATGTCTAAACCCCTAATTATCTAGACATTTCAATTTATGTCTATCACAAGTTTAACTCAATCACATAATCCTCTATATGAAACACTGCCTCGATATGCATATACAATAATGCCTAGACTCATGACATTGTAAATCATAGCCTAAATACTGCAATACTCTAATTCACTTACATATTTCACCGTATTTATTATAATTCTCTGAATGAAAGACCTTTATAATGCATATAAAAATATGTCTAGACACATGATATTATGATTATCGCCTAGATACCATGACTCTCACTTTCACTTTCCATTTACTCTTTACTCTTGTCCTATATATGAAGGATCTCAACAATGCACATATGATTATGTAATATGTTCACCACACAATGATTCTCTTTTCCACATCTATGCAATGACAATGTGAATCAATGCAATGTCCTATTTTATATTAAATGATGGTTTTATTTAACAAATACTATATTAACATGTTTGTGAACGTCAACATATATGATTAAACATAATAATATGTAAAGTCACACACATCATGAAATCCCACTGTATTGGCCAATAATTTCAATAGGTGTGTCCATGCTCAAATAAAACTCCAGAGGGCTAGGGATTGACAATCCAAGGAGGACCCACAATCATTTCTCTTCTATTTCTCACTTTACATACATCACACAATACATAGCCTGCTGCAATAATATCACCTGAATAAAATCTTTTCTACATATAAATATTTACATGATGCATTACTTGACATTCATATTATGCATACATTAAATGCATATAATACTAATAATGCATGCAATATGAACCATGCAAATTTTTTTATTAAGCATACACAAATGATGTAGGAAATAATATCATACATCTATTTAAACATCTTTTATTCATGTCTCCAATTAGCCTCAAAGGACTTATACAATGGTTAAACAAATAGTTTAAACTATAAAAAAAAATATTCTTAAATAATAGGGTCTCGATGTCAGCTCCAAAAACATCATAGAATCATTATTCATGTTCCAGACATTTGATTTAACGTATCTGCATATGCCCACACATCCACTTACAGAAACCTACGTGTCTGGTACTGAAAGTTACACGTTTGTTATCGATATACGTTCCACACTTAAACTTTTTGCGTACATATCTAATGTGCGACCATGTGTTCTTCTGAAACCAAGTATTTGCGGATACCCACACTTCCACTTGCGGAAACCTAATAATTTGCTTGCAGTAATCTACACATTCGTTGTGGATATTTGTTCCATATATAATATTCTACAGACACATCTAATGTGCGGCCACGTGATTTTCCAAACTCAAGTATCTATGGATACCCACACTTCTACTTGCAGAAACATACACGTCTGCTACTGAAACCTATGTGTCCGATGGAGTACCTATGAATCCACTGCGAATATTACTCTCACACTTAATATTCTACCAACACCAACTCATACGCAGCCACGTGTCTTTCTGAAACTAAGTATCTGTGCACACCCACACTTTTGTAGACATCAGAACTTCCACAAATATCAACACTTCAACCAATACCAACACTTCGAAGAACACCCCCTTTCACGGATATAATTATTATTTCCTCATATAATCAATTAACATTAACACACTCGTGATACTCACACTTTCGCAGATATTCACACTTCCATTGTAGAAACCTATTCTAATAACATTTCTATTTATCAAATTCAATCACTTTCATGCCTTTAATCAATCATAAAAATCTCTTTCCCATTCACTATAACCCAAAACTTTATTAGATATAATTATCTAACTCCATAATTTGTGCTTTCTTATCTACAACATTTCATATTTATTCAAGAACTCTTATTTCTCTTATTCCATATATTTATTTATGAATTTTATTTTTTGAATCTTTAAACCATCAAAGCGTATCTATTTCATGCTTATATCTAACTGATCTAAAGCATCATCAATTATAGATGTATACAATGAATATTAATTCATAATCAAATACTCAACTTCTTCTACCCAATTCAAGTCATAATTTACATGTTAAAACCATCTATGAGCAATAATCATTAACTCATATAAATGCCATCTTTTATTCATTCATTTCCACTCAAAATCCAGTATCATCATCCACTATTTATTCAAATCTTTCATACCAAAGTCACCTATAGAATAGTCCTTATTATACATACAATTATTCCAACCTAAACTATATAATATTTAATATAGTTTATAAAATACTTAGATTATGTTTCTTACCATTTTGAAATTTCTTTCTTTTCACTCTTCACCTTCTCTGGTTCAGTATGAATCCCCTTCTTCTAGCATGTTCTAAAAACACTTATCATCTCAGCATGTTAAATGAAAATTTAGAGGTGAATTTACCCATTTATTCATCTTGTCCTTCAAATTTTATCATTTTACCTTTTTCACCGTGGAAATTCATAAAAATACCACAGTTTATTATTGTTAACCACTCTGACCTTAAAACTATTAATCTAGCTTATTTCTAAGTTAATCTCCATAATTATCATAATTAATCATCATTAACAAACTTTGATCATCCGTTAATGACACCTTAATCACATACTTAGTGCCAAATCCATAGGTCACACTTGGCATGACCCTGTTGGTTGTCCAATTTTATTACATAACCATATACTGAAATGTATTAAGAACATTTCTCCTTTTATAATCTTCTTCAAATTCTAACTCTAAAGTTCAATTTAAAGAGATATTCCAAACAGTGTAGCTTTATACTTATTCAACTTCAAGCTTACTTAACTTTTATTGCACGCATCCAAATTCCTTCAATCCAAAGTTATACATTTCATTTATGTGTCTATTTTATGACCTTAAAATGATTTAAAATTTTAATTATCATAACATCTTCAATTCACCTCAAACAATAACTATATTCATATGTATCACATCCATAACTTTCGTACAAAAATTCATATCTTAATAAACATACAATCATGATCAATTTTCATTACAATTTCATAATATAATGTATCTATTATTATATCTAATTTTAGTTTAGAAAAATTTTCTCAATTGGTTGATCAATTTTCTCTTCAAAGTCATTTCATGTCTTATTATCACTTAATCGTATTTAATCATACAAAATACCAAAACATGTTCTCCGACACCGGCCGCACAGTTTCGCTAGAATTCCATGTTTTCTAACAAATTAAAACCCAAAACATTCCACAATACACTGGGTTAAAAATATAACACGATTTGGCCCATAAAAATGACAATTTTTCAAATAAAAAATCTAAACTTTAACAAAAGAAATCGATAGTCCAATTTTCGAACACAAATCCAATTTCAACCACACTGAAACAACAATATGGAAATAGAATATTACCGCTAGAGAATGTCTGATACTCTGAATTTCGAGCTTCAAAACGCAATAGCAAAACAACCAATTGAAAAGGTGAAAATCTAAAATGAAGCCCTTCATCAAAACTTGATTTTTCTAAATATTTCACACTTCAATACAAAGGAAACTTGATCTTACTGAATATCTCCACTTAAAACTTCAACACCCAAAAACTTTCTCTTCCTCAATGTACATTGTCTCTCTCCCTAGGAAAATTTTCAAGTATTCAGAAAGGAATGACCTAATGGAGGTCATCCTTAAATAGTTGTTATTGAGGAATGTGTAGTTTTAGAAAGTGCTCATAATTGCACCATTACGAAAATAAATCTTAGAATTTAAAAAAAAATAACTAAGGAAGATGACAACCATTACAGAATTGATAAGATCTAGGAAAAAAATTTTATGTGAAGTATTGGACTTTAGAGATTTGTTTATATGAAAAACTTTTTCATCTGACACCATACTTGGAAATCATAAAACAAACATTCATATCCTAATAGTAATGAATCAGTTAATCCAACCACCAATATCATTGTATGGGAGATAAATCATTTTCACAAATTTGGATCAGCAAGTCTCAACATGTGTGGCTCAACATGTGAAAGCAAAACTGGGGAGGGTCGGCCTCTTCCTATTGTCAAGGACAATGTGAAAGAAGTCATGTTTTATTGTTGAATACAAGTCTGCCTTTATATGTTCTTTCATGGTTGCCATATGGACGTCCAAGGATTGCACATGTACTGAAAGTAACTCAACACGTGAAGATCCACATGTGTTTTTTTGGCAAGGGTTGTAGTGGCCTCTCATATATGTAGACCTTGTGCGGCAAACTTCTGCATAACAATTTAAACACATTGCCAATAAAATTAACATAATTAAAATAATACTTGAAAATGTAAACATAATAATGTGCAATGTGTTTACCTGCGTCTCAGCAATTGTGAAACTCATAAATACGTCTTGTGAGCTTCCTCTCCCGCCTCTGCCACTTTTGTTTATGGACCTATGGTTGCCACTTGCCTCACTAGTGTTTGGACCTCCACCTTGACAAGTGTAAGAATTGTGGCCCACACCCTAACACCGGCTACATACTCATTAGATTATATATTATGGGAATTAATGTAATCAAATTAAAATAAATATTAATTAAATTAAATTATAATATATGTGATTAATTGGGATTAGTTAAACTAAATTATAATATATGTGATTAATTGGGATTAATATTTATAAGTGGGGATGTATTTTTGATTAACTGAACCGGTTCTATTAAGTGACTAGTTCGGTTCAGCACTTCTCATTTCATCCAGCCTTCGGCCATTTGAAGAAATGAGAAAGGGAGGGTATTAAGATTAAATTTAGATTATTGGGGATTAAAATGGATTAGGATTAAAAAGGGAAAATTAAAATAGGAATGAAGAGGGGGTGAACCGGTTGGATGAGTGAACCGGTTTGATCAAATTAAACGAATTGCCTTTAGCCATTCACCAAAGAAGAACAGGCCAGAGAAGAGGAAGAAAAACGAGAGGGAGAGAGAGAGCTGGGAGTCGCGAGAGGGAGAGATCGATCGGGAGAGAAAGCGATGATGAGGGAGAAGACCACAACGGAAGGGAGACGGCGTGGGTTGTTCAGCGACATGGTCGGAGAACATCGCCTTTGCTCGGGTTCGCTGATGCGGGCTAGGGCTTGGGTTTTGCTAGCGGGTCAGCGATGGGGGTGTCGGGCTGTCGGTGCGGCGATGGGCGATTGACGATGCACAAAGACGGTGACAAAATGGCAATGGCGATGAAATGGCGTGGTGTCCGGAGGCAGGGGGCTGGTGGTTCATGTTGGACCAGCCGAAGGCCATGGTCCAGCTTGTGGTTTGGTTTCTTCTCTGGTCCTTACTCTGCATAAAATAGATAGAGTATACATCGTAGACCTTGTAGCGGTGGTCGTGGCAGGGATAGGTTATGGAGTGCCTCTCTAGAAGATGTAGAGGGGCAAGTTATGGAGTGCCTCTCTAGAAGATGTAGAGGGGCAGAGATAAAATGATAGAAGTGATGTGTCTGTCGATTTTCCACCCTGTGAAGCCGAGTGCAGAAGGATGAATTGGAGCTCTCTAGGGAATGGCTTGAGGGTGGAGTTTGGGTGAGCTGGGTGAGCTGAACAGAGAGTAAGGAACTCCCTAGGGGGAGGACTGAGCTATGAAGGTGGAGTAATGTCAGTGTCTGCTGGTAAGGTTCCCTTCTCGAATGTTTTGAATTGTATTTATGGATGTATGATTTATGTTAAGACTTATACTTTGGGTTTCTGGAGAATATTGATGAATTGTTTCCTGTATGCATAACTTGCAGTTTAGGCTCTCTGTCTAGCATATTTGATTTCTTGTGATGATTACTGCTCGGTCATTTTGATTGTTCTGTGGGGGCTTGTTCTTTTGAGAATTTAACATGTAATGTTTTAGACCACTGGACTTTAATTGCCTTATGTTTGGATAGTGGTATGACTGCCAGTGTGGAGGGTTGGGTTGGTTAATGAGATTAGGGAGGCTCCACGGTTGGTTGGTTATTCGGCAATAGAGAATAGTATTATTGTGTGTTGATGAATATGAATCTATGTTGTAGTTAGTTATTGATCCACCATTAGTTGCTAAGTTATGAATATGGGGATTTTAAGTGTTAAAGTTTATAGAATTCGATGAGAAGTTATTAATGGATAAATATTTTAATTATGAAGGCATTGGAAAAAGGAAAGAGCAGGATAGCGACTAAGTGTCAAACGCAATAAAGAATTGAGGTAACAAATTTGGGTGTGTCTTGGCCATTTGAAGGCCTTACACCGCAAGTAGTGTACGTGAGTCTTATGTTTAGTTCACTGTGAATTCCCTTATGCTATACTTTGATTGGTATTTAGATAAATTGATAATGGAAATGCTTGTGTTAGTAGATAATTTTAGTTGATATCACTGTCGTTAATTCCTTTAATTGATTTCTTGGCTGTTGTTATTTTCCTTGTTAATAGTACAGGTCCCTTTACTGTTAAGTGTTACCTTTTACTTGCGTGGATTTCCTTGTTGATAGTGTAGATTTCTTAGCTGATTAGTTGTTCTCCTTACTGTAAACGTTTTACTTGACTGTTGTGATGCCTTAATGTTTGAATGTAACAGGTATAGAATGAGGAATATGTGAATGACAAGAAGCATAAATGAGTTAAGAGTTTGACTTAAGTGGTTTGGATATTTATTATTTACTTGCCTCTTAACTTAAATTCTCTGTATTAATTAAAAAGTCATTTCATTAATTCAACGTATGGATTGTTTGTTAGCATGATAAATTAACTTGATTAGCATGTTAAATTAACTAGCACTTATAACTAATTTCGTCAATCTAAGCATGTAAACAATTTGATTAGCCTAAACATGTGAACTAACTAACTTGTCTAATTAAAATATGCTTAGGTGAGTGTTGTTATTTTTTGAGCATGTAAACTACTAGGATAACTAATAATGGTAATCTTCCATGAGCATGTAAATTCATCAGGATAACTAACTAGAATATTAATCGTATCTTCCCTGAGCATGTAAATTGACTAGGATATGAATGTGTAAAGTACTGAACACACCTAACCTAATAGTTGTAAATAATAACAATTCTTGAGCGTGCTAGTTAAATTATGCCTTATTTTCATATGCACGTCGCTTGTGGATCTGTTATATTTCCTCAATCAGTTCTATAATTGCTTCCTTCATATGCTATACTTTATCGGGTGTTTCATTGTTATTACTAGTCTTTGTGTGCGCGTTCAATTTCTATTATTCTTTATATGCGCTTTCAATTACAGTTACTTTCATTTAAATGCGTACTTCAATTTCTGTTAATGTTACGTTATAAAGCATCATGCATCATATTAGGTTGAGAATGTATAATCATGTATCATGTTAATAGAAATCATAGGAAGTGCCACCTTGGTGGTGGTACGTAAGCACGCATAAGTGAGCTAAAATGTTAAGAAAAGGAAAGAAGAAAAGGGAGTTGGGGGCGGTACATGGGTAGCGGGTCTAGTCAGCAATTAGGCGAAGCCCCTCCCTAATCGGGTACGGGAGTTCTAGTTACAAGTAAAATGTTAGATCCGACCAACTATCCCTTCCGAAGGAAAATCTCCCAATTCCAGCTCAAAGTATGAGTAGCAAATAAATGGATTAAAGTAAAAGTAAAGTAATAAACAAATGAACGTAAGGAAAGGATTGGTTTGGGTGGCCCCCATTCCAAAATGGATTAAAGAGTGACATTCATGTTGCATTTTTCCTTACTAAGCCCTTTGGGCTTACAGCTGCTTGTGGTGTAAATGTAGGTACGTGTATGTGGAATAAATGCACAGACTTAGGAGTAACGAAAAGACGAACAAACATCAAAGCAGGGATGACGGGCTTGCACGGGTGAGGGAGTCCGTGGCTGGCTTGACATAAAAAGGGTAAAAGATAAACAGTTGTAATTAAATTAAGTTTTTCCAAATTGTATTTAATTGTCTGAATTCATTTCGCAAGCGTAGTATTTAACTATTTAGTTCTTTCATTAAAATGTTTACGCTTCCGCAATATTTTAAATACTCCACAATGTTTTAAGGAAATGAATTCATAACGCTTCCGCAACATTTTATATCAATGGTTTTATTACAACGCTTTTGCATATTTTACTAATGGGGTTTTCTAATACGAGTTTAACGATTGGTCAGTAGCGATCTGATTTAGCGTCGCGCTCTGATTTGTTTTAAAAGAATTTTCGAATTTTCACGCATTTTAAAGGATTTACAAAAAAACCGGGTCGTTACTGTAAAAGCCTTGAAATTTTAATGATAAATTCCACGTGTAAATTCTTCGTGTTGAAAATCGATCATAGCGTTGAAGTAGACCGAATTTGTCGTGTAGCAGCCACGTATGTAAATTTAGTCATTTGGTCAAGTCCACGTATGCAAATTTGGTCAACTGGTCAAAGTCAGTGAAATTAGATTTTTTTTTTTCCGAGTAAAGAATTGAATTAATAAACGATATTGGACAATCAAAATTGAGCGATAACATCGATGGATGATGTTTGAATTAAATTTAGAGTTTGGGTAGATTATAAATTGATAATGTATAAAATTGGGGATATACATTTTCAAAAAAAAAAAAAAAAA
>CM039474.1:17524595-17551444 GCA_022433065.1 Begonia loranthoides
GTCGCCTGACCCGGCGGTTCTGTTAGGCCCGTCTTCGGGTCGTGACAGTTACAAAAAATGCATTGTTCCACAGTGGCAAGTGAGTCCTTTTATCTGATAGTCTATACTTCATCCACTTTTTTCATCCTACTGGTAATCCAGAATGTAGTTATTCTGTTGCGAAAAGTGAGGCTTTTCTTTTGACGGTCTATACTTCATCCACTTCTTTCATCCAACGGCTAATCTGACAATGAATATATTTCCGCTGCGGAAAGTGAGTCCTTCCACGTTGGAAACGTTTCTTTTCGCAATGAAATGTCTCACTGTCCACTCCATTTGTCATTCTTTAGTGTAGCAGATAATAAATATTCCGACAAGTTTCCTCAAATTATTGAACTATTTCAGTTTATTGAATAACAAATTGTCTGCATTTTTTCCGGTGTCATTGATGAAATACACTATAATTTTATCTGCTTGATATCAAAATTGATTTCAAATTTGAACAAACTAAAGATATCAAAATTAGAGTTCAATGAATTCAAACGAGAAGAGAACAGTCTGCTGCGAAAAGAAAATCTGTATGTGGCGGGATACAATTTTATTTTTAATGGAAAATGTGACATCAACATTTGCGTTGTTCATTTTCCATTATTTAGTATTTTTTTTGTTAGGAAAAATTGTTCAATGGTTGACCTATTATTGATCACATAGTTTAGTGGTTGTTTTATTAATTTTCCATTAAAGTATAATCATTTCACTTACTTTAAAAATGAATTGCATAATAAAATTCATAGGTATCTATAGCAAGGTACTTTGGCTTGATTGCTCTAGAAAAATCGTAATTGAAAGCCATTCCTTACCCTTCGCTCATGAACTAGACTCAAGCTTTTACGGCTACCAGTCAAGGTAGGGAACTAGTTAGCCTCTTGTCTGAAGCCAACCCACCACTCTAACCTCCCTATTTCTCTACTGCATATAATGAGATAGTTCTCGCATACAATCAAAACCTATCGCCCTCCAACTTAGGGGTGTGCAAACCGAACCGGAACTGAAGAATCGAACTGGAACCATTAGATTTAGTTCGGTTTGGTTCAATTTTGCACAGCGAAAAACCAAATATCGGTTCATTTTGGTAAGAACCGGATGTTTTGGTTTTGATTTCTCAAAACTGAAAAAACTGAATCCAAGCCACATTTTAGCCTTTAGAGCTATTCGTTCGTTGTTTCGTCTTCGGCCACTCCACTCTCCAGCGCTTAAATCTGCAAGTGTAGATGGAAAAAGAAAACTCGCTAGAATATAGTCGTTGCTCTGCTTCAGAAACTCATGTCGCCACTCGCCACATTGCCACGTTGCCGTCTCGGTCACTAGTAGGAAAGTCACCTTTGCCCTCTCGGCCGCCGCTCACCAGTCACCTCTCTCCTAATGGCCCTCAATTTTCCCTCGGGCTCTGTGTAGATTGCTCGGTAATTAATAATTTTTATAATACAGTGGCTTGATTAATTATAAATCTGATTCTGATTATTGTGATTGCTTGATTAATTTTTACAATTTCCTTAGTAATTGCTATGATTTTGGACAGATGATTGGTCTAGTTATTTGCTTCTGATTATTTGGAAATACAAAGGAAAGCAATACAGAATCACAGATGATTGTTGTGATTCTGATTATTTGCTTCCTCTATTTTTATTTGCTTGCTTCCTGCTTGGAGGTTTCCCATGAATCTTTTAACATTTTTCATGTCTGTTGTTCCATTTTGCAATATCTGTACCATATAGCATTTTTATGTTTTCAATTTTGAGTCTTCGATTGACTTGGTTGCTATCATCAAAGGGTCTTCCTACTAACCAACTAAACCAGATCGAGCTGGTGACTAGTCCGATAGCTTGGTTACAGATGGTTCTCCAAGCTTTCGTTAGCCATCAATGGAATGACTAGAGCTTTAAAGTGTGGTGTACTACAGATTGTTATGATTCTCATTACATTTCTGTGTCTTACTCTTTTTAGAACTGGACATTCTTGTTGAAACTTCTGGTAATATTTCATTGCTCAATGAATTCTGTTCAAAATAGTTGCTTCTTATGCGCATAGAAAACTTAGGAGAATCATCATATACAGACTTCAATAGTTTCACGGTGCTCACTGTATATTGCTTTAGTTTCAATTTTCAATAGTGATTGGTGATTACAGAATTTCATTGTTTTTTAATCTTTTGAGTTTTGATGGATGTTTTTGTTTGATGAATGTTTCTATTTATTTCTGAATGGATGATTCTTCATTTGGCTAAAATTGATTCTGAAATGGTTCAAATTGTTGAAACTGTAGAAAATAGAAAGCGTTAATGAAACTATAGATGATCCTACTATTAACCCTATTACTAGTCAAACCAAGAGAAAAAAAAATTAGAAGTTTGGTACGTTATAGCAACCCTAGAGCGAAATGTAATAATTGTTCACAGATATATGCATGTCATGAATCGAAGAATGGTACATCAAACTTGAAAAAACACATAAGTAGTTATAAAAAATTATTGGCAAGTGAGGATATGAAGCAAAAGACTTTAAGTTTCAAAAATATTGATAATATGGGATCCAATTCCAATTTGTCATGTTTTAGTGTTACAACTTGCCAATAACTACTAGCAAAAATTATTATTATTCATTAATTGTCTTTGAAGTTTGTTGAATGAGAGGGTTTTAGAGCTTATTCCCAATATGTGCAAACGAAATTTGTTGTATCCTCTAGAACTACGATTGCACGCGATATTGTTAGTATGTATGAGAAAGAAAAAATAAAGTTGAAATAATACTTTAGAAAAACATCTCAATGAGTATGCTTGACTACATATATGGGCTTCAATTCAAAATTTGAATTAAATGGTTTTAACTGCACATTATATTGACAGTGATTAGACCTTGCATAAGAAGATTATTAATTTTTGTTTGATTTTGAATCATAAAGGTAAAACGATTGGTAGAGAAGTAGAAAGAGGCTTATTTGAATGAGGAATTAAAAATGTTTTGACAATCACAATCAATAACGCTTCTTCGAATGATGTTGTCATTTCATATTTAATCAAAAGTGTTTGAAATTGGAATAGATTAATTTTGAATGGGGAAGATATGCATATGCGATATTGTGCACATATTTTAAATTTGATTGTATGTGATGGTTTAAAAAATCATTAAGAATCTATCACTGTAACACCCCGACTTTTTATGGAAATTTAATAAATATAATTGGAGCGTAATTTGAGAATAATCAAATTTATTGAATAATTAACGGGGTGTTACTAAGAACGTAACCGATAGATTATTAAATTACGAAAATTTATCATATGGTAATTAATATTTAATTGATGGAATTAAGAAATTTAAATTGAATTTATAATAATTGTTAATCGACATTGGGATAAGTCGTGAGTTGTGGTTTTGGGTCGTTACAGTTGGTATCAGAGCAGTGGTTTTAAAAACAATTCTGTAAACTGCTCATTGTTTTTCAAATTGTCAGTAGCTCACTGTTTTGTTTTACTGCGTTTTAAACGAGCTCTAGTATGTTTTGCTGAGTAAAATGATTTTTGTAAAAGTCAAACTAGTAATGTAGTCTGCCTGCCAGCACAAGCCTCGACGTGAGAAATCCTTCATCGTTGTAAGTTACTTCCTAATGCTTTCCTAATACTTTAATAATGTGTGATTTCCCTATTGTAGTTTGATAAATGAATAGTTTGATTTCCTTATTGTAGTTCGATAAATAAATTGTTAGGAACTAAGTGCAGGGACTAATGGACTAAGTAGCCTTGACGATAAGTATTTTGCTTTTATTTGGGATTGTAGATTTGTAAGTTACTCGTTACCATTGAATGTTATATTTTGGATTTGAATTTCTGGTTTTGGATTGAGATAAGTGAATATTCTAGAACTGTTTGAGATTTTATACAAGATTTATAGCTTTGGGGGAGTAAAAACAGGGAAGACTCTGACCAAAAATTTGGAAAATAAGTGAAAAAGGAAATCCCAAGTGAGGATAGATCAATTAAATAGTTAACCAAGATCGCCTCGAAAATGACGGAGTAGACCAACTAGATAGATGAACGTGGTCACTTAGATTATTACAGGAAGAGAAAACACTTAAAACCAAAACGAAGTAGTAATTGCCACTTAGTATTGACCTTGAAGAAGGACTTAGAGAATAAAGTTGGACTTTATAGTTGAACTTTGAAGAAGGAAGTTGATGCGCTAGGATAGATTCCCTACAAGGACGAGAGATTCATGGTCATGTCGGGTAGTGTGACCAACTTGGATTTGATGGCTGTTCCGACGTAAGTGGAGCAATGTTGGAATAGTAGTAGTGGATTAGTAGTTGAAGGAATAGTAAGACTAATGTCGGACTTGGATTCCATCTCGGTTCGAACTCAATCAAGGTAACCAAGAACATGATTACACAACTGCACGACAACGATGGAAGCAATCAGTCAAACTTCTCTTGAAACGAGTAATAAGAACCGAAACAGAAACAGAAACAGAAACAGAAATGGGAACACATACGGACACAGACATAGATACGAAAACGGAAACGAATTCTTATAAACAAATTTCTAGAAGTGAAATTCTAGACATAAATTTCTAGAAATGAATTTCTAGGAATAGATACGGATACAGATACAGATACGGATACAGACACGGATACAGATACGGACACAGAAACAGAAATAGATACAGATACAAAAACGGGAATGGTTACAGATACAAAAAGAGAAGAAAGACGGAAAGCATCCAACTTAGCCTTGGAGCAGTGTAATTCATAACTTGGGAAACCTTGAATGGACGGATTTGACAGTGGAGAGTACATTTGAATATGCTAAAGTCGTAAGGTGAGAGTGAAAAGTATGAGTGATAGGTCCTAGGTCGTGTAGTGCAAGGGATCTGGAGGATAAAATCGTGTGAGGAAAGTGAGTTCAACATCAAGTAGGTGTTGAATTCATATGGAGCTGGTAAAAAATTTTGATATGGAACGTCAAATTTGGGAAAAGAATGCTGCAGAGTCAAGAGTTGAACGACAACAGTGGAATAATTATTGGAATAAAGTGATATTTGGAAAAAAGAGAGTTGTCATTTTGCTGTTGATGTTGAAGATGACCATGAATAAGACATTTCCTTCCTTGGAATTGATGTAATCAGAGTTGTGTAGTGGAAGTGTGGAGAGTGAGTATGAAAGTTTGGTTGACTTTTGGTACAAAGAGACGCGTTTGGATGTAGTCAAGACGATCTAACAACAGTAGTTGGACAAGCTGTCAGAAAGAGGAGATAACCAGATAAGAGAATTGACGCGTAGTTTAGCGTTGGTTAAGTTATAAAGGTATTACGCTAGACAAATTTCGATGACGAAATTTATTTAAGGAAGGAGGAATGTAACACTCCGACTTTTTATGGAAATTTAATAAATATAATTGGAGCGTAATTTGAGAATAATCAAATTTATTGAATAATTAACGAGGTGTTACTAAGAACGTAACCGATAGATTATTAAATTACGAAAATTTATCATATGGTAATTAATATTTAATTGATGGAATTAAGAAATTTAAATTAAATTTATAATAATTGTTAATCGACATTGGGATAAGTCGTGAGTTGGGGTTTTGGGTCGTTACAATCACGACAATACATAGAGCTATGAAGGACGTTCGATCTTCACCTGCAATGTTGCAAAATTTTAAGAATTATGTTGAAAATGTTAAGATCGCAATAGTAGTGTTTTTCTTGATGTGTCTACCAAATGGAATTCTACATAACACTAAAAATTTTGAAAAAGCTTTTGAAAAGTTAAAAGAGACTGATATTCATTATTTTGTTGATTTTGGTGGAGAAAGACCTCCCACGACAGAAAATTGTGCTAATATTCGGGAACTTATCAAGCTTTTGAAGATTTTTAATAATACAACTGTAATTGTTACAGTTTCCTTGTATGTTATTTCGAATATTTATTTCAGTTAAGTATATAATTTAAAAATAGATATCCAAGAGTACGCTGAATGCGATAATCCATTATTGAGGAAAATGACTATTGGAATGGAATACAAGGAAAGTTTGACAAATATTGAGGAAGTTGTGATAAAATAAATTTTTTGATGTATGTCGCAGTTATATTAGATCCCAAATGTAAAACAAAGCTTTTGAAACATTGTCTTACCATGTTAGTTGATAATGATAAGACAAATTACTTGATTAGTCAAGTACAACTTGTTATTGAAAATTGGCAAGAGATATATTGTTTATTCTTATTTCAACTGTTGATTCAGAGTCAGCTTTTAGTAGTGGAGGGACAAATACTTGATTCATTTCAGAGTTCTTTATCCCCAAAGACTATCAAGGTACTTATTTGCACTAAAAGCTGGATTCGATCATCAAAACATCAATCTGTCAACTTTAATGATGTAGTGGATGATATTGACAAATTTGAACAAGGTATGTTTTATATTAATACTGTTTTTCCTTTATATTTCTTTTATTAATTACTATCTTTTATATATTTGTTTTGAATTTAAATTTTTCATAGATTATATCAAGTAATGGAGATCATAAAGTGAACTAGTCTAAACTTAATAGTAATGACAACATAGAACAAGATTTTTATATTTTTATTAATTTTTTTTATAATTACTTTCTTTCAAATAATTTATTCAAATTTGTATCTATTCTTTTGCAGTTTATAATCTGAAGTCTGAAGTCAAGACACTAGAAATTACAAAATACGATAACAACTCAGAAAGTTTAAAGTTAGAGTTAGAACTAATGAGATAATTACTATTTTTTTATTTAGTTATATTTTTATTTTATAATTTTTTTAAATTTTATATTATAATTTATTTTGTTTTCAGATAACTTTTTTTTAGTGGTACGTTAATACCCAAAAATGTTAGTTGTATATTATAAAATGAAGAAAAATAATAATAATAATTTTGATATTTACAAAAATAAAAGGGTAAAAAGAAACCGAAACCAAAATCAAAACTAAAACAACAATGTCAGTTTGATTCTAGTTTGGTCCAGACTGAACAATGACCGAACCAAAACCCTACCGGTTCGATTTCACATCAAAATCGAACCAAACCGGTTCTTGAACACCCCTACTCCAACTGCCTTTCTATTAATATCTAAAGATTAAAATAAATTTACTCTCTAATTATATACTCTAATTTAGCTTAAGGACAAGAAAATATGATAAAAAAAAAATTATAAATATTTAAAGTAAGACATTAATGGGATAAATTAACAAGTCAGCGTGAGATATAATTTAAGGGTAAACTTAAGATTAGTTATAAATAAGCATTTATTTGAAGCAAGCAAGCAGGCAAGGGAAATAGGTCAATTGCCAAAATAACACTAGCTACAAGATTTCTACCAAAAAAACATATATACAATTGTTGGGCTTGTTGATGCTGAGATTTTCTAAAATTATTAATTAACAAACACAAGTAGGACATGTGGGCATAATTGCAAATGCACTTGAATATTCTGGAAGCTGTAGAAGCTACAATCAACTAAATAGATGGATAACACAGAAATAATACATCAATTTCAAAACTTGGAAAGGAAGATTAAAAGTTTTTATTTACATGACCTGGGTAGCTCAATTGTGTGCACACACATTACCGATCCCACCCAGAGGGCCTTCTCCTTTCCCTGGGAGTATCCCTCGAACTGCAGTACAAATATTCATTAATTTCATCAGCATACAAATAAATTGTGCAAAAAATTAATGACCCTAAATATAAGTGTAGCAAGGTCCGAAGAAGAAACCTTTCTGACTTTTTTTGATATGCGGTTTCTCCAAACTTTTGGAGATTATAGTTTATGCCCGATGAAGTGGGAATTATTGAATCGCCACCAATTGAACCACCGGATACAAAGCCTCGTAATGCTGGTTTCTTGTTGACTTGCACATGAGAACTGTTACTCAAACCCTGATTGTGAGAGCTTGATGAGGCAGCAACGAAGTTACTTTTAAATTGTGCCATCACTCCTGTCTTCAGAGAATTTACAGCTGCAGATCGACTTTGTACAGGCATTGATGGAGTATTAGATTCTGGGTTATATCCAATACCCAAACCAAAGTCTACACCACGTACACCTCGACCACCACCACCACCACCACCCCCCCTCCCTTTACCTTTTTTGCCACCTACATAAATCATCACGTGTAGCATGAGTATTTTTATACATTGTAGATAGTTTTCCATCAAGTTATTGCCTCATGAATCATGACCAGGTAGCTTTCTTATCCTGGGAAACGAAAATAACCACTAAATCATAAAGTAAAATCATACCTCCTTTTCTTGCATCACGTTTGGACCTGAATCGCCCATCCTAGATATTTACAGAGTAAAAGGAAGTAGATATATCAGATCTCATAATTTCACATGAACCTAAAATTGCAAAAAATGGAAAAAAAAGGGCTAGAGGTATAAAATGATCTCATACTATTTCTACCATCCATGGGAAAAAAGTACAAGTTTCTATGAATCTATGTGGAGAGTAAGGATGTGGTAATGGTAAGCCTAAAACTAACTATCGTAGATACTACTAGTACTTCAATTTTTGTAAGAGGAGCTGCAAATAAGAAGTTTTAGACTTTTAAAACAATTTATCCACACCAACCAAGTTTTATTACTAAACCAGCACATCAAATATACTGTCGAACAAAGTGAGCTTCCGTGTAGGTTCCGGATCTAAAGGGAACTATTTCTAAAAGTTATAGTACAACATAAATGAGAAATAATATTGATAACATGAATGAAACTTAAATCTGTTTCAATATTAGCCGTGTCCCATGCTAACACATTTGTTCGTCTAATTAAATGGGGGATCTTAATAAAAAATTAAAAGAAATAATTCAGATCTTTTTTTAGAACAGTAATGCAATAACAAATTATGTCTCGCTTCTTCAACCAAGAGATCTGATATAAAGAGGGTATTCCACTTTCCAATTATCCTGAAACAGGCTGCATTCATCATAGCCCTTCCTTTTCACTGACTCTCCGTTAAGATAAATGGCTTTTTTTAATGAACCATAAGGTTTCAAGAAACCAACCAAAAAAGCATGGACCCCATGAACCTAAATTGTCACCAATAGTAAAAAGCAACTTCTACGTGACAAAACATATACTTCACAAACAGCATCGCACATCACCATAACACAAATGATATCAGAAGTATGATGTAGAGAATGAAAAATTACCTTCATAGCCAGATCCATCAGTTCTTCTGAAACATTCTGACCAGCTGCAACTAAGTTGTTAACAAGTTCACCAGCAAATCGGGCCTCTTTCTGAGTTATAAGAGTATATGCAGTTCCATCTTTGTCACCAGCTCGACCTGTTCTACCAATGCGATGGACATGCATATCCATGTCTTTTGCAATATCGAAGTTCACGACTGATTTTATAGACTTGATGTCGAGACCTCGAGCAGCAACATCAGTTGCAATAAGAATGTGGAAGACACCAGATTTAAATTTTTGCAAGACATCCATTCGAGATGCCTGGTCTTTGTCACCATGAAGAGAAGCGACTCTAAAACCTTTTTGAGCCATTTGAGATTCAATTTCGTCTACTGTGGCTTTTTTAGAGGCAAAAACAAGAACATCACCATCATCAATCATTCCTGGTAATTTTTCAAGAAGCCATGGCAACTTCTCTGCATCTGAAGGAATGACATGAACAATTTGAGTAATATCCTCATTGGCCATACCTACCTCCCCAACTGTAACTCTTACAGGATCACTAAGAATCTCCCTAGCTAACTTTTCTACTTTACGAGGCATGGTTGCAGAAAAGAGTAAGGTCTGGCGGTCTGGTCTTATTTGACCCACTATGGATCTTATTTGCGGCTCAAATCCAAGATCAAACATTCTATCAGCCTCATCAAGTACCAAGTAAGTAGCTCTCAACATTGTTAAAGCCTTCATTTTTAGCATATCTATCAGTCTTCCAGGAGTAGCAACAACAATTTCACATCCTGCCTTTAGTTCTTTGAACTGATCAAGTTTGGACATTCCACCATAAACAGCAGCAACTCTTATTCCATGAGATTTAGCAAATTTTTTCGACTCCAAGTATATTTGGTGGGCAAGTTCTCTAGTAGGAGCACAGATCACTCCAACTGGTCCCTCTTCTTTTCCCAGTTCGGGCTGATCCATTATATGTACAATCATGGGAAGAACAAAAGCACCAGTTTTACCAGATCCAGTTTTTGCGATGGCAATAATATCTCTTCCAGACAACACAATTGGTAAAGCTTGGCACTGTATTGATGTGGGCTGTTCGTACCCTTGCTTTTTGATAGCATTCATAAGTTGGGTAGAGAACCCTGTGTCTTCAAATGTTTTGGTTGGTCGCGGAACATCAAAACCCGAGACACGAATTGCCAAGTTCTTACGGTAGTCCTCAATATCTTGCTCGCTCAACTCTAAAGATTTGAACAAAATAAACTGATTTACATTTAGTTTAACATTATATACTTATAAATGATAAACAAAAAACAATCGACTTCCAATTTGTGGAACATGAAAACCCAAGACACGAATTGCCAAGTTTTTGCAATAGTTAAGCAACATCTTACTTGGTCAACTCTGAGGATTGAGATAAAATATACAGATGTATATGTAGTTCAAATTACAGTAAAAACTATTAAACAAAAATACTGACATTCAGATCATGTACCACTGTAAATATAATTACATAAGACTCTCTAATGCAAAACGTGTCTAATAACTGTCCTTATATTAGTATTCCGAGTCCAACAAAAAGTAGACCATTGTGCTTCAATCACACTTATTCTCAGTTCGTTTAATTATACCATTTTCGAAGAATAATACTCAAACAATAGCTCCATTTCAGTATGAAACTATAATGTTACCTGATATGGAAGCTTTTTCCTCATAAAAATCCTTATTGAAAGGTTCGTAATCAATAGAACTATGATCAAGAGCTGGAATTGGCTCGATCTTCTTCTTGTCCACGACTACAAGATTATCATCTGAATCATACTCCAGAGTTCCAGCATCTACAGCTTTTGCAGCTGCATATACTTCCTCATCGGAATCATACCCAGCGTTAAGGGCCTCAGCAGCCAGCGTCAATCCAACGTCCTTCTTAGCTCTCAGAAAGCTCTCCATTGGATCGTCCTCTTCGTCATCTTTATACTTGTCTATCTTCTCCTTCGGCTTTGGCGGAGGCGCCGCCTTCATCTCCTCACGAATCCCGTCCATAAAGGCATCCAGAGGATCGATTTCATCATCATCGCCTCCGTTTTCTACATCCTTAGCAGGTTCATTATCGTCGTAGTCAATATTGTCAACGTCCGTATCTTCGTAGTTGTCGTGACCATGGCCTCGCGATGAGGGAGGAACATACAGTCTCTGAGGAGCTTGAGAGCGCTCAAAATTGTACGTCGTCTGGCGATTAATCCCGAATCCATCGAATCCGAATTTCCTCTTCGACATATCAAAGGAATGAGATGACCAAATAACAAAGTGAAAACCCTAAATCGCCATGGATATGCTGGTTTGGATAAACCCTAGACCAACAATTAACAATCTCCTTCTGGAACTCCTAGTTCAGGAAGCTTGGACGACTCGTACAGCTTCACGAAATGTCGGGGGTTTGACTGCGAAGGCGCAACATGGCCAGGCCCAATTAGGTCACGGATGAGTTTGGTATTTAAATAATATTATTTAAGGGTAAATTATCAGCATTAACTTGAAGTACTTAATTTTCTTTTAAGGAATAATGACAAATCAACTATCATTCTTTATCGTTTGGGATAAATCAACTATTATTTTTTTTCGTTAACAAATTAACCACTAAAATATAGAAAAATAACGTCATTACAATTGTTGTCACGTTTGCTATTAAACACTTTGACGACGAACCACAATAGCTTGACAAGGAACTGCCGCGGTTCGTCGACAAACTGCAGCGGCTTGATGTCAAATTGCAACGGTTTTACACAAAACCGTTGTGGCTTGATGACAAATCGCGACATTTTGATGCAAAACCGTTACGCCGTGATGACGAAATGACACAGTTTGACGAGGAACCGCTGCGGTTCCTTCATGTACCTCGATGGTTAATCTTTGAATATCGATAATTTTCTCAATTTTCAATGGTTTTGGATGATTGAGTACTTATTTTCTATCTTCTTTTCGCAATGCACAAGTAGAAAACATCTGTTTTGTAATTTAGTGCTTATCATAGCAGATTTGGGCACAGGAAAGATGAGATTGTTTACTTGAAAACTTTGGAAGGCCATAACTTTGCGCTCAGTTGACCAATTTGGATGAATTTTTTTTGATTTCGCATAACTTTTCGAGATCTACAAACTCGCAAGATGCCTAAGGTAGCTTGTCCCACTTTTGGGGCCTAAAAATGGTTCCAAGTCCTCCAATTTCCCTTACACAATTCCAAACCGCAAAGCTCCACATGTTTTCTAGCCCGAATCTGCTCCAATGAGCACCGAATGACAAAATAAACATTTTCTACTTGTGAATCGCGAAAAGAAGATAGAAAACGAGTACTCAAGGGTCCAAAATCGTTTAAAATTAAGAGAATTATCAATATTCAAATATTCACCATCGTGATATGTGAAAGAAGAGAATTTCCTTCTTATCAAGCCGCTTCTGTTTAACTATTTAATCCCTGAACTATGACAAACCGCAGCGGTTTTAACAATTTAACCCCTGAACTATAATAAACTACCACAATTTTAACAATTTAACCCCTAAATTATGACGACGAACCGCCGCAGTTTTACAATTTAACCCTGAACTATGATGAAAAATCACCGCAGTTTTACAATTTAACCCCTGAACTATGATGAACTACCACTGTTTTACAAATTAACCTCTAAACTATGACAAACGACCGCAGTTTAACAATTTAACCCATAAGATAAAACGTAACCGCGGTGCTTATTCCGTCATTTTTTCGTAGTTCAGTGATTAATTTGTTATAAAAAAATGATGATGGTTAGTTTGTCACAAATAGTAAAGGATGATGGTTGATTTGTCATATTCCCTTTTTTAAATGATAACTTAAACTTTTATTTTTGTTATTTAACACATTAAAATATAAGACGTTAGGAATAAATATTCTCATCGTTAAAGAATCTGTAAAATGACGAATAGCAACAATGTAGAAAGCGTAACTTTCGTAGGAAAATGGGTCTTCCACTACAAAACAAGGCAGCTGAAAGGGTAATTTCCACTGTTTGGGCAGCGGATAATTGCTTTTTGATATAGAAAATAAATCATATCCCAAGGGTTATCTTTTCGTTGCAAAAAAAAAAAATTTCTGTAAATAATATCTGTCACTTAACAGATTCTTTAATGGTAAGAGTGTTCATTACTAACAGCTCAAACTTTGAGGTGTTAGACAACAAAAATAAAATTTCAAAATGTCAGTTAAAAAAAGCCCATAATTCAAAGTTAATATTGATAATTATTCTATTTTTAATAATCATTTTTTAAATAAATAATTATATAAAAATCAGGAGTATTTAGTAAACTAATATTTAAAAATAAGTTCATGTAATCAAATATTTGATAATGAAAAAAGTGTAAAGCTATTAAAAAAATGGAAATTAACAACGTAGACCCTATAATTTAGGATCAAAGACAAGTCAAACCTTGAAGAAATTTCACTGACAACTAAAACTTTGACCTATGGACTATTCTCGCCGCCGACCTCGCATTCACGTTTCCCGTCCAAATTCAAAGAATTGTCAAACAGAGACGAAGGATGTCAATTATCAAGGGGCAAGGGACGTCCCTCCTACCAGTTATCGGGCGTCAGAACAACTATCGGGCCATGAAAGACAATTGTCAATGGTCGTTGGATCAATAAAAGACATCCCACGCTCGAAATGGATGACCAAGATTGAATCTGTCAATTTCTAAAGGCGATGGCAGGCAACATTCCATGGTCGTTGGATCAAGCGAGGGACGTCCCTTATCGAGATTGATGGCTAGGATTAAATCTGTCATTTTCCAAAGCCGATGGTAGACAACATTCCATGGCCATTGGATGGAGCGAGGTGTTAGCCTTTTTGTTAGGCTAAGTTTTATTTTGATGATGACTAAATTTGATGCTTAAGTTAATGAAATCAATAAGTTGTGTTTTGTATTTTTCGGATATTATTCTTAATGTTTTAATCATAATATTTATATCCGTATTTATTGGATATACCCTAAAAATGGGTATTATAAATGTACTAACATCTTTATCTAAGTCCATGTAGTGTTGCATATTATTTTGGGACTTGGAGTAATTAAAGGAAAATTAAAGAAATAGTTAAACAATAATTTGGAGTGGATTTGGACGAGCTACGGACGTTGGGACACGACCAAGACTGTGTTTTGGTCCATCGGTCGAGTAGCGGTCGAGTTGTGGACGAGCATCATGACTGAAAAGTTGAGCAGAATGCTTTTGGAGCTAAACGTGTAACGCCCCGTTTATTTAAAACTTTTTTTTTTTATTTTAAAATTTGTGATATAAATTTTTTTTGCTTAATTTATTCAAAACGCGTGAATCTGAGTAATGAATTTCAATTGAAAACATATCAGAGTTATTTGAACGGAAATAGATAATGAAATTTCAAAACATAGTTTAGGTCTTCCAACAAAAGTCCACAATTACAAAACGTTTACTAAATTCAAAATAAGATGATACTTATTCAAAATACCCAACATCCTGTGAGCCACAACCATTAGGTGAACTCGTTTAATAACCCAAGGGATCATCCTGAAATATCTTCTCCTCAACTGGTACGTCACAAGCATCATCACCTACATCACGGGGAAAACAATGAGCTTATCGCCCAGCAAGAATTAGAATGGAATACAATGCTAATGCTTATGCATGATCATGCGATGTATTACATAAAAGAACCATATCTTTTTTGTTAATCTGAGAGATGGATACGTCAATTGGTCATGTAGCTTAACCGTAGCTCCGACGATGAGATACACCATTAGGGGTGTCACCACATGCCGTCTCCATACTCTTTTGTTGAAGACATTGGGGATTTCCGTACAAGATAAAAGATGAACCTTAGGGTCCAAGTGACTTAACCGTTGCTCCGCTCCCTACGTGGAAGGAGCAACACCAGTAGGGGTGTTACCACCGATGGATAGTCACCAATTCTCCCGAACCCACCCCCCCCCCCCCCCAATGCCTATTTACATATATTAGGCATGTCATACAATATGCTCACAAATTCAAGTCATAAGTATGATGCATGAATGTCACCTACAATTAACAAATATATGAACACAGAATACAAGCTGAAAGCACAATATAAAGATAAGGTTATGGCAGTTCATGCTAAATTATTTGTTTGCATTACCTAATGTTTTTCTAGCAATGTATCAAGCATAAATTAAGAAGTTGTAGATTAGGATAACCATTTACTAGCCAGATTGTATTTTACCTTCTAAGAGGAGTTTATGCTTTAGTGTATCAATAGGGAACAAGTTACAGGCTAGTAGGGCACACATTGAAGGAGCAGTTAGGGATACAGAAGGGGGCAGCTCATGCATAGTTTTAGTCTAGGAAATCTCTCACTATCCATTCCACCCACTATATAGTAGTGTTAACCCATTTCCATCACAACAAAACAACATTTAACAGCAAACAATCAAGGTCAACCCACTGCACTAAATAATTTTTTAAAGTAACCTTAACAATCGTAAGTCTCAACCAATTCACAATGAAACTTCTCAGCATCAAAGAATGGCAATATTCAACAAAACAAGAGGTTTCTTACTGCTAACAATCCACAACAGGCATTCCAACTTCATACATGAATCTTTTTCTCAGTTTCTCAATCAACAGGAATTTTATAGTGAATAGTAATCCACTTAGCCAAGCATATTGACATGTCATAGCAGTAACCAATTCAACATTCAAACATCCAAAACAATTCCCGTGATGTGGGCCTCCACTACCCAACATACATCCCAATCCTTACCTTAGATTGCGGAGTAGAAATCCTGACTCCACCGTCACGGTAATTTAAAAAGAGTAGACACACCTAGGAAGTTTTCGGTAGCAGCACACTCCAACAACTCCAGCTCACAGGGACACTCTTTTCTCACAGAAGGAAAATGTAATTCCTCACGACATGCACTAAGTCGTAACACACTCATTAGAAGAAAGGAGAATTCAGAATACTCACTAGGAAACTCCATCAACTTATAGACAGAAGAGGAGACCCACGTGATGACTAGACTGAAGGGACAATCACCCCCTTCTATGGAGTGTGGTCCATTGGGAGACAACCACGTGGAAAGTTTCTATCTTCTCAAGGGAGGAATCCACGTCACAGGGGAGAGCGAGAATCGAAAGAGGGAGAGAGAGAAATGACTGATAGGAATAGGTTTCTCGATTTAAGTTGATTTTTTGGTTGAGGAAAGGCGTCCAAAGCTCGACCGCATGTCGTCCGAATTCCCAAAATCTGCTCCAAATTTGCATTTTCGGTCGAGGAAATACATTCGAGCCTTGACCGCATGTTGACCAAAATGACCAAATAATTCTACAGATTCAAATCTTTCTCGTCCGCACTCGACCGTCAGTCGACCGCATATCGACCGAAAGGTCAAATAAATTTTATAGATTTAAACGCTTCTCGACTGCCAGTTGACCGTAGTGCGATCGAATCCCCAAGTGCGACCTGGTTTTGCCATAACACCTTGACAAGCGAGATCTGCTTATGCCAAAGCTTCTTTACTCTAGAGTCCAAAATTTTAACCGGCCTTTCATCGTAGCTCAAGTTGGCTTGAACATCAATCTGCTCTTGAGGCACAATCTGAATGGTCTCCCCAAGACATTTCTTTAACATCGATATGTGAAATACGTAATGCACTCCCGCCATGGCATCCGGTAGTTGTAATCGATATGCCACTTTACCAACACTTTTTGTAATTACAAAGGGGTCAATATATCGCGGATTGAGTTTTTCTTTTTCGCCCAAACTAAATAACACCCTTAAATGGTGATAACTTTAGAAAAACTTGGTCTCCAACATTGAATTCCATGTCTCTACGTCGGTGGTCAGCATAACTCTTCTATCAACTCTAAGCAACCAACATTCTCTGCCTAATGATTGCAACTGATCCCGTTGTCTATTGTATCATGTCCGGCTCATAATATTCAGCTTCACCAACTTCACTCCAATATAGAGGGGACCTGCACTTTCTACCGTACAACGCTTCATAGGGTGTCATACCAATAGTCGCTTAGAAACTGTTATTGTAGGCAAATTCAACTAATGGTAGCATCTTCCCCCATCTAATTTAGAATTCCAGAACACAGGCACATAGCATATCTTCCAATATCTAGATCATTCTTTCACTTTGGCCATCGGTCTGCAGGTGAAAGGCAGTACTAAACTTCAACTCGGTACCCATAGCCTTGTTCAAGCTTTTCCAAAACATAGATGTAAACTACGGATCTCGGTCTGATACAATGGAGACTGGAACCATGAAGTCGCATGATTACCTTAACATACAGATCTACAAACTGATTCATTTTGTAAGTCATTTACACCGGTAAGAAGTGGACAACCTTTGTCAATCTTTCAATAATCACCCATAACGCTTCATGTCCTTTTCAAGTCTTTGGTAACCTAGTAACAAAATCTATTGTGATGTGCTCCCATTTTCATTTATGCACTAGCATTGGTTAGAGCATCCCACCTGGTAATTGCTGTTCGGCCTTAACTTGCTGACATATTTGGCACAGTGCAACATAGTTAGCAATGTCGTACTTCATCATAAGACAATAATAGTGCACCCTGAGATCCTTATACATTTTATTACACTCAGGGTAGATGAAAAAACTTGAAAAATGAGCTTCTTTCAATATCTCCGAGCATAATTGTGAGTTGGCAGGCACATACCATCGGTTTTTTAATTTTACAACTCCATTCGTTGATATAGAATAGTCCAGGAATTTAGGCCAAGTTGGATTTAACTTGAAATCTTAACAATGGGCATCTTTTTGCTGAGCTACCTTAATTCTTTCAAGTATAGAAAACTTTAATGTCAGAGTTGTTAAAACATCAGCCAGCTGCGTAGGATCAAACTGTACATCTAACTCTCACATGTCTTTCTGCAATCCCGCAAGCATCTTTTCGCATATTATATTCATCACTGCAACTGTCCTGCTTAGAGCGTCAGTCATGACATTTGCCTTTCCCGGGTGGTATTTGATTTCGCAGTCATAATCTTTTATAAATTCCAGGTATTTCAAACTTTTATGGTCTGAAAAGATCTCACACCCTTGCCCATAAAAATAGTGTCTCCAGATTTTTAGTGTAAAGACCACAACAGCGAGCTCGATATCATGAGTAGGGTAATTAGTCTCATGTGGTTTAAGTTGTCTCGAGGCATAGGTAATCACCTTTCTATTTTGCATCAGAACACCACCGAGTCCATACTTGGATGCATCAGAATATATACAGAAATTACCCTCTTCCACTGGTAGGGTCAACACAGGTGCTGATACCAACCGATGTTTCAACTCCTGAAAACTCTCTTCGCATTCATCAAACCACCAGAATTTCACTTTTTTTTTTGGTCAATCTGGTGAGAGGCATAGCAATTTTTGAGAATCCACTGATGAATCATTTGTTATATCTAACCAAACCTAAAAAACTCTTGACATCGCTCACGCTTTTTGGTTGTACCCATTCAACAATTACCTGAATCTTCGCTGGGTCCACAACAATACCATCTTTAGAGATAATGTGGCCAAGCAAAGTAATTTCCTTAAGCTAGAATTTGCACTTGGAAAACTTAGCGTAAAGTTGGTGCTGCTCTAGAATAGATAGGGCGAGTTTTAAATGTTCACGGTGCTCCTCTTCTGACTGTGAATATACTAGAATGTCGTCGATGAAGACAATAATAAATTTGTCCAGATAGTCATTGAATATCTGATTCATTAAATCCATGAAAGTCATTGGAGTGTTAGTCAGCCCAAAAGATATTACCAGAAATTCATAGTGCCCATATCTGGTTCTAAACGCCGTCTTGGGTATATCCTCTTGCTTAACTCTTAACTTGTAATATGCCAAACGGAGTTCAATCTTCAAAAATATGCAGGCACCATGTAGTTGATGGAATAGATTGTCCATGAAGATCATCTAGGACAACCGTTGGAAGATCATATAGGAAAACCGCTGGAAAGTCACAAACCACCATTACATCTTCAACCTTTGTCTCAGACTTGACAAAGGTATTCATAATATTCACAAGGAATCCTTCACATCTGTGTCTCATCAGCTAATCTGCCTTAAACGCAGAAATAACCGTCAATTTGTCTTTCTCTTTGATTCCTCAAAAAACGTGTTGCTCACCACCAAGAGGATAGAAGCAGACCCGACTTGCACAATTAATGATTGCTTTGTTCTGGGTCAACCAGTCCATGCCAAGATTAATATCAAATCCCTTTATGTCCATAACTATAATATCCCGAATCTTCTTTGAGCTGAAGGCATAGCTTACGTGTTAATTTTGGAGATATTAGGAACTATGTTTGGACATGTAAAGATATTGGTCAAGAGAAACATAATTGGAAGAAGTAAGTTATGATACCTTGTTAGGTTCATAGTTAGATTATGAGAATGATTGAAACCAATTGAAGTTACTTAAAGTTATATTAGACAATATCAATTGGATTTATCGTCAATCGAGGTAGTAAGAGGAAATATATTTGTATGTATTTAGATGTTGTAAAGCATGAGAGCTAGTTAATAATAAGGTTAAAGATATAAAAATTATTGGAATTAACTTGGGTAATTTAAGACATTAGTCAAGTGAAACATATTTGAGCATCGAAGTTTGAATAGTTTGGATGAATGATTTATTAAGGACATATATATATATATATATTGTATAGAATATGTATATTTGGAGAAGATGTGGCAGATGATGTTTAAAAGAGTGGTTGATCATGGTGGTTGATTGAGATCAATCGGTGTGATCAACGTATAAACAATAAAATGGGTATTAAATGTGGGTATTGAAGGAGAGGTTGATCATGGTGGTTGATTGAGATCAACCGGTGTGATCAACCTGTAAACAAAAGTAGGAATTAAAGATGAAAGTGCGGTTGATTGTGATCAAATCATTTGTATTTACAAAAGAAGAAAAAGTAATTAAATTCATGCATATCACATTAAGGAATAACGTGAATAAAACATATTTTTAATGAAGGAGTGATCTGCAGTCGATGATGGCGAACATTCGGCATGGGTGATCGGCTGTCGTGATCATCTACAATTCCAAAACAATGAAATTTGCGGACGATTTATTGATTGGTGGTCGATCGGCTTGAAGGAAATGCATGCAACTGCCATTTATGAGAGCCATTTATGAAGACCATCTCAAGAGTTTTACATGACGTGAAGACTAGACGATTGGTCGATTGGAACATTTTGAAGTTGATGGGTTACTGGATATTATGGATTTTGTCTCATAGCCTTCCATCTTCCTCTGGAGTTAATGTTAGAAGTTAAATAATTGTCTATAAATAAAGATTGGAGGGTGAGTGTTCAGAAAGATGAAAAAAGTAGGGATATTCTGCAAAAATGGTTTGAGAGAAAATGGTTGTTAGATTTTGAGGTTCTTCTGTGAATATTGGGTGAGAGAACTTGAGAGTATGGAAGTAGTAAACTACTGTGAATGGTGATGGAAGTTTATGCATGGCCAAGAAGGTTTCCGTGAGAAGGTTAGGAAGAGAAATAGATTAGAGAGAGAGAGAGAGAGGAAGAGCAAAGAGTAAGTTATAGAGAAGGAAGACTAAACGAAAAGCTGAAGAATTCTTCTAGAGGTATGTATTCTTCAGTTTTGACTATCACATGGTGAGCATGAATTGTTGTATCTCGTTAGCTTAGTTTCTAGATGAGGAGTATATAGGATATTAGTTTTTCCAAATGATAGTCTGTATGAAAGGAGGTTAATGATTTGTGGGTATTCTACTAGGTTATTTTATGGTTAATAGACAAGTAGTCTTTGGGAAAAATACTATGCATACTTGGTTGCTAAGTTGGTTAATGAATAAGGAATTTATTCGTGCTGTTAGATTTTGTTATGTGGAATTATGGATGAAGTGATAAATTGTTGGATAAAGTGATTGTTGGAAAACAAGGTTCTTTAATAGTTTGGAAATAATAGGAAGTTATCCATTATGGATGTATGAGCATGATAATTGAAGATAGAGGACTTTATTATCACAAAATAATTATTAATTGTTATATGTATACATCATGATTAGGTTTCGAGAAAGACAACTCTTAGTGATAACTTATTAAAGCTAAGGACTTCAGGTATGTGCTACTGCATGTGCTTTGTCCAAAAGGACCTACATCTCGGTAAATTAGGGTTTTGTTTGATGTTTGTTTACTAAATGCATAAGTTATGTTATTGTATGGAAACATATGTTGTTTGCTTACATGTTTATTAGATTTAAGTTAAGTTCCATAGATAGGACGGATCACATTTTAAGGATACGATTAAGGAACACGTTAGATAAGATTGTATGTGCACGACAATGTTAAGACATGAAATCATAAAGTACATGAAAATGGAATATACGTAAATAACAGTTTCTGTGGATCGGTTTGTTACACCTGGCACAGAAATCAAGATAAGTAAATAACTGTGGACTGGTTTGATACGCCCGGCACAGATTTTTGTGTGGTCCAGTTTGATACGTCCGGAACATAAACAGTAAAAGACTGAAACAATATGAGACAACAGAATGAAACAGTAAGATACGTAAATAGTTGTTTCTGTGGACCGGTTAGTTACGCTCGACACAAAAACCAAATATAAACAACTGTGGTTCGGTTTGTTATGCCCAGCATAGATGTTGTATGGTCCGGTTTGATACGCCCGACATATAAACAGTAAAAGACAGAAATAGTAAACGAATGTTTCTATGGTGCGGTTTGATACGCCCGACATATAAGTAAAATGAAATAATGATAAAGAACATGAACAGTAAAAGAGAAATGAAACAGAAAAACCTTACACGATACTATAAAAATTGTATGTGAAATTCATGTTTTACGTTTATATCACGTATTGAGCATTAGGCTCATAGTTAGGTCCCGTTGATGTAGGTAAGGAGCAGATGAATGGATAAAGTTGTTAAAGGACGAAGCAGGTGGAGTATTACTGTGTGGACGTTTGTACTGTTGGCGACATTGACCTGTGGTTATGGCTCACGAAGATGAAATAAATGTTTTAAAGGCTTTCAAGTATTTTATGACTTCAAATAAATGTTTTAAGTTAATGTTTTTATTTAAATGTTTATTTAAACAATGAGTTTGTGGTATTTAATTGTAAAAGACTTCCGCTGTAAGTTTTATAAGGTTAAGACTTCCGTTTTTTATTACTCTAGTGTTTTATTACGCAATGGTTTTGCAATAGTTTTAAAGAAAAGAAAAATTTTATATGGAAAAGGTTACGAGATGTTACAATAACAATCAGATTAGCGTGGAATTCTCGACCGTTTATCTGAAATACATAATCTTCCAAAACACCGCTAGTATCCAAATATTCTCCAAAAGGAATGAGTACTCTATACCCACATTTCGAAATACCAGGAGGACAATTTGCCTTTGCGCAAAATTGGGTCGAGATTAATGAATGAGTAGCCTCAATATCAAATAAAGTGTAAGTCGCCACGTTATTAATATATGTAGTACCTAGGGTGATTAGAAAAGTTATTTATTTAAGTTTAAGCATCTCTAAGGTTATGGGGGACATTCCAATATCATATAAAGGCATAAGAGTAATAATTTTATAACTTTTGTGTACCTCATATAACTGCTGATAGTTCCACCTCTTCGTCGTTTCCATACAAAGAGAATACACATGGAGCCGCCCCACCAGATCTGCTTGCCACTGTTGGGAAATGTCTCGACATATGCTCGAGTTTCCCACATTTAAAACATCCGCTGGCACCAACTTTGCACAGTCCAGGGTGACTCTTCCGACAAATAGGGCACAAGTTGGGTGCAGCAATAGTTGCTTTGACTATAAGGCGCTTGTCACGCCCCTGTTGCATGTCATTTCTAGGCGGCCTTTTCACTCCACAGTTTGTTGGTGGAGCACCACACTATTATAGGGCTTGATTGTTCCACTCGATTCGTTGATTAAATTCTCATTGTCTCACTACAATTGCCTCAACATCTTCAGCATCAATTGCCCAAGCCACGATATGTGCATAAGGGACACCCCATATACCAGTCTGTTTGACTCCCCTTGAAATCTGCACCTTAAGCCCTTGGAAAAAATGTTGGACCTTGTGCCCATTATCATTTACTAAGTGTGGAGCAAACCTTGACAACACCTCAAATCTCTGGATGTACTCGGCTACAGTCCCCGTCTGGCGTAGTCTCACAAACTCCATCAATTTATGATTTGGGACTGTAAAGCTGAAGTATTTCTTATCGAACAATTCTTTGAAACCCTCCCATGCGAGAGTCCAGATCTCTAGTGTTGTTTTTACAGAATCCCACCAGAATTGTGCATCGTGGGTTAGAAGGTAAGTGGCACACTTCACCTTTTTCAGTTTCTTGTATCTCAGCATATTCAAACATCTTCTCAAGAATACATATCCATTCTTTCGCTCCTGCGATATCAGAAATGTCACCTTCAAAGTTAGGGGGTTTGATTCATTGGAACCTTTCCCAGCCAGCCCTCGTAGGTCCCACAACAGCACGGTGGTTTCCATTTTCGTTACCATTTCTGTGTTCCATGAATCTTTCCATAAACTAGGCTTGTTGCTCCATAAATTGGGATTGACGTTCAACTACATCAGCAATACGATTTAGGGTGTCGTCTATTTCATTAGGACCTGGTATATTGTTTCTTGCTCTTCGTGTCATTTTTAGAGTTTTCTACATTTCAAATTAGGGAATAATAACCCAAGGGATTATCCTGAAATATCTTCTCCTCAACTAGTACGTCACAATCATCATCACCTACATCGCGGGGAAAACAATGAGCTTAATGCCGAGCAAGAATTAGAATGGAATGCAATGCTGATGCTTATGCATGATCATGCGATGTATTACAGTTACCAATTTTTTCGAACCCCCACATGCCTATTTACATATATTAGGCATGTCATACAATATGCTCACAATTTCATAAGTCATACGTATGATGCATGAATGTCACATAGAGTTCACAAATATACGAACACAGAATACAAGCTGAAAGCACAATATAAAAATAGGGTTATGGCAATTCATGCTAAATTATTTGTTTGCATTACCTAATGTTTTCCTACCAATGTATCAAGAATAAATTAAGAAGTTGTAGATTAGGATAACCATTTACTAGACAGATTGTATTTTAACTTCTAAGATGAGTTCATGCTTTAATGTATCAATGGAGAACAAGTTACAGGTTAGCGGGGCACACATTGAAGGAGCAGTTAGGGAAATGGAAGAGGACAACTCATGCATAGTTTTAATCTAAGAAATCTCTCACTGTCCATTTCACCTGTTTTATAGTAGTGTTAACCCATTTCCATCACAGCAAAACAACATTTAATAGCAAACAATCAAGGCCAACCCACTGCACTAAATAATTTTTGCAAGTAACCTTAACAATCGTATGTCTCAACCAATTCACAATGAAACTTCTCAGCATCAAAGAATGACAATATTCAACAAAACAAGAGGTTTCTTACTGCTAACAATCCAAAGCAGGCATTCCAACTTCATACATGAATTGTTTTCTCAGTTTCTCAATCAACAGGAATTTTATAGTGAATAGTAATCCAATTAGCCAAGCATATTGACATGTCACAGTAGTAACCAATTCAACATTCAAACAACCAAAACAATTCCCGCGATGTGGGCCTCCACTGGCCAACATACATCCCAATCCTTACCTCAGATTGCAGAGTAGAAATCCTCACTCTACTGTCACAGTAATTTGAACAGAGTAGCCACACCCAGGAAGTTTTTGGCAGCAGCACACTCCAACAACTCCAGCTCACAGGGACACTCTTTTCTCACAGAAGGAAAACATAATTCCTCACCACTTGCAATCAGTTGTAGCAAACTCAATAGAAGAAGAGAGAATTCAAAATACTCACCAAGAGACTCCATCGACTTATAGGCAAAAGAGGAGACCCATGTAATGACTTGACTGAAGGGACAATCACCCTCTTCTATGGAGTGTGGTCCATTGGGAGAAGACCACGTCGAAAGCTCCTATCTTCTCAGGGGAGGAATCCATGTCGCAGGGGAGAGAGAGAATCGAAGGAGGGAGAGAAAGAAATGACTAATAGGAATGAGTTTCTCGCTTTAAGTTGGTTTTTCGGTTGAGGAAAGGCATTCGAACCTCGACCGCATGTCGTCTGAATTCCTAAAATCTCCTCCAAAATTGCGTTTTCGGTGGAGGAAATGCGTTCGAGCCTCGATCACATGTCGACCGAAAGGACCAAATAATTCAACAGATTCAAATCCTTCTCGTCCGTACTCGACTGCCAGTAGATCGTATATCGACCGAAAGGTCAAATAAATTTGAAAGATTCAAACACTTCTCGACCATACTCAACTGCCAGTCAATTGCAGTGCAATTGAAAACCCCACGTGTGACCTAGAACACGTTTAGGTCGAGACACCATGTCAACATCTAGACCTCGGCTTGACTAGAAATGTAGGGAGTCACCAGAATGCATTTTCAGTTGAGACACTCGACTTAGCATCGACCACGAGTCGACCGAAAGTGTAAATTACACAATCCGTGACAACCTTTCCACTTAAATATTTTGGAAAACATTTCTTCCTTTAATTACACAACACCATGTCACAAATTATCGATTACGAAACATATTTTCTTTTATAAAATATTTTTCATAAATCAAAATATTTTACAAAATACAAGAAGGATTTATCCGGCCATTATAGAACATGGTTTCTCGATCGAGTAGCGGTCAAGGTCCAGTGGAATACGGTCGAGGATGGTTTGAATCTGTAAGATTTTTTTGTCTTTTCGATCGAGTAGCGATCAAGGTTTTCGGACAAGGCATGCAAGTGAAAAAGCAGAACAATGAGCTCTGAGTGTTTTCGGTCGAGACCCGATTGGGACACGGTCGAGGCTGGGCGACCGAAAAGTCCAGATTTGCGCAACAGACAGATTTCCAATGGTTGAATTTTTTAACGGCTAAATGTGCAACAGTTATATGCAGTTGACTGACAATGTTGAGGCTGAACCGAAAGTGCACAGTCTATAAATTAAGAAGCACTCCAAGCTCACCAAAAAGAACGTAGAATCGAGGCGAAGCCTTGCCAAATTTTATATTTGATTCCAATACACTGTGAGCATTGTAAATCTAACTCCCCCCACCCATAAACTTGTGAGTTATTATTTGGAGAGTTTCAGAATAGTTTTTGAGCTTAATTTTCCAAATTATACTTGTGCTAAATTGTAAAGGGTGACGCCTTATGAATTTGTCATATAAGGGTGACGCCCCGAAATAGCCAATGGTACGATTGAATGCTCATAAGATCAATCAAAGGGTGATGCCCCGTTAATAGTCAAAGGTTGATGACCTGAAATAGTCAAAGTGTGACACCCTTAGAATTAGTCTTTGTAAATGGTTGAATTGGCACTCGTAAGCCAATTGGTTAGTGAATCTCCAAGTGGAATCTTGGAGTACGAATGTAGGCGGGTTTGTCAAACCGCGTAAACAAACCTTTGTGTACTCTTTACAACCCTCTCTTTATATTTATGCATTTATTGTGATTGTCTATTTAATTATATGTGATAAATCATATAGAGTG
>CM039474.1:17561434-17733934 GCA_022433065.1 Begonia loranthoides
GGGGGGGGGGGTAACTTTTTCGTGTGATTGTGATTTTCTCTAACTGTAGATAAATTATCACAACTATAATCTTATCTATCACAATAATAATAAGCTATAAGCTAAGAGTTAGAGAATACGAAATTGAGTTGTTAACGCGGTTCGGCAAAGCACGTCTACGTCCATGCTTCAAGGTTCTCCCTTGAAGATATATTCACATCAATCGCTACCACTTACACTTGATTGAACTTCAGGGTGTCAATTGTACCGTTACAAGCAACTAATTCTCAGGGCATTACCCTTTTCGCTCGAGTACAAATTTTCTCTCGGAAAATTAAAGCTTTCAAGGCTTACAACAACCACTCAAATACAAGTTCTCTCAATAGACATAAGAGGGTTGTGTTTTGAACTCAAAATGTAGGCAAGAGATCATGTCGAAATTTTGGCAGAGCTTTGCTATAAAATCATGTTAGTTCCTCCATCCTCGAAGTGCCTTCTATTTATAATTTTTCTGCTTTTCGGTCGACCCAATACTTTTTGGTTTGACCGCATCTGACCATTGAAAACTAGCTGTTAGACAATTCTGTGCTTTTTTGATCACTGGCCTTGACCGCGTCGCATCTTAATCTCCTTTTGATAGAGTCCAAAACTCTAGATGTCCACGATTTAAAAATTGGCAATCAGCAAGATGACAATTTCGACCACCAAAATTAGAACAGAGATAACTCCAACTGCATACAGATTTAAAAGCTCAAATTTATAGGGATAATGGTGTATAATCCCGAGAATAACGTATCCAAAAATCAGCAATTGGTTTGCTAGAACAAAAGAGTTATACTGTTGACAAGAAGTTGCCCCGAAAACAAAAATACAGAACAGAATTCGGGAACCTTATTTGAAAATGTTATATCCTTCAATTTTTAAAACCAATGATCACCAAAATTCCAGGGGTTCAATAAATAATCAAGAAATAGCTCAAGTTCAAAAATCACATTGAAAAAGGTTGTATAAATGGAGTTATGCTTCAAGGAATTTCAACCTCGGATTAGGGTTTTACGGAATAGATTGTGGGCAACAATATTAAAACGATAATATCTCCAGTTGCATATGCTTAATAAGCCCGAAAATTACAATTCCAATAGAGAATAAATAAGGCAACAACACTCTCAAATCCTGGCTTCAAAGATCACACACACATGGAGTCGTGCATGATGCAATCCGAGCTTCGGATATGGAACACAGCAAAACAGATTTGCAAAAATCACTACTTTCCTTTTTTCCACTTCAATAATCGAATTCTAATCCAATCAAAAACCTTTATCAAATCCACTTAGACAGAATACCAGCCTCAAGAAATAAAGAATCAAGAATACCATTCAAGAAAAATCAAGAACAAGAACAAGAAAACTGCTTATGTCTGCGGAACCCTCCAATATCCGAGGGGGCGATTGATTCGGCCACTTCGATGAAGTACACTCTCAACGGGGTTTGCTAAGGTCTTCTATCTCCACACCACGATCACAACTTCACTAGGAGGCTGCTGGAAGAGATAGCAATAACCCTTCTCCTCAAGACAAAGCAAGAAAAAGGAGAAAGGATTCGAAGAAGGGAGGAAGCTGAGAGCTTTCACCCGCGGGTCACCACAAGCGGAAGCAAAAATCACAATTAGGTTTTTCAAAAGTGCATACAAAGTTCCATTAGGGGGGACTAAATACCATCCAATGATACTGCAAAAAGAAATGACCAAATTGCCCTTGAAAATACAAAATGAGGGCATGAGGGCTCGGTTTACAAGCAAACTGAGCACCTCCATTCTACAATCACAAAACATTCTAAAATTCTCAAAATTAAACTCAAACTAGCCATCTATCAATTAAAACATCTAAAGACATAAGTTAAATGTGGAAACTTCAATAAAATGCTCCAAATTGACCTTGTTAGCTTCGACCAATACAAGCTCCTCTAAGCCGGAACGATGTGAATCTTGCCGATTAGGTTTGCATGGCTCCATGTGAAAATATATTGAGTAACATCCTCTTCTCCAAGCAATACTTCATTTCACAATATCCATTAATGTAACATTTTCTGTAAAATAATAGCTAATTAATTAAACACCCAAGCTCATGGCAAAAAGGGTCGCGAGATAGGATTTTTAGGACACATCGCCTTTGAAAATCACTACTTTGCTTTTCGGTCACACTTCTCGTCCGAAACCTGCGACCGAAAAATCTTCAAATCTTACAAATCAAAACGTCCTCGACTGAGACTCGACCGCAAAATCCCCAAATCTTACAAATTCAAAATGGCCTAGACCAAGACTCGACCGGGCCTCAACTAGACCTCGACTGAAAACCCACAGACTGTTGTGTTTGAGAGATTTGGGCGCATTCCTCGCGTCCTCGCTTCATTCCAAAACTCGAACGTCAATTCTCTAAGGTATTTTGGTTGACTTACTTTGACCACGTCTTGGCCGGGTTTAGACCGAAATACCAAACCCTAATTGGTTCGCTTCCCTCGCGTACGTGCTTCGACCTCAACAATCCAATTTTACTTTTCTTTAATTTCTAAGTCCCACAATGATGTGCAAACACTACATGAACTTAGAAAAACATGTTAGCACATTAATAATACCCTCATTAAGTGTATTTCTAATATAATTGATAATGTTTGCAGAATTTAAATTCAACAAATAAACAACTTATAAACTCAATTAATATTGAACATCATCAAAATATAATTACGCCTAACACACTTAAGCTAACAATCCCCTCGTTTTTTCTAATGACAAAATATGTTAAGTTGTTTATCCTTAAGTCTAAGCATGTTTAAAATTGTATTGCTAAAAATTGATTTCTCCCCCTTAATATATGCAATACTTTTTCTAAGAAAATTTTCATACACAACACATGCTTCAAATTCTCCCCCTATACCTTAAACTTATACCAAACTTAACCACACTCTCTCCCTTTTTGTCACAATCAAAAAGAATATATAAGGGAGGACAAGTTCATCAAAATACAATGCCCCCCCTAAATAAATGTCAATGTGCATTATAGAGAGAATTGTTTAAAAAAAAAAATTGCATGGTAACGTTTGTTTTTAAAAGCTCCCCCAAAATGCAATATCAACCTATAAACACAACCAAACTAATCCAAATATCCAAGATACATGCCTAGTCAATCATCCAATGTATCCAAAGGCCGAAATCAAGTTATACATCCATGAAAGTTAAAGCAAACAATGATTGAATCCAAGAAATTTTTGTGCCAAGCATAGAGATATACCAAACATTTCAAATTTAGAGTACAAACAGAAGCTGAAAATAGATGTTCAAATACAAATCAAAATTATAAGTTCCAGTTCAAATAGTCATTACAAACTTAAAAATTACACATCAACTACAAACTTCAAATCTAACATCATAAATATAAGCATCAGGAAGCTTGACAGCATTGGTGAAGCTGAGGATTATGGAATGTTTGGATGAACTGACGGAGATGGGATGCCGGTGGTCCAAACACCATGAGAAACATCATCCATACGCCTATCCAAGGCGTCAATCTTAGCCAAGAGAGTGGTCATCATTTGAACCATGTACTCTGATTGCCAATTAAGAGTTTCTTGCATCCTTGCAACATAGAAGGTGGAGGCATATGGTCCATGATGAGGAGAAGAGTGAGAGGAGGGACCGGGCTGAGTAGACGGAAGAGAAATCATCAGTTCCTCTGCATCATCGTGAGGCTGAGTATCATTGACTGAAGTGGAAAGAACACTAATAGGCTTCACAACCCATTGTCCATCCCTATCCATAACGAAGCCCATACGTCCCAAAGTCTTAACAGAATAGATGTCCATGCTGCATATATCCAATGGTGGCTCGGAGGAAGGAATAGGAATATCCATCGATTGAAAGAGATTGGAGAGTAAGACATTGAAGGGCAATGACTTTGTGCGGCTATGTGCAGCCTCAACCATTTGAAATAGAATAAGGTATCCAAGATTGAAAGGAGTCTCACTATATACACGCTGCAAAACGTACATATCCATATAACTGATATGGTCTCAATGACCATAATGAGGAAGAACATTGTATGTAAGAGTGTGATGGATCACACGAGCTCTAATGTTGAGATTCTTGGCCTTGGGTCTCAACTTGAAGTTTCCAACCGGGTCTTTGAGGATTTGCTCTAAGAACCTACTACCGACCTCGGTGTTATGGAAGTCGGGGACAACATTTCCGTTAAAGTAAGGTTCACACAAGAGACCAACTTCACAAACTAAGAAGACATTGAGATCATGAGAAGAGAGTTTAATCTCTTTTCAATAGAGAAAACTCTTGAATTTTAACGGATTTATCGAATAGATAGCATTTGCATAAAACATACGATTGGATTTTTTATTGTACGGACCATATAGAGAGAACAATTTATGCAAGCCCAAATTAGTATAAACTTCTTCTAAATTTAGGCCAGTTAAACAAGTAAACGAGATTTTTTTAGATAAAATCAAAGAGCATTCCTTGAATTCCTCCTCATACTAGTCCTACAAAGATCATTTGTAAACAAACGGAACCTATTGATAGAGGGAATAATAGGATTATATGGATTGGTTACAGAGTTACGTTTCCTAGAGGATCTATTTGCCATTGGAGAGGAAATTGAAGAAAAACAAATCTAAGCACAATAAAACCCTAAGAGAGTGGAAATACCGAAGAGATTGAAGAGAAACGCTGGGAATCATGACGGGAGGCTGAAAATCGCTTCTTGAAATGGTCGGAGAAGAGGAGAATGCTTTTTTTTTCTAGGTTAGCGCACGGTTCGTCCTAACTTAACCTGATTTAAAACGCAATTCGGTCGATCAAAAATGATAATTCGGGACAGTTTTGAAAAAATTGAGTGCCCAAACTTATACAACAGGTTTTCTAACCCTAAATAGTTCTAAAAAATGTAAAATTGAATTACAACTTAATGGATTACTAATTGGATTGATCAAAAAACATTAAGCCCAACCGAATTCGAATACCACAAAAAGTTTTTTCGTCTAAAGGTTTTGTGAAAATATCCGCTCATTGATTTTCGGTGTTAACGACTTGTAGAGTAATGTCTCCTTTTGACACATGATCACTGATAAAATGATGTCTAATCTCAATGTGTTTTGTCCGTGAGTGAAGAATAGGATTTTTGGAAATATTAATTGAACTAGTGTTGTTGCACTTAATTGATATACTCTTGAAGATTGGTCTATAACCTTCCAAAGTTTGCTTCATCTTAAGCAATTGGGCACAACAACTTCTGACTGTAATATATTCACTTTCGGCGGTAGAAAGTGCAACCGAATTTTGTTTCTTAGAGAACCAAGAAATTAAAGATTCTCCAAGAAATTGACGAGTACCGCTAATGCTCTTCCTATCAACAAGACTACCAGCATAGTCAAAATCGGTATACCCAATCAAATCGAAAGATGTACTCTTGGGATACCACAATCCAAGACTACTAGTCCGATTTAAATATTTGAAAATTCTTTTAACGGCATTTAAGTGGGCACCTTGGGTGAAGATTAGAACCTAGCACACAAGCACACACTAAAGAGAATATCGGGCCAACTTGTGGTTAAATATAGAAGAGATCCAATCATGCCACGATATTTCTTTATATCCTAAACTTTTTCATTTTCATCTTTATCCAATTTTGTGGATGTACTCATGGGAGTTCTAGAAGGTTTGGAGGAGTTCATAACAAATCTTTTGATAAGCTCCTTGACATATTTTTCTTGATTTAAGAAAATCCCATCTTGAGATTGTCTTCTTTGCAAACCAAGAAAAAATTTCAATTCACCTATCATACTCATTTCAAATTCACTTTGCATCAAACTAGCAAATTCTTCGCAAAGTGTCTCATTGGTAGAACTAAAAATGATATCATCGACATAGATTTGCACAATCATAATATCATTACCATTGTTCTTGATGAATAAGGTGGAATTTACTTTTCCTAAAGTGAAGTCTCTCTCTCTCAAGAATTTTCTCAACCTATCATACCAAACTCTTGGTGCTTGTTTGAGGCCATAAAGGGCATTGTGAAGCTTATAAACATGGTTTAATTTATCATAAACTTCAAACCCTCAAGGTTACTCAACATAGACTTCTTCCATAATAAATCCATTAAGAAAAACACTCTTTACATCCATTTGATAAAGAGTGAAATTTTTATAGCAAGCAAAAGCCAAAAGCATCATAATAGATTCTAAATAAACAACCAGTGCAAAAGTTTCCTTATGATCAATTCCTTGTTCTTGATTGTAACATTTTGCAACGAGTCTCGCATTATTCCTAATCACAATCCCACTTTTATCTAGCTTATTCTTGAATACTCATTGAGTTCCTATAATAGAGTGATCTTTAGGCCTAGGAACAAGTTCTCATACATTGTTCATCTCATATTGGTTTAATTTTTTTTGCATAGCTAATAACCAATTCTCATCGATTTCAGCCTCATTGAAATTCTTAGGCACTATTTGGGAAATGAATGCTATATTGGCTCTACATTTCTAAGGGAGGATGTAGTTTTGACACCTAGATTAGGGTCACCTAGAATATCAACCATTGGATGATTTTTAGCATACCTCCACTCCTTTGGTAAGTCATCATGGTTATCTACATTTGAGGTTTCCTCTAAGAATTGATCTTGAAATTCTTGAGAAGGACTTTCAAGAATCTTCTTCCCTTTTTCACCTAGACTAAGATTTTCTAACTCATTCTCTAATTTGAGTATTGGTTTCTCAACACAAGGGGTATGAATAGATTTTTCAAAAGTGATGTGTTTGGATTCTTCTACCACTAACGTCCTTTTGTTAAAGACCCTAGAAGAGGAGTAACCAAGAAAGATTCTCACATTTGTCTTGGAATTGAATTTTCCTTAATTGTCCTTAATGTTAAAAATGAAACATTTGCATCCAAATGCTTCAAAATAGCTAACATTGGGAGTCTTACAATTTGAAAGTTCATAGGGGATCTTTTCTAGAGTAGGACGGATTGAGACACAATTGAGAACATAGCATGTAATATCCTGAATTTTCATTGAGCTGAAGGCATAGCTTAATTGATAATTTTGGGAATGATAAAAGCTGAGTTGGACAAGTAAAGATATTGGTCAAGAAAAATGCATTTGGAATAAGTGAATTATGATACCCCGTATGTTCGTAGTTAGATTAAGGGAAGGATTGAGGTTAATTGAAGAACTGCTTGATAGTATTGGAGTTACATTAAATGATATCAATTAGTTTGATAGTTAGTGGAAATAGTAAGAGAAAACATATTTGGACGTATATGGACATTGGAAGGATTGAGAGCTAATTAGTAATGGTTGAAGGTAGAAGATTTATTATATTTAGGGCATATTGGATTTAGTGAGGAATAATATGAAGAAGGAATGGTGAAACATTTAGTATAGGTTGAGGTTTGGATATTTAGAAAAGTGAATCATAGATGATTAAGGATAATCATATATATGTGTGTGTGTGTGTGTGTGCGTGTGTGTGTGTGTGAGGTATATACATAGATAGGTGTCACACTAGAAGTAATCTGGAGAATTTATTGAATGCAAGCTGTTGGAGATGGTGGTCGATCGGTGAGGTGCGATTGACTGGCGTAGATCGACCAGCGTGCTAAATGACAGTTTTCTGAAGAAAAACTGTGGTTCATCGTCTATCTAGTGGTCGATCGGCTTGAAAGAAAATCAAATGATTGATATTTATTAAGCATTATCTGAAGATGATAACTAATGTGAAGACAAAATGGTACGTTGTCCAAATGCCTAGACAATGGAAAGTCCAAACTGTTGGTCTTCTGCCTTCAGTAGATTAATGAAGGGACATTGGGTGAGGGCCTATAAATAGAGAGGGAAGGGGAATGTGAATTCAAAGGTAGAAACTGTAGGGTTACTCTGCCAAAATATCGTGAGAATTGTGAGACAGGAAAGTGTGGTCTCTGATGTTATGGTTTTGAGAGAAGGAAATCCTGAAAGTTTATGAAAGGTGAAACCATTGAGAGAACAAAGGAGACAGTGAGGACAATCTATGAAGTGGTATTGCTTTGTTGAGTGAAACAGAAGCTGTGAGGTGTTGTTGTTAATGTTTGTTTTGGAGGAATGAGGAAATAAGGTTGCGGTCCGAGATTTGTGAGGCTGCTGTGAGGGTTTCATTTATGAATGAAGGTAAGGACCGTGAGGTGCAGAAAGTGAATAAACAAATGCTTCAGGTATGAAGGTTCTCTCCTGAATATGTTACTGGTTTGTACTGAGCAAGATTTTGCATGGAAGAATACTTTTGTGTTTGTGAATAATAGTTTGTGTGAAAGGAGATTAATGATAGGGTTTAGTAATTGTCTGTAAGTATGTCAGTGACTATTATATTGATTGGTAATCATTACGACGGGTTATTGCTAAAGAATATTGTCTGGAAAATATTTGGGTTTTGGTAACTACCTTATGATTAGTGGGTACCCTACTAGGTTAGTTTATGGTTAATAAACAATTAGTCTTTAGGAAAAATACTATGTACGCTTCGCTGCTAAGTTGGTTAATGAATAAGGAATTAGTTCATGCTATTGGGTTTTATTATGTGGGATTTTGGAGAAGGTAATTATTGGATTAAGGATTGTCATTTGTTGGCCATATGGTTAAACTATACATTTTTGGAGTAAATTGTTAGGTTGAATTAAGGAGATATGTTGGGCAATAAACTACTAGTAGGGTTGTTATTAGGGAATGTTTATTGATTATCTCATGTTATTAATAACTAGGTTTTTGTGAAGAATCTTAAAGTGTTAAACCATTAAAACTAAGGCCTTCATGTACGTGGTACTGCATGTGTTTTGTCCGAAATGGCCTACATCACAGGAATTAGGAGATGTTTTTTCTTTGTTAATTAATTGTTATGAATTGTATGTTTATTATATTTAAGTTCAGTTCCTTAGTTAGGACGAATCACATTTTAAGGATATGAATAAGGAACACGTTAGATATGATTGTATGTGCATGACAACGTTAAGACTTGGAATCCTAAAGTACACTAAAGTATAATATGCATAAACAACTGTGGTCTGGTTAGTTATGCCCGGCATAGAAATCAAAGTATACGAAAATGAAATGAACGTAAATAGTTGTTTTTGTGGACCGGTTAGTTATGCCCGGTACAAAAATCAAAGATAAGTAAATAACTATGGTCCGGTTGGATACGACTGGCACAGATGTTTGTGTGGTCCGGTTGGATACGCCTAGCATATAAACAGTAAAAGACATGAATAATAACAAATGTTTGTGTGGTTTGGTTGGATATGCCCAACACATAAATGGAATAAATAACAGTAAAAGACGCATAGTAACAAATAAGTAAAACAAATAACTATATATACGATGTTATAGAAATTGTATACCATGTACTGAGCTTTAGGCTGATAGTTAAGTCATGTTGATAGAGGTGAGGAGCAGATGAATGGATAAAGTTGTTAAAGGACGTAGCTGATGGAGTATTGTTGTGTGGGCGTTTGTGCTATTGGCGACATTGACCTTGTGGTTATGGCTAATGAAAATGGAATAAATATATTTAAATTGTTTTGAGTGTTTTGAGTGCCTTTAGCTTTAAATGTAATTTAAATAAATGTTTTAACGATACTTGTTGAAATAGTTTTTATAGCTGTTGGTTTATGGTATTAAATTGTAAAAGACTTCTGTTGTATTTTTACTCTGTGTTTTATATGATTAAGACTTTCGCTCTTTATTACTATGGTATTTTATCACGCAATGGTTTTAAAGAAAAGAAAAATTTTATACGGGAAAACTTAGGAGATGTTACAAATGGTATCAAAGCATAACTGGGTCAAAATCGTTTCTGTAGACTACCAAAAGTACAAACTCAACACGAGGATGCTTCATCAACTATAAGTATTAAGTACAGTGCTTTATTAAGAATAGTGTTTTATTATAGAATTATTTGTAGGCAAATATAATAGAGAGGGAAAGAAGAGGGTTAGGACTGAAAATAACTTGGTGGGATACTATTAAGACAACTCAGGAACAACACAGGATGTAAGAGAAATGACTTGCACAAAATTTAAGGATATTTTCCATGATAAGCATTTGAACAAAATGGTTAGAACTTAGAAGTTAGGTGAGTTAGTGAAGTTTGAGGAGTTCGTTCAAGGATTAAAGGCTGAGATATATGGAGGAATTAAGATATATGGTACTGAAGATGTGCCAAACTCTGGGATTGTAACAAAAGCTTGGGAGATGAAAGTGGGTAAATAAGAAAGAATACTAGTAGAATATGTTTTAAACAGGAATAGATACCATTAGACTAGACAAATTTTGAGGGCAAAATTTATATAACGAGGGAGGATTGTAATATCCCAAATTTTAGTTGAGCTGAAGGCATAGCTTAAGTGATAATTTTGGGAATGATAAGAGCTGAGTTGGATAAGTAAAGATATTGGTCAAGAGAAATGCATTTGGAATAAGTGAATTATGATACCCCGTTATGTTCGTCGTTAGATTAAGGGAAGGATTGAGGTTAATTGAAGAACTGCTTTATGGTATTGGAGTTAGATTAAATGATATCAATTACTTTTATAGTCAGTGGAAATAGTAAAAGAAAATCTATTTGGATTTATATGGACATTGGAAGGATTGAGAGCTAATTGATAATGGTTGAAGGTATAAAATTTATATTATTTAGGGCATATTGGATTTAGTGAGGAATAATGTGAAGAAGGAATTGTGAAACATTTAGTATAGGTTGAGGTTTGGATATTTGGAAAAGTGAATTATAGATGATTAAGGATAATCATATATGTATTTATATATATATATATATATATATATATATATATATATATATATATACATGGGGTGTATACATAGATAGGTGTCTAATCTGGAGAATTTATTGAAGGCAAGTTGTTCGAGACGACGGTCGATCAGGGTGATCGATCGGCCACGTGTGATCAACCGGCTTGCTAAATGACAGTTTTCTAAAGAAAAACTGTGGTCGATCAGCTTGAAGGAAAATCAAACGACTGCCATTTATTAAGCATTATCTAAAGATAATAATTGATGTGAAGACGAAATGGTACGTCGTGTAAACGCCTAGTCAATGGAAATTCCAAATTGTTGGCCGCCTTCTGTCTTCAGTAGATTAATGAAGGGACGTTGGGTGAGTGCCTATAAATAGAGAGGGAAGGGGAATGTGAATTCAAAGGTAGAAAGTGTAGGGTTTCTCTACCGAAATATCATGAGAACTGTGAGACTAGAAAGTGTGGTCTCTGATGTTATGGTTTTGAGAGAAGGAAATCCTGAAGGTTTATGAAAGCTGAAACCATTGAGAGAACGAAAGAGACAGTGAGGATAATCTATGAAGTGGTGTTGCTTTGTTGAGTGAAACAAAAGCTATGAGGTGTTGTTGTTGATTTTTCTTCTAGAGGAATGAGAAAATAAGGTTGTGGTCTGAGATCTGTGAGACTACTATGAGGAAATACCTGATGCTTTAGGTATGAAGGTTCTCTCCTTAATATGTTATTGGTTTGTATTGAGCGAGATTTTGTATGGAAGAATACTTGTTGTGTTTGTGAATAATAGTTTGTGTGAAAGGAGATTAATGATAGGGTTTAGTAATTGTCTGTAAGTATGTCAATGACTATTATATTGATTGGTAATCATCACGACGGGTTATTGTTAAAGAATATTGTCTGGAAAATATTTGGGTTTTGGTGACTACCCTATGATTAGTAGGTACCCTACTAGGTTAGTTTATGGTTAATAAACAATTAGTCTTTAGGAAAAATACTATATATGCTTCGTTGCTAAGTTGGTTAATGAATAAAGAATTAGTTCATGCTATTGGGTTTTACTATGTGGGATTTTGGAGAAGGTAATTATTGGATTAAGGGTTGTAATTATTGGCCATATGGTTAAACTATACCCTGTTGGAGTAAATTGTTAAGTTGAATTAAGGAGATATGTTGGGCAGTAAACTACTAGTAGTTAGGGTTGTTATTAGGAATCTTTATTGATTATCTCATGTTATTAATAACTAGGTTTTTGTGAAGAATCTTAAAGTGTTAAACCATTAAAGCTAAGGACTTCAGGTACGTGGTACTATATGTGTTTTGCCCGAAAGGGCCTACATCACGGGAATTTGGGGGTGCTTATTGTTTTTAATTGATTTTTATGAATTGTATGTTTATTAGATTTAAGTTCGATTCCTTAGTTAGGACAGATCACATTTTAGGGATACGATTAAGGAACACGTTAGATAGGATTAAATGTGCATGACAACGTTAAGACTTGGAATCCTAAAGTACACAAAAATGGAATATACGTAAACAGTTGTGGTCTAGTTAGTTACGCCTGACACAGAAATCAAAGTATACGAAAATGAAATGAACATAAATAGTTATTTTTGTAGACTGGTTAGTTACGCCCGACATAGAAATCAAAGATAAGTAAAGAACTGTGGTCCGATTGGATACACCCAGCACAGATGTTTGTATGGTTCGGTTGGATATGCCCGACACATAAACAGTAAAAGACATGAATAGTAACAGATGGTTGTGTGGTCTGGTTCGATACGCTCGGCATATAAACAGAAAAAATAATAGTAAAAGACACGAACAATAACAAATAAGTAAAACAAAAAACTGTATGCGATGTTATAAAAATTGTATGTCTTTTACGTTTATACCATGTACTGAGCTTTAAGCTCATAGTTAGATCCCATTGATGTAGGTAAGGAGCAGATGAATGGATAAAGCTGTTAAAAGACATAGTTGATAGAGTATTGTTGAGTGGGCATTTGTGCTGTTGGCGTCATTGACCTTGTGGCTATGGCTCACGAAAATGAAATAAATATATTTAAATTGTTATAAGTGTTTTGAGTGGTATTAGCTTTAAATGAAATTGAAATAAATGTTTTAACGATACTTGTTGAAATAGTTTTTAAAGCTATTGGTTTATGGTATTAAATTGTAAAAGACTTTCGCTGTATGTTTACTCTGTGTTTTATACGATTAAGACTTTCACTGTTTATTACTCTGGTGTTTTATCATGCAATGGTTTTAAAGAAAAGAAAAATTTTTATACGGGAAAAGTTATGGGATGTTACATAGCACGCCGTGGCAACAGCTTCCACCAAAAAATACTTGGGTAGATCATTCTCATTAAGCATGGTTAGTGCAAGTTCTTGAAGGGACCGATTTTTCTCTCAACAACTCCATTTTGTTAGGGTTTCTAAGAGAAGAGATGTTATGTTCAATGCCATATTTTTGACAAAGGGTATTGAATTGATCATTTTCGCATTCGCCACCATGATCACTCCGAATAGTGACAATAGTAAGCTCCTTCTTGTTTTGAACTTTCTTCCTAAATCTAGAGAGTACTTCAAAGGTTTCTTTGTTCTTAAGAAGAAAATTCATGTATAACGTGAAAAATCATCCACAATCACGTATGTATAATGCTTTCCTCCTAAGCTTGAATCCTTAGAAGGACCAAAAAGATCCATGTGAAGTCATTGGAGAGGCTTTGAAGTAGAGATGTATTGTTTGGAAGAGAAGGAGCTTTTCGTTTGCTTTTCTTTTTGACAAGCATCACAAACTCTATCTTTTTCAAACAATATTTTCGGAAGACCCCTAACTAAATTGTTTTTCAAAATCCTAACTAAGGTATCCACTCCTACGTGTCCTAGTCTCCTATGTGAAGTCCAAGAATTGTTAGAATCACTAACATTAAAACATTTCTCAACATCGCATGAAACACTAGATAGATCAATTACATATATATTTTCATGCCTATATCCCATAAATAAAACTTTTCCATTTGAACCATCTAAAATCATGCAAGATTTAGCCTCAAAAATCACTTTATATCCTTTATAACACAATTGGCTAATACTCAACAAATTATGTTTCAAACCATCAACAAGCAATACATCTTCAATAATTGGATTAGAAATGTTATCTATGTTGCCAATTTCAATGATTTTTCCTTTTTGATTACCTCCAAAAGTTACACTTTCTTTCTTGTCCTTGATGGAGGTAAACTTTGAGAAGTCTCCCATCATATGTCTCGAATATCCATTGTCCAAGTACCATTGATCCTTAGCGGGAGAGGCTTCAACCTACAAAAATAAGTCATGTTGACTTTTTAGGTACGCAAATCTTTTTAGATTCTTTGGGGTTAAACTCAGTTCCTTTCGGAATTCAAACAAGCTTATCAATATTTCTACTTTTAATAGCTTTGGAAGGACAATCAAAAGATTTATGTACAATAGCATTACAAGTATAGCAAGTAGTCAGTTTTACAAAAAAGTTTTTATAACTCTTTTTCTTTTCTAAGGGTTGATAACCCAAACCGGATTTATCAAAAGTCATCTTTTGCTTCCCTATAAGCATATTCAAATTCTTACTTCCATTTGTGAAATTAAGCACCAATTTATTCAAATCAACATTTTTCTCCTTTAACGGGCTATTTTCATTTTCAAGTGATTTAACATGCTCATTCAACTTATCATTATTTGACTTCAAGTCACTAATTTCTTTTTCAAATAATTGAACACTACTAAAATGCTTCTTTACCATACAATTATTTTCCTTTTTCAACTTCTTATATTTAACTTTAAGCAAGTTGAATTCCTCTAGCAATTCATCAAATTCATCACTTAATTCTTCTTCATCACAATCATTATCACTATTATTATCATTATTATAGAAGGAAGAATAAAGTACCTCATCATCCTTGGCCATGAAGCACATGTTGGCCACTTCTTCAACTTTGGACGATGATTCTTCTTCACTATCATCCCATGTAGCTTTAAGGGCCTTCTTCTTGAAGCCTTATGTCATCTTCTTCTTCTCTTGATAACAACCTGGTTTAACATGCCCCAGTTTTCCACAACCGTAGCATGTAAGCTCCTTGTCATTGTGTGGCTTCTCTCCTTTGTATTTCTTCTTTCCTTGCAATTTTCTTTGTTGGAGGAGTTTGATCTTCCAAGTTAAGAGGGCTATCTCATCATCATCATCATCATCGTCCTCATCTTCAGATTCCTCTTGTTTGCTTGAGGAGGCTTTGAGGTTGATCATTTCCTTCTTCGGGTTCTCCCTCTCTTTAAGATTTTTCTTCTGATTTGCCCTCATTGTGATCCCATGTGTCATGAGAGATCCAACGAGTTCCTCCATCTTTAGCACTTTGAGATCTCGTGCTTCAAGGATAGCCATTACCTTTAGTTGCCAATTTCTCGGAAGACATCAGAGCACTTTCCTAACAAGTTCTTCATTTGGATAAACCTTTCCAAGCACTTTTAAATTACTAGTAATGTTAGTGAATCTAGTAAACATTTGAGTAATAGATTCATCTTTATCCATAGTAAACAATTCATATTCATGCACAATCATACTCAATTTATTTTCTTTTACCTGATTTGTTCCTTCATGAGTAGTCTCAAGTAATCTAGAAATATCACACGCATTTTCACATGCTTGTATTCTATTAAACTCATCTACATTTAAACCACAATACAATAAGTTGATTGCCTTAGAGTTTAAGCTTAATTTTCTCATATCTATATCATCATACTCATCATGTAATTTAGGCACATTTTTACCATTTTCAGATTTCATAGGTATATAAGGTCCTCTAGCAATTACATTCCATAAAACATAGTCAATAGATTGAAGATAAATTATCATCCTAGCTTTCCAATACACATAATTGTTTCCATCAAACAATGGTGCCTTAGATGTAGATTGTCCTTCCATATTCATGTTGTTTGTGTTTGATGCCATATAGTTTTATTGAATACAAATTCAACAAAAAATTACAACGAAACTTCTAACTTGCTCTGATACCAATTGAAATATCATAATTAACCTAAGAGGGGAGGGGGGAAAGGGAGGGGAATTAGGTTTTTAAACTTTTTCGTGTGATTATGATTTTCTCTAACCGTAGATAAATTATCACAACTATAATCTTATCTAGCACAATAATGATAAGCCATAAGCTAAGGGTTAGAGAATACGAAACCGAGTTGTTAACGCAGTCAGGCAAAGCACGCCTACGTCCGCACTTCAAGGTTCTCCCTTGAAGATGTATTCACATCAAGTGCTACCGGTTACACTTGATTGAACTTCACAGGTGTCAATCGTGCCGTTACAAGCAACTAATTCTTAGGGTGTTAACCTTTTCGCTCGAGTACAAATTTACTGTCAGAAAATTAAAGTTTTCAAGGCTTACAACAACCACTGCTCAAATACAAGTGCTCTCAATAGACTTAGGAGGTTGTGTTTTGAACTCAAAATGTATACAAGAAATCGTGTCAGACTTTTGGCAGAGCTTCGCTATAAATCGTGTTAGTTCCTCCATCCTTGGAGTGCTTTCTATTTATAATTTTTTTTCTTTTCAATCGACCCAATACTTTTTGGTTTGACTGCATCCAACCATTGAAAACTAGCTGTTAGACAATTCTGTACTTTTTTAATCGCTGGCCTCGACCGCGTCGTATCTGAAACTCATTCGAAAATCACTACTTTGCTTTTTCGGTCACATTTCTCGTCCGAAACCAGTAATCACAATTCGACCGCAAAATCCTCAAATCTTACAAAGTCAAAACCAACTTGACCGGGCCTCGACTGGGACTCGACCACAAAATCCCCAAATCTTACAGATTCAAAACGGCCTAGATCGAGACTCGACAGGGTCTCAACCGAAAACCCACAGATTGTTGTGCTTGAGATATTTGGGCACATTCCTCGAGTCATCACTTTGTTGTAACGACCCAGATTTTTCTTTACTTTAAAAATGCGTTAAATTTAAAACTTTTATAAAACAACTGAATCCTTATTAAAACCTTTCAAATTGAAATCAAAATTCTTTTCAAAAAAATCCGATCGTTCAAACATCATACTTAAAACTCATTATGAAAATCATTTAAGCCGTGGAAAACTATAGTTACAAAAATTTTTCTCAAAACATAGCGAAAACGTAACTTGTTCATTTTACAAAGACAATAATTAAATGATTACTTTACATTTATAAAACTTTTTTTTCTCTTACTTTCCTTAGCCTAACCAGCCACAAGTCCCGCCGGTGCAAATTCTTCATCAACTGCGACTTGATCTATTCATCATTTTCTCATACGTGTATCTACACCACAAGTAAACTGTAAGCCCAAAGGCTTAGTAAGGAGTGGGGTATGCAGTATGCTTCATGCCTCTTTTTAGTTCTTTTTGGAATAGGTACCACCCCAAACCAATCTTTTCTTTACTTTCGTTCTTTCATTCATTACTCGTACATCAACTAGAAGACTGAAGGAACAAATGTGTGAGGGAATAGTCTTAGTCGGCTTTTAACCTCTTGTGTGTAGCTAGTCCTGTTCCCGACGAGGGAGGGGCGTAAAGTCTAGCTACTAGATTAGATCTGAACTACCCCTCCATCCTCCAACTCCCCATTTTTTTTCTTTCATTCATTCATTTTCCTCACGTAATACATATGAGTACCACACCAAAGATGGCACTTCCTACTTGTTTCTATCATCATGATGCATGATTCATATCGATACAGTATAAACATAGCGATAATTAAACAGAATATCAATGAATTATAGTAATTAAAAGTGAGTAACAAGAACAAATATAGCAATGAATTAAAATAGCAAATATCATGCTTGAACTTACGAAACATAGCAGTAAAAGAAATGGCCATTTAGCTTGCTTCTAACAGCAAATTAGACAGCGAACATAACAATGAATTAACATGCTTCTAACCATGGAACATAACAACAAATTAACATGCTTCTAACCATGAAATAGACAGTGAACATAACCGTGAATTATCATGCTTCTAACAATGAAATAGACGACAAACATAATTTGAATTAGCATGCTTTCAACAACGAAATAGACAGTGAACCTACTAGCAATTAACATGCTTTTATACTGAAATTTAACGAGTAAATCATACAAGATGCTCAAAGGAGTTAGACATGCTTAACAATATTAAGTAGGCATGGATATACCAAGTAAACAGAAACATGCTTAGTAAATTGCTTAGAGCTAATAACATGAATTGATCCTAAACAAGTGTACATTCAAGAGTACAACATGGTTTAGTGGGATTTACTTCAGTTAGGGTTAACAACTTGATTTACAGTTACAGGATAATAAACTAGATTAACTATGCATGCTCATTTAAAGAAATTATAGCTTCTAATTAGTACAGGGGATTAACAAAATTATTGATCGGTCTACTATACTAATGAGTAAGGTAATGTGTAGATAATTTAAACAAAACAGAATCGTTATCCATGAAGTAGTACACAGTTCATTCATTCGTAGTCTATCATCTCATTAGTTCAGTTCATTACTTCATATCACAGGTCTAAGCATAAGTAGCATTATCATTTTTCTATCATTCAGAACATAAGTTTGCAGTAAAGAAAATACAGAATAATAAAGAAACACGCAGACACTACTTGTGGGTAGGGCCTCCACTGGCCAAGAATCTATCTAATCATTATCTTGAAACTTTAACGCGTATTCATATATAATCTTTATCCTCCATCTTTCCAATACCTTCATAATTAAAACATTTACAACTTATTAATTTCACTTTCTTTTCGTATTCTAAATTGTATAAAAATTCGAGGAACTCATTAATGCCTAAAACGAAACATAATACATCCAACAGAACATAAACCTTCCAATAACAAATCACACCCCATCTAAATTACCCGTAACTGAAACTGAGACCATTTACTATCACCCAACCACAAATGTATGTGCACAGACCAATATCCAATTTAACTATCTCATGGAACTAAGGAGCAGTTAAACAATAGGGCATTATATTCCTTAATCAACATCACAGAATATTTTCTTTAACTTCACCCGTGCATGATAACTTAACCCAAATCGAATAACACATAACTCAATTCTAGCTTAAACCAACATATTCTTCATTACCATATTTTTCACAACCAACATAGTGCTTATATTCATCAATCAACCTCACAAAATATCAATCCAAATCCATAGAGCACCAATCCTAACCAAACAACATAAAGAATATAATTTAACACAATTCACAGTTTCAACACAGAGCATACATCCAAACATCAAAGCTAGAAATCAAACATCTGTGCACCATCTAATACCAACCAACACAATAGCAGTTAATCAACCACAACCCACAAAGCACCTTATCTCAGTAGCAAAGAAAATCTCCTTACCTGAAGACCCACGAGCAGCTTTCTTCCCTTAGACTTTTCTTTTCTTTCTTCCTCTAATATCTTCTCTCGGCCCACAACTCTCCTCACCATGCCTCTTAGTTCATCCAGAGAGTCTCTCCCTCTCTGTCTCTATTTTCTCCCTCAGTCCAGAACACCCGAGAGTACTTCACCCTCTATCTCCATTTCCCTCCTCTTCTTCTGCATTTCAACGTCTTCCAGAGAGGCACCATCCCTTGCCACTAGCCATGCCTAGTCTCTTCAGCACCATTCCTTCATACGTCCCCGTTGTCAGTTTCTTTAGAGTAGAACAAACCGGTTCAAACTGAACCACAAACTGGACCACAGGCCTTCGGCCGGTCCAGCACGAATCGTCAGCTCACTGCCCTACCATCGCCAATCCATCATTGTCGGCCACTAGGAAAATGATAGAGCATCAAGGAGAACGGAAAACCACAGACGTACCTCTTCAAATGCACTGATTGCTTGATGCCAAAGGGCCAACGCATTGCGGTTATTCTTCATTCGCGTAGCTCATGAATTCCCGAGCCCTAAACCAAAACCTGTGTTGCCACAGCTGCTCGCTGGACAATGAGTAGTCATTGAATTCCACCGCCCGAGCCCTCTGTCATGCTCGTCTTTCCCTCGCACGTCACTCTCCTTCGTGTCCCTCTCCTTCTCTTCTCTCTGGCTCTCTCTCGAGTTCTCCTTTCTGGTTCATCACGAATTGGCCACAAGCTGATTCCCCCCTTTTTTTCTTCTTTTAATTTCCAATCAAATCGGTTCACGCTTGAACCGGTTCACTTCTCCCCCTTAACTCCTAATTTTCTTCTTTTACATTTTAATTTCTCTTTAATTCTAATCTCATTTATTTTATATTCAAATAATCCTTTTATATATTAATCCCAATAAATCCTACTTCTTTCCTCCTTTAACTAAAAATCGGCTACACATAAAATTCTGGACCGAGCCGAACCAACCTGGTTCGATCCTTTATTCTCCCCTTCAAAATTGCATTTTTGGACGAAGGAATTCGTCTGCGCCTCGTCCGAAAAGTCCAATTACTTGTACAGATTCAAACTCTTCTGGTCTGCCTGCGTCCATACTTGTCCGCATACATCTGCACTTGTTTGCATAAGTCGGAAAAGTCATAAAATCTGGACATATTCGAATCCTCTCCGTCTGCTATCATCAACGTTCATCCTGCCTCGTCCGAAAACTCGCGTTACAGACGAATTAGGATGCTAAGCCTCATCCTGTATCATCCCAAAATCCAGGGGACGACTTGAAATGCATTTTCGGACGCAACCCCAAGTCCTCGTGTCTTCCGCGTGCGTCTAAAAACTCAAAAATACATTTTCTAAATTAATCCCAATTATCATACGATAAATTTCTTAAATTATAATCTTATGAATACGTCATTGGTAATACCCCGTTAATTATCCAATTAATCAGAATACCCCTAATTACTTTTCAATTATCTTTATTAAATTCTGATATAAAAAGTTGGGGAATTTCATTCGTCTCAAAACTCAAACGTCAACTCACTGAGGTTTTTTGGTTGACTTACTTCGACTGCGTCTCAACCGCTTTTCGACTAAAATATCAAAGCCTGATTGGGTCGCTTCTCTCTCGTCCGCGCTTCGACCTCAACAGTCCAATTTTACTTTTCTTTAATTTCTAAGTCCCACAATGATGTGCAAACACTACATGGAATTAGATAAACATGTTAGCACATTAATAATACCCTCATTAAGAGATTTCCAATATAATCGATAATGTTTGCGGAATTTAAATTCAACAAATAAACAACTTATAAACTCAATTAATATTGAACATCATTAAAATATAATTACGCCTGACACACTTAGGCTAACAATTTTATCTGTTAGTCTTTTCGTCGAAGCCAAGAAAAAAATAATAAAGGATACTATGATTTTATTATTTGTTGAAGATTTTGGAGGAACCCTCAATTTCTATAGATCGCATTATGCTTTTTGTTATGTTTGGATTTCCTATTGTGAATTGTTTAAGAACTTGCATAATTGTTTCATTACTTTGTTTTTATGTATGTGATGTAATCCAAAGACCCATTGAGTGCCAAAACATGCAAGGACCATTGAAGAGATCTATGGCAAGAAAGATGTACAAGAACTTACATACTTTTATCAAAGAAATTGAAGAAAAAGACCATTTAAATGAAAACTAAAGGCTCATAATGGTTCTAACCATTAAGGAGGAATCAAAGGAGGTCCAAGGAAGAAGAAAAACAAGAAAATATTGTTAAGTCGGAGAAAAAAGCCCAAATAGCCCAAGGAGAGGTGCATTGCTCGCACAGCCAGAAGGCAGTGCGCCCGCCATGCTGAAGATGCACAGACAGCGTACTAACTACGTGTGCCCACCAACTCGTTCACACCTACAACATGCATCGCATCGTCCAGTGCATGCGCCGCACAGTCTAGCGCGTTCCCCGCACCGTCCAGCACCCCCGCTAGCACTAACCCGCCACCCTTCTGCGCGCGTTCACATGCACCTACCGCGCTGGTAGCGTGCATTCACATGCCTCTACCGCGTGCACTGCCGCCCTGCTCTGACATCTACTTGCTACCCATGGAATTTTCCACCTAAAATTGATTTTTTTTAATTCTTTTGTATATTTTAGGTCATTTTATATTGTTTTGAGATTCCCCCTATTGTTCCCTATGTAAGTATTGGCAAGCCTTCATTATAAAACACAATTCACAACTTACAACTTTGAAATTGAGAGCATTTTGCTTTGAGAGTGATTATCTTCTTGAGTTCTCTTTAAAGAACTTAATCTTCTAAAGTGTTTGTTTGAAAAGGTCGAACTTAATAGCTTTGGTTCAATCAAGAAGTTTGGTTTAGGTCAAGCTCCTTTCCTTGATAGTTTTAGTTCTTATCTCTTTATAGATAACAGGTCGAGCTCCTAATTTCTTTTGAATCTCCAAGGTGTCCTGTGATTATTCTGTGTTGTTCTCAGGTCTTGGATCTCTAATATTCGTGGTTTGCATCAGTATGTTTGGATTTCAAATATGTTATGTTTGGATTTCCTACTATGAATTGATTAACAACTTGCATAATTGTTAATTATTTTGCTATTATGTTTGGATTTCAAATTTCTAACTAAGATGTTGAAACAAATATGCAAGTTTTGATTAATTGGAAATATTTGCGTTGTTTGTAATGGTTGAATTTTTTAAAATTAATGAAAATTGATATTCATTTTTTGTATACTCATCTATTTGTTGCATAATGCAGGAACACAATGAGATGACATTACCGAATGGAGGATTTGGATTCAACACCTACCTGTTCGAGTCCTAAGGCAAAATGTTTGGTGTTTTGTTTACTGCTTTGTAGTTTCTTCCACCGTCTTCATTTTTTATCCATTTGTGTTGTTCTTATAAGGAAATGATGGGTCTAAGGTTATTAGAAATTTAGAATGATGTGTAGAGCAAATGCTTGAAGAAAGAAAACTGTATATTTGAAGTAGGACTTGTTTAGTGTTTACTGCTTTTGAGTGATTTTTTGGCTCTCTTTGTTGGAACCAAAATACATATTTAAGGAAAATGAAAGTTGTAGATGCCTAAAAGTTTTGAAAACCGAGAACATCAAAAGAACCGAACCGAGAAATCGACCTCAAAACCAAATACAAAACCCAAAAACCGAACAAAATGAAAAAACTAAAACGAAACCAAAACTAAAACTAAACCGATGAGAACCAAAACCAAGGTTTGGTTTTTGATTCGGATTTGATTTTTCAATAACAAAACCGAACCGAATCGGTTCGGTCCTAATTCGGTCAAAAACCAAACCGAACTGAACCAATTCCACCCTTACATATAATCACTTTATGAATTATTTTGGAATTATTGAATGAAATTGATTTGGATGTTTTTGGATTGCTCTTGACTAGCATAAAATAGTAGAGGGTTTTTTATTGTTTTTGTTTTGGAGCTTATTTTTGTAATTTTGACATTAGGGCAACCCTAATTGAGATAGTATTTATACTCCTATTAATGGCTTGTCTGAACCAATTGGAAATCAGGTGAAAAACCTTTGAATAGGATTTGGAGTTCCCTCCACAGTCAGCCCTCATTCCTTTGGTGAGAACCGAGACTTTGTGTCAACATTGAGTCTCTTACACTAATCATTCCTCCACTTCATTCTAGAGGTGAACATCCCTAGTGAAGGATTAGAAGGTCTGCTAAAAACCAAGTTGGAGAGGCTTCTTTATTAGAGTCCATTGAAGTCAATAGGTGCAATTTTGGCACCCATTCGGACTAGCTTGCATCCTTTCATACACAACTTTCGTTCCAAAAAGTTTATAGCCTTGATTTTAGATTGTTCTTTAGTTCACTTGTAGAGAGGTACGCGGTCCAAATTTCACATGTTTTGAACAAGTATTGAGTGAGTTGTGTTTGTTTCCATTTCAGACCCGAAATTGCATTTTCAATGTCTTTCCGGATAGTCTCAACTTGGTTCGCATAACTTTGTCTTCCATAAGTATTTTCTTGTGATTTTTGGAGGGTGTATTCATCCCTCATTGAATTTAGTCTATTCCACTTTGGAAGTCAATTGTATGTCCAACGAATGAGTTGCACATTAGGATATTTTAGGTTCTGTTTTCTAGCCATGATAATCGCCAACAACAAAGGGAATTCCAAGTTTTACATCTTGTGGTACATTATTTGGTATCATAGTCACTTCCCCTGTTCTCATACTATGTGATTGGTGATTTAGATTTTTTAAAATGGTGACAAGAAGTGGGAAAAATACTGCCCATAATAGAGAAGCGAATATACCCTCTACTCAAGCACCAGAGAAACCATTGGAGGCCCACACTAGTATGCAAGGCCAAATAGAGGAACTACGAAACATGATTGCCAACTTGCAGCAAAGGTTGGAAGAGCCTACAAATCAATATGTGAGGGGCCCTAGAGCGCCTAGGCCAAGGAGAAGAATAAGCACTTCCATGGATGCTAGAGGCCGAGAGGATAGTGGAGAAGATGAGGCCTACATTAAAACCGAGTTTGAAGAAATACCTAGCCTAAGGAGGAGACCTAGTGCTAGGGATGACATGAGGCATATCAAGCTATCTATCTCCCATTTTAATGGTTCATGTAATGGAGATGATTTTCTAGAGTGGATGGAGAAGGTCGATAAATTTTTTGATTGGTATGATTGTACGGAGAAAACAAAATTACAAATGGTTTCATTGGAACTCTCGGATTATGCAAGCTTATGGTGAGAGGACTTAAAAATTCAAAGGAGACGTGAACACTATGATGAGGTGCAGAGTTGGAGGATGATGAAGTCACTCATGAAGAAGAGATTCATGCCAATGCACTACAAACAAGAACTTTTTCTTCAAATCCAAAACCTCAAGCAAGGGTCCCATTCAGTTGAAGAATACCTAACTGAGTTTGAGACTCTTCAAATTAGATGTGCATTAGAGGAGCCTATGGAGCAAACTATTACAAGATTTATAAAGGGGCTTCATAAGGATATTAGGGACATAGTGAAGCTTCAACCTTTTGAGAATATGAATGGAGTGGTGCAATTGGCCTTGAAAGTAGAGAGGCAAAGAAAGAGAAAGAGTAAATAGGATAGTTCTCGGCCTTTCCAAAAGAGTCCACTTCCATACAAGCCTCAAGCCAAATAAGATGAGAAGAATGCAACCTTGAAGGGACATGATAACAAGGTGATGGAAGAAAATAAAGCAAGTGTGGACTCCACTAAGCCACGGTCAAGAAACATAAAGTACTTCAAGTGCCTTTGGTTAAAGCATATTGCTTCACAAATGCCCCAACAGGTCTATAATGGTGGTTTGAAATGACACTAGAGAAATAGAAAGTGAGGGTGAAGTTATTGATATGCCTAATATAGAGGAAGGACCCCAAGAAGACACTTACTTTATGCAAGAATGACCTCTCCTTATGATCTTAAGGAGGTCTTTAACCATGCAAGACCGAGTGGAGGATTGCCAAAGAGAGACCATCTTCCATACTCGATGCAAAGTCAAGGATAAAGTTTGTTCTATGATCATATATGGGGGTAGTTGCACCAATGTAGTTTTCCAAGATGTTGTTGAGAAGTTGGGGTTAGAAACCTTGTTCCATCCAACTCCATACAAGCTAAGTTGACTGAATGATCGGAAGGCCATTAAGTGACTAAACAAGCTTGCAAAAACTTTTCTATTAGAGGCTATATGAATGACATGTTGTTTGATGTGGCCCCAAAGAGTGACAATAGTTTGTTATTGGGAAGGCCGTGGCAATTTGATGGAAGGGTGTCCCATGATGGCTATCCTAACTACTACACTTTTAAGATGGATGTAAGAGTTATAAATTTGGCCTCTCTCCTATTTGAACAAGTTGCTCAAGATTATGAAAGTATGAAGAGGGGTAGAACCGATCCCACTTTATTCATGTTCAAGAAAGAGCTGAATAAATCACTACTAAAGGGAGGTCTTAGGTGATGTTGATGTTTAGAGAAAGTTTGGAGGAGTTGAGAAAGATTATATTCAACATATTATTAAAGAGTTCCAAGATGTGTTTCCTGAAGAACTTCCTCAAGGGCTTCCCCCTTTTAGAGGAATTGAGCACCAAATTGATCTTCTGCCCAGAGTCACTCTTCCAAATAGACCTTCTTATAGACTAAATCCAGAAGAAGCCAAGGAGTTACACAAGCAAGTAACTGAACTCCTTGAGAAGGGATACATCCAACCCTTAGCCCTTGTGTCGTACCTTCTTTATTAGTTTCCAAAAAGGATGGTACTATGCGAATGTGCGTTTATAGTCAAACTGATGGACTACGGGTCCACTCTATCAAATCAAGCTTCCAATAACATTATGGAAGTATTCAAGATCAAACATAAGTGGAAGTTCAAGAACAATTGTAGAATATTTGATGAGTTTCAAAAATCTGTCTACTTTCTGACCTTCGATGAGTATTTGATGGTTTTGGCATTTGAAACGACGTCATATCAAAAAGTGCATTTCATGAAGATTCTAGTTGACTCCCTAAGATTTCTAGAATTAGCTGAATCGTTAAAATTGGAGTTTGTTTGCTATGTCAAAAGCTTACAGAACAGAGAGCAAATATTGTGCAAAGCCCAAGTGGCCAAGCTTGGAGACCAAGGAAAGTCAATACATGGAAACCATCTAAGTGACCGAACTCAAGAAGGAAAAGCTACCAAAAGACCTCAAGACTTGGAGAAGAAGAAAAGAATAACTAATTAAATAATCTATAAGTTATTTGACCTAGTAAATATTAAGTAAAGTATCGACCAAAATTATATTATAGCCAATTTAGTGATATTGTTGCTTACTTAGTTATTAACTATTTTTTAGTTTGTAATTGGCTATTAATAGACACTTTATGTAAATGTTTAAGACAGTTGAAATTGAATAGAAAAAACTTTTGCTTTATTTTTGAAATTTGAGTGATTCCTCTTTCAAATATTAGGTGAGTTACATCCAAAGTTCTTGTGTGTTGCATCACAAGATTGAGTTTACTTTGTAATTTGAGTGAATTCTCTTATCGGCATATGTGCACTTATTTCTTGAAAGAGTGTGTCAAATAGTGTCCAACTTTCAAAATGAGTTTCATTGGCGAAGACATCCATATAGGAGTTACAAGTGTGACTACTTGCTATTTCCGACCAATCAATTTTTTTCGCACATATTTCCAAATCGGTGAAGTTTCTTATTATTATTTTTGGAAGAGTTATATTTCATTCATCAAGGAAGCTATTCTCAAAGTTTTAGAAGGAAAGCTTCTAAAACGAGGGAGTTAATGCTACTCAAAGTCGAACTTTCCATAAAAGAGGATTTACGGCAAAATATAGAAAGTCTGAAGAACCGGTTGATAGCCCTCTACACAGCCAACCAACCGCTGGTCAAAACATTTGAATCTATAATATTTCTTCTCATTGGTGATCATCTACTCCTGCTACCGTACATCATAAGTCGATTGAAAACGAAGGATTTGTGGTCGAACTCCTTCATGCATTGATCAGCCGCCCTTCAGCACTTCTCTCCTCAGTTGTTCAAATATTCTTTCCCACAATCGACCATGGCTCGTATGTTATTCATACCAAGTTGTTCATTCTTCTTCAACAATCAATTATTCACAAGTTATATTTACATTCCCTACCGCTCGCGCATCACAGACAATCAATCAAATTACAATCAAGTATAGATTCCCAATTATGAGACTTGAAAATATGTTGGATGAACTAAGCGGTGCTTCCATTTTCTCCAAAATAGACCTCAAGAGTGGTTATCACCAAATCCAAATGAGAGAAGGTGATGAAATTTTCCTGGACATCAATCAATGCCTAGTAGAGAAATTCTATACAAAAACAAATCAATGGAGTGCAAATGATTCACCGCTTTTGCATCTCCTCCATCTTGATTCTCTACCCTGAAAACTCAAGAGTTTACGCATACAAGTGAATCAATCTATGCCCAATCCAAACAATAATACCTAATTTACAAAGTCAACAGAAAATTCATTGATTGTCTTTACACATCACCAAAAGTTGAGTCTTGAACACTTACTAATAAAGGTTGAACCTCTATCTGCTCACCAACTGATGGAAGGCATCCCTTTTCTCACACTGTTGAACACAATGGGAATGTCCTCAACAAGAGGCAAATCACAAAGCTCCCAAGCAAATCTCCCATCGGTCATCCACACAACCACCTTTTTAGGAAATCTTCCACAAGAAATGAATCGTAAACAAATATGGTCTATGAATTGAACTAATGAAATTGTAATTCTGATCAGGGGAAGGATCCAGTGAGGTGTATACACCTGGTCTGCCGATATTTCCTTAACAGTCCCATCCAGTGAGCCTAAAACAAGTTGTGTTGTGGCATAATAGTCAAACAAATTTTCATCATATCCATCCTTCAGCAAATCCTGGAAGGTTCTAACTTGAATAATGTTCTTATGTTCGTTAGATTGGGCCAAAGGGAACCAAAGGTTTCTTAGGTTGGTCTCCATGAGATAAAGGGATAGTGCTCACTAGCAGAGTGGAGTTATTGACCCAAGTAAAATTTTCAAATATGGAATTCAGATAGACATTTGGAGAATCAAATAATGGTTTGGCTTTCCCAGTTTCCACATCAGCAACCCACACTCTTAGCTTACTACACTCATTTTCCTCTTCATCAACTCGAATGCTAAGGGATAAATGTCGACCATCCAGAGACCAAGTAAGAAAATTTATCTTAGCACCATCTGGGAAACCATGTACCTCTTTTTCCTATCCCAAATCTCCATCTGGCATTAATTGATGGATTACAATACCGGTATACAATGACATACGACTTCTGGTATTGCATTTACCATCTATTCGTATCCCAGCCAATTTCTCCTCTGGTTTCGCTAACTCTGCTAGTGGAGGTAAAGATCTTCGCTTGAGAAATACTATCTTGTCCCTATATGGAGAAAATGATAATGTGGGAATTGGTGGGGCATCAACTATGTCTTTAATCTATGGTGGACGAAGGCGATATCCAATAGTTGCAGCTGAATTTCCAAGATTATTGGAATGTGAAAACAAATTAGTAGTAAGAATAAATGCTAAGAACCATGGACAAGATCGCACTCTACCAAGTTTAATGAACCCCAAGATTATCAGGCGCTATAGTATGTCATATGCTAATCTCACAAAAACAATTTATACATGAGTAAAACCAAGGTAAGAGAGAAGTAAACAAAAACATGGAAAACATAAATTCTACCTTAAAGACAATCAATTGAACTAGGTAACCATAGAATAACAAGCTACCAGACCGGATCAATTAAACATTTAAACCAATTCTTAAAACTTTATTCACATGGTTTCTTTTAGAAATTTCACAACCAAAGCTAGAGAGTATCGTCAAGTAAGAACCAGAGGTAGAGAGAAATAACATTTTTCTAAGTACTATCATCTTCTACAAAATTCAGAGTTGAAGAAGTAGAAAGAGAGCCATTAGAGCCTCTAGTGCGACTATCCTCAGGCACCACTGCGCTGATGGGGACAATGTTGGCAGTTTTTTGTTTTTGCTAACTGCCAACATAATAAGTGGTCTGGTTTAATGAGGCAGTTTCCATTGAGGAAACTGCCCACCTACATCAACTCTCTATATGTTCTTCATGGATGAACATAATGAGGCTGATTTTACAGAGTATTTTCTTGAGAAAGAAAATACTAAGGAGAGGTTCCCCATAGCCTTTGATTTCATTAAGAATATACACCATCGTCTAGAAATCATTTTGTTTTGGAAGAAACTCTGAAGGGAGGGAAAGCAACTGTCCCCGTTCATTCACTGTCAATGGCCGGAGGTATTTAGAATTTATTTCGCATATGCTGTAATTTGAAAGCAGATGTCCCCAATTCTTCACTGTCAATGGCCGAGGTATTTAGAATTTATTCTGCATTGATCTATATGCTACAATTTTTATTCGTGAAGCATGTATAGATCGTTTAAGTTAATTTACATTTGGTATCAGAGCCTGAATATCCTCTGTCTTGACGTATTCGAAGTCACAATTCTGTAAAATTTTTGAAATCATAAAGAAAACGTTTTGGACGATTTCAAAGTTTTTGGTTGTGAAAAATCATTCAGAAATTCTCTTATAAATGTTTTGAAACAAAAAATGGTTAAATTTGGTGTTTAAAATCGAGAAAATCAGTCGGATTTGCATTTGGTTTTCTCGTCGGATCAAATTGAAGCGTCTAGAGGTTGAAGACGACTTGGAATGCCATAAATTGAACCTCATACTTGTCATATCAGGTGTTTATAAACTGCATAAAGTTAGGCAGGAAGACGTGTATTAAGAATGAAATTTAATTTCTAAAAAGCTGCATAATGCCAAAGTCGAACCCACGCTCTTGCCAGAAGTATAGTGAGTGGGTTGCCACTCGATCTAACAAATTTTTGTTAACAATTCGGATTTCTTTATGTAATAAACTATGGTTTATTAATAAGAAAATTGTGGAAAACTGTATAGCCTGGGATTAGAACCCTAGAACTCAAGAATGGTAGGTTAAGCATATAACCACCAATGTTATTTTCTTTACATAATTAAATTTTTCCGCTTTTGTTTGTGATAACACAAATACAATATTACACTATAGCATGTTTATTGTGTTATGCATAAATACAATATTACACTATAGCATGTTTATTGTGTTATGCATAAACTATCATATTGGAATTAAGTAATTTGTTAATTAAATAGCATGTTAATTAATTTTATATTTTTACATACTTTTTATTTGCACATAGTTGTTAATTTATTTTTGTATACATGATTTAGTTTATAATGTATACAAAATTAAGAACATGTTAAATGTCGAGTGATTTAATATAATTTTATTTAATTGAAAAGTAGCCACAGCATCTTTAATTAAATAAAATTATATATTAAGTATTAAAAATCACATTATGACATTTATTGTAATTAATTTTATAAATATGATAAAATTTATCCTACATGAAATTTTATTGTATTTATTTAATTAATTAGAATAAAATATCAAATTATTTTTCTTAATTACCCATAGGAATTAAGAAAATGGATATAACTTGATAGTTTTATTAATTTGGTGAAAATGAATCTTATTAAATTAGAACTTTAGCCCATAGGCAAGTTTTATGTTTTTAGATTCATTATTATTGCATGATTTACATTGGTAAAGCATGATATTCAGTTTTTTGCCTCAATTAAGCATGTTATTTACTTTTTATAGCTATAAATTCATTCAGTTTCTCTGATATAAAATGCGATATACCTGAGTTAAAAGGTGATAATTATAAAGTATGCAAGGAGAGAGTTCTCCGTCATTTGGGATGTGTAGACATTGATTATGCTATTCGGAAAGACAAACCTATTATAACACCGACCAGCGCTCTAGATGATCTTGCTCTTTATGAACGTTGGGAACGTTCCAATCGCCTTAGTGTGATGTTCATAAAGACTAAGATCGCTGTTAGTATTCGTGGTTCTGTCGAGCAGCATAATGATGTTGTGCTAGTGCTGAAAGCTATAGAAGAGAAATTTGTAACTTCAGATAAGGCACTAGCAAGTACACTCATCATGAAATTTTCATCCTTAAGGCTCACTGCAGTTACGGGTGTGCCTGAGCACATCAGGCAGATGAGAGACATTGCGACTCAACTAAAGATACTTGAGGTTGATATGTCAGATTCCTTCCTTGTGCACTATATTCTGAATACTCTTCCACAACCATACGGTCCTTTCAAAATCTCTTATAACACACAAGGATAAATGGTCAATTAATGAGTTGATGACCATGTGTGTTCAAGAGGAAGGGAGGCTGTTAATGGAAAGAGGAGATAGTGCAATCATGATAACCCAGGGAAAGAAAAAGACACAAGCTAAAAATAAAGATAAAGGGAAAGGTAAAATACCGATCCAATCTGGTGAAATCAAGAAGGAAATCAAGTGTTAATTCTGTGACAAGAAAGGGCACATTAAGAAAGATTGCACCAAGTTTAAGGCATGGCTTGAAAAGAAAGGTACATCAATCTCCTTTGTTTGTTATGAATCTAATATGACTCATATTATTTATTACTTGGTGGATTGATTCTGATTCTACAATCCATATTTCGAATACCATGCAGGGTATGCAAAACCTTCGGAAACCAGTGGGAAGTGAACAAAGCATCTATTCAAGGAGCAAGATGCGTTCACATGTGAAAGCTGTTGGAACATGCAGTTTAGCTCTTAGTAGTGGTTTCATTTTTATTTTAGAAAAGACTTTGTATGTTCCTAGTTTTTCTAGGAACTTAATTTCAGTTTCAAGAATTGTACCTTTGGGATTTTCCTTTACGTTTTTAGATGTAAACTTCAGTTTATTTTACAAATCTAATTTTGTTGGAAATGGTACAATGTCTGATAGTCTTTTATCTATTGATTTACAAAATGATACTACTCATGATGTTATGCATGTTCACACTAGTAATAAAAGAGTTATAAATGAGGATTCCACTATGTTGTGGCACCAGAGATTGGGACATATCTCCATACAGAGAATTAAGCAATTAGTAAATGATAAAGTATTTAGTACTTTAGACTATACTGATTTTGATACATGTTTTGATTACATTAAGGGAAAGCAAACCAACGTATCTAAGAAAGGTGGTAATAGGAGTTCAGAGATATTAGAGATCATACATTCAGACATTTGTAGTCCAGTCATGGACTCAAATGGTCCGAGATACTTTATCTTTTTTATTGACGATTACTCATGATACATGTATCTCTATTTCCTTCATAACAAAAATGAAGCTTTGGATGCCTTTAAGGTTTTCAAGGCAGAATTAGAGAAATAATACGGTAAGCAAATTAAGATCGTGAGGACTAATAGAGGTAGAGAATACTATGGTAGATATATTGAGGATGGACAAGCACCTGGTCCGTTTGCTAGATTTCTTCAAGAGCATGGAATAGTTGCTCAATACACCATGCCTGGTTCTCTAGATCAGAATGGTGTGGCAGGCAGTAAGAAGAAATCGAACATTATTGGACACGGTGAGGAGTATGCGTAGCAACTCCAAACTTCCAGATTTCTTGTGGCCTCATACACTAAAGACGGCAGTGTATATATTAAATCGAGTTCCAATCAAGGCTGTCGAAAAGACACCATTTAAGTTATGGAAAGGTTGGAAATCGAGTTTGAGACATATACGCATTTGGGGATGCCTGTCTAAAGTAAGAATTTATAATCCAAAAGAAAAGAAGCTAGACCCAAGGACCATTAGTGGCTATTTCATTGGATATGCCAAGAGGTCTAAGGGGTATAGATTTTATTGTTCATCTCACAGCACTAGGATTGTGGAATCAAGAAATGCGAAATTTCTTGAGAATGACTTGCTTAGTGGGAGTGATCAATTTCAAGATATCATTTCTGAAAAAGATCACATTGATGTTCTACCCTCTAACTCAAGTGAAAGATTGATTGTTGTTCATAACACTCCTCGAGTCCAAAAAAGTGTTGAACAATCAATAAATGTTATTCCACAAGTTGCTGATAATAATCTAGTAGATCGAGTTCTTGAGGAAGTTCTAGAAATTGTTGATCAACCAGTTGAACAACAAATTTCTCAAGAAAATATTGGAACAACACTATGAAGATCTACTAGAGAAAGAAGATCAGCTATTCCTAGTGATTATGTCACATATCTACAAGAGTCGGACTATAATGTTGGAGCCGAAAATGATCCTGAGACGTTTTCACAGGTCATAAGTTGTGGTAAATCAAGTCTATGTTATGATGCTATTAAAGACGAAATGAATTCTATAAATTCAAACGGAGTATGGGATCTTGTCGAATTGCCTGATGATGTAAAAGCCATAGGATATAAATGGGTCTTTAAAACTAAGACTCATTAGGCAACATCGAAAGATATAAAGCAAGACTCGTTGCTAAAGGATTCACACAAAGGGAAGGAATCGATTATACGGAGACTTTTTCTCCTATATCTAAGAAAGATTCTCTTCGCATTATTTTGGCATTTGTTGCACATTTTGATTTTGAGTTGCAACAAATGGATGTGAAAATGGTTTTTCTCAATGGAGAGCTAGAGGAAGAGGTTTATATGAAACAGCCTGAAGGATTCTCCTCTAGTGATGGTGAGCATTTAGTGTGCAATCGTAAGAAATCCATATATGGATTGAAACAAGCCTCCTGTCAGTGGTATTTAAAATTTCATGATGTTATCTCTTCATTCGGTTTCGTAGAGAACATTATGGATCAATGGTTAGTAGGAGCAAAATTTGTTTGTTATTCCTATATGTGGATGATATTTTACTTGCAGCTAATGATAAATGTATATTGCATAAGGTGAAACAATTTCTCTCTAACAACTTTGATATGAAAGACATGGGTGATGCTTCCTATGTTATTGGTGTAAAGATTCATTGAGACAGATTCCAAGGGTGCTCGAGATTGTCTCAGGAAACTTATATCAGTAAAGTTTTAGAAAGATATCGGATGAAAGATTGTTCACCAAATGTTGCTTCCATAGTGAAGGGTGACAGGTTCCATGAGAACCAGTGCCCGAAGAACGATCTTGAGAGGGAGAAAATGAGGAACATATGCTTCGGTTGTTGGAAGCCTGATGTATGCTCAGGTCTGCACAAGACCTGACATTGCATTTCTTGTTGGGATGTTGGGTCGATATCAGAGTAACCCTGGTAAAGACCACTAGACAGCTGCAAAGAAAGTGTTACGGTACCTTCAAGGGACCAAAGACTACATGCTTACCTATAGACGGACTGATAGCTTGGATGTGATTGGATACTCTGATTCAGATTTTGATAGCTGTGTTGATTCTCGTAAATCAACATCAGGATACATTTTTATGTTGGCCGGTGGAGCTGTATCTTGGAGGAGTGCTAAACAGAGTTTGACTGCCACATCCACTATGGAGGCTGAGTTCGTATCGTGTTTTGAGGCTACTTTGCATGGTGTACGGATGAAGAGTTTTATTTCAGGCCTCAGAATCGTTGATTTGATTTCTAGACCGCTGAAGATATATTGCAATAATTCAGCTGCGGTTTTTATGGCTAAAAAGAACAAAAGTGGTATTCGAAGTAAGCATATCGACATTAAGTATTTAGCCATAAGAGAACGTGTTAAAGATGGTTCAGTGGTCATCGAACACATAAGCACTGAATTGATGGTCGTTGATCCTTTGACTAAGGGCATGCCACCATTAAGATTTAAGGATCATGTAGTTAAAATGGGACTTGGGTCCATTATGTAATTTGTCGTTGTGAGAGCGAATATTTATAACTCTTCTTATTATATTTCTCATTATAAAATTTATTGTGTGCACATTCAGTTTGAGAAATATACTTTAGTTTTGAACCTCGAATAAACATAAGGTTTATTCATTAAGTTTATGGGTAATAAGGAATGAACATAATGCATTGTGATACATGGAAGATAATTCTTGATTACATTAAGAGAATTTATCACTATGATTCATGTATTGTGTTTTCTTACTACAGTGAAATTAGAAAACGCAGACCAAGTGGGAGAAAGTTGGCAGTTTTTTGTTTTTGCTAACTGCCAACATAATAAGTGGTATTGTTTAATGAGGCAGTTTCCATTGAGGAAATTTCCCACCCACATCAACTCTCTGTATGTTCTTGATGGACGAACATAATGAGGGTGATTTTATAGAGTATTTTCTTGAGAAAGAAAACACTAAGGAGAGGTTCCCCATAGCCTTTGATTTCATTAAGAATATACACCATCGTCTAGAAATCATTTGGTTTTGGAAGAAACTCTGAAGGGAGGGAAAGCAGCTGTCCCCGTTTATTCACTGTCAATGGCTGGAGGTATTTAGAATTTATTCTGCATTGATCTATATGCTGTAATTTTGATTCGTGAAGCATGTATAGATCATTTAAGTTAATTTACAGACAAGACTGCGCAGTCTACTATTGTAGACATAGAAGACGAGATTCTGATCGACCGTACTCTCTTATGAGGAAAACCCCTGAGGCGGAGAGTGAGAGGAAGTGAGAAAAAGGAAGGGATGGACAGCGGAGGAGATGGAGATGGAGATGGAGATGGAGACGACAATGATAGAGTTTGTGAAAACGCATCATCTCCTCCCTTCCGTTTCAATATAAAAGCACATTATGTCACCATACACTTGGGTGGACGTGGGCTGAATTAATGGGCCTTTTGAGCCCATTAATCATAAATTGATTTTTTTTTTATATAATTTATCCCTTATAGTTAAAAGTAAGTGACAATTGATGATCTAAAATATTTTTCTAAGGAAAATTTTATGTGCAATTAACAAAATAACTATGTTTTTTAAAATTAATTTATTAAGATTTTTGAATATTTAAAACACATACCTAAATTGTAAACCTAAAATGATTAATTTCTCTAACTATAAAACTATACTAGTTCTAATGTGCCAACAAACTAACAAGTAATAGAAGAGAGAAAGAAAATGTTAACACAATTTAGCTAAATTGACTACATTCACACTCTAAGCCTCTTTCTTAAAAATTTATTTTCACTAATTCTTTCGGTCATAGTTGATTGATTTTCTGGGTGTCAACTATGTGTTTACAATCCGAAGGCTTCCCCTTTTATTTCTCTACAATAAAGATGATGAAATTTTTGTATCAACAACTTAACTTCTCACAATAAATGTAATGTGAAGAGTTGGATTAGGTAAGAGTAAGGTAGGTAGACTTGAAAATTGAATGCTCAATATACTAAGTTGAAAACTCAAAGAATTAATAGTCTTGGCACAGCGAATGTTAATCTCTATTTATAGATGAGCATCGAATTTCGAGTCCACGGTTGATCACTTATTAAGTTTGGTCGATTGGGTCATGATCGTTACTACTTTTCTATAAATGTAGCTCCTCAACTACTCCTCTTGTTCTAGTTAACTGCAGTATTACCATTATGACTTATTTTGAAAAGTTTGGTCGCCCGCGGTTAAGTTCCGATCAACCGTGATTTGAACATAGAATCTATGCAAATTTATGTGTTTTGCACTGGTCATCCATGTCTCATCTTCAGCCGATCTCAACTTTATATTTTCTAAATATTCTCTGATCAAATCTGTAAAAGTTGAAACAATTTTTTGGAGGGGTGGACGACAGTTATGACAGCAAGAGTACGGACGAAAATTTGTTAAGAGGGTGGACGTCCCTCTAACGAAGAAGTCTGACGTCCGTCGGACCTGCTGATAAAGAGTCCATTCTCTTACTCCTTAAATAGCAGATTAATCTGCTAGGTTAAAGGGATAAGGGAAGAAACAGAAAAACAGAGAGAGACGATCTAAGAAAACAGAGAGAGACGATTTGCAAAGACAGAGAGAGATAAACAAGAGCGATGCTAGACAGCGAAGATCAGTGACAGCGAACAAGCTTGAGTTTTTCAGCTGGGTTCTAGGTTTCGACAAAGAGGATATTTTCTATAAATTCTTGAAGGTCTTATCTGTGTGGTTCTCTTGCTGTAATATTAGGTTCTTTGTATTATCAGAATATCAATATAGTGATCAGCGATTACCCGTGGACGTAGGACTAGTTTGTCCGAACCATGTAAAGATTTTGTGTTTTCTACCTTCTAATTTTCTTTCAATTCTGATCGTGTTATTAAACTATAATTGGCTCAAGTTCACAACAAGGTCTTTCGCATGTTGGGTCTGATCAACCATAATCTTGATATTGAAATTGTGAAAGAAGTTGTGTCTGTGTCCAGTTGCCCTTGTTGTCTTCTTGGTCGAACATCATGTACCTTAGAAAACATTTTTATACCTTAGAATATAGATACAAGTCTTGGCACTAATTGCGTGCAAGATTGACATAAGATGGATTGTTTGATAAGAAAATCTAGGACACGACAAAAACGAGGACAATACAAATTGATACGTAATTCTTTCAAATTGTTATATTAAGTTTCAAGAGTACCATAGAATTATAGCTTTGTGCATATATTTTTTTATACTTAAATAATATATGAATATCAACAAGTATTATTACATTATAATGTAGACAAGCCTCTTTGTACTTATTTTGAAGTTTGGGTAAGGTGGATGAACATCTCCATTAACAAAACAATGATTGAGAAATGCACAAGGATGATGGGTTTGTTAAAAGTAAACGAATCCAGCCAAATATCTTGATGAAATCTGATGTGTGACACTGTGATTGGACGTAATCTGATAAGAAATGTGCGTCTGAAATTCACCAGGTCTTTCCATTTCTGCAACCTTCTAGTTCTAACAAATAAAACTCACGTGAACTGCTAAGTTGGAATTGCATAATGGCGACTATTTCCAGAGCGAACCTTTCAACCCCCAGACTGTCAGACTCATTATCGAAAGCTCAGACCTTGGAACCATTGCGGCTGAACCGGCCATGGGGCAGATCAACCCAGGTCGTGAAAGGTCGGATGAGAGTTGGACCATTATACGCTTCGCCAGATCAGATAGCAGAGAAGGTGGTGGAGAGCATAAAGAACGCGGAGGAGGCGTGCTCAGATGATCCCGCTAGCGGTGAGTGCGTTGCAGCGTGGGACGAGGTTGAGGAGCTGAGCGCGGCGGCGAGCCATGCGCGCGACAGGCAGAAGACGTCCGACCCATTGGAGACCTTCTGCAAAGACAACCCTGAGACCGAAGAGTGTCGCACCTACGAAGACTAAGTACATGTGTTGATAGTAGATATAAGACAAGATTGAGCGATTTCGAAGCCATAAGCGTGGAAGGCATAGTCAGTTTGATCCATAGTTTGAACGATGCTAACGAGGTTGGAATGTTGGAGTGGTTTTGTGTAACCATAGCTAAGAAACCCTCGATTGAAGTAGCCTATTTTATGTACTATGCCGGTGGGTACAATTGTTGTGTGTTCATCATTCTAAATTGCTCTTTGATAATCCGATTTAAACTAAAAACACACTTTATTGTTGGGTGATGTAGGATGATCACACTAACCCATAGTCACTATAATGTAGATCCTTAAATATAGATTTCATTTGTTTAAATTTAGTATCATCAACACTTAGTGGCTGTAGTTTAGTGGTTAGAATTCCACGTTGTGGCCGTGGAGACCTGGGCTCGAATCCCAGCAGCCACACTGTGTCACTTTTTGTGCGACTGAAAATTAAACAACCTACTGCAATAAATTTTATCCCAGTTTACATAAAATTCATCAAATTAGCTAAAAATGTTCCTCCTCTGATTCAGCTCTTCAAAAACTTAGTGCCCAACGTTGATCAGATTCTTGCCAATCCAAGCTTTTTATCCTTTAATCATTTAGTATGGCTTTGACCATAGCACAAATTTATATCCTGCATATGTTATGCCATCATGGTGAGGTACCATCTTCTGATTCCCAAACAAATCAAAATTCTAACTTGCAGACGAATATATAATAGTTGGATCCAATGACCCAAGTTCATACAAAGTTCGACAAGCTTTCAAAATGATATTCAAGTTAACTTGGATTTCTTTGACTTCTCAGGGGGTTGGTCTTGAATCTCTTCATCCTCCTCGTCTTCAACCAGGTCATCAGGGACTTCGGTAGGGGCATTGTGTTTGGTGATGTAGTCCTTCAAAATGCCCATGCTCTTCTCCTTCATCGAAACCAATTGCTCTGAAAGTGAGCCCTCCACAGCTGCATGGACCGAATATGCTTCCAACCCAAGGCCAAATGAAGCTTTGACAAGGGGTCTATGAGGAACAGAGTCTCGACATTGATTCTCCATTAAAACCAACAAAGATCTGTTGCATAATTAGCCAACATTCAGATGAATAAATTTATCTGACGCAGATGGAATTTTCATTCCACCGCCCCCCTAACCTACTTTGATGCTCAAGGCAGCCCACATTTCCCAGTATCTACACATTTTTTTTAATCTAAAAAAAAAAGAGTTTGCAGTTAACTAAGACATCATGTTTCGCTGACCATAATTCCAGGAGAATCAATGACAAGGTTCGAACCTACTGCATAATCAAAAATCTTTACGGGAAAATTTTAAACCAACTTAACCCGCCCATGTTATGTTGAGAATAAAAAAATCAAACAGAATAAATTGAACTCTCTCTGGGCACAATCAAATGGGCATGCAAAACTAATCAATCTCATTCCAAGCAAAAGAGCAGATAATATCAACACAATTACCCAGAGTCAGCACACCAAATACTTTGCCCAAAACCCTTCAGCCCTAAATTTCATATATGATAATGATGAGTTACACCAAAGTTCTCCGCTACATAAAAAAAATACTAAATCATCATCAAACAGACCTAAAAGCTTGACTGATGTAGTCCAAAACTCAATCGACCAAAACAACCGGCAATGGGCAATGGGCAATGGGCAATGGGCTATAACAATCAGAGTACATAAATTAAATCGAATAGATCTCTAATTGCATAAGGCCTTTGAGTCTCAAATTTTTAGGACAAATAATAGACACGTAATATGGAAACACCAGCAAAAATCAACCTCAATGATGTCGCACAAACTGAGTTTTGCCCTGAAGAAAACCCTGCTCGGATTTAGGGTGTGCGCGGAAAAAAAGTTTTAACCGTCTCACAATAATCATGCACAACTTGTAAAATATAACTCCAAATCGGCAACTTCCAATCAGATCCCAACAGAAAATACTAGGTTTTCAGCTCAAGATTACAGAGGGGACTTTAAGAAAAATCAATAAAAAACAGGTTACCAAGCTGGTCCGCGCACTCCCACTCGGCCGAGAGTAGCGATTGAATCGGGTCCTTCACAAGAGAACCTCTCCACCTTGGGTTTGATATGTTCTTCTACTTCCTCACGTCAAAGACACCCTCATCAGAAGATATTGGAGAAAATAACGCCAATTTCCCCTCAAAACGAACAAGAAGAAATCGGTTTTGGTGTAGGGTTTTGCGATTAGCTAGCCGCACACCTAAGTTGAGAGAGACCAAGCTCTGCACGGTTTTTTCTTAAGCAAATAAGAGGGAATCAGAACTGCTTTAGGTTCCATTAAGGGGCTTAAATACTCCCCAAATGACCAAAAGAAAAAATTACAAAAGTACCTTTTAATTGGCAAAAATCGAACAATAAAAATGTCCACAAAATATAATCCCAAAAACAATCCCAATTCAGCCAAATAACTAGTACTAATTAACGTGGGATTCAAGCTTAACTAAATCTAGATAGTGTTGTTGGTCTCGTTTAAAAGCAAGCTCACCAATTTCATGGGAAAGTACTCTTAGTCGATTTGGGGTTGGCGGCTCCCAAATGAGTACGTGCCGAGGTGTTTCTTTGTCTTCATGTAATGGTTCTTCATCAAGCTCCAATAATTTAGTGTTACTTACAAAATAATAACTTATTAAATAAACAATGATGTTCTTGACCCTAGAGCGGGTGACAGAGCTTTGGAGTGCATCATTGATCCAATAAAATCATCAAACTCTACTAGGTTTAGCTACCACAAAATACTAATAATTAAAAAGAGAAAAAATTGTAACCAATAAAAAAGCATAGTTCAAAGTGCCATGAACAACATAGTGGAAAATGGCAAAGATAGGACCACAATAGCAGAGAAATTTAATTTGTAAAAATAAAGCTCTAAATTCCCCAATTTTCCCCACTTGACAGCCTGAAATCTTCCTTCCCTTTCTTAATATTTTTCCTCTCATTTACTCTCTCACAAATGGCATCTTCTTTTTACTCATCTTTTTGCATTCTCTTTAAAATCATTAGGGTAATGATCCATTCCACCAATAGTACAATATTATCTACTTTCTAAGGGCTAATGACTTTGTTATTGGGTTTTACCTTAAAAAATCTGGTACTAATTATAGATGAAACTTTTATGTATAGTATTACTTTTCACATTTCTCAAGCCACAAGAGATTGCATAATTTACTATCTCTCCACATTGTGTCCTCTTTTATCCCTGTGCCTTAAAGGATTGTCAGTCACAGTAAGGTGTGGATTCCACCCCCACTACATGGGACTTGGGTGGGATTGACTAAAAGATAACTAGGAGATGAATTGTGGCATCTCGCCTTGTGAAGATAAGTATGACCTAAGTGACGGTTCAACCCATGCTAGTAGGGGTGCACAATCTCACTTTATGTTGGGAGTGTGAAATATACATAGTTTATAAGTATAGAAAACGTGAAAAAATAAGATTTTGAGTTTCAATGTCAAGAAAAAAGTACAGAAAACATCAAGAAGATTATAAAGAGGTTAAAAAGAAAGGAATAAATGAAATTTGAAAGATGAAATCCACGCTTGGAAGTGCTGGAACTCATGTAAGTAATTCTAAATCTTAAAAACTTAGGATTTCATGAAATTTTCATGTTATAGGTGGGGATTTTAGAATAAGAGTTGTTAATGAACTCTTGACATGTTTGGTTTGATAATAACGTGTTTAAACTTGATATTAAATGATTTGGAATGGTTTGATATGGGAAATTCATAGAAATGGCGAAGTTTTGTGAAGTTATACTTGAGTGCTAGCACCTTGGGTGCAAAGTGTGGGTGATCAAGCTTCGAAATTGGCATTGGTCTAGCTTATGGGGTTCAAATAAGGGACGCCCAGAGAAGTATATAGCGGTGGAGCTCTTGGGACCGAGCGTTCAAGTCTATGGCAATTATCCGGAAGGCAAATTAGAAGGAAAATGGTCAGAAGGAAAATGGTCTCGAGACCGAGCATCTAAGGTTGATGCGGATGCCTGAAAACAAAAATAGAAGGAAAGAGCTTTCGGGATTGGAGTCCTGGAGTTTGAGTGGACGTTGGGGACAATGTAATGCTCTTGGGACTAGTCGTCTAAGGGTCCCAAAATGGACTCCCAAGAAGAACTTTGGTTCTGAAATGTGTTTGGAGCAGACGACTGATGAACGGTGGGCATCCCAACTATATTATTTTAGAACTGTTAGAGATCGAATGATAATCAGAAAAAAAAAAGTACGATGTGAAACACTAGATTTACGTGGAAAAACCCTTTTGGGAAAAAACCACGGGCAGAGGAATAAATATACTATGAAGATCAAAATACAATCGCGAGTTTTGCAAGTCTAGCTTACATGAATTTATAGAGAAAACAAAACCCTAAATGAGATCTACAATGTCGGTCCACCGGCCCGGCCCAATAGAATTTGGGTCACACCAAAATCTAACAATCTCCACCTTGACATGAATTCTATGAAAGTGATCCATAGCACGTGCTCGTCAGCCCGACCCTACAAAGCGAATTCACAACCTTAAATTCTGATAATCTCTATCTCAAAATGAATTCTGATACAAGAAACCAATTTTTAAATCTTCAAATTTTCTTCTTCCACACCCTTAGAGAAGATCTACAACAAAGGCCCACTTGCCCGTCTCAAAGAAATTTACAGATCACCAATATAAAAGTCTTCAAGGGTAAATTCAGCAACTAATGTTAACCTGGTTTAAAGATACTTAAACCAGGATGGTGACATCTTCAAGTCCCACAAAGAGTCAACCAAATCTATGCGAGTATATGTCACCTCTTGACCTGCCATATCAAATCTCTTCTTCAAAATCTTTTAAAATTCCACTATCGTTATCTAACCATGACGAAATATCGAATCCCAATCTAAAAGTGGAAGATCTACTTCAAAGATCACATCGCCAAAAAAATATGATCTTTAACAAAATATCCGACCCAAAAAATCGCTAGCTTCAATAAAATATTTACCCTAAAAATTGAAGTGGAAAACCATGGATATCACAAGATTCTAAAATATATCCCCAAAATTCAAATATTTTTGCCATAAAACAAATTATTCCTAAAATCAAATCGCCCGAATAATCGCAAATATTACAAAACTCAAACCTTATTTGAATTTCAACCAAAAACAATCTCCAAGATTGAGATATTCTCGCGATTCCAAATCTGCCATAAATCATCAAATTTAATCTCCTAAAAATCTTCCAAAAATCCCCATGATTTTCAACAATTTTTATCTTTGGCAAAAATCCAATTTTGCAAATGACACTCTTGTGGCAGCCCCAATCAAAATGACTTGACAGCGAGAATGGAGAACACAATGTAGATGATCTATAACGACTAACGATAAATAGAAAACCCTCCAATGATGAACCTGTTGTTCGGAGACACAACTGCTCTAGAGAACTCCAAACAGAGATGAAAAACGAGGCAATTGTTTCTAATGGCGGCTGAAAGATAGAGAGAAGAAATCTCATGAGTAAGACGAATGGCAGAGGGGACAATTTTTCCATTATTTTTTTTTCTTTTTCTTTTTCCCAAAAATTGTAATTTTCTAAAAAATTACACAAACCTTGTTCGATGCAAAACGACCGGAGTGAATTTGTTTCAACACATTTGGAAATACAAACTCCCAAAACCAAAGCTTTGATACCATTTGTTAGAGATCGAACGATAACCGAAAAAATAAGGTACGATGTGGGACACCAGATTTTCGTGGAAAAACCCTTTTGGGAAAAAACCAAGGGCAGAAGAATAAATCTACCATGAAGATCAAAATGCAACTGCGAGTTTTGGGACTCTAGATTACATGAATTTATAGAGAAAACAAAACCCTAAATGAGATCTACAATGCGGGCCCACTGGCTCGGCCCAATAGAATTCGGGTTATACCGAAATCTAACAAGAACACTTTTATACCTTTTCAATTAATTTTATGAACCCTCTTACAAATTCTTTGGGAATGTTTTGAGGCATAATAGAGTATATCTAGATAGATGTGTGACACTAATTCAGTATATTTATGTTTGCTTAATAACAAAATTTGCATGATTCATGTTCATGCATTATTAGTATGTATTATATGCATTCAATGTATGCATAGAATAAATGTTCAAATCATATATCATGAAATTATGTACATGCACAGAACCCAATATAATTTGTCGGCTATGTATTGTGTGATGTATGTAAAGTGAAAAATAGAAAAAGATTGGTTGTGGGTCTCCCTTGGGTTGCAAATATCTAACTTTCTGACTTCTGCAGGTATATTTGTTCATGTACACACCTATTGGAAAAAATGTCAGTACGATAGAATTACATAGTTGTTTGCAACTTCTCATACGATGGATTGTAATAATATATATAGACATTCACATATATGTTAAAATGATATTTGTTAGTAGGATCACCATTAAAATGAAATGGAACATTGACAGTGATCCAATTATTATTGCATGGATGTGAAGAAAAATCATTGTATGATATTTATATCACATATCATTGTGGTAAACTAGAGAGGTCTAAATGTTGATCTAGGTGGTGATAGTTGGTCTTATACTTGCAAATTGCATGAAATTGTGATTCTTGAATATTAGTTTTACTTATTGAGTTCGCTAGCTCACCACATTGTGTTTTTTATTTTTCAGATACAGATAATAACCAAAAAGACAAGGCTAAGGCAACTTAAGGAAGAAAGGCTTAACACTCAAAGTAGGCTTAGAGCTCAAAACTCTTGGGCCTGGTTTGTGTGTGTAGATTTTATTTTCACTGTACATAGATGTGAATTATATATGAGAGTCACAATTCGTAGCCCAAATGTTGTAATTAAATTGAGTTTATCTTATGCTGTAAATAACATGTTTCTGTTAATGTGTGGTTTTAAATGAATTAAAATCACAAAATTGTTGGTTGTGTACATTATAATTAATTAAAGAGTAAGAATTTAATTGGGTTGAATCATATCCTCTCTGAAGTTGCCAAGCAACGTAATCCTACGTTATCATAATTTGGTCTAGATATTCATGTACATGTGTTGTCTTTCTAGGTGGAAAATTCTTATCATTATGTCAACTCCCAAAGGGTTAAGGTTGGGGTCGTGACAACCACATTGACGGCTCGTCACATTAATCACAAGCAACAGACTCGACCCTCCAAGAGAGCAATCTCCAAGGGTCAATTTCCTAGAAGCCATTGTCGTGAGACGATGTCGCTCAGCTCTCAAACCAATGACCTGTCATAACACTAAAGTTGCAATTGTAAAGCCATGGGAGTCTTGGGCATTAACATAATTTTCTTGAGAATGGCTGGAAACGAAACAACTATATGGACAGCTGCAAATCAGGAGCGCGAGAATTTTTCACTACGTTCTATCCAAATTCTCAATGAAACATTAGCCAACATGCTTATTAACCCAATTTTTATCGTTGCACATTAAAATATCAAACATAGATCAATAATAAGAAAAAAAAATTGTTCTTGATCAACAAAAAGAAAGCTTGCATCTGATGGAAAATGTAACGAACCGAATTTTCGTAAATTGTTAAAATGTGTAAAAATTTGAAATTTCTTTCTTTTTAAAATAAAATGTATCAGAGTGCGTCTAACCGGATCGCTACTGACTCTTTCTTTAAACTTGTTATGAAAATCAATTGATAAAATGTGCGGAAGCGTCATAATAAAACCATTTATGTAAAACATTGCGGAAGCATAATTAAAATCATTTAAGAAGGAAATACTAAACTATTGAAATACTACGTTAATCGGAATTTAAACACTCTTTATTTACAATTTAGAAAACTTAATTAAGTCTCAACTGACTATCTTTTACCCTCTTTATGCCTATCCAGCCATGAGCATCCCTCGCACGTGCAAACCTATCATCCGCTGCTTTTATTGTCTGATTATCATCTTTCGCTATTCCTTCCTAGTCCGTGCCTTCCACATAGCATAATAGTATCTACATCTACACCACAAGCGACTGTAAACCTGAAGGCTTAGTAAGGAAAAAAGGAAATGCATTATGCTTATGACTCTCTTTAGTTCATTTGGAATGGGGCCACCCAAACCAATTGTTTTCTTACGTTTCTTCTTTCTTTCTTTCTTTCTTTCTTTACTCGTACTTCGAGCTGGAGATTGGAAGAACCCGTATGGGATGGTATAGCGGGTCGGACCTAACCTCTTATGGGCAACTAGGTCCCGTTCCCGATAAGGTAGGGGCATTTCCTAATTGTCAGACTAAGACCGCTACCAATCTGCCTCCCAACTCCATTTTCTTTTCATTCCTTTCCTTCGTCTTTTCTTATCATTTTAATTTCCTTACCATGCATGTGAGCACCACCCCGTGGAAGTACTTCCTACTTTGTTTCTATTACATGATGCGTGAACATACATTCTCAACCTAACATGATGCATGATGTTCAATAACACTAACATTCATAATAATCGAAGTGCGCATTTAAAACAATCGAAAGCACATATAAGGAAAGCAACATATAATAGATGGAAATAACTGCACACCACAGAAAACAAGTATAACATTAAATTAAAGCAGTGAATGAACAATAAACTAAACATGCTTAGGAAGATAAGATGATTATTCTAGTTCTTTAGTTATTTAGCCTAATTAATCTCGTAGTCCATTTACATGCTTCCTATGTTTGTATTTCCAAGCCATTATTCTAACATGCTCCTACATTGATTTCACGCTTTTATTATACTTAACTAATTATACTTGGTTTAGTAGAAAGTACATACTAAGGACATGTAATCATAATCGAGATCTTAGGCAATACTGAGAAAACAATATCAAAACAATTACAAAACATTCATTCATTTAGTCATTGAACCCTTAACTCATTCACGTTTACTTCGTTCTCTTTGTATCCTCTTTATCATTCTGTTCTTTAGAAAGTAAAACATCGATTATGTATTTGTAGTACGCATTGAATGAAAGTGAAAGCGCATATGAAGAAAGGTAAATAATACTTGCATTGAAAGTAAAGCAGCATTGAATCGAAACAGTGAATGCATACAAGTACGGCAAGCATGCAAGGAATTCATTAAATCTAACATGCTTAGTAGTTAAACATACTCACTAATTAATCATAGTTAATTAACATACTTACTAATTATGATTAACATGCTCGCTAGTATTCACGTTCAGTTAACTAGCCTAATTAATTATTATTACGTTATTAGCCTGCTCTTGCATGCTTAGATTACAGGATTAGTTAAATTACCCTAAACATCCTTGCTACTTAGTTCATTAATAATTAATCATGCTCATTAGGTTGCTAATTAATTACCATAATTGATTTTATACTCAAGGGTAGATTATTTCTTGCATTTAGTTAATTAACACGTTCATTTAGTTAGTTAATTAACATGCTTTAGTCACTTAATAGTTTAATATTAACCTAATTAATTACAACATGCTTAACTACTAATCTTTACATGCTCAATGATTGTTTAAAGTAACTACATGTTTAGATTTAGAAAATTTGTTGACATGCTCAATTACTTAACAATTAACTAACTTAATTAGAAATTAAACATGCTAGTTATATAAAGTTAAACATACTCAACTGTAAGTCACTATAGTTAGTTCAACATGCTCAGATCATTATTTTGATTCGTGATTTAACTCTAGTTCATTTACATGCTAACTGCTAATTACATAGAGGATTAACTAATTACCCTAATAAATTATCATGCTCATACAACTTACTTAACATTTAATCAGGTAAGAATAACAGAGAAACATAATGCGTAAGGAACGGAAAACAATACTACATAGCAAGTAAACATCCAAGATTAGCATAGAACTCTTAACTCTTCCATCGTTCATTTGCTCATTCTTCATCTATTAAACATTTTCCACAACCTTATCTAACCATAAAGGAATTATAATGGGGTATCCACACAGCACTAATAAATAATAGAGTTAGCCCTAACGAAACATCACATAGCAATGAAAACAAAGGAACAAAGTATCATTCAAGGAATATCACAAAGCAATAGGGAAATATCACCAGGAAAGAAAGCATCACAGAGCACTAAGAACAATACCATTCAAGGTGTTATTGCCTAAAACTAACTAATAGCAATAATCAGAAACCATTTCAAACACTATCAGTAAACATTCTAAGGCACCCAACATTCTTAACAACCAACAGTAAGCCATTCATTCGGGGAATACTTGCAACTAATTATTTAGCAGTTAAAAGTAGTTAACAACAATCACAGTAAACATTTCAAGACCCTACCGTAACTCACACACCCATACTTGTAGTGTAGGGCCTCAATGGCTAAAACACCCCTTAATCCTTACCTCAAAACTTTATCGCGTTTTGCATTAAATCGTCATCCTTCTCTTTTCTTTTTGATACATTCACAAATTAGTAACAATTACAGATTATTAACTAACTTGTTAACTCAACAATAGTTAACAAATCAATAACTTAAATCCAACCACCAACACCAGAAACCATTCCCACATATTCAACCCATAACAAAAACGTAGGTTATTATCCAACTTTACAATTTAACCATGCTTAATAGAATAATTCACGTTATAACTAATCTGAATTAAACTCTTAACTTCATTAGATGCAACAACAGATATAACCAATCTCTATAACAACCCAACAAAACAAAGATGCATCACCCAACTCGGAAGTCAAAAGCAGAACCGGAAGTTCCAAAACAGAGTCCAAACAATAACACAATAGATCTCAATTCCAACTTATCGAACAACATACAGATTTCTCCATCAATATGCAGTAATTAAATTACAGAGGAGGAATTGCTCACCCAAAGGACCCGAGGCTCCAGCAATCTGACCGGAGTCGTTCATCGCGAGTCCTCCTCAACCGAATACCACACTGCTGCCTTCCTTGCCCATCCTAGACTATCTCAAACCCAGATTCCCCTTCCAAGAAGAAAACAGGACTAACAATATCAGGGGATTGTTATCGGCATTTCCATCAAAATTCTTCCATCAATAACAACCAAACAGATTAAGGCATTTAGAATCACTAATCGGAATCTAAGAATTAGAAAAATGGAGCTTCACGGTTTAGTCCTTCGTCGTCCAGACTACTCTGTTTCGATGGACTCCCCTGGACAAAGGTTCACAATGGTTGGAAGCTCAAGCCTTGTCCACTCACAGCTCGTCGGCTTCCGCTTAAAATACTGAAGCATTCGTCCCTCACTGAAAATTGAAGGACGGACTTGGGTTGGAGCGGTCGACGTCACTTGAATGTTCCTGGAAACCCTTCATAGTCACGGCTCCTTTCTCTCAAGCGCGACAATCGTCGATCGCTCGCATGTCATCTGCCGGAATCACCAGCTTGTCTCGGTCAGCTCGTCTCTACCGTCAAAATACCGAGTCCAATTTTTGCGCTCGTCACCTCGTGATATGTCTCGGCCGAAGGGATTCGAGAATCCCTCTTCTCCCTTCCTTTTTCTCCAAAGAGGCGCACTCTTCCTCCCACGATCTCTCTCACGATCTCCCCCATTTCCCCTTTCTCTGGTCTCTCTCGAGTTTCTCTCGTTTCTCCCTCCCTCTCTTTTCTACTCTACAGATCCAAAATGGCTGGTGGCCAATCCTCCCCCATTAACAGATGCTTCAAACCAGACCAAACAACAGTGAACCGGATCGGTTTGACACTCTCCCATTTAATTTCCTTATTTTAAATTCTAATTAATTAATATTAAAATATATTTAAGTGTTAAATATTTGTATCGAATATTAACAAACCCAATTTTTAACTCCCAACTCATTCTAAACATTGTTTAAATATTATTAGAGGTCTAATTTAAATTTCTTAATTCTATTTTCTAAATTGATTTCTATTAATTAAACTGAAAATAAATTCTTTTAAATTAAACCTAATGGTTACGACTTTGGTGACACCCCGATAATATCCAATAAATCCAATTACCCCAAATTAATTTCCAATTATTCTTAATAAATCCCAATATAAAAGTCGGGGTGTTACAGGAAAGCCATGGGAGAAGGAAAAATTAGTGGGTTTGTTAATACTTCTCACGAATGGACATCTAATATATCTTGATTAAATATTTCAGTCTGACCTTCAGCTTGGAGTGATAGATTGAAATGGTGCTGGAGGAGATGAGGCGGCGTCATTAACGACGACACAGAGAGAGGAGACAACTTGAACAGCAATCTGAATGTGTTATGGTGGTATACATGGATTGCCAATGTGGAGGTCCTTACTGCTTACCTGGCATTAATAGGGGAGACATATTGGTGCTTACGTGGAATTAATTGGGGAAGAATACTAGTTAAATAAAAGGAGGAAGGAGAAACAGATAGGGGGGTGGAAGATGTGAAAACCCTTTTTGTTAAATTTATGTTTCCTTTTCTATTTTCTCTGTAAAAGCTCATTCTCCCTCTTCTTCTTCTTCCACTGTAATCCTTCTTTAGTTGCAGTAATCTTCAATGTTAATGGAATATAGCTTCATGAGAGATAATTTTTGGTCTCCTTTGTTGTCATCCGATCAGGTTGTTGTTCAACCACAACAGAAGCAGTGAAAAAATGGGGAGACGAAAGCACTTGGTTATGACCCACACAAGCTGACATGGAAGGGAAGACACAAACGATCCAAGAAGCACTAGAAGGTTACGGACATCCCATGTGATGTGGAAGATAGGATAGACGTCCTTTTCCTTGGGTTATGGACGTCCCATGTGATGTGGAAGACAGGACGGATGTCCCTTACTGATGAAGATACGAACGTCCCAAGTTGATGTGCTGAGGAAGTTATAGACGTCCCAGGTTGATGTGGAAAACAGGATGGACGTCCCCTACTGACGTGGAAGACAGTTAGAGCTGAAAGAAACTATAAATTCAGCCGAGAGGAGAAGGAAAGGCATGATGAAGAATTTGTTTCCTATTATTTCCTTTGTTTTTCCTTCTTCCTTCTCTTGCTGTATTTTTCTGGGTATTGAAGACTAGTTGTTCTTCCTCTTTTCTGATTACAATACAATATAATCTTCCACTCCATTACACTTTTGCCCCTGCAACCATAACAATTGGTATTAGAGCCACCGATCCTCCATGTCTGAGACACGCTCCAAATCCATAGAAGAGGTCGTTAAGTGTTTGGAAGGAAAGTTCAAGTCATTCAGTACCTCTCTGGCTGCGATATTTTCCCATTTGGAAAATTCCGATCAATAGCTCCAACTGTTGACAGCTCGCCAGGATCGGACAGATAGCTCATTTCTCAATCTGGAAAAGCTTATAATATCTAAACATGAGGCAGTCATGTCTGCCCTCCATCCCCCTGCGGCACCCATTCGTCAAGGCTTGTTTCTAAAGGCTAATGTTGCTTCCAACTCTGCTGCCCCGCAACAGACCCAACCAATGGAGGCTGTTCGTGTCGACATTCAATTCCAGCATCGAATGCCTTGACTAGATCTTCCTTCATTTCTAGGGACCAATCCTTGTGAATGAATTCGTAAGGCAAGTAAGTATTTCACCGTCCATCAGACCCCAGATCATATGCGCGTTAGCTTAGCTTAACTCTATATGAAAGACCAGGCAGATGTTTGGTATGATGGTTTTAGCACTCGTTTTTCCCATGCTACTTGGGACCAATTTTCTGAGGAATTGTCCAAAAGATTCACAGGAGTAGCCGCTGAAGGAATCGTTGAGACTTTTTGTAAAATTTTTCAGACGAGCTCAATGACAGAATATATAGACCGTTTTGAAACGCTTAAGGCTCTGGTTCATCCATCCCTACCATCCATGCAGACCAATATTTCATTGTTGTTTTCACTAGTGGCCTCAACGGTGAAGTCCAGGCTATGGTTAAGATCAGCCATCCCACTGCCTTGTCTCACGCCTTTGAGGTAGCTCTCCTCCAGGAAGGGGCAACTAAAGCTTTACAAAAAGGATCCAAACCAGGAAGATGGTTTAGTGCTTTCAAATGGCTAGATAGATCGGTTCAAAGCCTCCAACACCCAACCCTCCAGTTGATGATTCTTCCAAATATATTCAATCGTTTAAAAAAATCTCTCAGGCAGATTTACAGCTTAAAAGAAAAATGGGCATCTGCTACAAATGTGACGATAAGTATTTCCTAGGACATACATGCAAGAACCAATCACTTCAATTCATATTGGTCGATTCTCCTGATGAACCGAACCAATTTGAGCCACCAATTGAATGGGTTATTGCAGCAGAAACCTCTAAAGTCATGGAAGTCTCTCTCCACACACTATCAGGGCAGTCGTCTCACTCTACATTTTGCATTACCGAGTTGGTTTGACAGATGACCATCTCTATTTTAATAGACAGCGGCAGCACTAACAACTTCATTGATGAAGCGTTAGCAGCAAGATTGTGTTTGGCAATGGACCTCTCCTGTCGCCTTCTGGTGACTGTGTCCAACGATCATAAATTGTTAAGTGCTCCCCTTACTGATCCTCTCACCTAGAAAATTCATTCGGAGCTATTCACCTTTAATTTTTTAGCTCTTCAACTGGCCGAAAGCGATTTGATTCTAGACATCAACTGGATAAACCATGTTAGCCCCATTACCTTCGATCTTCCGAATGGGTTTCCCACAATCTTGTCGGGTGGTGGACATGTGACTCTCCCTCATAATATTTGCCTCTCTTTACTTGAGCCAGTGTCTGCCCAAGTTTTTGGTACATGGATCCAACACCAACAATACTACGTGGCAACCTAGCTGTCTGCCATTACAACCCAGACCATAGTTATTACTTCTCCTGCTCTTTAGCAAATCCTACTGGATTTTGAAGATATATTTAACTCTCTGCATGGTCTGCCCCTAGAATGCTCAGAAGATCACACCATTCCTTTAATCAATGATGTTCAGCCATTTAAGCTGCACCCCTACTACTGCCCCTTCACTCATAAGGCCGAGATAGAACGTCTCATGCGCAAAATGCTGAACGATGGCATTATCACTCTAAGTAATAGTCCCTTCACTTCCCCAGTTCTGTTGGTTAAAAAAAAAGATGGCCATTGGCATTTCTGTGTGGACTATAAGCAGTTGAACTCTTTGACTGTGAAAGGCAAATTTCCAATGTCGTTGATCGACAAGCTAATTGATGTGTTTCATGGCTCCACTGTCTTCTCCAAGATCGACCTGAGATCGGGGTACCACCAAATCCGGGTTCGACCTTCAAATTGTCACAAAATTGCATTCAGGGCATCACGGATTATATGAATTCAAAGTCATGCCTTTCGGCTTGACCAACGCACCGGCTACTTTCCAATCTCTAATGAACACCATATTTTAGCCGTACCTGTAGAAATTCATCCTTGTCTTTTTTTTACGACATCCTTATTTATAGCCGCGATATTCTATCTCATTGCTCTCACCTCTGCTAGGTACTCTTGCTTTTACGTCAACATTCTTTATTCGTTTTTGGCCAGTACAAAGTGGTTTATCTAGGCCATGTGATCTCTAAGTGGGTGTGGAGGCCGACCTTGACAAAATCGCAGCAATGGTACCCTGGCCTTCACCGTCTTCCCTTAGACATCTACGCAGATTCTTGGGCCTCACTGATTATTACCAAAAATTCATCCGCAGTTATGGTATGTTGGCTAAACCCCTCACGAATTTTCTTAAAAAGGATAAATTCCAATGGTCTAAGGAGGCAGAAGCTACTTTTTAGTCCTTGAAGTCCGCAATGACAAACTCCCCAGTCCTTGCATTACCAGATTTTTCTGCACAGTTTGTCATTGAGACCAACGCTTGCTATGGAGGTATGTGTGCTGTTTGAATGTAGAATCGTCATCCACTTGCCTTCATGAGCAAGTCTTTCAGTAATCGGTCTTTGGGAGCATCAATTTTTGAGAAAGAACTATTGGCTTTAGTTACTATAGTCCAATTGTGGCGTCATTACTTAGAGGGTAACGAATTTATCATCAAAACTGACCATAACTCTCTAGAGCAGAGGATTACCACCCCCCCCCCCCCCCCCCCCCTCCCCTCCCCTTTAGCCAAATGGTTAACCAAACTTTTAGGGCTCCGCTACTCTATCTAGACAAACAAGGTTGTCAAAACTCAGTGGCCGATGCTATTTCCAGGTTACATCCCTGCTCCAGTTTGTAATGCCACTTCTGTCGTTCAACCACAGTGGATCTGGGAGCTTATAAGCAGTTATGAAGGACACTCCTGGGTGAGTAATATCATCAGTGAAATTTTGCTAGCTAATCTTCTCGTTGGAGATTTCACTATTTAGGATTATATTCTTCATTATAAAGATAGAATTGTGTTAGGCTCTATAGGCTCTATACGACAGAAGCTTATTTAATCTATCTACGAGTCTTACGCAGGGGGCCACTTCAAAATTCAGGCCACTCTCCATCGTGCACGACAACATTTTTTCTGGCCTGGTATGTCCAAATCAACACGAACCTGGACCCTCGAATGTGACAATTGCCAACGTTGCAAACCCAAAAATTTGCCTTACCCAGGTCTTTTACAACCTCTGCCCATTCTGGCAAAACCATGGACACATATATCCATGGATTTTATTGAAGGTCTTCCGGTCTCCTATAAAGCTAATTGCATTCTTGTGATGGTCGTTTGTTTTACTAAGTATGGCCAATTTCTTTCACTGGTTCATCCATTCACTGCTGTTACAGTGGCTGATCTCTTTCTTGACCAGATTTACAAACTTCATGGCTTACCACAACACATAGTGACAGACAGGGATAAGATCTTCACATCCACGTTCTGGTGGTCCTTATTCCATTGCTTGGGTACTAAACTCAATCTGTCTTGGGCTTATCACCCCGAGTCGGACAGTCAGACGGAATGGTTAAACCAATGCATTGAGATGTATCTCCGATGTATGACCCATACTCACCCTTATCATTGGAGAAAGTGGCTTTCCTTGGCCAAATGATGGTATAATACCACTCTCTAATATGCTATCAAAATGACATCTTTTGAAGCAGTATATGGTTTTGCTCCCCCAATTCTAGCCCTCGGCCCGTATTAATAGACGAATATCGTGGCGATGGACGCCATCCTCATGGACCGTTTCCATATGGATCGACTTCTCAAACAAAATATCACGTAAACCCAGGCTTGTATGAAGCTTTATGGCGATCGCAATTGTTCGGAGCGAGAATTTGAGGTGGGCAACATGGTTTTTCTTAAGCTTTAGCCGTTCCGACAACTATATGTGGTTGACTGTTCCAATCACAGTCCTAGGTACTTCGGCCCTTTTTTGGTCCTTACTCACATTGGCCAAGTTGCCTACGAACTAGAACTACCATCGTCAGCTAAAATCCACCCTATTTTTCATGTCTCATTGCTTAAAAAAAAGTTAGGTCTGACGTAGTTCCTCATGCTTCTCTACCAACCAAATTTCTACATCATTCTAACCGCTACCCTGAGGCACTTTTGTAGACCAGAGTAGTGAAACACGGGGATTTTCCTGTCACTCAATGGCTCATTCAGTTGGCTAACCAGCAACTTTCTGATGTCACTTGGGTCGATTCAGATGATATAATAGCTGAATTTCCAGATTTTCAACCTTAGGGTCAAGGTTCTCCAAGTAGGGGGGCTTTTTATGACCCACACAGGCTGACATGGAAGGGAAGAAGCAAAGAATCCAATAAGGAATAGAAGGTTATGGACGTCCCATGTGATGTGGAAGACAGGACAGACGTCCTTGTCCTAGGGTTACGGACGTCCCATGTGATGTGGAAGACAGGATGGACGTCCCCAGCTGATGAGGATATGAACGTCCCAGGTTGATGTGCAGATGATGTTATGGACATCCCAAGTTGATGTGGAAGATAGGGTAGACATCCCTTCTGATGTGGAAGATAGTTAGAGCTGAGAGAAACTATAAATTCAGCCGAGAGGATAAGGAAAGGCATGATGAAGAATTTGTTTCCTGTTATTTCCTTTGTTTTTCCTTCTTCCTTCTCTTGCTATATTTTTCTGGGTATTGAAGACTGGTTGTTTTTCCACTTTTCTGATTACAATACCAAATAATCTTCCACTCCATTTCACTTTTGCCCCTGCAACCATAACACACTTCGTCTTCCTCAGCCTTCCATAGCCCTTTCCTTCTCCTCTTTGTGTGTCCAGGTTTCTTCGCAAAAAAAAAGGATTATTATGCCCTAAGTTGGTTTGACGCGACGAACTAATGGCATAATGCTTAGTATATAAACCTGTTTTAACAAGTAAACTAGTTTAATTTTGAAACATACACAAAACATGTTCAATTTAACAGCAATGGCGAGTTTGATAACGCAAGAACTTTTAGCACTCTCACATTTAAGAATTATTTTAGATTTTAGTTAAAAAAATTGACAATTTTATTTGGTTCAAAAAACAAAATAAAAAAGTTACCTTTTTATATTACAAAAATTATTCTATCTTTACAAAAAACATGTTAATTTTAATTAATAGAACACCAATTTAAACTAAATTAAAAACAAAAGAATTTAAGCCTTCTAAAATTCATATAAAACCTTCCTTAGCTTTGAGACACATAACATAGTTGAAGAAAAGTCTTATTCAACTTCTTCTCATCCTCTTTGTCTAACTATCTGACTTTCTTGCTTGATGTTATAGTAGTCTTATTTTTGTAACACTTAGAACTTAAATCGTCCAAGTTCTATAAACTTACATAAAAAAATACCTACTTCCCAAATCATGTTTCCATGTCAAACAATCAAGAGACCAAAATAACATATCCGAATCCATTGGTGAAATCCAAAGAGTAGCAAGTCGGGTACGAAATTCTTCCGTTTTTGCTAAGCACTTCACAAATATCTCTCTAGCAATGATGGAATCTTAAGGAGAATGAAAAAGTGTGATTAGAAAAAAGATTTAGAAGTTCTTGAATGGATAATTATCACTCTGTCAATCACAGAATATGTAATTAATTTTATGTATCCACACCCATATTATCCAATACACTCTTAAAACCAAACATATACAAGAATCTATCAGACTACCTGCTGAAACTTTGCACAAAAGAATATATAAAACATAAGTATGTGAAGGAGAAACATTAGGTGAATGAGGATTACTAGCAAAGGTAAAAGAATCATATTAAACAGAGTCATATGATGAATGAGGGGTGTTCACAACTCAATTTGGTTCTATGATAGAATCAAACCAAACCAATTGCTCTTAAGTTAATATTCTCGCACCTGTGGATTGGATGGGCATCACCAAATTTAGGACCTGATCGCAATAAAATATAGTTTTCTACTAACTAGTTGATATTTTACATGCCATAGTTTGTGATCTTGTAATGAGTTTATGAATTGGTAGCAAATAAGAATTGTCTCTAGCTATGAAGAAAATTTGTAGGATACTTTGAGGGATCCTAAACCCCCTTACTTGGTTTAATTTGAGAAAAATCACAACTTCAAAACCTTGCTAAGTTGAAGATAATTTTGATTTTATTCTTGACCAAAAGCTATTAACGTAACACCCGAGATTTTCACAAATAGTTTAATTTTGTAAATACGATAATTTAGAATTTAATAGATTAATATATTAATTGGAGAATTTTAATGAAGGATTTAAATTAGAAGAATTACTAAATAAGTATTGAAAATTATGAAAGTTAAAATAAAGGAATAAAAATATTAGAATTATTAAATAATTATAAAATTTGAAAAAATAAAATGAAGGAGTTAGAAATTATTATATAGTTATGGAATTAGGAAAGATTAAATAATAAAGGTTATTTTATAGATATTAAATAAAATAGGAATTATTGAAGAATTAGAAAAAAATAAAATAAAATAATTAGTAAAGAATATTTCTATTTATGGTAAAATTTAAATTGTTAGTTTAATAATATGTGCATAAGTATTTAGGAAAAGATTTAAGTAATAGTTTAATAGTTTAATTCTTGAAATTGAGGAAAATAAGGGTAGAAGGGATCGAATGCAATAGGGACCGTCGGATGAGGCTTAGAAACGACTAATATTGTTTTGGATGGAAAAAGATTCTCCACGGAAGTGTTGGACGCCACTTGGACATAGATGGATGTTGAATTGTTTGATCAGTTTAGCAGAAGAAACGTAGATCATTAGATTAAGGGAAAGATGCTTCCGCATGAGTGTTTGATGCGTTTGAGTGTGGGAGTGTTCTATACCGTATGATTAGATTAGCAGGAGGAACGAGGAATGTTAGATTTTGAAAAAAACTTTTCTGCGGGAGCGTTTGGTGCCGCTTGGAAGCAGAAGAATGATGGGATGTTAGATCAGGTTTAGCGGAAGAAGTGAGAGCCTTTGAATTAGGAAAAGATTCATCTGCGAATCGGAAAGATGTTGTAACACTCCAACTTTTTATCAGAATTTAATAAATATAATTGGAGTATAATCTTGGGATTTTAGACTAATTGGATGATTATCGGGGTATTACCAATGACGTATTCGTAAGATTTAAGAATATAGGGAAAATTAAACTAATTAGGATAAATACTAATAAAATAAATATTAATTAAATCAAATTATAATATACATGTGATTAATTGGGTTAATATTTATGAGTGGGATTTGTTGTTAAATAACTGAATCGATTCAGCACTTCTCATTTCGTCTGGCCCTCGGCCATTTGACGAAATGAGAAAGGAAAATCTTAAGATTTAAATTTGATTATTAGGGATTTAAAAATGAAAAGGGAGTAAATTGTTTAAATGTGGTTAAAGAAAAACTAAGTGGGTATGTGGAAGGACATGAACTGGTTTTGCCCAAACTGGTTCACGCCCTTCTGAACCAGTTCACTAAGTGAACCGGTTGAAGGGAAAATAAGAATGGCTACTCAGCCATTCTTCGGGAGAAAGGGAACTAGAGTTCCCGAGGAAAGAAATCGCAAGAGACAGAGAGGCGATCGGCTACAGGAGAAGAACGACGGGGCGAAGGGAGGCGACGATGCGCTCGGATCCATTCTGGCAGACTCGGGTGCATGACGACCTGCGTGTGGCGAGCAGCTTCGGGCAGTGCGAGTCACTACTATGGTCGTGGGTCCCTGGCTCGCGGGTCTGAAGGTGAAGCGACTGAGGCTCGGCGACGGCGGACTAACGACGATGGAGCAGCGACGGCGAGGGGTTAATGAAGGGAACGAGCTGGACGACGTCTGGATGGCAGGGGAGCTCTCTAGAGTAGAGGACCGAGCCGTGAAGGGTGGAGTGGTGGCTGAGAGCTTCCTGGACTGTTGGTAATGAATTCTTCTCGGATTTTTTGGTTAACTTCTCGGCTATTTTGGTTAAAGGATTTCTGAATGAGTTAATCTATTGAGCTTCTATTATGTGGATGAGTTTGTCTATCTGTCATTGATTCTGTGAGAATAGTTTGTGTGCCCTGTTGTGATGGATAATATAAATCATCGGTCGTTAGAGCTATTGTCCTTATTTCTCCATGTGTAGCATGTGTATGTGTTGGAATTAGCATTCGCTTAATGGTTGCTAAGGAATGTCTCTGATGATGGCTTAAGGAGGAGTAAATGGAGTTCATGTTCTGTTACTTTGCTAATTTCTAACGTGTATGTATGATGCTAATTAATAAAGATTTAAGGTTTAGATTATGACAAAGTTGTTAAGTTGAGCATGTTGGAATCGCTAAGCGTTATGTTCCGCTTGGTGCAAAGGAGTACTTAAAATTTATGCAAGTTAGAATATGGATTACGCCATTGATAAGTTATGGGGTTTAATTGTGAAGGTATCGGGAAGAGACGAAGGATAGCGGTTGAGTGCTAACACGCAATAAAGGATTAAGGTAAGGGATTTGGGTTGTTTTGGCCATTGAGGCCCTACACCACAAGTATGGGTGGGTGAGTTAGTGTTGATATTAGCTTAATATTAGTTAAATGCATGTTAGCTTAATGTTAGTGAAGTTTATTGCTAGTTGTATGTTTTGTTAGTATGTTGTTGCCTTGATAATGTTGCTAATGCTCTGTAGAGTTAGAATGTTTACGATTCATTGTTAATTGTATGATTTCCTTTACTGCTAAGTGGTATTGTTAGCTATGATGGGTATTGTTAGTTATGATGAGAAATAGAGAATGAGAAAGTGAAGAGAGAAATGGGTGAGGATGAGATAAGCATGAACGTTCCTTTACAACTGTTGTTTATTTTCTTACCTATTGTTTGGTGTGAGTACGTCGATTAATTAGTTTAATCACTTAATTAGTTATTAAATAACGAAGCCAAGCATGTTCAACCTAACCAATAATTTATTTAACTAGGGTAATTAGCTTACGTAAGCATGTTTGCTAGAGATTCGATTCATAGTTGTTAATTACTTCAATAAGCATGTTAATTCTGATAATTACTTGTTGAGCATGTAAATTGACTAGTGAACTGTAGTGTGTAATTAGCATGTTGAATTTCATGTTTAATTGGTAGCATGTTAGTTAACTAGGTTAATTTAACTAAACGTGATTACTAGTTAAGCATGTTAAATAATTAGTATGTAAATTATAATTAATATGTTTACTTTAGTTTGCATGTTAAATCGACTAGGTCATGCCATGCCTAATTTACTAGTTTGCATGTATGACTAATTAACTAGTTGTAAGTAATACTTAACCTTGAATACGTTAGTATTAGCACGTTAATTAATTAACATTAAGCAGCATGTTAAAAATAATTAACTGAGTATGTTAATTAATCTAGCAAACACGTTTAGGATAATTTAACTAATCCTGTAATCTAAGCATGCAAGCCGGCTAATAACTTAATGATAATTAATAATGTTATCATGTTAATTAACTAGGCTAATTAACTGAACGTGAATACTAGCGAGCATGTTAATCATAATTAGCAAGTATGTCAATTATCTAAGATTAATTAGTGAGTATGTTAAATTACTAAGCATGTTAGATTTAATGAATTCCTTGCATGTTTGACGTACTTGTATGCATTCACTATTTCGATTCAATGCTGCTTTACTTTCAATGCAAGTATTATTTACTTTCTTCATATGCGCTTTCACTTTCATTCAATGCGCACTTCAAATATATAATCGATGTTTTACTTTTCTAAAGAATAGAATGATAAAGAGGACGAAAAGAGAACGAAGTAAACGTGAATGAGTTAAGGATTCAATGACTAAGTGAATCAATGTTTTGTAATTGCTTTGATATTGTCTTTTTGGTATTGCTTACGATCTCAATTACGACTTTGTGTCTTTAGCATGTTATTTCCCGATTAACCAAAGCATGATTAGTTAAACTAAAGCATGACTAGTTAAGTAGAACAAAAGCATGAAATCAACTAAGGAGCATGTCAATCGCCTAGGATAATTAAGTAGGATAATCACTGGGAATGATAAATGTAGGGAGCATGTAAATGGACTAGGAAGTTAACTAGGATAATTAGCATGTTAATTCCTGTAATTAATATTATGATTGTTTTCTGTTGTGCTTTGTTCCATTATTGGTAGTCTTCATTGTATTGCGTTTTAATTCCAGCTTTTCAAATACTTCCTTTATATGCGCATTTCTATTTTTGTTAATGTTATGTTAGAAGCATCATGCATCATGATAGACTAAGAATGTACGTTCATGCACCATGTTAATAGAAAGAATAGGACTCACGCGTGACTGAGGAAAATGTAAGAATGAATGGTAGGATAATAGGACGATGGGTCTAGTCTGGCAGCTAGTTGCCCCCAGGAGGTTAGTTTAGCCTGGCTGCTAGTTTGCCCACAGGAGACTAGTGACTAGCCTGGCAACAGTATGCCCAAAGGAGGTTAGTTGTAGTCTGACAGTAAGGTGCCCACAGGAGACTAATGACTAGCCTGACAGTAGTATGCCCAAAGGAGGTTAGTTATAGTCTAGCAGAAAGGTGCCCACAGGAGGCTACCCCAAGGAAAGAACAAACGACTAATAGGAAGTAGTAATAACGAAATGAATTGCTTAACAAAAAGGACTAAAGAGAGGCATTGCATAATTGCATTTCCCTTTTTCCTTACTAAGCGATTAGGCTCACGTATTGCTTGTGGTGTAGGTACAATGATGAACAGATAATAAGTAGATGATAAACACATAATGAAGCAGGGATAGATGATTTCACATGCACGAGACTCGGGGCTAGCCAGGCTATGAGTAAATTGAGAAACGGTTGTAATCGCATTAAGTTTTATTATATTGTATTATATTGTTAGATTTCTTTTAAACGATTTAAATACACTTCCTCCATGATTTACAAGGTTTATTTCATTACACTTCCGCAAGATTTTAAACAGATGGTCTTATTTTTATCATTTACACTTCCGCACATTTTATCAAAGGATTTTTTATAACGAGTTTGTTTTTTAAGAAAGAGTCAGTAGCGATCTGGTTAGACGTACTCTGATACGTTTTGGTTTTAAAAAGAAAGAAACTTCAAATTTAACGTATTTTCAAGGAGTTACAAAAATTTGGGTCGTTACAGATGTCAGTTGGGAGTGATAAATAAATAGGAACGTCGTCGTTTTAAGTTATTGCATGTTTAGAAGATAAGAATGGCATCATTTAGATTAGTAATACCTCGGTTAGCAGGGTGTTAGCAGAAGCTTTTGCTTTCACGAATGGATTGCTGTCTACAAATAGGTCTTAGACAAATTAAAACATCATCGTTGGGCTGAATGAGTTCACGGTTTGCGGGAGCATTAGCATCCGCAAATGGGTTTTAGCGATAGATTAGCACACGTGACTGTCAGTGAGCCTTCAGATTGTTGTTCTTGCAGAAGTGTTGGCTTCCGTAGCGGTGTTCATGTCTGCGGTTGCTTTGGCTATTGTAAATATGAGTTTTATTGCTGACGTGTGTGTTGGTAATTGGTCGAACACCTTGTTGTGGATATCCATTGCGGCTGGCTATGCGTCCACCGTAGCTTGGACAGTTTTTAAATGTAATAGTTTACAATTTCTTGTGAGCCACGATTTAATCCTCATACTGTTTAAGAAAGAATGGATTTAGGATGCGATTTTCATGGGATTTACTCCTACATGGTTCTCTGATTTCATGTCTTCAAATAAAAAAAAAGGGTTGAAACCTTGGTTACCCTAATAGCTGTGGGACGATGAAAGAAAGTGTTTAGTATGAATTGAGAACGATCAGGCCCTCATGAGGATATCCAGGTAAGTGATGTTTTGTATGTGCTTGGCCTTTGACCTACATCACAAAGATGCTAGGGTATTGTACATTTTGATGATTTATGTTGTCTATGATACCTAAGGGCTATTGTTCGAGAACATGTTATGTGATGCATAGTTCATGCTTATAGATTGGAGGTTTACCCAGTTGTTATGTAATAAATATGTTAACTAATATTATGTCGATCTAGGATTTGTTTACTACTTGATGTTACTGTCTATGTTATTGTTCATGATGTCTAAGGGCTGTTGATCGATAAAATGTATTGTTTGATGGATTTGTTGATAGAATGTGATGTCTTCATTGTGAGTTTTGAGGATATGGTTAATGTTATGCTTAGGATATATCCATTGTTATACTTAATTTATGCTGGCTATGATGTCTATGGGTTATTGATCTATGACATGTTAGGCGATGAGTGTGCCATGTTTATAGATTAAAGGTTTGACTAGTTATTATGTTATAAATATGATTATTGATATCATGATGGTTGAGGATATGTTTATTGCTTGATGTACTGTTTACGTGATTGATGAGGATGCCTATAGGATGTGGATTGAGGACTTGTTATCGTAAAGGATCGTTATGGGCGGGGTTCGAGTTGGCTGTCCTGCATGAGGTGGACCTAATGGTGTCACCTTCCCTTAGACTGATGACCCACAATGATCGAACTGTAAAGTTAAAGCAAAAAAAAAAGACTATTGACTGAAAAGACATGGTTTCTACATGCTGCATCTCATAGTCATGTTACATGTTGCATCTCATAGTCGTGTTACGTGTTGCACTTTATTGTTATGTTTATATTATACATCTCTTATTGAGCGTTAGACTCATAGATGAACTTTTTCATATAGGTAAGGACAAAGTTTTAAAGGACATGATGGTAGAAGTGATTGATAGCACAATTGAAGAGGGATTCTCATGGGCGAAGCTTGAGCCAAAGCGATGTTGAGCCGTTGGTGAGAATTAAAGGAAAATGGATCTTAATAATATAAACTCTTTATGTTAAGAAGTATATTCATTATTGTATAATTTAAATTGAAATATCTTTATAAATACTTATGTTTGTTTTAAAGAAAGATTTCAATACATTTAAGTTTAGGTAAGTTTTGTTAAGACTTTCGCTGTATGGTTTTGAAAAGGAAATTTAACTATAACTGAGTTTAACTAAGCATAGATTTTAAAAGAAAAATTATTTTAAAGACTTTCATTGTGTAGGTTTTTTAAAAGTATAATCTTTATGCATAACCTAGTTTTCTACTAACACAAAGTTTAAAAAAAAATGTTTAACACTATGGGGAGTTACAAATGGTATCAGAGCACCTGGGTAAAAATCGGTTCTCTACACTACTTGACAATGCAAGCCTCACACATGAGGATGGTTCTTCAACTGTAAGTATTGTTTAGTATTATTGTATATGATTGTCTAATTATTTATCCCTTTTTTATAAAATGTTTGAGGACTTGCTATTGGATAATATTTTCTTGTTTATAGTGATAAGATAATTGTATTCACTTCGTAAAAATAATTAATAAGCCTAAAAGTTGTAGAATACAAAGTTAGTTATAGTTTTCAGCGTTAAAATTTTGATAAAATTATTTGGAATGATAATGATATTGCTTTTCCCAAGTGATACCATACTAGGAAGTTATTACTGTTAAGAAGGATTGTGATAAAAGTGACAAGTGAGAGGTTGAAGGATATTGGGATGCTGGGGTTCCTAAGACATCAAAGGAAATAAATTAGTAATGACAAAGTTCGAGTATCGAAATTTGGATTGGCCTAACATATAAAGCGAAGCTAGGAGGCCATCTTAATATAATAATAATAATAATAATAATAATAATAATAATAATAATAAATAATATGAAGATTAGAATAATGGTTTTGTTGAAGTAAACTAGGAGTCTCGAAATTTATGAGATAAATTTGGCAGCAACGTTGAGATGATATGATCTTAGTGTAGTCGTAGATAACAAGGTAGTCGACGTTGTAGGATAACTTATGAGAAAATTAATGTTGTACCAAGCGATAGCATACTAGGGAGAAAATAAAAAGGGTATAAATTCATGAATATTAAGAAATAAGTAATTCTAAAACGTTTAAAATTAGTAATTTTCTGAAGACACTCTAAAAGTTTTTTTTTGTTAGGTTTAATTATATAGCATCGGAAAAGAAAGTCACCCTGTAAGATAGAAGTAAATATTTAAAATTTTGGAACATCTCTAGGAGTTAAAGACTAGCGAATTATTTAAAGGTAACAAGTTGTAGCTATTTGATAGGTTAACTTAAGACTTAGAAAGATTGGTAAGAGAATAAAAGCTACTTAGGATCAAAGGAAGTAATTAAGAGTATCGAATTGAGGATGTTAGAAAGTAGAAACTTGTGTAGATTTAAGCTTGATCCTTAGAAATTGTTTTGAGAGTTAATAAACTCTTAGCTAACCACACTATGAATAGGGATAATAACTCTATTAACCCTACATGTTACGTTCCTAGGTGCCCTTAGGAAGAATTTTGAATGTTACACATCCTTTAAACTTATTAGAAAAGAATGTTTTATATGTTATAAAATAATTAAAATTACTTGAAGATTTAATATGATCGGCTCTAGACTAATTGTAATACCCCCGATAATATTTTTCTCAGGTATACGACGTAATTAATCGTTAGAATAATTCGTATGTTACGTTGTGTGAAGGTACGTGTTAAATTAGGACATATTTATATGAGATAAATATTATGGGATAAGTAAAGTATAGAATTTGGATGAAAATGTGTGTTTGGGACAGTTTCGGACGCCAGAAAAAATCATGTATTGGGACTCGGATGCATGTGGACAAGGATTTGCATCCTGAAGCACATTGAACATCGTCCCCGAGTATGGGACGATATAGCATGGGATTTCGTGTAATGTCCCAACTTTTGTAACAGAATTAATTAAGGATAATTGAGAGATTTATTTGATGATAAATTTAATTGAGAAATATTTGGATAATAATCAAACATTTATTTAAGGAGAAATTAATTTAAAAAATCGAATCGAATAATTTAAATTGGACCGACAATTATCATCAAATAATATTCGGAGAAAAGAAAATTGGAATTGGGATGAAATTATTTAAAAGGAAGAGAAATGACGTAATTATTTAACAGAAGAAATGAAGAATTAATTATATTGAAGAAAAATTAATAGAAGGAAGGGTGAATGAGCTGAACCGGTTCAGGGCTGGTTTACAGAACAACTGAAAACAAAATGGGGGAAATTCATTTTGGCCTTCGGCCTTCCTTCGTTGGCGAGTAGAACAGAAGAGAGGAGAGGGAGATCGAGAGAGAAGAGAGGCGATCAGGAGCGGAAGGAGACGTCGCCGCGGGCTCGGGTACTTGCTGTCAGTCGTGTTGGCTACTGACAACAGTTGCGGGTGGCGCGACGAACGACGATCGCGAGGCTAGGGCACGATTTGAAAATGGAGCTACAATATCGCCGGTGGAGGTAAGTCGATGCTCTACGTTTTGTGTTCATCGCTTGACTTTCGGTTATGGGCGTTGGCAACGGCATTTTGGGCATTAGCAGAGGTGATTTGGCGAGGAGATTGGTGTGGAGGCAGGGCATCGGTCCAGGTCCGGGTGTGTTGGTCCATAATTGGACTGGTTTGTTCCAATTGCCCTGGCTGTCAAGATATGGATTTCCACATGGCTTTTAGTGGTTGGACCACTCTCCTTGAATTGTGAAATATTCCAGCCTTCTCTACCTATATAGGTATGGCAGTAGTGGGTGGATACGAAAGGTGATTATGTTCTCTGTGTGTGCATTAATCTGTGAGTGACAGTGAAGAAGTGCTGGAGATGGAGGAAATGGCCGAGTGTCTGGGAGGATGAAAGGAGAAAATGAAGGAAGAGAGGTTGGTAGCAACACTCTCGGGTCTACTGGTAAATGGACTTCCCTTGTTCCTTGATTTATTTTCTGGGTGATGGATATGTTACTAAGGCTGCTCTACTATGGGTTATTAAATTTGCTTGTTAAAGTGCACTAATGGTGCTTGAAATTGTTCTTGTTGTTGGACATTCATATATCCAGTAAACTGGATGGTCATTGTTGAAATTTGTATTATGCATTTCGGGTAACTGTTGATTACTGGATGTTATGCCTGGACATGGTTGTTGTTATCTGTTTGGATTATAATAGTGTGGGACGGTTCATGTTGTTTCTAACATTAATACTACTGGAACTTTTGCTGAGATGATGGTTAAGCTGTTGTTTGAATGAAACTTAGTTGCTTAAGTTTATCCTTTTGATAGCCTTGCTGATAGTTTCCTCTGTTACGGTTGGATTTGTCTTGAAGAATTATTGTTAGATGTAAGTTGTTAAGTTGGACTTTAGCTTATGCTACTAAATTGGTTTCCTGTGAATGTTATGTTGTTATTACATTGAGCTATAAATTAATGAAAGGTTTGGGAGATTTCGAATGGTTGAGATAAAGGGATCGTCTGGGGATGTGATGTGAGGTTGAGTTAGTTGCTCCTCCTCGTCAAGTTTAGACATCTCCAACGCCTTTCAAGATTAAGACAACAACAAACATAAATGGGGTCATTTGGGGATGTGAGGTTTAGTTGACTGCTCCTCCTCGTCAAGTTTAGAAATCTCCAACGCCTTTCAAGATTAAGACAACCATAAACATAAACGGGGTCGTATGGGATGTGAGATTGAGTTGGCTGCTCCTCCTCGTTAAGTTTAGACATCTCTAACGCCTTTCAAGATAAAGTACAGTAACAATCAAGTAAAGAAAGGAACAACAAAGTAAAGTCAAGATAAAACAAAGTTAAGATTAAGAAAACAGTAAAAGAAAATAAAAGAAAGAAAGAAGAGAAACAGAAACAGAAAACGAAAAGAGATTTAAAAGTTGCACGACATGTGCATCATACCTTTTATTTTATATCACTTACTGAGCATTAGGTTCATTAGTTAAGTGTTGCAATGTAGGTACACACACAGGTGAACAGACTAAGAGGCAGTCGATGAAGGATTTGCACGCGCGGATCTTGTGGCTCGTCAGGCTAAAAGGATTTAAAGAAAGATGGTTTGTAAAGGAGTTTTCTAAAGGACTTTATAAAGTAATTAAACTATATAATTGTTTTATTTAAAAAGGACTTCCGCTGTATTTTAACAAAATGTTTCAGAAAAAGATTTTATTACTTCTGCTGCAATTGATAAATGTTTTAAGTAAAAAGTTTTAATGATCGGGTTTTTATAAAGGAAAAATACACTAATGTTTTTATAAAAAGAAAAGTTTTAAATTTACACAATTTTTAAAATGCAATAAAAACTGGGTCGTTATATTTCGCGTCCCAATTCTCCTTTCAATACGAGGATTCGGACGATTACGGACGCACGCGAACGGTAGCGGTCATAGGAAATTCAACTCTGTTATGATTTTTGAACCTTTCAGATGCATACAAATGAGCATGGACGGCTGCGGATGGGAGGAATTTAAATCTGTCCAATTTCTAGTCAGTTTTGGACGCACGCAGACGTTGGATTCGGACGTCTTACCTCGTCCGAATGATAGTTTTGGATGATTGTGGACGAAGGCTAGGACAACTCCCTTTGTCCGGAAACAAGACTCTGCCTGGGATTTTGATGAATTCGGACGATCACGGACGAGGCTAGGATGCATGCCCTCGTCCAAAAATGCCCAGAATTACTAAAATTAGGGTTTTAAATAATACATTCCTTGTCATTTTGCCATTTAATTTCCACCCAGTAGATAAGAGGACGACTCCCCCATTCCTGGAAGCTGCCTTCCCCCATGCCTGGACCACGCCTCTCCTCCACAACAAGTATGGCCTTCCATCCCCTCCAGGTAAGCTCCACATTTGTACCATTCCCTGCTGTCTTAAGTTGTCTTCTCTTTCATTCTTCTTCATTTCTTCTTCCCCGTTCGTGAGTGATTGTGCTCTCTATGTGAGTGAATCCTCTAGAGAAAAGTGGTGAGTGTTCTGTAAGTTCTAGACTTTGTGTGAAGTGTGGGTTTCCTTCATGTGAAACGTGTGATGTGGGTGTGGATTTCGTGAAGTGTCCTGCCAGAGCTCCCTGTCTTTGGCTTTCTCCCTGTCCAGCTTGAGCTTCCTAGCTCCCTTAGGTAACTATCTCCTTCCCTGTTAATTAGTTTGAAGCATGTGAAGAATATTAGTTTAGAGCATGTTAAGGATATTAGTTTGAAGTATATTAAGGATAGTTATTCTGGACTTATTGTTGGACATAGGAATTGTTGAACTGATATTCTGAATCAATCTGTTGGATGACTGATTATATGTATGAACTGCCCTGTTCATTCGATTAAGTGTTCTATGGAACCTCTTTGTTGGAATGCTAGTGATAATTGGTTTAGCTTCTACCTTTATTTTTTTGTGAAGCATGAATATATTGGATTTAGCCCTGTTGTGTGAATGATAAGTTATTGCCTCTGTTAGATTTATGTTTCTAGATTTTATGAATGGAATGGTTAATCTTATGTGAATGTTGAATGTGTTATGTTTTTGGAAGTAGGAAGTTGGAAGTGTTATGATGTTGGAAATACACCTGTTAAGTTGCAGTCTTGCTAATATGCTCTATTGGTTTATATTTAAGCTAATAATTGGACAAAGACATGATAATAATTGGAAATGAATGTGGGGATTAATTATTAAGCTAAGTAGTAGTTAAGCAAACAATTCCCTTTAGAAAATTTTAGTAAGTAACGAGGAATTAAAATAGAAAAGACGTTAAGACTAATAAGTAGAGTAAATGATTCCATTAATGACTAGATGTTTCTAATTGTGAAGGTACAAAAAAAAAATAGCAATTAAGTGTGAACGCCTTAAGCAATCCAAGTAAGTGATATATGTGTGTTTTGGTCTTTGGATCCTACATCGCAAGAATAGGATATGCATGTTTCGTTGCTTACCGCTTTGTAAGCATGTCTACAGTCATTAATAGTGCGCTTCATTGTTTACCGTTTTTATAGCATGTTTATAGTTATTAATAGCACGTTTCGTTGTTTACTATTTTATAGCATGTCTACAATTTTATAGCACATTCTGTGAATCGCACATTGAATGTTTATTTATGCTTTGAGAAACTGTATGCTTTCACGAGCATCATGCATCACAATTTTCAAAAGAATATAAAAATGGATTTTATGCATGATTTTAGAAACAAATAATGAACGAATAATAAGCAATACAAAGTAAAGAAAAAGAATAAATAAATAACGAAAAGTAAAGTAAAGAAAAGAAAAAGGCAACGATATGATGTGAGGTCGTTTAAGTCCTTCGTGGGCACGATCGCTAGCGAGCTTTCGAATTATACCATCGTCGCTAGCAAGCTTTTGAACTATGCCATTGCTGCTCGTATCTATTGCAATGTCCCTGGATTATGCCGGGACATAACGACCAATGATTAGCTAGCTTTCGGATTATGTCATTGCTGCTATATTAGAGGTAAAAGATGAAAAGAACGGCCAATGGTTAGCTAGCTTTTGGATTATGTCATTGCTACTATACCGGAGGTCATAAGAGAAAATATAAATATAATGATGATTAAAACGTAAAAGATACGAAGATAAGAAAAAGATGAGAACAAAAACTACATAATGTTTTAAAGGGCACAACATAAGCATGTAGCATATTAGGTATTATCACTTACTAAGTCTTAGGCTTATAATTACTACTTGCGATGTAGATACAAGCACGAGAGAAACTGACGAAAAGATTAGGGAGCAGCTGATGAAGGATTTACAGGGATGAGACTTGTGGCTAGTTAGGTTAGCGAATGTAAAGAGAATTTGTAACATATAAAGTAACATTTTAATTAATTGTCTTTAAATGAACTATTTATCCTTCCGCTACGTTTTCAAAGAAAAAGTAATTTACGCTTCTGCTATGTTTTGAGAAAAGATCTTATAATTATAGTTTTCTATTGTTTATAACAATTTTGATAACAAGTTAAAGTAAAAGGGTTTTAATGGTCGGGTTATAAGAATAGCACTATGATAATATTTTTAAAAGGTTTTAATGAAGATTTTAGTCATTTTACAAAAGTTTTAAATTTTACGTATTTGTAAAAGCAAATGAATACCCGAGTCGTTACACTAATGAAGTGGCAAATTTGAGGAGAAAATATAGCATTTTTAGGTTTACCATTTACATATGACAAATTTTGAAGATCAAATTTATTTAAGGGGGAAGGAATGTAACACCCAGGATTTTCACAAATAGTTTAATTATACAAATACGACAATTTAGAATTTAATAAATGAATATATTAATTGGAGAATTTTAATGAAGATTTAAAATTGAATAATTAGTAAATAAGTATTGGAAATTAAGAAAGTTAAGCTAAAGGAATAGAAATACTAGAATTATAAAACAATTATGAAATTTAGAAAGATAAAATGGAGTTAGAAATTATTATATAGTTATGGAATTATGAAAAATTAAATAGTGTAATTTATTTTATAGATAATAAAATAAAATAGAAATTATTGAAGAATTATGAAAAAATATAATAGAATTAGTAAAGACTATTCATGGTTAAGGTAAAATTTAAATTGTTAGTTTAATAATATATAAAGAAGAATTTAGGAAAATATTTAAATAATAGTTTAATAGTTTAATTCTAGAAATTAAGGGACATAAGGATAGGAGGGATAGGATGCAACAGAGAGCATCAGATGAGGCTTAGGAATGGTTGAGATCATTTTAGATGGAGAAAGATTCTCCACGGAAGTGTTGGACGCCGCTTGGATGCAAATGGACGTTGAACCGTTAGATCGGTTTAGCTGAAGAAACGTGGATCGTTGGATTAAGGAAAATATGCTTCCGTGGGAGTGTTTGATGTGTTTGAGTGTGGGAGTATTTTGGACCGTAGGATTAGATTAGCTAGAGGAACGAAGACCGTTAGATTTCATAAAGATTTTTCCATGGGAGCATTTGGTGATGCTCAGAAGTGGAAGAATGATGGGTCGTTGATCATGTTTAGTGAAAGAAGTGAGAGCCGTTGGATTAGGAAAAGATTCTTCCACAAATGGGAAAGATGTCGTTTGAGAGCGTTAAGTAAATTGGAATGTTGTTGTTTCAGGTTATTGTGTGTTTAGAAGATAAGAACGACGTCATTTAGATTAGTAATGTCTCGGTTAGCACTGTGTTAGCGGAAGCGTTTGCTTTTGCGGATGGATTGGTGTCCACAAATAGGTCTTAGACGACGTGAAACGTCATTGTTAGGCTTAATGAGTTTACAGTCCATGGGAGCGTTAGCATCCATAGATGGGTTTAGCGATAGACTAGCACACGTGGCTATCCAGGAGCCTTTAGATTGGGGTTTCCGCTGAAGCGTTGGTTTTCATGACAGTGTTCACGTCTGCGGGTGCTTTGGCGATCGCGAATATGAGTTTCATGCCTGACATGTTTGTTGGCCATTAGTCAAGTCGCTTGTTGCGGAAGTCTGCAGCGAATATGTAAAGCACAGGACGTTGTCGTTTCGATCAAAGGATCTGTGAAGAAAAGTGAATATTGCGAGAGTGTAGACGTCTGCAAAAGGGAACACATCTGTAAATCGAAAGACATCGTCATTTTCATTAAAGGATCTGTGATCAACAGTGAATATTGAGGGAGTGTAAGCATCTGTGGTAAGAAACGCATCCACAAAATGAAGGATGTCTTCGTTCTGTGATCAAGGGGCATTCGTCCTCACCCAAGTCACGACTATAAAAGGAAAGATTAATAAAGAACCCTATCTAGTGTTTCCCTTGAAGTCTATGTAAACTTGTCTTTACTCTTAAGTGACCTCTGGAAAACTAGGCGTGGACATGAAGGGAACTATGGAGTGAGTGAATTTCACTAAAAAAACCCTAGGTAAGTAGAGTTGTATGTGTTTGACCTTCGAATTTACAACACAAGGTGCTAAGGTGAAGTTATATATTGTATATTTGCTTGATGATTGTTATTGTGTGACTAATATGAGGTTAGTATCAACTCTCTACTGTTTGATATTATATTGTTCATTTGATAATATGGGTTGAGGATATGTAGATATGTTGTTTTAATATATTTTGTGATGATTATATATATTGTTTTAATGATAATGTGGATTGAGGATCTATTGATTGGTTTGATATACATACTGTTAGATGATGTTTTCTATTTTAGTACAGTGATGATGATTCGAGGATGTGTTGTACGTTATGTGTTGGACGTTTTGCAGGTAAGAAAGATAAAAGAAGAAAAAAATACATAAATAGGTTTGGAGGACAGACTGTTCCAAAAGAATGGACCTGTGGGTACATAAGCCTGTTAGTTTATTCTCGATTGATGTCAGATAGACTAACCTATGCAACCAATTGAAGAACATGTGAATGTTGAAAAAAGGAGAGATGATAGCTCATTGGCAGTGGCTAAACAAAAAGAAGAGTTGTTAGAGGAAATTATATTTCCCAAGAAGGAACATTGCTTATGTTGGACTCTCGGTGGAAAGAACAAGATAGTTCAGAAGAACAAATATCTAAGGTTACACATAAAGAGAGTAATGATACTTCCTTGACACTTAGTCACGAAGAAGAAGAAGAATTGAGTACCCAACTTGTCTGTCCACCAGTTGTCCTTGTAAGTCATATGAACTCAGAGTTGGAGCCAATTGTTAAAGAGAAAGAGCTACATGAGGAGTCATTCCTCATGATGATTGAAAGGTTTCTGCCACTCCAAACCTGCAAAGACAAATTTCATGGGGAACTGAATTTAAAAATTTGACATGCAATCCAAGAAAGGTACATCGTGTTAAATTCTTTAATCGCTTGGGTTTTTAGAATTAGATGGATGAAAATTATTGATGATGTTGAATCTGTTATACCATTTTGAATTGGCAATATTGTTATTGTGGCTAATGTTGATCACTCTATATAATGAAATTTCAATTGGGGTTGGCAACTTTAGCATGCCCAGTGGTATAATTATAGACATATAGCTAATCAAAGAGCATCATGACGCTGAACTTGATAGCCATGTTGTTGATAAAACAACTACTTATGTTTGGAGAAAATCTCTTAGTTTCATTGAAATGAGCACTAATTTGAATCATTGGAAAGTCAATCTGGATGTTTTGACTGAGAATTATTTTGACTCTATTTTACTACTATAGTGTGATATTGTTTCTAACTATCATGAATCCACCCTCACTGAGCATTCTAGGCAAAGAATATTATGGCAGTGTGAACGAGAGATATTGAATCATTTTGAAAGTAATTTCCAATCATTTGATCCTAGTGGAAAGCTTATAAAGCCAGCACTAGTTAGTGGGGGCCAATCACTTCAAAATCTACTGCTCTCACTACTCTCCAAAAGAAAAGAAGAACTCCAAGGAAGACATGGAAGATGGGATGAGTCACTGAATGATACTTTTTATATGATCTTTTACAAGAAGGGAGAAACAAGGCAAGGTACCACTGCTATGTCAAAGCGACATGGACAACCTGATATGATAGAGTTGACTCATGGTGTGAACAATCTTTTCCCATTCGATCAGGGTGGCAAACATGGAAAGAAGATAAAGGTGGAAGGCTCCGTGGATTTGAGGTCAAATTCTTTTCAACCCCAAGAGAATTATGAACCACAGACTCTCCCCAAATTTTTTTTTTAATTCTATGTTATGTTATTTTATTTAATTTTGTATTAGTTTAAATGTTGTTGAGATTATTTCAACTAGGAGTTCTAGCCATGATGTTTTTGTTTATTTAGAGGGTTATTTTTGTACTTTAAGCGATTAGGACTTAAACCTAATTTGTGATGGTATTTATAACTCACTTAGGGCATTTGTACGAGGGAGATTTTGACATTTGAAATCATGTTTTTGAATTTGGAGAGGTTCCTTTTTCTATCTTCAGTGTGTTCATCTGTTGTTTGTGGTGTGATATCACATTAAGATTATTTTCAAGAGTTGAGTGATCTTTCTTATCTTTGAATCCATGTTCTTCTTCTTATATTTGAAGTAGATCACATGAAGTGGTGCTTAACTTTCAAGGAAAATCAAATTGATGGAGGTTTCCTTGAAGAATGTCCAATTGAATATCCAAGTTGCGATTTCTTGACATCTTCGGACCAGCTGAGTTCAAACATGCATTTTTCCTTCATCTTGACAAATTTCATTGCCATTTTTGGAGGAGCTGATCCTCACTCATAAAGGAGAATTCTGTCCCAAAATCATGAAAAGAAGCCTCAAATTGATTGAGTTGTGCAAATCCCAAATTTAGTCAAATTCCTTCTTTATTGGTGCAGCAACAATCTTAGAGTTTCCATATTTGCGCACTTGTTGTGCATCATTAGGAGGTGCAGTGAAGTGTCCAATTTGAAGTGTTCCTTGGTTTGTTTTTATCTTCCATGTTCATCGTGGCATCATTCTGTCCTTAGAGTAAGGTTCAATTGTAAAGTTGAGTTGTTGTTTTTGTGATTGTCAATCATCGGCGAGCAAAGTAGCATCTTTGTGTATTTCTTTAAATTGTTGTTCTCCACAGAAGCATTTACTATTGTGGATACCCAGGCCATATCGCCAACCGTCCACAAGTCTCTTTCCTTTTGCGGACACCCTATCAGCCATCCACGTGTCTCTTTCCTTTTGTAGACACCCTCTCAGCTTTCGATTCCTTTTGCTCCAATGACATCATTTACTTCAACTGGGAATCTTCTTCTCCGTGAACGCCAAAGATTCTCATCCAAAGAACGTCCTTCTTTCCACACGATCCATTGAACAACTGAGTCGTTCTCATTAAAACTGCATGTATCGAACACGTGACTCCTTTCTTATCCACGAATGCTCACTCTGTCACAGACACCAGGTGCATCCTCCCCAATCGTCCATGTGTCTCAGCCTTTATTCAGACACTGTTTCAACCGTCTGATTCCTTTCCACTAGAGCCTTCATATCTGCAAAAACCTCATTCTTCTCTCACTTTGGATATCCTTCCTCATCGTATGGCCCTCCTTCCTTATTTGCCTTGATCCAACGACCATTATACTTTCCGACAGATCCCTATTCATATCAGATGTCCGACTCACACAATTCCTAATATCCGCTCCTCACACTGAATCATCTAGTCGTTCATCTCCGTTTTTAGCTGCCCTTGATCAAATCCAATGACCATTATCTTTCACCCTTGCCCCTTGTCTACCTGCACCTCTAGTAGCCTCCCTCATCCTTTGACCCACCTTTCGTCCACCCCCTCACTTTAAAACGCTGTTCTTATTTCCCTAGATCCATTTTCTTCACTCGATCTTCACCCAAATAGTTGTTCCCTTTATTCCCATGACCACTCCTCCGTGAGAGCTTCCCGTGGTGCATCACAACCACTGAAGTATTTTCACTAGCAACTTAACCACTTAACTATGGAAAATAGATGCAACAAACATTGTTGTCACATTTGCCATTAAACATTTAAATTTCGTTCAGAAGTGGAACGCTATATGTTCTTATGAGGAACTTCAGTACTAAATATAAAGCTTCTAGTTTGTTGTTCCTCCACATAACGTGACACTTTCCTTCATGAAAAGTATGATGTTCCTCCATTAAACATTCACTTTCCTCTGCGGAACGTCATTATGAATAAACATTTTCCCTTATCTGTCGTTCCCTCATGCAAAACATCATACTTTTCCTCGCGGAATGACATCATTCCAAGGTGGCAAGACATTGTTCCTCTTCTTTATATAAATTCACGCTATACTCAGATCTATTACCTCAGAGATTATCAAACCCTAGAGCTTTTAGAAAGTTGAAGTGTACTGCATCTAGATGAAGTTGAAGAGTTAATAATTGTTTCTCCCAATGGCGTTTGGGCGTGATCAGGAATTCGTTAACTGCCCATTAGAAGTGGAGCTCATGCTGACAGTCTTGGCACATGATGTTTGTGCATTCGGAGATGAAACTACTATAATGGTGCATTCCATCTCTGTAACTTTAGGCAAGGAGGATCTCTGTTCATTGTACGAATCCAATGACAAAGACATGGGCAATAGTAGGCCTCAACAACCACCACAAGCTGAATGTTCTTTCGTTGGCATGTGTCTGGGAAAGAAGTATAGTTCTTTAAACCAAATTAGAGAAGAAATCATGGATCATTCGGTGAAGAATGGGTACGAGATAAAATTCACTCATAGTGACTCTCATCAGTTGAGGGATGCCTGCTAGGAAGAATACACGCCTAAAAAATGTAAGGTCAACTGACGTTTCAAATAAAGAGTTATAACGACGTTTACACTTGCTCAAGCAAGATGAAAAGTTATCATATCTCTTCCAAATGAGTGGCAGCACATTAGTTGGGCAGATTCAAAAGTGATACCGACTGGGAGCTTCCTTCCATAATTGAGATAATCAAGAAGAATTTTAATGTGAACATTATACCCAGCCTTGCCAAAAAGGAAAGAAATACAACCTGAAAACTGAATGAAGAGAATGACAATGAGCAATACAACCTCATATGGTCGGATGACGAGGAGATTCAGAGGTCTAATCTTGGAAGCTCGCTGCGTGTTTAGTTAGAGAGGATTGATCTTTGACACAATTCCATATTTAAAAGAATGTACATCTATTTGGCTGTAACTAAGATAAGGTTGTTGAGTAGTGGTAGACCTATAATTTGATTAGATGGTTACCACTTAAAGGGATCGTGTCCGAGCTAGTTGCTCACTACTGTCAGCATTGACGAAAATGATGGAATTTATCCAATTGTTGTAGCAGTGGTTGAAGCATAATGTAGGGATTCTTGGAGTTGGATTTGGAATTGTTGTTTGTGGATCTAAACACCTCGTCCAACAATGGGAGAACAGTCATTTTCAATTGACAAAAGGTATGGTTGATTGCTTTTGGAATATATGTTTATGTTAGGCATTGTGTTCGAATATTTGACTCAGGCTGTTAATTTTTGTAGGCTCTAGTGCTAGCTGTTAGAGAGTTTACAAGGTCAGCGAAACATCGTTTTTACATCCAAAACCTGTATACAAACTTCCAAAAACAATTTAAAGGCAAGTTGTTCAAGGATGCAATGTGGGGTGCTTCTAAAGCCACAACATCACCACACTTTAAGAGGGAGATGAAAAAGATATTTTTGCTTGATCAATTAGCACACGCATATCTACGAGGAATATATGTGAGATTTTGGTCCAAACATGCCTTCAACTCGATCCTAAAGTGCAACATAAGCCTGCGCAACTTGAGCAAGTCCTTCAATGCCTACATCCTACTAGCCCGGGAAAAACTGATTCTTAGTATGTTTGAAATTATAAGAAAATGCATCATGTGTATGATAGTTAAAAAACACAAAAAGATAGCGCAGTCGATGGACCTTTTGTGTCCACAGATCAAGAATTAGATTGCCGAACTACAACTTGTAGGTCAAAATTGGAGTCCTATTTTTGCATGCACTGGCCAATTTGAGGTGAGCAACGATAAAGAATAGTACTTTGTTGATTTGGACAGGCGTACTTATAACTATTACCGGTGAGAGTTGACTGGCATCACGTGTGTGCATGTAATCTCGTATATGCATTTTATGAGGTGGTCTCCCGAGGAATTTGTGCATGAGTGCTACCACCAAGAAACATACATGAGGATGTATTCCCACTTTTTCCACCCAATCACTAGACAAATTAGGTGGCTTGCGACGAATCTTGATCCAATTATGTCATTGCCATTTAAGAGATGTCCCAGAAGGCTGTGAAAAGAAAGAATAAGGGATGTTGATAAGGCTCCATGCCGGATTGTGCTACCCAAGAGACACTCAACATGACATGTGGTTGGTGTGGAGGTGTGAGACACAATTCCTGCACGAGTCAAGGTGGATGCCTAGACACCAATGAGTCAAATGCAAGTGGTAGTCATAGGTCTAGAGGCAGAGGAGGCAGAGGTAGGAGAGAAAGCTTGCATGACACATTTATGGGTTTCACAATTCTTGAAATAATTCTCAAGAAGCAGGTGAGCACATTATTACATTTACATTTTCATGCGTTATTTTAACTATCCTAATTTTATTTGCAATGTGTTATGCAGGAGTATGCTGCACAAGGTCCACAAACACAAATGAATACAAATGTGCGCCTTCACATTGATTAGATTGTTGTAATGTACATGTACATTATGTAGGATTGATATACGCCTATAGAGGGAGGGGGGTTAATATAGCGTTTCTAATATTTTCGTGCAATATTTTGATCTCTAATAACCCTAAGTGATTTAATGCATATAATTAAAATATCAATAACAAATATATGCAATAATGTAAAGAGTAAGGGTTAGAGAAGTGCACACAATATTTGTTTACACGGTTCGGCAAACTCGCCTACGTCCGCGCTCCAAGTTCCACTTGGAGATACACTAAGCAATTGGCTTACGGGTGCCAATAAAACCATTTACAAATTGACTCTTAATTGGGGCGTCACCCTTGACTAATTCTAAGGTCGTCAACCTTTGACTCTATGGGGCGTCACCCTAAATTTGACTATTGCGGGGCATCACCCAATGTTTGACTATTGAGGGGGCGCCACCAAATTATTGAACTTACAAGCGTTCAATCAAGCCTATCAACGTTTCGAGTGTTTTGATGAATTCTTAGGGAATCATACTATAATGGAGTATGGAAATTAATGTGCAATCTATCTAATCCAAATTCTCCCAAATATAACTCGCAAGTTTATGTGTTTAGGAGAATTGGATTTACAATATCAAAAGCTCACAGTGATTGAATCGTGTATAAAAATGGGCAGAGCTTCACCACGATTCTCGGTTCGGTGTGGAGAGCTTGGAGTGAACTTGTATTTATATAGACTTTGATTTTTCGGACGACCTAATCTGTTTTCGGACGTCCGCATGTAGCCGTTGGAAAATAGTCGTTGAAATCCGTCAGTTGAAAATCTGTCCATTGGAAAAATCTAGACTTTTCGGACATGGTGTCCTCGTCCGAAATCATCGACTATCATCCGAAAAGTCACCCATAAAACAGATTCAAAACTAGGTCGTCCGCGTGCATCCTCGTGCGTCCGAAAACTCCAGACTGAGTTTTCGGATGCATTCCTGCATCGTGACTGCCATCCTCATCATCCGAAATCTTTGAACTGCACTGTGACATAATTGACCCTGAACTTTTGCTGACAGATTTGACCCTGAACTTTTAATGACAAATTTGACCCTGAACTTTCAATTGGGCTAGACAGTTTTTGGATGACTCGCCCCTCGTCCGTGCTCGTCCAAAAAGTCCGGAAACCAATTTTGGGACGCCACTCCTCATTCGTGATCCGTCAAGCCTCATTCCAAAATAAACCCTGTACTATGCTGAGTCCCAAAATGATATGCTCACTACATGGACTCAAGTAAACTTGTTAGCACATTAATAATACCCATTTAGAAGGTATTGTCAATATACACAGATATAAATATTATTGTAAAACGTTAAGAACAATATCCAAAAAATACAAAATATAATTAATAAAACATTAAATACGCTATCAATAAAAACCCAATTAACCAACTTCTTATTTTTATCAAATTAAATCATTTAGTCATCATCAAAATAAAACTAAGCCTAACAAAACGACTAACAATCTCCCCCTTTTCGATAATAACAAAATCCAATAAGTAGGTTATCCTAAAACTAAGCATGTGTTTATAAATATTGCATATTAGATTTACACTTTTTAAGTTATGCAATTTATCAAACACTTAATCCATGCAACATGCTATACAACTCCCCCTAAAATATACTTACAACTTGATCAAATTTCTTCCCTTAACATATATCATAACTTACGTCTTTCTCCCCCTTTTTGTCATAATCAAAAAGAAATCCAAGGGGACGGGAGTCCTAATACAATCAAGAAATGTTATCTAAATAAGACTATCAAAAGATCCATCTAAGAAATTCTCCCACTTGAACATTAACAACATGTGGAAATGAAGGATCTGAAAGACAATCTCAAGAATAGTTTCACCAACTAATTCTACCAAAAACAAATTTCTCCCCCTTAATCAAAGAGTCTATCCAAGAAATCAACCAAAGGAGGGAATCAAGCATAAATTGTAACGACTGAGTTTTTATTTACTTTAAAATCGCGTGAAATTTAAAAATTTTTTCTTTTATAAAAATATAGTATTCTTTTTTTTTATAAAAACACGAGCGTTAAAACTCCTTACGTAAAACATTTATCAATTGTAGAAAAAGTAATAAAATAATTTTCATAAAACGCAGCGGAATCAAAACAAAGCATTAAAGAATAGTAATTAATTTACAAACCATTTTTACAATTGAATTCCCTTTTTAAAACTCTTTAGCACAACTAGCCACAAGATCCACTCGTGTAAATCCTTCATCAACTGTCTTTGACCTGTTCACCTGTTCCTCGTACGATACCTACATCACAAAACCTAAACTAATGAGCCTAACGCTTAGTAAGTGATATAAGAAAAATAAACACAGATATGATGCATGATCATGCGATGCATTACAAAGGAGAACCGTATCTCGTCTGTCAACCGGGGCGATGGATAAGTCTAGGCCTCCTGGCTTAACCATATTTTCGACAAGAAAACACACCAATTGGGGTGTCGCCACGAGTCATACCCATTCACTTTTGTTGAAGACATTGGGGATTTCAGAACAAGAGAATTGAGAATCTTATGATTCCCGTGGCTTAACCGTACCTCACTACCCCCTAATTGGGAGTAGGTACTCCAATAGGGGTGTCACCACATGAACCATTCCCAATCCTCCCGAACCCCCACATGCCAATTTACATATATTAGGTATGTCATGCAATATGCCTATGAATACCTACAGTCCTATATGATCGTACAAATGTCTAATAAACATATCATTAAAAGAACACACAACATGTAATCCTAATTCTTGCGATGTAGGGTCTGAAGACCAAAACACAGTAAGTGTCAACTTACTTGGAGTCCGAAATGCAATTAGCCCATAATCGTCATTCTCTTTTCTTTTAATACCTTCACAATTTAGAATCAGTTATTACTAAAATCATTTAATCTATTTATTAACTTACCAATTAATTTCCACATCTAATTCTAATTATTTATATGCTTTAAACCAATTAATATCTGATGTGCCCCGAGGACCCGTCACTTGAGCCCGAGCCAAGGGCTCATTTATTTTCTAACCTTTTTATTTATTTTGTAGGTTTTTGAATCCAAATAAACAAGGAGGAGTGGGCATTTGGACTAATGGAGATCTTGAATTCTTTTGGAGGAAATTGTGGGTTTTCCAATTCCGCCTAAAATCTGACCCTCGGCTATTCAAGGGCAATTTGGACCATTAATACGACTTCCTTTCCATTTTAATTCTTCATACCAAATGTAGCCAACATCCATACCTTTCCAACAAGCTATTGGACGTTATATTTGGTTATCTTTTGCTATGTCAAATATTTCTTTTACAGAGACTAATTTCCCAAACTCGGACTTATTGTTTATGTTTTATTATTTAGGGTTCTTTTATTAATTTTCTGCTAGGGTATTTTGGTCTTTGACCTATTTTGTAAACCTTAGGGTTTAATACCCCTTCTTGCTGATGAAAGACCAGTTTTTGAAGAATAGAATTTTGAAGAGCTAAGCTCCTCCAAAACCGCGGCCAACCCCTCCACAAGCGCCGATTCTCATCCATCCCTTGCAAGGGTCCTCTTGAAGATTCTCATCCTTGCTAACCCGGGTTATTGCCTCTTCCATTCCTCTTTTTCGTAAGGGGTGAATGTTGTGTGGAGGTAAGAGAATTTTTCCCCATTGGAGATAGTTGGTTTCGGCCAACCCAAAGAGACGCCCTCTCACTTAGGAGGTGCTGCAACTCCCTTGGTGTTCCTTTCTTTATTCTGGTGCTACTATTGGATTTTGTTATTGATTGATGAACTATGGATATGTGGATCTGATATAGGTTGGTTGTTGGAGGTATTTTTGTGGAATTTATTGAATTTAAAGGTGATGAATTTCGGAATAGAGTGAACTGCTGAATCTGTGTTTTCATTATTGATTGTGTTATCGCTGATTGAGGCTTCTGTTTGGAGTATTTGCGTCGCTCTTTTCTGGTTAACGTCTTCTAGAGAATTGTTTGAGCTTGAGTAAGGGAGCTACTCTCCAAAATTGAACTTTATTCGATGTATGCATCTCGAGTTATGTCGTTTTGAGTAAACGTTGCTGAAACTGCCCTGTAAAAAAACAGTTTTTGGGTCATTGGTATTTAGAGCATAACTTCTGATCTAGAATGGTTTTCTTTATGGAATTTTGATACGAGTATTGTGGTTGTATTGAGGACAGCTCTACCAAGTTCCAGTTTGATCTCACGCACAAATTGAGAGTTAAGTTTGATTGATTGTTGCTGATTCAGTGAACTGTATTTTTCCCGAACAGATTTAACAAAGGTTCCCCATTTGTTTCTTGGAACCTGTCAATATCCCAATACAAAACAAAGAGAATGTAAAGACCAAGGCTGCAGTTAACAAGTTTATATATAGCATTAACACTTTCTTCACTTGTTATCTTCCAACATAACAAATTTATTTCCAAATGTTCCCACTTCTATCCAATATCCAACCCCCAACAATACAACACATATATAGTTAACAGATTATTCCTTCCAACAATTTCATTCAAAAATCCAACAGAGTATAAAACCAAAAGCTGTAACTAATAGATTATTTTCCAACAATATAATACTCTAACATCCAACAACAGGTTATAGCATTGTCTTTTAGCATTTCAGATAACTACAACAAAATCCAACTTAATAGCTTATCTGCTAGTAGCATAACCCAATCTAACATAGTGATGCATCTAGAGATTTCACATAACATTTAATCTAATCAATAGGGCAGTTCACAATCCATATATACACATCTCCTTTAATATGCTTCTGGTTAACACATCCAACAATATTGTCCCGTAAATATGAAAAGAGAGAAAACAGAACAACTCATTGCATAACTCCAAGATATTCAAAACATAATTCCAAATCTCAACAGCCGACAATGATAACATAATCAATTTCTAACTCATTCCCTTCTATTCATAATTCACAGTCATATTTCACTAAATAACATCCATTTTTACTACTCATGCTTAAGACAAAAACCCAAGTGTTGACTGTACAATCAGAAGTAAATAGATCCTTTGCTTCCCAGCAGCTTAGAGCAGCTTAGCATACACAGGACAGCCTCCAAGATCCAACAAAACAGAAACCAATGTATATCCACAATACTTTCGACTCCCAACGGTTCCTAAAGCATTAAAATCCATACCCCATATCAACTTGATCCTAGCAGTTGGAGGTCCCAATTTAACTAAATCACAATTTTCACATTCAAGACTTACCTCCCAATCTTCACGGTGGAACACCAACAACAGTTAACTCAGCAACTTCCAATACACTCTCACAACTCACAAATTTTCTTCACAGCAAGAGCAACACTCTCACACGCCTCACAATTTGCTAGACCAGAGTATTCAGCAGGAAGCTTACCTATATAGACGGAAGGAAGGAGAGAGAGAGCTGGCAGTATAGTGTATAAGCTGCAAAAAGAAGAGAGAGACTGCCATTGCCCAATTCAATGAAGGAAGGTCCATTGAGGCACACACACGTGGAAAGCCTTCCACAACTCCTGGGTGGAGTGGACGTTCTGCAGGGAGGCTGGAGGAGAGAGGATTTGGCGAGTGTTTTACGAAATTGAAAGAGAGAGATGATTTTTAAAGTGGGTTTCTCAGAATTTCCCGACATTGCGGACGAGTCGAGTCGTCCGCAGTACTCGTCCGCACCGTCCGAAAGTCGATTTAGGATGAGAAAATGCGTCCTCATCCTTTATCCGTACCGTCCGCAGGTGCCTTGCGGATGCGATATGACGTCCACATGTATCGTTTGCATCTTCCAAATTGTCCAGGATTTAGGGCAGATTCATTCGGATGCCATTCTTCCTCGTCCGCATCGTCTGAATTGTCCAGGATTTAGGACAGATTCTTTCGGACGCTGCCCTGTGTCGTCCGCAGTGTCCGTCGGCGTCTGCAATCCAACACTTGTGCATTTTTCCTAAGTTTTTCACACTTAGGTCATTTTACAACATTAACCCTCTACTTTTCGTGCATAATTTACACTCACCGTTGTATAATTTGATGCAATATTCGTATATTAAGATTATCCAAAATTATCACATTATCAAGAAGGAAAATACATTTTCGCGATATTACATAAATCATCAAGACTATTCAAGATATAATTTAATTACTCGTAGAGCAATTACCAACAAGTTAAAACTATCTCTCTCCCTTTAACATTAGCAACATGAGTATAATGAGGGAATTAACATTATAATCTAATATGTGGTCTAAGATACAATACTAAGTTCATAAAACCACATCCAAGGCAAAATTCTAATAAGATATTTAAAAGTATTCTTCAAAACAAAATCTCCCCATTTTTCAAGTAATCTATCCACAAATCAAACAATAGAGGGAAGTTAGTACTAATATTCAAATCCAAATTGCGGTTATAAGGAGATACCAAATGAAGCAACCACAATTAAGAAGAATTCAATGAAGCATTTCATGTGGTTAAAAAATAAGATACCAAATTGTGAAGAACCACAAGCACAAAGATTTCTAACAAAACATTTTCTCCCTCTTTTCCAATTAATCATACAAGATTCATTGGAGAGATTAGGCATTCAAATTCATTTTATGGTATAAAGTATGATACTAATTTGAAAACAATGACAATCACAATTCAACCAAAAATATAATCTCTCTTTGCCATTAAGCATACAAAGTCATTTGAGGAAAAAAAAAATTCTTGTAAGTCCAAATCATAGAAACCAAAAAGGAATGGGATTCAAAGAATAGATACAAAGTGTAGGAACCAGAATCCACTTAAGTTCAAGAATTGCAAACACATGTTCAAATTCTAACAAGTGAAACCAATTTAAGAATTAACAAATGATACCAAGTGATAGTTCACAATTAAGACCAAAACAAGTTTCTCAAAGATTTATATCAATTGTAAATCCAAAGTTGAAATCAAGACAATTTTAAAAATGATACCAATTGTAAGTTCAAAAATGAAATTTCGAAGAGAGATACCAATGTTTAAAAGCAAACTCAATCAAGTTATCTCTCCCCCTATGTTAAACACAAAATCAACCAATTGGGGATATTCCACACATTCAAATATTTTCTCTCCTCCTTAGAGCAACAATAAAACGCATTTAAACATTTCTCTCCCCCTATATAGTTATCACAAAGCAAATAGGAGAGAATTCAAAAACTCAAGAGAACCATCCAAGAAAAAATATATATACCAATTGAAAAATAAAGCCATGAATTAATTCAACTTTTGGAAGCAAATTTTCTCCCCCTATCATTATGCACAAAGTCAAATAATTGGGGAATCGAAATATGATATCAAATGAAAATCCAAAAAAAAAAAAATTATACCAATTGGAGAGAAAAATGATTTCATTGGTACCAAAACAAAAATAATTTCATACATGATACCAATTAAAAAATGAGTCCAATGATTTCAATTGTTGAAATTCAATCCTAAAAACAAATATTTATACCAATTTAAAATTTCAAAGCATAGAGAAATTGATAATACCAATTGAAGAAATGAAATCCAATTTTAAAAATACTAATTGATATAATCTGTCTTTCAAAGATATTCAAGTTAAGAACCATTCCTCTCCCCCTAAATCATTGCATACAATCAACACATTGGGGATGGAAATTCAAGATAGATACTCATAGTAGAAGTTTAAAACAAAACAATTATTGATACCAATTTAGAGACTTCAAACCAATGGTCATTATTGATATCAAGTGACAATCAACTACAAAAGTTATTTCCCCTTTTTAAATCAAGAAATCAAAAACATATGGGGGATAAAAGAAACCACATTAAAATCTTTAGAATATAATAGCGATTAAAAAATTCATTTAAGGATTTTAAATCAAAGAAATAATTATGGAAACCAAATTGAAAATTAAATACAAATTTTTCTTCCATTTGATGATAGACAAATTTGAGTCATAGTGAAAGCACAATCATCAAAGTCAAAATAATTGCATTTTTAGTTTTCTTCCCTTAAGTCAATGACCAATATAAAATCAATAGGAAAATATCAAAGTTTAGGTCAAAACGGAAGCGAATTTATTAAAATTAAGCCATTTGAATTTTTCTCGACCCAAGTCACTTAACACTATTCAACCTATGGGAAAATCCATGATTCAAAACAAATCAATTTTCTTTAAAACATTTATCGCCCCCTTCATCAATTTAAAAGCAAGGAAGAATTATCAAAGTTAGAAGCCTAACTGGAAGCAAATTTACAAAAACTAAAGTTGAAATCGACAATAAAAAAATATCTCAAATAATTCTCCAACAATTCCATTTTCTCCTCTTTTGACCATATACAAATTTAATCCAAAGGAGAAACCCATAACAAATTTTCGAAAAGGTATGATAATTTAGTCCAAAACAATAATCTCTCCCTTCATCATAACAACTCAAAATCAAATTAAGGGAGTATTCTAAATTTTCAAGAATAGAACATTTGTCTAAACAATTTATGTCTCCCCCATTTTTATCTACAGCAAAATCAATTCAAAGGGGAAACCAACAAATCAAAATTAATATCCAACAATTCAATATGTAAGACTAGAAACTAATTGTTGAAGGCCAAATCTCAAGCAACAAAAATAATCCAAGACAAGAATTATGCAAAATTTAACTTAGAGATACCAATTGTAAAATACAAATTTCAACCTATAAGCACACTATCAATATTTTCCATTCCAAACTCAAAAATATCGAAAATAAGTTCAAAGCTATGTATTAAAGAATTTGAATCAATTCAATTTCAATAAAAAATAGAAAGACAAATTAAGTCAATTGTCAAATCTAACCTATTCACAATTAACTCAAATTAAGACAAGCAAATTTAATTTCTCCCCCATAAATCAATGATTAAAATAAAATCTATGGAGATTTTCAAAGTTTAAATCAAGAGCGGAAGCGAACCTAGCAAAATTAAAACATTTGTATTTTTCTCTCCCTATATCAATAACTAATTTGAGTCCAAGAGAGAAATACACAAGTCAAAAATTGAGTATCCAACAATCTAAGCAATTCAATATATTCAAAGTAGAAATTCACTTGTTGGAATACAATTTTCGAACTCAAAAATATCAATTGAAGATTTACATCTCATTCAAAACAATATTTGCAATCTAGAGATCAAATTTTTGGAATACAATCTTCAATCATCAAAATGAAAACATCATGAATCATGCTCCAAGAAATCACAATTCATTTAGCGAATAGAGATTCGTTCTTATGATGTCAAAAATCTAATCTATTAATGAATTCATAATTAAGATAGATCCCTAAAGAAAAACCAATAAATGGACTAACCGATTTTAAGATCAAGGATACTATTGGGGTTTTCATGTTTATCAATATAAAATCAACATTTGAAAACAAATTAATAATTTCTATACAAAATTATTTTTCTCCCTCTTAGTATTAATCAATTTATAAGCAAGAGAGATTCATCAAAGTGTGGCTTAGCGGAAGCAAAATCTATCAAAGACCATAATTTAAAACAACATTTCAAAGCAAGTCAATGATCTCAACACAATTCTAATTGTTCCCCCTATTTCATTATTCAAATTTAATTCAAGGGAGAAATCAGTACAACATCATAATTAACAATTTTTCTACTCTTCTTCCCTTATATCAAGCTAATTTTAATTCATGAGAGAAGTAATTCTAAAAAAGACAAAGTAATTTATTCCAAACAATCATCCAACTTAGCATCCAACAACCCAATATTTGCATTAGCATGTTCAATTTAGAGACTAAGTTGTTGGAATACAAACCATCAAAATATAAATTGAAGGAATAAAAACTTCTCAAATCCTAGATATCAAATGAAGAAATAACCAAATTTAAAACCTATGACTTCTATCCATTCACTCCAAGAACAACATCAATTTATTTCAATGCAATCCTAAATCAACAAAATTAAACATCCAAAGATATGCAATTTAGAATCCAATTGTTGGAACCATTCATCAAAATATTAATTGAATGAATAAAGCATATTTCAACCTATATATACAAAAAGATTAAAGCTAACAATTAATCCAAGAAAATTTTCTACTAATCAAAGTTAAATCAAATCAAAAATCAAAAGCAATTTAATCCAATTCAATTCTTAATCAAAATCCATAGTATTGATTCCAAAGGAATTTCAACCAATCAAAGTTTAAATATTGATCCAAATCAAATTCAACAAATAAATTCAATTATAATAAAGAGATTGTGTACCTCCAAGAGATTTATTCCATTTTATCGCATAGGAGGCATCGTTTGAAGCTTCTCCCCTTTTCATTTTTGGATGCTCAACCATCTAAGTCATTTAGCTCCTTGGGAGAATCTCCAACCTACAACACAATCAATTTGAACTCTTTGGCACCCAAATAATTTTGGGTCCATTTGTTATAGGCTTGGTTCCTTTAGGAACCCACACATATTTGAAATTCAAAATAGATTTAGAATATACATTCAATTTTGAAGGACAAACAAATTTAGATTCAAAATTTGATTTCAATTTAGTATTCAATTTCAGTGGACAACAAAATGATTTGTGTCCTACACAATTGCAAGAATTACAAATAGATTCGTGTAATTCTTTTTCTTTGCAAAGGGTTCATATCCAATACCGGCTTTATCAAAAGTGACCCTTTGCGAATTTAAGAGCATATTTAAATTTTTGCTCCCATTAGCGAATTTAAGTACAATCGAATTTAAATCATCATTTCTAACTTTCAATTCACTAGTTTTATCTTCATGTGATTTGATAGAAACATTAAATTTACCATACCTCATTTTAAAATCNNNCATGGACTCAAGTAAACTTGTTAGCACATTAATAATACCCATTTAGAGGGTATTTCCAATATATACTGATATAAATATTATTGTAAAACATTAAGAACAATATCTAGAAAATACAAAATATAATTAATAAAACATTAAATACGCTATCAATAAAAACTCAATTAACCAACTTATTATTTTTATCAAATTAAATCATTTAGTCATCATCAAAATAAAACTAAGTCTAACAAAAAGGCTAACACATTATATGTTTGTAATGGACATGTTTGTAATATCCAAAAATTTCGCATACATGTAAAGCTTTGATTATTGCGTAATGTAATGTTTGGTCATAATAAAATTTATTGATATTATTGATAATGATGAAGTTATTGATGTTTAAGAATAATTGGATGATAATAGTGTGAGTGTAATTAATTATAGGTTGAAGGAATTAAAAATAAATGGAGAAATGAATATAATAAAGGAGAAACGGACAACCTTTGTAGAAGGCAGATGTTTAGTGTGATAAAGTGACCGACATCGTTTAAAGCAAAGATGAACTTCCCTTATGGATGAAGGAGGTTCGAAATAAAGAAATAGAAGAGGTACAACATCGTTTGGAGTAAAGACGGACGTCCCTTAAGGAAGAAGGACGTCCAAAATCAGGAAAAGGAAGACGATGTTGTTAAGAGTAAGTGGGACGGGGTTGTTTAGAGCAAAGGACAACCCTAATGGACGAAGGACATCCAAAATAAAGGAAAAGTAGATGGCTTAGAGAACAGTGTCGATTGGGATAAAAAACACCCTCAATGGACAAAGGACGTCCAAGATAAGAGAAAAGATGACGACGTTAACTTTAAGTGGAGCAGCGCCATTTGGAACAAAGAAAGAAAATGTCTAAAATATGAAGACAATGGACATCCCTTATTAAGGAATGGACGCCCCTCATGGCGAAGAAATTAACGGGTGTCTCTTAGGAAAATGGACGTTTCATATCCATTATAGAAGATGGAAAATGAATGGCATCATTTTGATGTGAGGGACGTCCCTAATGGATAAAAGATGTCCTGCATAGAAAAATTAAAAGAATACGGCATCTTTGGGTTATGACGAACGTCCATCTTGGGAAAACAGACGTCTTGTATAGCGAGAGTCTTTGGCAGCGTCAAAATATCACCTAGAATAATAGCGATCTGTCAATAGAATACGAAATACTTTGAAAACGATGGATAGATTTTTAAACGGATGTTTACGCGTGACAATCCTATCCTTTTTGTGTATAAATACAGGGGAAAGCTGGAGGATTTGGGGAGGCAATTTCCAAATTCAGAAAAGGGGTTTCTTGAGATTTATAAAGAAAAGGAGGATGTCGCTGCTGGTGTAAGAAGAGGACCTCGCTATTGGTTCAAGAAGAAACTTGAACAGGAGACGATTTTCGTGAAAAAAGTAAGAGATATTGCATGTGGTTTGCTCGAGGTGGCCTACATCACAAGAGTAAGGTTTGTTTGTGTGAATTGTCCATAATACGTATGCTTCTAGGTCTGATTAATAAGTTGTCAATTGATAATCTGCTTCTGATCACAGGTTTGAGTTCGCTATTTAAGATTGTGTGAATTAGTGGGTGATTTCCCACACATACCCTTTTGTACATCTTTTTTCTTAAAGGAATTTATAAAACGTGAGTTTCAAAAATATTCTTTTAATTAAATTTTTCTTTAAAAATATATAATCCCTATTGAGTTTAGTCAACTCACCCCAATGACACCTTTTAGGATTTTAACAGTTGGATTTCCAGTTGCCAAGTAAAGTTTAGATCTTGTAAAGTTTTGTTTTTATTTTAGTATTCTCCCTTGAAAGATATTTTGTAAGGTATACCTTAGTTGGATGACTGTAATCTTTATTTTTAGTTTCTGCGCAGTTATTTCATTTTTGGATTACATTACTTGCTATCTGATATCACTTGTTGGACTTGTTAAGCCTTTGTTCGTTGGGCCCTCATTTTTAATTAATATTTTAAGTCTTCCGCTATGAATTAATAAAACTTAAGAGAAAAAGGGTTGGGCGATTTGGTTCTTCAGGCAGGGTCGTTCCCCATTCTGTCTCGGGTCCCTTTTGGGTCGTGACAAACATGGTTTGCCTCGCATCTTGTTTGCAATAATGAGTGTAAGGTACACTAGCTAGTGCAAGGACTTAAGACAGAGATTCATAGAGGTGTTAAGATATCTGATTATGTTTGGATAGATGTTGTTGAGGATTTAATGTTGTGTTCCCTATACTAGAGGTTGATGACTTGTTGATTAAGGTTTGGTTATCCATTTTGATTATGGCTTGAGGAACATTGTGATAGATAATGATCGGCTGAGTGGGTCTTATTATTTGTGCAGTATACTGTTTTGATATGTAGTGGACATGAATTATGTTTTGAGGAATTAGGTTTAAGTTCCGTTTTGCCAATGGATGAAGTTAATAAACCCTGTTGGTTGAATAAAAACAAAATGGTAAGGTAAATAAGACAGGATGGGATCCTAGGGATGAAACAATTAATAGACTAATGGAAGTGTTGAAACGTCAACTTCAATTTATGGAACGGAGTAGGAAATTACAAGAATAGTGAAACAGCAACTGACGGTTTTGAAAGGTTTAGGGTGCTAAAGAATTCGGCAACTAAAGCCTCCGTATTTTGAAGGAGATGTATGTGATCTAGCAAGCTCAGAATGATGAATTCAAATGGTGGAAAATATGTTTAAGTATGGTAAGGTCGAAAAGCAAGTGAAAGTTAAGAGAAAGTTACGAGAAAGTTACATGTAACGAGTTTCAAGTCATCGAGCTCAGAGAGAAGTTTAAGACAATCTCTTATGAAAAATATTTTGATCATGCCATAAGGACTAGGAAGGTGATGGAATTTGCCTAACTTCGTCAAACGGGAACAGTATTGAAGGTGAGTCACATGGAAATGCAAAACGTATTCGAGGAGACACGTCATTTCGAAGAGAAAATGCTAACACTTCAAGTGCTATGTAGCGTCAGAGGTCATTTTGGAAGGTATCTTGCTGATGCAAAGCAGTGTTTTTAAAGGTAATGAGAGTGGCCATTTCGTCAAAGGTTGTCTAGTTTTGGCTTAAGGAATAGAAAATGGTTGCATCAAAGGTGTTTCCTATTGTGAAAGATGCAAATGAAGATTGAGTTTTGGGAAGAAAGATTAATATTTTGTTGAGTGCAGACGTTAAGGATTTAATTTGAGTGCGGTTTATGTGAACTTCTCCTTGGTATATATGTAAGGAATATGTGTGGCCAAGTCTAAGAGACGTGTTAGGCACAATAAAGTGGCTGATGTTGCAGTGATTTATCACCCAATGTCAGATGAAAGGGAAGAGATTTTGGACAAAGGCTTTTCTTTTGGCAACAAGTGTAATGGAAAATCAAGTGACCTAGACGTAAGTTAGTGTTTTTCCAACTCGATGCATTTTTTAGAAGTAAAAGTGATGTAATCTTTTTGGAAAATTATGTGTAAAGGTATGATACAAGAAGATATTTGAGTATTTCTATGCGAGTAACGCTAAGGGTTATTTGGTAATTAGAGGGAGGAATGTAATACCCTAAAAATGAGTGGAATAATTGGTGGTTTATGGTTTAAAGGATGTTGTTTGCTCAAAGTCGTTAGAAAAGCTATGCAGATCATCATCAACGGGAATTAGAGTTCAATGAAGGGGACTTGGTATTTCTTGAAATATCATCATTTAAAGGAGTGATGTGGTTCGGTAAGAAAGGAAAATTAAGTCCGAGGTACATTGGTCCATTTCCAATCACGAAGAAAGTAGGAAAAATTGTGTATCAATTGTTGTTGCCAACCTCTATGGAAGGAGTTCATAATGTGTTTCATGTGTCTATACTAAAGAAGTGCCTTGGGATTTCAATTCAATTGGAACCTCTAGAAAATATTGAAGTTCAACCGTACTTAAGTTACGAAGAAAAATCGGTTCGGATTCTGGATACAAGTATTAAGGAATTACGACACAAAAGGATCTCATTAGTTAAAGTAGTATGGTAGAATCATTCAATTGAAGAAGCTACTTTGGAACGAAAGGAAGATATGGAGACTAGGTATCCGGAGTTAGTTCAGTAGCTGAAAATTTTTAGGACAAAATTTTATTAAGGAGGAAGTATATAATCCCCAAAAATTTTGCCTACATATAAAGCTTTGATTATTTGCGTAATGTAATGTTTGGTCATATTGAAATTTATTGATATTATTGAGAATGATGAGGTTATTGATGTTTAAGAATAATTGGATGCTAATAATGTGAGTGTAATTAATTATAGGTTGAAGGAATTAAAAATAAATGGAGAAAGGAATATAATAAAGGAGAAACGTACGACCTTTGTAGAAGGCAGATGTTTGGTGTGATAAAGTAAACAACGTCGTTTGAAGAAAAGACAAACATCCCTTATGGATGAATGACGTCAGAAATAAAGGAATAAAAGGGGTATGAAGTCGTTTGGAGTAAAGACAGACATCCCTTACGGAAGAAGGACCTCCAAAATAAGGAAAAGGAAGATGGTGTTGTTAAGTGTAAGTGGGACGACGTCATTTAGAGCGAAGGACGTTCCTAATGGATAAAAGACATCCGAAATAAGGGAAAAGTAGGTGGCTTAGAGAATGGTGTTGTTTGGGATAAAGGACGTCCCTAATGACGAAGGATATTAGAGATAAGAGAAAAGATGATGGCATTAAGTTTAAGTGGAGCGGCGTTGTTTAGAACGAAGAAGGAAAATGTCTAAAATATGAAGACATCGGACGTCCCTTATTGAGAAACATACGTCCCTCATGGCGAAGAAATTAATGGGTGTCTCTTAGGAAAATGGACGTTCCGCATCCGTTATAGAAGATGGAAAATGGACGACATTGTTTTGATGCAAGGGACATTCCTAATGGATAAAAGACATCTCGCATAGAAAAATCAAAAGAATACGGCGTCGTTGGGTTATGACAGACGTCCCTCTTAGGAAAACGGACGTCCTGAATGTATCCGGCATGAAAATAATTAAAAGAATACGGCATCGTTTGGGTTACGACGGACATCCCTCTTGTGAAAATGGATGTCTTGTATAGCAAGAGTCTTTAGCAGCGTCAAAATATTGCCTAGAATAATAGCGATCTGTCAACAGAAATATGAAATACTTTGAAAACGATAGATAGATTTTTAAATGGATGTTTACACGTGACAATCCTATCCTTTTTTTGTATAAATACAAGGAAAAGCTAGAGGATTTGGGGAGGCAATTTTTGACTTTAGAAAAGGGATTTCTTGAGATTCAAAAAAGAGGAGGACACCGCTGCTAGTGTAAGAAGAGGACACCGCAGCCGCTGCAAGAAGAAACCTCAACAAGAGAGGATTTTCGTGAAAAAGGTAAGAGATATTGCATGTGGTTTGCCAGAGGGGGCCTATATCACAAGAGTAAGGTTTGTTTGTGTGAATTGATGATAATATGTCTACTTGTAGGTCTGGTTAATAAGTTGTCAATTGATAATCTGCTTCTCATCACAGGTTTGAGTTCGTTGTTTAAGATTGTGTGATGTTATTAATAAGCTGAATGATAAAGTTTCCATCTTTTGTATTAAGTAATATAAAGTTGATTGATTTATGTTATGCTCTCTGTTTGGTTTCTGATAAATGAATAAAGCCTGTTGTTCTGCTCTCTTTTACATCCGATAGAATAAAGCATGTTGTTTTGCTCTCTTTTACGTGCGATAAATGAATAAAGCATGTTGTTCTACTCTCTATTTGGTTTCTGCTGTATAGTATGAACTGTTGTGTGACTTGCATGCTTTGCACGAGAATTAATAAATGTAAATAGACGTTGGAGATCGGAGGGTTAGTGACGATGAGGTTTGGGAGAACCAAGAGATGATGTATCTCATCTCCGTCAAAATTGGGTGATGGTTCTACTCAAGTGTCGTGGATTTGGTGTCTGAGAGAACTACGAGAAGAGGTATCTCAATTTCTGTCAGGATGAGTGACGGTTTTGCCAAGGCTAGATTCCCAAGATGTATTTATTCTCGTCCGATGATATCTCCAATGCTCTAGACTATAGCGAGACTGAGAATAAAATATGAAAGGAGTAAGTTCTTTTGTGATATGAAAAATATATATATTGTGTCTGCATGAGTATTTTACTTTATTTCATGTCTATTACTGAGCATTAGGCTCACAATTTTCTTGTGATGTAGGTGATGATTGTGATCCTAATGATGTGCACGTGGAGGAAGTATGATGGGATGAGCGCTTGTGTTACCCAGCGAGATTTGACTTGGGGGTTATGGCTCATAAATTGGAATATAGTTTATTTAATTATTTTTTCAAGGGTTATTGAACTGTTTTAGTTAATGTTTATTTTAAATTGTTTTAAATGATGATTTTATATTTAATTTAAAGACTTCTGCTTATGCTTACTCTTATAATTACCTTTCACTTGTTTTACAAATGAGTTTTGAAAAGAAAAAGGTTTATGTGAAAAATGGGATGTTACAATGTTGCTTAAATTGTTATAATGAACATATTAATTGTTTGTTATTGATAATGAAATTGTTTGTTGACGATGAATGAAATTGATAATGTGTTATTAAGTATGAATTGAGAAAAATATAGATGGATTATAAGACATGGAGTGTTTAGTATGAAAATATAATTTTAGACAAAGTGCGGGGGTCCACATGTGAAAACACACGTTCTGGACTGGATGACCGGAATGGAGATAGATTAGAATTTTCTAACCTCATGTAGATTTACGGTCAGCCGAAAGTGGATTTGTGGTCGACTGGAACCAGAGTATGCGTCAACGTTCCACCACGGAACATTGACGTTCTTGGGCAAAATGTTAGAGTTCCTCTACCTTATATAGATGGTTGTAATGCACATATTGTTTAAATTGTTGTAATGAACATGTTAATTACTTGTTGATTATGAATGAAATGGATAATTTTGTTTGCGTCAAAGTTTCTTTCTTTCTCTTTCAAAAAAATAAAAATTTTGCAAGAGTTTGCCTTGTTTTAGTCTCTCTCCATATAGCATTATAAAACAAATATTTCAAACAACTATTTTCCAAACAGATGTTCTCCAAACAAATATTTCAAACAGATAGATATTATCCAAACATATATTTTCTCAACAAGTATTCAACACAATTAACTATGCAAATAAACAAACAATATCCTTACACATCAGCTAAACTATGCCAGCACTACCTTTTTGCGAGAGTTCCTCTATAAATCAGTGATTACAAATGACAACTTTGGGTTCACGTATACATTGGAACCTTGGGCATACAAGAGAGCCTTATCTGGTATATCTTTGTGAGGGTGTGAGTTTTTCTCATTACAATTTTGGAGTAGCCCTAACACCCCACCCCCACTGGTACATCAAAATATGCTATGCAGGCTGAAATGGAATAGAGAAAATCAACACATAAGTGAAAACCAATATGAATCTACACAAGTTAAAAGATATATCTCTTTTTGTCTGTTCGCGCTACGAAGATTGCAATTACTTCAGGCAGCAATGCCTTGTAAGGGTAGTGAGTCTGCAGGTCAACAAACAACAAAAAACACGATTGCTTTGGGTGGGACTGAAATATAAACCACCCATTAGAACTGTTGAAACATGAAGTACAACAAGTAAGAGCGAGAAGTTTATTTACGTAAATCCCCCCTATTGTAATAAGTGATCTTTGCATTAGAACGTCGAAGTATTTTTCTTTGCTAACTGCACTACACTGCATATAAAGAACACAACACAAGGACGAGTACTAAAATAAAATCTTCTAAACTACTTAATGTAACAAAATATAATTCTCACCCTGTTTGTTGTCGCTTCTTGCTTTGGGAGGATCGATTAGTGATGTTGTACTCATCATTGCACTGAAAATGAAAACAAGAAGCAAAATATCATAAGCATCCTATCAAAACACTTAATGCCAGAAAATGAAATAGCCTACCATAACCCCTGCAAGAAATGTGTAGGTCTCTAGGTTTTTCTTGGTAGTTGCACGAACCAATTTCATGAAAATATCCATCTGTTCACTTGGTTGCAATGAACATTTTCAAACCGTCAAACTAATAAGGCATTAATAAGTGCAGATACATAGATAACGAAATCAAAAATTTACCATGCACATAGTTTTAAGTGGTGGAGACTGTATTCAACTTGATACGTCTGTCAATGGAGGAATGGGAGCCACTATCTATTGCACCTTAGCAAGCACAACAGGAGGAGAATGTTGGCATCTGAGGGCAATAGTGCTGCGAATTTGAGACACGTTATTACGTCACATACAAATAAAGTAAATAATGGACTTTATGTATAAACTAAAAAACTTACAAGTATTCTGTGCATTCGATTTCTGAAGAGGTTACTGGAAAGCTTTTGGAGAGGATGTTGGAGAGGCTGCTAGAGGGGCTGCTCACTGCCTTATTCTTTGCAATTTGGCCAACTACTCATGATGGTGCTCCACTGATTAGTCCTCTATTATTTGTATTTTGTGCAGCCCCATTTGATGGTGCTTCTCTATCCTTAGAAGTCGGTTCTCCATCCTTCAAACTTGATCCAACACTATTTGATGTTGATCCTCCACTTTCTCTTCTATTCTTTGCATCAAGCCGAAAATCTATTCAAGTATCGACATAAAGTGAGATGACTGAGTAGAGGGGTAGTGACATCAAGTATGGAGTATCATCCTCCATGTGCAGCAGAGGCAATGATGCTAACTGTCCCTTTGAGGTGGATGGAGGGAGTCCTGTTGAAGGGGCTTGAGGCTAAGAACTTTTACTTAAAAGTCTTTGAGACTGACTTGGATTGAGGATTGCATACCCATTCTCCTTCAAATTTTGAGATTCCCATGTAGTTGACTTTTAATTTGTTGTAGACATCGCCGGCCTTCTCTTGGATTCTCGGCTCATCATCCAAGACTAGTACCCCGTTATGCTCAACAATCCTCTGAATGACCCAATTAAAGGACAAACTCTTGGCCAAGTTGTTGAAGACCTCATACATGTGACTTAAAATCACATAGTTGATATTCACTTTCTTTCGATTGAACAATTTCTCCAGCATATAAAAATTCATGTGCCTAACGTGGTCTCGATATCCATCCCGTGAAAGAATAGTGTGCATCATGATGGTATGGATCACTTGGGCTTTGGTGTTTCAAGTCATTGGACTTTGGTTTCTTGAACATGCAATCTCAAGATCACAATGCAACTGTCTAAGCACTGCTAGACCTTCTCCTCATCTAATGAAATTTGGCTCCCGAGACACATGGTAATATTCCCCTTGGGTCCTCCATGAAACATCCAAGGAGCACATTAATATCGTTGGGAGTCAGCTCAAATCCCGTCCAAGCATGTAAGTCCGGACCTCTAATGGTTGGATGGACAGTTCCAAATTGGCATAAAACAGTTTCACAATTCGTTCACAGAAACTTCCACCCAATTTGCATAACTCGACTAAGCTAGCCCTCTCAATCAATTCTTCAATTTCCAATTCAGCCAATGAATCAAAGTCTACTCTTTTAGATATAATAATTTAATGATGTTTAATATTGGCTTCATACCTATAGTTCGCTACCGCAGTTCTGAAGAGCGGGGAGTGTAACCTATTTGTAATAGGTTCGAAACTGACCAATTGAGCTTCTGGTTGTCATTGAGGTTGAGGTTGTGTTTCAACCTCGGCTTGTGTTTGTGCTTCATCCTAAAATTGTGCTTCAATCGCAGCCGGTGCATTGCGCTGAAACAGAGCGCAAAATGAACTCAATTACACTTCGTCGTGATCACGGGCCGAGTTCGTTTCTAGATGAGGTTGAGGTTAAGACTGCGACGGAGCACCTTTAAGCTTGAGAGTCAATTTGCTCGTCCTAGAATCTATTAGAATTGATGAAACAGTGAGGAATTCGCTCTGAGAGTACGAAGGGTTTAGGGTTTGCTGAGGAAATCATTGATCTCACTAGAGCACGAAATGTCAATTTATATATATTAGGGTGATGAAAGACAGAACAATGTATGACATTCCTCCCAGGAATGATGTCTTTCCACCACGAAAAGATGTCATTCTGCGACAAAAAGTATGACGTTCTATGCAGGGGAATTACAAACAAGGAGAAATTTTAATTAGTATTGATGTCCCACGGAGGAAAGTGTAACATTTCGCCATGGAAGAACAAACTATAAGTTGTACATTTAGTACTGACGTTCTGCTGAGGAATGTATAACGTTCCGCTATGGATCAAAATTTAAATGTTTAACGGCAAACATGACAACGATGTTTGCAGTGTCTATGTCTCATAGTTTAGTGTTTAAGTTGTTAACAAAACTACTTTAGTGGTTGACTTGTCATTAATTATAAAGTACAGTGGTTGATTTGTTAATTTCCCTTAAATTTCAATATTTGGTAAATACATTCACTCATTAAGACAATATTAAATGAAAGTTCTCATAATATATTCCCAATTATTATTAGTCCATTCTCTAGCGTGCAATAAAATTTATAGATTCTTTCTCTATTTTGCACGAATTTACTATTGAGTTTGACATTTCAAGTGATGTGAAATTAGAGGTGGGCACAAATTGGATTGAACCGTAATTCTTACCCAAACCAGCAGTTCGATCCTAGTTTATTTTGGTTACCATCTTTATAGGACCAAACCCGATTTTAGATAGAGTGAAATCGGTCTGGATTCGGTTTATGATTTTGGTGGTAAAAAATAGTGAAAACCCGAACCAAAGTGTGAGTCCAAAATTTGATTCAAATCCAATTTAAACATGGCAAAAAATTCAAATACCTAATAACCCAATCCAAAACCAAAAAAGTTGGTCCAAAATCAATCGAAAATATAAATATTTTTTTAAAAAAATTTTATTTTAATTTTGGAATTGAACTTGAACCATAAAATCGATTCAATTGCAATCTGATTACAAATATTGGGAACTATTGGGCCACAGTTCAATTCAGTTCTAGGTCAGAACCGTACTGAACCGACTAGCGTTCAACTCTATGTGACATTACACATTTTTATTTAGTGTTATGTCTCTTCGCCTTAAAGCGACATTATCACAATTATTATTACACATGTACTTATTTTAGAATATTATACTTATTTAAAAAACTCTATTTATACTTGAGTAGCTTTTAAACAACTCTTATATAAATTTTTTTATTCCAATTAAATAAAAAAGATTTTTCAATTAAAAAATTAACATAGAAACATAATAATTATAGTTTTTTCAAAGTTATTATGAAAAATAATAGTAGAGTCGTGTTAAAATTTTCATAAAAGTAATAGTAGATTTATTTTCTAATTCTACACTATAATATTACTTCTTGGCACTTACCTCACTTATTAATTGATTTAATTATTAAGATAAATTATAAATAATTAAACTATAATATTAATTATACTAACTAATGAGCTTTTAAGAGGTAAGATTAAAAAATATAATTAGATGATACATTTGTTATTACATTTTTTTGTTTAAGTAAACATGCATTGATTATGCTTATTCAGCAAAATCTTCTTCTTTCTCTATTTTTGTTTTGCATGATATTAGAGATAGCTCATTGTTGAAGTAATTATAGTTAATATATGTGTGCATTGATTATGTTTGTCTAGCAAAATCTTCTTCCTTCTTTATTTTTGTTTTGTATGATATTAGAGATTGCTCATTATTTATATAATTTGTAATATCTGGCCCAAAGAGCCCAAAAAAAATGAGTTAATTGAATCAGGGATTTCTTTCCCTATTATTGCTGGAAATTAAGGATTTCTTTCCCAATTTCCCCCTTTGCCTCCCCATAAACATCAGTTCTCTAGCTCCTATATCCATAGCGATGAGTTCTTTCCCTAAATCAATACAATATTTGGCAATTTAAGATGAAATTTGGGGACTCGGTAATCGGGTCTTTGACAATTTTGGTAAGTCCTTGTTTCTTCCACTCTTTAAATTCAATACCTTGGTCAAAATTCTGAATCTTTGATCGGGTTTGTTGAAGGAAAGTTGTGAGCATTAGAAAAAGAAGATTTTGGGGATTTACTTATAGCAGTTGGTGGAGTTTGACTTGGAGGTATGGAAATCTAAATCCTTTCTGTAAGTTGAAACTCTCTGTTGTTGGATAAGCTGATTTGGATTGTTGGATTTTAAATTTTGTTGTTATTGTTTGAACAATCGGACAAAAATCATGAATTTGGGTTGTGCGAGTTCCATCATTGCAGCAACGTTTGGAGAGTGACTCATTGTTATTGAGTCCCAGTGCGCTATAATTTAGACTGATGACTTCGGTTGGTGGACAACTAGCTGAGACAGGGAGTCTCGGCAGTCGGGTTGAGTTGTGGCGTCAAACGAAAACGTTCATCATGCAAACGCGAAGGTCTGCGAGTGACATCCATGGTGAAGGATGGAGTGTCGGTGATAGGCCCTGTTTTGGGCTGAGTTCCTTGCTAGTGGGCATATAGTCTGGTCCAAATTAGGGCTAGACCCAATTGCCAAATTGGACTGTGGGCCAAACCTTTTTGGGCGGGGGTCCAAGTCAAGAAAGTTAGTCTTTTGGGAATTAATTTGAACCAGTTTTGTGGGGTATTCCTATCCCTAATTAGTTGGATCAAATTTGCCTAAATTTGGAATTTTAAGGTATAAAAATGTAGCCTAAAAATTAATGCCTTATTTTTGGATAGGTACCAAATATTAAATTAAAAATTTGTGTACATAGATTTTGAGCTACTTGGATTATTAAGCCTTGGTCAGCGTAAGTCACTTCGAGGTAGGGATTTATTTATGCACTGCATTTGCATATTTTTTATAAAATAATTATTTTGAGACGAGTCTCATATTAAAACGACAGATCCATTTTTATGACCGATGGATTTTTATATTATAATTCATTTTCACAGTTCATGTTTCAATTAAGCATGCCTATAAATATTTTTGGATCAACTTGGTCGTGCGAATCAAGTTTGATCCACCCGATTTGGGGTCCGTTTTATTTTTACACATTGTATTGTGCAGAATGTGTTTGTTTGTTTTTGAAATGGGTAATAGGGGATTTGTGAAATGTCATTGGGTTTGAATCCCTAAATTTAACATAGGTAATAGGATAGTTTTATGTGCCGTGTCCTTGGGTTGCGAATCCGTAAACTAGATCAGAGTATTATTTGGCTTTTGCAATCGCCGATCATCACCTTTATTATGTTATATGCCTAAGGCATTATGTGCCCAAGGTCGTGAGTGGGTGCATTTTTACTGTGATTTTACAATGGTACAACAATGGCTTATTTTAATTACATACCACATATTAGTAGGTGGTTTCAAACACATGTCCTTTTGCACACATTTTTCTGAAATGAATTTATAAAATGTGAGTTTTAAGTTCTTACATGTTTAAACATCATTTTTAATTAAAATTATCAAATCCTTATTGAGTTTAGTCAACTCACCCCAATGACATCTTTTAGGTTTATTTTACCAGTTGCATTTCCAGTTGCCGATCAATTTAGATCCGACAGAGTTTTATTTATATTTAAGTATCCTCCCTTGAGCGATATTTTTGTGAGGTATACTTTATCCGGATGACTGTAATCCTTATTTTTAATTTTTGCACAGTTATTTTATTTTGGATTATATTGCTTTACTATCTGATACCACTTGTTGGACCTGATAAGCTCATGTTTGTTGGGCCTTAACTGTAACTAATATTTAAGTCTTCCGCTGTTAATTAATAAAATTTTAAGTGAAATGGGTAAGACGATTTGATCCTTTGGGTTGGGTCATTCACTGTTCTGTCTTGGGTCCCTCGCATGTCGTGACAGAATTTTTGGTATCAGATCCAGGTTTCATCTTGAAAAGTGATATCAATAAAATAGATAATATAGTAATATACTTGGATTTACAAATACTGTACCTGTGGACAAAGTACAAAAAGTAATTAACATTAAGGTGCTATTAGAAAGACATCTTAAGGTTGTCCATTGGTGGATAGGGATATTTCACTAATCGGAAACAATTAATTTGGAGGGGTTTGGATTTAGTTAGAAGTGATATCGAGTACACTTTGTAAAAGATTATAAACAACCTTACTGAACCTATGAGTCTGCGAACTCTCATGGGTTATGTGTGTGAGCCTGTGAAGTTTATTCTTAAAAAACCTGTCATAGAAAGAAATTCAAAGCATCAGTTTCTTTCCAAAATCCAATGTTTACTGATTCATATTTAGAATCTATTAGTCTAGGTTTGAACCATGAGTTTAAAGATTATGATTCAAAAACTGCTGGTAAAGACTTCCAATTATCCTTTATATTGTACAATTCGACAGTAGTGTAAATTTCTGCGTATGCAGTTTGAAATATTTAGACCAAAGATTGAGTTGTTCAAGTGGAATGATAACATATAGAGAGTTCTCTAAAGGTGACTTGTATTGAAACCACATAGGATGAATTATAAAACATTTATATGCTAGTGTTTGTGGGTAGATTTGACCCTCAAAATATTGAAAAATTGATTAACGGTGATACAAAAGAATTTGACTGCTTTTAGAATACATCGGAGTATTGAGTTGGATTTGCGACCTTCTATTTCGAGAAGATAGCTGATGTATGGTGTAAGTATCTTAAGTTGGATACACCGCTAGGTATGATGATATGAACTCCGTTTAAGTAGTATTCAGAAACAACTATTGCAATGTTGGTCATCACCAAAATATAATTTGTGTTTATCATAATTTGGATCAAGAGAATATGACTGTAAAGAAGCTAGAAAATTTCCTAATTTCTAGTATTTCCCCAAATAAGTGATATGAAATGTCTTTCGTTGTCTCGTTTACTGCCCTTATTATTGGTGGGCATGAATATCTGTGGATCTGATAATTATACCTATGGATCAGTTTGATGTAATCCAAGGTATGGATTGGTTGAACTTATACAAAGTTAAAAATCGACTGTTATCAAAAAAGTTATTACCCTTACGTTGGAAGATGGAAAGATCCTATTGCATCCATGTAATATCCATATGTTTTCTATTAATCCTATTTTGTGAGCCTATTTTGCTGGTTAGAGAAGTTTGGAGCCGTACGAGGATAATTTTGTTATTAGCGGTGACCTTGTTACCGTCCGACATGATTATGATCTATCAGTGGTTTGTGATTACCCTAATGTTTTTCTTGAGGATCTATCTGGGTTGCCACCCTACAATGAGATTGATATTTGCCTTGATTTGATGCTCTTCACTACTCTAATTTTGATTTCTCCATACCACATGACTCCTACTAAATTGAATAAACTGAGTGTTCAGTTGAATGATTTGTTGTAAAAAATAATGGTTTATTCGAAATAGTATTTCACTATGGGTACATCCATTTTTTTTTGCAAAGAAGTAGGATAGTTCATTTCGTCTATGCATTGATTTTCAAAAATTGAATCTTATGGCAATCAAGAACGAGTATCCATTGCCTCAGATTAATGACTTATTTGATCAGTTTGGAGGATCTATGTACTTCTCGAAGATTGATTTGAAATTTTGTTATTAGCAAATGAAAATGCGTAAAGATGATATTCTGAAAACATCTTTTTGGATTCGTTATGGACATTTTGAATTTATGGTACTTCCTTTTGAATTAACTAATGCACCAACTGTTTTTATGAATCTCATGAATTGGGTCTTTCGGTCATATTTTGACTAGTTCATGTTAGTCTTTATCAATGATATGCTCATATATTCTAAAACTCTGGATGAGGATATGGGACATCTAAGAATTGTTCTTCAGTCGCTGAAGGAACGTCAGTTATATCCAAAGCATGAAAAGTGCAACTTTTGGATGACCGAAGTGAAATTTCTTAGTCATGTTGTTTCTCAAAAGGACAATTTCGTTGATCCAGCTAAGATTGAAGTTGTGTTAGATTGGAAGCCACCCAAAAATGTCATTGGGTGCATAACTTCTTGGGTCTGGCTGGTTATTATCATCGATTTGTAAAGAATTTTTCTTCTGTTGTTATGTTGTTAATGTTGTTGACCAGTAACAATGTGAAATCTATTTGGGATGAAAAATGTCAAACAGCTTTTGATGAACTCAAGTAGAGTTTGACTACTGCTCTAGTTTTGGCAATACCTGATGAATGTTTACCTTATGCAATTTGTATTGATGCATCAGGAGTTGGTTTAGGTTGCGTTCTGATGTAGCAGGATAAGGCTATAGTTTATGCATCTTGATAGTTAAAGACGCATGAGCGTAATTACCCTACTCATGACTTGGAGCTTGCAGCTATTATTTTTGCCTTAAAGATTTGGCAGAGCTACTTGTTTGGTGCTAAATTTGAGGTATTTTCATATTACAAAAGTTTAAAATATCTCTTCTCGCATCATGATTTAAATATTCGGCAACGCCTTTGGGTTGAATATATGGAGGACTATGATTTTACTTTGGAGTATCATATTGGAAAGGCAAATACTATAGCTGTAGCTAATGCCTTGAGTCGTAGTCCTCAAGGATCTCTTTCTCGTCTTGTTTTGGATGATTGAAAGAGATATCTTATTATTGGAGATTATGGGCTACAGTACCAGGAGGATGATCATTCGGTTTGAGTTTTTAATTTAATAACAACCCCTACACTTTTGCAACGTGTGAAAAACTTACAAAGTTTAATGATGTGTTGAAAGAAAGATTTGAGTTGATTCAAGCTCTTGAGAACAAATTGATAGTTAGGAAATCAGTTCTGATAGATTCCTATTCTTCAATAATCGATTTGTTATCTTCAGTGAATTAGATTTGAGGCAAGCAGTTTTAGTCGAAAGCCATAAGTCTAGATTTACTATTCATCTCGACTGTACAAAAATGTATCATGATTTTAAGCATCAGTATTGATGGGTTGGAATGAAACATAATGTAGCTGAATACGTTTCAAGGTGTTTTAGATTAAGGCTAACCATCAGTAATCAGTTGGGTTGTGACAATCTTTGTCTATCCCTAAGTAGAATGAGACAAGATTATCATGGATTTCCTTATTGGTTTCCCTAGGGTAGTGCAGAAATTTGATGTTATTTGAGTGATTGTTAATAGATTGACGAAATCCACACATTCTATTCCAGTCAGAATAGATTTCTCTTTCACGAAGTTGAGTCACTTGTATATCGAGGGCATCGTTCATTTTCACAGTATTTTCTCAAGCATTTTTTCTTATAGAAATCCGAGATTCACATCAAAATTTTGGAGATTCCTTCAAAAGATTTTGGGTACAGATTTAAATTTGAGTACAACACATCATCTACAAACAAATGGTCAATCTGAGCGTATGATCCCAATTCTCGTGGATATGTTGAGATCATGTATTCTGGATTTTAGTGACAGTTGAATAAGTCAATTACATTTAGTAAAGTTTATGTACAACTTTTAGACCAGTATCGGTGTTTCGCCGTATGAAGCTTTATATATGGAAGATTGTGCTGATCACCTCTATGTTGCACAATGACCGAAGAGTGTGTTACTCTTGGGCCTGCTTTGATTCAAGAGACAACTGAGAAAGTTCAAGTGATTAAAGAGTGACTGTATTCAATTCAGAGCTGACAAAAGAGTTATGTTGACCTCCGGAGGAAGGAAGTAGAGTTTGGAGCAAGTGATTTTGTATTCTTAAAGATATGACCTCGTCTATGTATTAGTCTTTTCGGTGTGAAAGAGAAGTTAGCTCTAAGATATATAGGTCCATTTCAGATTATTGAGTGGGTTGGTCCAGTGGCTTATAGGTTGGAGTTACCGCCGTAGTTGAATTATATTTATAATGTCTTCTATGTTTCTATGCTAAGAAAGTACATTCTAGATCATTCACATGTTATATCTTGAACTGAGCTCTCTATTCAAGAGGATGTGTTTTATGAGGAAGAACGTGATAGTATTTTGGGTCGTGAGATTAGGGTTCTGCGTCATCATGAAATACCTCTTGTTCGAGTTCAGTGGAAAAATCATACTGAAAGAGAAGCAACTTGGAAAATTGAATATAATATGATGGCTAAGTACCTTCGTTTATTCAATGGTACTCTTGAAGTTGTTCTAAATTTTAGGGACGAAATTTTCTTAGTGGGGGAGAATGTAATATCTTGCCCAAAGAGCCCAAAAAAAATAGTTAATTGAATGAGGGATTTCTTTCCCTATTATCGCTGGAAATCAGGGATTTCTTTTCCCGATTTCCCTCTCCTTAAATGTTAGTTCTCTAGCTCCTATCTACATCGCAGTGAGTTATTTTCTCCAAATCAATACCATATTTGGCATTTTTGGATGGAATTTGGTAAGTCCTTGTTTCTTCCTCTCTGAAATTCAATACCTTGGTCGAAATTCTAAATCTTTGATCGGGTTTGTTGAAGGAAAGCTGTGAGCATTAGAAAAAGAAGATTTTGGGGATTTTTGTATAGCAGTTGGTGGAGTTTGACTTGGAGGTATGTAAGTCTAAATCCTTTCTGTGAGTTGAAACTCTCTGTTGTTGGATAAGCTAATTTGGATTGTTGGATTTTAAATTTTATTGTTATTGTTTGAACAATCCGACAAAAATCATGAATTTGGGTTGCGCAAGTTCTGTTGTTGCAGCAACGTCTGGAGAGCGACTCACTGTTATTGAGTCGCGGTGCACTATAATTTAGACCGATGACTTCGGTCGGTGGACGACTAGTCGAGACAGGGAGTCTCGGCAGTCGGGTTGAGTCATGGCATCGAACAAAAACATTTGTCGTGCGAACACGAAGGTCCACTGGCGACATCCATGGTGAAGGATGGAGTGTCGGTGACAGGCCCTGCTTTGGGCCGGGTTTCTTGCTAGCGGGCATATGGTTTGGTCCAAATTGGAGCTAGACCCAATTGCCAAATTGGACGGTGGGCCAAACCTTTTTGGGCCGCTGTGCAGGGTCAAGAAAGTTAGTCTTTTGGGAATTAATTTGGACCAGTTTTGTATTCCTATCCCTAATTAGTTGAATTAAATTTGCCTAAAATTTGGAATTTTAAGGAATAAAAATGTGGCCTAAAAATTAATGCCTTATTTTTTAATAGGTACCCAATATTAAATTAAAAATTTGTGGACATTAATTTTGAGCTAATTGGATTATTAAGTTTTGGTCAGAGTAAGCCACTTCGAGATAGAGATTTATGTATGCACTGCATTTGCATTTTTTATATAAAATAATTATTTTGATACGAGTCTCATATTAAAACGACACATCCATTTTTATGACTGTCAGATTTTTATATTATATTTTATTTTCACTGTTCACGTTTCAATTAAGCATGCCTATAAATATTTCTGGATTAACTTGGTCATGCGAATCAAGTTTGATCGTCCTGATTTGGGGTCCATTTTATTTTCACACATTTTACTATGTGGAATGTGTTTGTTTGTTGTTGAAATGGGTAATAGGGGATTTGTGAAATGTCATTGGGTTCGAATCCCTAAAGTTAAAATAGGTAATATGACAGTTGTATATGCCGTGTCCTTGGGTTGCAAATCTGTAACATCCCGTTTATTCTTTCAATTCAAAATTCATGATTTTTGAAAACTTTTTCTTTTAAATCACAACGGAAGACTTTTCATTTGAAACTAACTTAAATAAGAGGTGCATAAGTAAAACCTTTTTCGTTAAATCATTTATCACTTAAAACATATCATACTGTAAAACTTTAAAACATTTACACAATGGAAGACTTGTATTTAAATTGCTAAAAGAATTAAATACAATTTGAAAACCTTCTTCATAAAACAAAATACTTTAACAAAGGTTTACTTTCCTTAAAACGTCATTACCAATTATTACATTTCTTCTTTAATCCCTTAGCCTAAGTAGCCACCAAGCCCGCAACGTACAAATTCCTCATCAACTGTTGTCATTCTTAATCTCTTGCATACATATATCACAGGAGGAATAATGAGTCTATTGCCCAGTAAGGAATATAAAATGTAATGCAACATTAACCCTTATGATAATTCTACATGATTAAGTTTGATACCATTGTAAGTTGAGTGAGAGCAACCTCTTCAGTTTCTGAACTCACTACTTGGATTCACTTTTTTATGAGAGCAACCTCTTTAGTCTCCGAACTTAGTAAAAACAGACCCACCTACATTTACATTCATTACCGTTTACTGTTTTACCGTTAGGTGAAAGCAACCTCTTCATTTTACGAACTCACCACTCGTTGAGTAAGAACAACCTCATCAATTTCCGAACTTACTCAAACGAGCTGTTTCTACGTGTGACCAACCTCTTCAGTTTTCGAACCCACATACAAACACCATTCTTATCTTTTTTATTAGCCCATGAAATATGCATGACATACATTCTATTAACATATCTACATGAGTGTCACACACAACAGTTCACATATTGCAAACAATACTATAAACAATTAACAACAATACTATGCTTCAACTATGACATTAACATTTAGCATGTTCCTATTACACTATAACGTTTTACTTCTAATCTTCTATCCTTGACATATTATTTCTAGAAAACCATTTTCATCACAACTGTTAGTAATCTAACGTAGGAATATAATCTAACCAGATAACCATCAATAAAGACTAACATATCAATTTACACAAAAACCCTACTCCTACGATGTAGGTTCTTTCGGACAAAACACAAGCATTATTCCTTACCTCGTGTCCTTAGCTTTACGAAATTAGCACATAAATTATCCTTCACGAAACTTCTGTACTCCCTTCATAGTTGCTTATTGAATTCTCTTTTTGTTTCTGGATTTTGAACTCTTTATCCAAAATCACATAACCTTTTAGGACACTTCTCCATTTGTTCATGGTCACAGCTTCTTATACACTGTACTCTCGCAGAAACGAAACTTTCACAGTTTCATTTATTCCAAAACACATAAGCATATGAATTACACGGACTTGCTATACTATCCATCATCTTTTTGTTCAACTCACTGCAAGCAATAGCATCTTCTCTCTCCATAACCATGCAAACTCCATTACAGCCGTGTATTCCATTCTGAACAAAACCATGCAACCCATCTGCTTCACTCATACCCTCACTGACACTCACTTTCTCGGCCATGCAACTTCATTTCCTCACATAACTCACAGTTTCAGACTCTCTCTCTCTCTCTCTCTCTCTCTCTCTCTCTCTCTCTCTTCTTTCATTTCATAATTCCAGAACATCTCACAAAACTCCAAAACAAAACTCCAGAATAAGAACCGCCAGCTTTCTCAAACCATTTTTGCAGAGCTTCCGCGTAGCTTTCCTCTCTGTCAACCTTGCTCTCTTCCCTCTCTATTTATAGTCCTTCTCTATTTGTAGACCACCAATAACGTCTCTTCATCACCCCTTGAAGACAAAAAGCCCCTGGACGTATCCATTAAATTATTTAGGCTTTCAGACAAATCGTTTGGCCATTCAGACGTTGAATATCATTAACAGACGCCCTTTGATGATCCAATATATAAAACGTCAATTTTCTCAGCTTCATACACATTTAACCACGTCTCCTTCGATTCCCAGACGTTCAGACAACACACACGACGGCTTTTTTCATCTTCCAGAAGCTCCAGACTCTCAAATTACTTTTCATAAATTGGAGGTCGATCAATTTTCATGAAGGACGATCGATTGCCCTTCAACCAAATGCCCGCACAATTTATTCAGAAAACTTTCAACTTTTCTCGCCGATCGATCGACGTCTCATCGATCGATCGCCAAGATCAACCGCAGTCACCGAATGTCGATTTTCACCTAATTCTCCAGATTATTCCTTATTTACGTGACATATGCATGTCATGCATGTCTTATATATATATATATCCCTCAATATATATATTTATATTTTGTAACTATAATCTAAGGTCATAATTGTAATTGTAACATTCTCCGTACTACTTCATCTTCTCCAAATTCTTATGCACTAAAACCTTATATATATATATATATATATATATATATATATATATATATACATATAAACATTTACATCATCTATCAACTCATACTATATGCTTCACATTTTCATACTCAATTATATCCAAACTTTCATTCCTTACAGTATCCTTACAATATTCCAATACGTTCAAATATATTTTCTCTTTAACCAACACTTGAATTATCCGACTATCCATAATACTCAAAAGTATATATTCTATAACTTCTCTTTCACATTATTCTTTTATTAAATCCAATATACTCCAAAATATTGTAGACCTTATAACTTCAACCGTATTATATCCAAATACATTTTCTCTTACTGATCCTCTGACTGCCAATCACTAATTCAGTCCTAATATCATCTTTTCTAAATTCAAGTGTCATCATCCATTTTATAATAACCTTAATCCTTCCCTTAAACTAATTATGAATATATCGGAGTATCATAATTTACTTATTCCAAATGCATTTCTCTTGACCAATATCTCAACTTGTCCAACTCAACTCCTATCATCTCCAAAATCATCACGTAAGCCTTGTGCTAAAATTCGAGATATTACAGAATCCCTATATCTGATCAGAGTATTATTTGACTTTGCGATCGCCGAACATCGTCTTTATTCTATTATATACCTATGGTATTGTGTGCTCAGAGTCTGTGAGTGGCTCCATTTTTACTATGATTCTACAATGATACAACAAGGGCTTATTTTAATTACGTAACACATATTAGTGAGTGGTTTCAAACACATGTCCTTTTGTACACATTTTTCTGAAAGGAATTTATAAAATGTGAGTTTTAAGTTCTTGCATGTTTAAACATCATTTTTAATTAAAATTATCAAATCCTTATTGAGTTTAGTCAACTCACCCCAATGACACCTTTCAGGTTTATTTTACAGTTAGATTTCTAGTTGTTGAGTCAATTTAGATCCGGCAAAGTTTTTTTTTATATTTAAGTATCCTCCCTCGAGGGATATTTTTGTGAGATATATACTTTATCCAAATGACTGTAATCCCTATTTTTAATTTTTCCACAGTTATTTTATTTTAAATTATATTGTTTTACTATCTGATATCATTTGTGGGACTTGATAAGCCCATGTTTATTGGGTCTCGGTTGTAACTAATATTTAAGTCTTTCCGCTGTTAATTAATAAAATTTTAAGTGAAATGGATTAGACGATTCGGTCCTTCGGGTTGGGTCGTTCCCGATTCTGTATCGGGTCCCTTACAGGTCGTGACAGAATTATAGTTAATATATGTGGTATAACATATTTTAATTTGAATCCTAATTATAAATTACAAGGAAATTAACAAAATAAACTCTGAAATATTGGGTCAGCGATAAGCTAAATCTTAAAGTAATTTTGCGAACAACTAAAATATCGAATTATGAGAAATGAAGAAAACAAATCTCGCTGTCACATTTTTCGTTAAAAATTTAAAAATTTAAAAATAATCTACTAAGTATCTGCTTTGATAGGCTAGTTTCCATAGAGGAAATGATATTTTCAGCAGTGTATACTTCTTTTTCAATGTGGTTTTTTAGTTTCCTTAACACAATCCGAGGGTGAAGCACAACCCAACCTGAAACACAACCTCAACTTCAACCTGAAATAGGACCAGTATCTCAATTGGTTCTTTTCCAATCTATATTAGATTGTTTCTACTTATAAGTCTTCAAGATTGAGTCGTCGAACGATAGATACGAAACTAATATTAAAAATTATTTGATTATTATTGTATATAGAAGAGTATATTTCGATACATTAACTAATATGATAATAGAAAACATATTTCTGCTAATGAAACAAAGATTACGCAATGAAAGACAAATATCCGATTCAAAAATTACCCTTTATATTGTGGAAAATATTATTTTTGCAACAGATAGTTGGTAGATTATTTTAAAAATTTTAAATTTTTAATAGAAAACATACCTTTATTTTTTATAATTGGAAATTTTAATTATTTAAAAAGTTGTTTTAAAGTTTGACTTGTTGCAGTAGAACTAAATAGTTCACAATTTATTTTGTTAATTACCTTAAATTTAAAAAAATATCGTAGTTAATTTGCCTTAAAAGTGAGAAACATTGACGCTGACCTCTATCTTACCGTTAATCAGTAATTTGCCGTTATCAGCGCACGTTAGTCAAGGACAGAAATCTGTGCGCAACCCTTTCTCACTGTCTGCTTTCTCACGCATCAAAACAAAAAACGTGAAGTAATCAAATCTAGAGAAAAGCAAAAGCTTCGTCAGTACTGATTGCAGAGTGAAGCCGAAGAAATCCCATACAAACATTCGCAATCTCTCTAACTTCTCTGAGAGCTCCGGCAGCTTTTTTTTTTGCCTTCTATTTCATTCAGGAATGAATACTTTGATCTGGCCTTGGAATTTCGAGTAGCGAATTTTTGCAGTGGAATTTTGACTGTCGGATTCTCATCTATTTTGTTGCTACTGTTGGTGTGCGGATTGTGCTGTAGCTTTAGTTTACTTTGGATATTGTGTGCATTTTCATCTTGATCTTGTCATTGTTTGTATCGTAGTCTCTCAGATCTGATGCGTTCACGGTAATCGACTACGGGAGCGATGTCGGTGCTCACAGCTTCTAACTTTCCCGGTATTTATAGACTCTGACACTTTTTCCTAATTGTATAGTTTTGTTTTATGATTTTTTTTTTTTTTTGCAAAAAAACTGTCGGTAACCATTGCGATCCGTCTGGCAGCTGAGAAATGAATGAAATGTGAGACTAGAAGGTTCTAAGGGAAACAGTTATGATACAGCAAAACCTATAATAAAATCTCGGTTGTAATTTGCAAATTTGGTGATGCATAGAAGCTATTTGAGATAGACTTTTGTTGCAATATCTCGTGACAACTCATTGAAATCTTAGCCTTCATCAATAGCTAGACTAGATTTCGGCTTTGCTTGAGAAAGTGTTGTGCCCTTGCTGAATGCATAATTTGCGTAATATCTGATTCCTGTTATTTTTCTTGATTATGTAGCCAGCTGGTCATTATATTATAAACTTTAAGACTGCTCGACTTTATATTTCTGTTGTAAGATTTATTATTTTTGTAAGTTTGCTTTTCGTATTTTGTTCCCTTCAATATAGGAAACAATTTGCGACTGTTTAGTTTGGACAGTTTCTGTACTTATTTTTTTGTGTTTGATGAACTAGAACTTTCGGATGAATAAATCTCGTGAGATAGAAATGTTTAGTTTGAAGGGGCATATTCAGGTAGTTTGAAGGGGCATATTCAGGGCTTTTTTTCATGGCACACAACATTGATTGGACTTTATAATACAGGGATATCAAAGGATGCCTACTTATTGTCTTTGAAGTGTTTCCTTCTACTGTGTTATGTGATTTCCCAGACCAATGCCTCTGTCTCTTATGATTTGCTTATGTCACCATCAAATATTGTGCCCCCAACTGCGCCTGCTATCTCTGATTTGCCACTTCCAGCTTCTATGCCACTTTTCCGTAGACATTGGCCAAAACATATATCACCTCATGGTGCACCAAGAGCTGTATCAGCACCCATCAATCCTCCATATTTTGGTCATCTATCTACTTCGGATCCATCTCCTGCAAGCTCAAGTTTGTCTAGACCATTGATGAAGAAGAGTGGAATTGTACCTCCGAATGCTGGATTCGAAAGCATTGCTCCAATTCAGTCTAATGCTGGTTTACCTCAGCCCCCACTGTCTCCTGCTTCTGGTTAGTCGCTGTTGTTTATATTTTTAGATTTTTTTAGTATTTTGTTAGTTCTTTTATTTTGATAATTCATTTCTATAACTATTATTGAATAGCTGGTATATTTCATCTGTTATTTTCGTCCTTGGTTCTTTGTGGAGAGGCAGTTGATTTATCTTGACCTTATTATTAATAATATAAAACTGTTGTTAATCTTCAAATTTTTAATTTTAATTGTTCTATTTATGGATTATATTGGTACCGACATTGGTTTTATTCTTCCTTGTCAGACTGTTGCAAACCAGACATGGTTCTGAAGCGAGGAAGTCAAGATTGCCACTGTGTATATCCCATAAAGCTTGACCTTCTCCTTTTGAACGTCTCACAAAATCCGAATTGGAATCTTTTCCTTGAAGAATTAGCTTCCCAGCTCGGTTTGCAAGTTTCTCAGATTGATCTTATAAACTTCTATGTACTTAGCTATTCGAGATTAAATCTTTCAATGGACATAACTCCGCATACAGGAATCAGTTTCTCTGCTAGGGATGCAGAGTCCATAAACTCTTCGCTTGCCATGCATAAGGTTCATTTAAACCCTACTTTAGTGGGAGACTATAAACTTCTCAATATGACCTGGTTTAAGTCCCCACCTCCTTCTCAAGGTAATTTTCTTCTGCCTTCAACATTATGAATTAATTTAACAATTTCATATGTATCTAATTTAGCTTTAGTTAATTTGTTTCTCATGGCTAAAAATTAAACCGAGGAAAAACCATGAATTAAAATCTATTTCTTATGATTTTATCCTGGAACTTTGCTCTATTCTCCATAAAATATATTGATGGTTCATGTGAAAATAAATTAATGATGCATTTGTCTTTCCAATGAATCTATTTTTCAGCTCCTCTTGCAACTCCATCTCCTCTGACAACCCCTGTGTATCCATCATCAGCTTCTACATCAGCCCATTCTTCTAATAAAGGGAAACATTCATTCCTGATTCTTATTCTTGGAATTGGTGCTGGTCTGCTGTTTATTGCCCTTTTCTCCATACTGGTTTTATGTTTGTACTTCTATCATAATGGGAAAAGTAAAGCATCGCCAATGATAGCAGGTATGTATATAAAATTTTCAAATCCATACTTATAAATCTTCTTTTTAGTTCTTTAATTATGTCACTCCGTGAGCTTTTCGTGCCGGACCAAAGTAGAATCCTTGTCACAAAACTCTTAACTAGTAACAAAATTAACTTCTTTATTGCTGACTCCATTATGGAATATCTAAAATTCATAGAGCCCTGATGTCTCTTCCAAAATTGTCCAGCCTACTTAAGCTAGCAGTTGGCTTGAAAAGATGCAGAGACACTATACCAAGTCTTCACTTCAATACTTTTTTTTGGAAAGCATTATGTCAGTAATTGTGTTCATTTATTTTTAATATTTGTGTTTTAGACCCAAATACTGGAAATATGTTTCAAGATTTTACTTACAATTGAAAATACAAAGTTGTTATCTTATCATGCATTTGTAATAGTTTTCATGTTTTTACATATACCTGTTTTATTTTTAATTTGTAAGTTTGACATTATGAAATATCATTATGGAATATGACCTCATTAATACACTGGAAATGGCTTATGCTGCTTGCAGTGAAGTAGAGCTTTACATAATCGTTTAAAACAAACTAGGCAGTGCAAAAAGTTTTGTAATGGTTTTTTTTACTTTTTAGAAGTTATGTTTTTCTAGTTATACCTTTGAACTATATCTGTTTCTTTTAATTCCCCTTCCCCAGAAAAACCAAGAAATTTGGAAACAGTTTCTGCTGGAGGATCTTTTGCCCATCCAACCAGTACAAGATTTCTAGCTTATGAAGAACTGAAAGAAGCAACCAATAACTTTGAAGCTTCAAGCATTCTAGGAGAGGGTGGCTTCGGCAGGGTTTTCAGGGGTGTCTTAAATGACGGCACACCTGTTGCTATAAAGAGGCTTACCAGTGGAGGGCAACAAGGGGATAAAGAATTTCTGGTTGAGGTTGAGATGCTTAGCAGGTTGCATCACCGTAATCTTGTGAAACTTGTTGGTTACTTTAGCAATCGTGACTCATCACAGAACCTATTATGCTATGAACTTGTACCAAATGGGAGTTTAGAATCCTGGCTCCATGGTAATTTCATTTGTTTTACTAAGATTTAACTGACTTATTGCCCTTATCATCTGTTTGCAAAAGAGTACTCTGAGAAGAAATAGTTTTTTTTTTAATGAGTGGTCTACCTCAGAAAGTTGCATAATGTTTAACTATGGGCTGCTTATTGCCGCAGGTCCACTTGGATTAAACTGCCCCTTAGATTGGGACACCAGAATGAAGATTGCAATGGATGCAGCAAGAGGACTTGCATACCTCCACGAGGACTCACAACCTTGTGTTATCCATAGAGACTTCAAGGCATCTAATATTTTGCTCGAGAACAACTTTAATGCTAAAGTTGCTGATTTTGGCCTGGCAAAACAAGCTCCTGAAGGCAGAGCAAATTACCTATCTACGCGTGTGATGGGCACGTTTGGGTTTGTCCTTCTCTTTCCTCTTCATTACGAAGCTCCTTATATTGAATGTGCTAAGTAGATCAAAAGGAACATACAAAATCATTTTTTTCCTGCAGTATGGATCTACTATCAAGACATAATGACATGTTACTGATAGATCTATTGTTAGATTTACTTATTCTAAAAGAAAAAAATAAATTAAGTAAAAATATGTAACCGCTTTAATTGTTAATGTGTAGTTATTTGGGTTTGATAGAGAAGTTTTTAAGGGAAAAAAACAGGGGAGAAAAGTGTGTGTGGATTTGTGTGGAGAGTAAAGGGTTTCGCGAATGGATTGTTGTGTAATTGTAGAAGAAAAGTGTACTATTGTGATAGTTTGTTTCTAAGAATTCAATAAAACAGATTTTTTCCTATCAAATTGGTATCAGAGCATTATTCAAATTATGGGCAACGAAGAATGATGACCAGATCAGAATCACAGAAGGAGAACTAGGCGGAATGGCAGAAAGAAGTTGCGGGAATGAAAGAAGAATTAAAAAAAAGTGGTATCAATTGAGAACAATATTCGTGTAATGCAAGAACAAATGTCAAAGTTATTAGCAAGAACAGAGGAACGACCTTTATCGGTAGTACACGAGGGACCCAGTAGTTCTGAGGCCGAGAAAGACATGCGAACTGAAGAAACTAGACATTCGGATGTGAAAGATTTTCTACCGTGGAAGTTGGAGTTACCAGTGTTTAGCGGAAATGATCCTGAAGTGTGGGTGTTTAGGGCTGAATGACATTTCAACGTAAACCGATTAACAGAATCAGAAAAGTTGGAAGCTGCCATTGTTTGCATTGAAGGACTGGCGTTGGCTTGGTTTCAATGGGAAAGTGGCGTGCGACCATTTCACTGTTGGATGATTCTCAAGGACAGGTTGATGGAACGATTCGACAAAGTTTGCGGTGGATTTGGCTGCGATAGATTGTTGACTCTAAAGCAACAGGGTATCATCAAAGGATACAGGACTCAATTTGAGTCCATCGCTACAAGTTTAATGGGTATTCTAAATGACATATTATTTTGTGCTTTTTATAATGGGTTAAAGAATGAGATGAAAAGTGATATTAAATTAATGAGGCCAAATGGTCTTCTGGATTTGATGAAAGTCGTGTAAATTGTTGAAGATAGAATGGAGCTTATAAATATGAAAAAATCTGATGGGTTACAGAGTGTTTCTAGACAGAATTGGACAACACCTTTAATTAACACAAATTGGGCAGCTCCTATGGTTAATAGAAATTTTTCTTCAGATCATACTGCATTTTTGGCAAAACAAAAAATATGGAAACGAATAGGAGACAATTGACGGAAGCTGAAATGAGAATGAGAAGAGAAAAATAACTTTGTTTCAGGTGTGATGAAAAATTTTCAGCGGGACATAGATGTAAAATGAAAATGTTACAAGTTTTGGTCTTACAAAATGACGAAGAAAGTGAGTTAGAAATGGATACAACAGAAGAGTTTTTTGAGGCAACTGTGGAAAATATTAAAAATCCAGTGGAAATTTCATTGAATTCGGTTTTTGGTGTAACTGCTCCACGAACTATGAGGTTATGGGGTACTGTGAAGGGAAGAAAAGTGATTGTATTAATTGATTCGGGAGCATCCCACAATTTCATTGCAAAAAAAATTGATCGAAGAGTTACAATTGCACACAACTCCTTCTATGGATTACATTATCCAATTAGGAAGTGGTGAGTCTTTTAAAGGGGAAGGAATATCTAAAAACCTTTTGTTAGTGTTGCCTAAAGTAGAAATTCTTGAAGAATTTTTACCTATTGAGTTAGGTAATTCTGAAGTGATTTTGGGAATGAGTTGGTTAGAAACTCTTGGAGATATGTTTGGGAATTGGAAATTGTTGAGTATGAAATTTGTTTTAGGAAATAAGACAGTCCATATGAAAGGGGATGCTAATCTGAGTAGAACAAAAGTTTCGATGAAAGCAATGTTGAAGGACGTTAGGAAAGAAAAAAGTGGAGTTCTAGTGGAAGTTTTTGATAAGAAAATGAAATCAATGCAAATAGAGGAGAATCCTTCAGAAGAAGTAGCTGAATTGTTACATCACTTTGATCATGTTTTTCACATGCCTTCAGGATTACCCCCAAAAAGGGAACATGATCATGCAATTGTTTTGAAAGAAGGTGTGACACAGATTGATATACGACCTTATCGATATATGGTTGCTCAAAATGATGAAATTGAAAAATTGGTACATGAAATGTTGGAAGCAGGAATCATTCAACCGAGTTTTAATCCGTTTTCGAGCCTAATTATCCTTGTTAAAAAAAAAAATAATAGTTGGAGATTTTGTGTGGACTATCAAGCTTTAAACAAGGAGACTATTAAAGATCGTTTTCCAATTCCGATTATTGATGAATTGGTGGATGAACTGAGTGGGGCAACGGTTTTTACAAAATTAGATTTGAAATCCGGTTATCACTAAATACCCATGAGGAACGAAAATGTACCAAAGACGGCATTCTGTACGCATGAAGGTCATTATGAATTTCTAGTTATGCCATTCGGATTAACTAATGTTCCGTCTACATTTCAAGCTTTGATGAATAAGTACATGAGGAAATTCATTTTGGTATTTTTTGATGATATATTAGTATATAGTCAACTTTTGCAGATCATTTAAATCATGTGACATTGACGTTACAAATGTTATCTGAGCAACAACTCTATGCCAATAAAAAAAATGTTTGTTTGTTACTCATGAATTGGAGTACTTGGGTTATGTAATTTCTAAAGATGGTGTGGCTGTTGATAAAAAAAAAATTGCTGCAATTGTGGATTGGAAGTCTTTAACTACTATTAGTCAATTGCGGGGATATCTAAGTTTAACTGGATATTTATCGCAAATTTGTTTCGGGGTATGGAAGTATAGCTTTACCACTCACAGAGCATCTTAAAAAAGATAATTTTTGTTGGACCAATGAGGCTGAGACGGCATTCCAAAAGTTAAAAACAACGATGACTACCTTACCAGTTTTAGCACTTCCTAACTTTGATGAGATTTTTGTGGTCGAAATTGATGCTTCTGGTACGAGGATAGGCGCAGTATTGATGCAAAAACAGCAACCAATAGCTTATTTCAGTCAACAATTATCTAGGCAGAAGCAACTTAAATCAGTGTATGAATGCGAATTGTTGGCTACTGTCTTAGCTATACAAAAATGAAGGCCATATTTACTGGGACGTCATTTTATTATTTGAACAGATCAAAAAAGTCTCAAGTTTTTATTAGATCAACGAATGGTGGCCATTGAACATCAGAAATGGCTTACTAAATTGTTGGGATACGATTTTGAGGTTGAATATAAGCCAAGTGCTGAAAATCAGGTGGCTGATGCATTATCAAGAAAAGGTGGCATAGCTATGTTAGAAGCTGCATTGATCACATTAGTTTGTTCAGAAACGGTTGATTCTGCGACATTAGAACAAGAAGTTAATACTGATCCTAAATTAATATTAATAAAGGAAGAGCTTTTGAACCAAGGATGTTCAAAATCTGGTTTTACTCTTTCCCATTGGTCAGCTATTTTTCAAACTTAGAAAAGTTATATCTCAGTATTCTACTTTTTTGCAACAAATTTTGGAATTATTTCATGCAAGTCCGGTGGGTGGGCGTGTAGGAGTTTCTAAAACTTTTCAAAGATTGGCAACGGAGGTGGTTTGGTTTGGTATGCGCAATGATATAAAACAGTTCATCCAAAAGAGTGACGTTTGTCAATGAAATAAATATGAGGCATTGTCTGACTAATTCAACCGTTGTCACTTCCACAAGATATTTGGGAAGATATTTCAATGGACTTTATTGAAAAACCACCCAAATGAGATGGGATGGATACCCTTTTTGTGGTTGTTGATCATTTAAGCAAATATGTGCATTTTTGTCGTTGAGACATTCTAATAATGCACAAATTGTGGCTAAGATATTCTTTAATCAGGTGTTTCGGTTGCATGGGATGCCCAGAACGATTGTTTCAGATCGTGGTAAAATATTTGTAAGCAACTTTTGGAAAGAATTATTTTCACTTCATGGATCTGTGTTGAAGTTTAGTTTTGCCTATCATCCGCAAACGGACGGCCAAACGGAGGTGGTAAATCGACCAATTGAAGCTTACTTACGATGTTTTACAAGTGACAAACCGAAAGCCTAGATGAAATGGATTGCTTGGGCAAAATTTTGGTATAATTCTTCTTATCATTCGGCAATACACATGTCTCCGTTTAAAGCTGTGTACAAACGTGATCTACCAACAATATTACGTTTTGATGTGCCAGGAAAATCCGTTGTTTCAGCAATCGATATCCAACTCCAAGAAAAGGATGATATTCTCGAAATTTTGAAAATGAATCTTTCTCAAGCACAACATCAAAGGACAACGTTTGCAAATAGAAAACGGTGGAATGTGGAATTTCAGGTAGGTGATTATGTATGGCTGCGTCTTTAGCCCTATCGTCAAATGTCCATTGCAAAAAAATTGAATCTTAAGCTCTCACATCGGTTTTATAGTCCATTTTTTATTTTACAAAAGATAAGTAAGGTTGCTTATCGATTACAATTGTCGGTTTCATCACCTATACATTTGGTATTTCATGTTTCTCTTTTGAAGAAGGTTTTTGGGGAAATCAAAATTAAGGTGCTGTTACCGGATGAGTTGATACATCATGGCGAAGGTAGGATTCAACCAGAATCACTCTTGGATGTTCAAAGACAATGTGGGGACTCTTCAAAAACTTTGGTTCTTATAAAATGGAAGCATCTTCAACCGTTTGAGGCAATTTGAGAGGATTTTGACTAGATTCGGTTACAATTTTCAAATATCAATCTTGAGGACAAGGTTCTTTTTTGGGCGGAGAGTAATAATGACAGATCTATTGTTAGATTTATTTATTCAAAAATAAATAAATAAATTAAGAAAAATATGTAATTGCTATAACAGTTAATATAGGGAAGTTTTTAAGATAAAAAAACAAGGGAGAAAAGTGTGTGGTTTTGTGTGGAGAGTAAAGAATCTCTCGAATATCCCTTTTGTTGTGTAATTGTAGAAGAAAAGTGTACTGATGTGGTAGTTTCTTTCTAAGAATTCACTAAAGCAAATTTTCTCCTATCAGTTATCTTCCTCAATAAGAATGTTTTTGTTTTCTTTTATAATTACATTCCACTTTAAAAAATTATCAGAACAATGGGTGTTTTTATATGAAAATGAAAGATGAAATTCTAACATGACATGGAATAATTAGTTAGGGGGACCGATTTACAGTCATTGTAGAATTATTCTTTGACAATGATAGCCAAATTGAAAGAATACGATTTTTTTGTAGGTATGTAGCTCCTGAGTATGCAATGACTGGACATCTGCTTGTTAAAAGCGATGTTTATAGTTACGGGGTTGTTCTTCTTGAATTGATTACGGGAAGGAAGCCAGTGGATATGTCTCAACCATCTGGACAGGAAAACCTAGTGACTTGGGTGAGTATTTTTCTAGACCAATCTTTCTTCCAACATTTTGGGAAATATGCATGTTTTTAAGGTTAGAAACATTCGTTTACAGGCCAGACCAATTCTTAGAGACAAGGATAGGCTAGAAGAACTGGTTGATCCAAGGCTTGGAGGAAAATATCCGAAGGAAGACTTTTTACGAGTTTGCACAATAGCCGCAGCCTGTGTCGCTACCGAGGCCAGCCAACGACCCACGATGGGCGAAGTAGTACAGTCACTGAAGATGGTGCAGCGCATCACAGAGTATCAGGATTCAGCATTGCCACTTTCCAACAATCGACCCAACTTAAGACAATCTACCACTTTCGAGTCAGATGGGACATCGTCGGTATTCTCTTCCGGCCCCTATTCTGGCTTCAGTGCTTTTGACAATGATAATGTCTCTCGCATAGCGATTTTCTCAGAAGATCTTCACGAAGGAAGGTGAGTATTCTTCAAAGGAAAGCAGATATTTAGCCTCGCGAATAGCTAAGAAGGAAGAGGCTCGCGTGCAAAACAGTCTTTGGCTGTGAATGGAGGAATTGTGATTGTTTGAGTAGTGATGTCGATTTTCCGGGGCAGTGTTGGATCGAATCTTGTAAATTACCATGTTTAATTGAAACTGCTACACAAACCTGACCTCGTATGGTGTTATTTCCTTCTCCACTTTGTTGATATTCCGCCGCAAAACTCTTCCCGGTGCAGAAAAACCAAGCGAACATGTGTCAAACCAAAATTAGAAATTGAGAAAACACCCAACTTTAATGAGTCGCCCCCGACAAGGTAGTTTACAAGCGTACTTTCGGTGATTTGCTATTATTTTTATATATTTTATTTACGGTTTTCCCAATTTCTTGTACTTTTGCAATATGTTTTTATAGGGGATATGCAATGGAATCGACTTGAATGTACCTTTCAGTGCGATTTATGGAGCAACAGATAACTATATGCAATTGTCGAAATTACACAATAGCAACTAGATCAAGGGGATAATCCTACAAAATAGTCTTTTTGCATAACACGTGTCATCGCCGTGAAATGCATCTTGTTTTCATCAATATGAAAAAGGTTAGGGGTGGAAACAGTTCGGTTCGGTTCAGTTCGGTTTTTGCTTAAATTCGAACCGAACCTATTAGGTTCTGTTTTTTTTTAGAAACTGAAGATGAACCGAACCACATGGTGAACCAAACAAGAACCAAAGTGTTCGGTTTGGTTATATTCGGTTCGGTTCACGGTTCAGTTTTCGATTTTTATATGAGACCTATTAGGTTTGGTTCTCGACTCGGTTTTCGGTTTTCAGTTCGGTTGTATTTCTTCATTCATTCATTCATTAACAAATATCTAAAAGTTCGTAAACATAAAAACAAATAATACTTTAGTTTATGAACTGTCTATCCTTCTCAAAAGCACGACAGTAAATTTCAAGTGGAGGAGAGTGAACCTTTAAATATTTATTAGGCAATTTACACCTTTCCCGTATGACAGGTACATCTAAACCTGTTGAAAGAAAATGCTTTGGAGGCAAGTGAAGGTCATATTCAGGAAACTCTTTAAGACGCCGGTGGAGCTCTTTAAAATGACGAAACCTAAATAAAAAGACTGGTTGTTAAACATATTCTGCCGGGTAATTGTGAAAAGAAAACCTTCAAATTACTATTTTCTTGTATATAAATCTTGAAAATGTCATTTGATATAATTTTTCGACTAGGAACCTTAAATTTGGGCTCCAACTCATTAGAGTATTCGATAAAACCTTTCCCTTCAACAATATTGAAAGGTAATTCATCCATTACAATCATTCTAGCTAATGTATTTCGACATCTTTCAGTGCTAAATGATTTTAGTGCCAAAGAACCAACCTCACTTGGTCCTACAACATCTTTTTTTCCAAAATAATAATGTTTTCTGAGTTCCATCTAAACTGGCTAACAACTTCTTACAATTGCTCACATGCTTGTTTAAATTTGAAGTCCCATTTTTAATCGGATGACAAGCATACGAGTTTCCACAATAATTGCAAGTTGCTCTAGGGTTGTCCACGTCTATTGGTTCGACTTTTGTAAAATAATTCCAAGCTTCGCAAGTTTTGGTTTTTTTCTTTCTATGATTCATCTCACTTTCCATCCTATAATGAACAATAAAAACTTTAACTATTGCAAATATTGAAAACTTTAACATTACATATCAAATGCATAACATTATAGGTCTAAGATTACATATAAAATGCATAACATTAATCAATCCGTGCAAATATTTTTCACAGGTCTAACATATCACTTCACAGGTCTAACACAGCAGAAAATCAATCTGTGCAAAAATCAATCCGTGCAAAAATCAATCCAGAGTTGATTTTTAACTCTAGATTTTTAATCCAGAGTTACAAATGTTGGTGAAGTAATCAATCCGTGCAAAAATCAATCAATCCAGAGTTGATTTTCAATCCAGAAATCAATAATTCATTCAATGAAGAGATGAATTGAAATCGAACCTTTGATTTTCAGAAAATGACTTGAAATGGAACCTTTGTTTTCCCTGTCCCCTGAGCCTTTGGTGAATCGGTTTCACTGAACGTTGAAGAATGAAGGAGATTTGACAGACATTAGAGTTGAGATTTGAGAATGTAAAGAAAAGACTTGTTGAAATACTTGAGAGTTGAGAGGTGAGACTCACCGTGAAGAATGGCGTCTCGCAGTCACCGGCTCGCCGATGGGAAAGATCTGAAATGGCAAGTGGACGGTGAGTCTGTGAAGAATCGGTTTCACTTCAGGCTGTGGACAGTGGACGCAGTGCGATCTGGTAGTGGGAGACAAGGACTCCACTCGAGTCGAGATCTAGTTGACGCAGCGAAGGCTCTCCAGCTTCGCAATCTCTTCCTCAGGGTTCGGGGACTGGAGAAGCCCTGCCTCAACTTAGCTGGGAAATCGGGTGGGCTCGGTCTACCCGGTTTCCCATTGTGCAACCCGACAACCGAACTGAGCTTTCTCGGTTCAGCTCGGTTCAGGCATAACCTTGGTTTTTTCAACTTTACAACCGAACTGAACCGTGCAATTTACGCCGGTTCGGTTCGGTTTCTCGGTTCTGCCCGAACCGTTTTCCACCCCTAAAAAAGGTTAAAACAGATTCAATTATATTGAAGTAGCAAATAAGTAAATCAATACTTATTGTCTATGATCTTGTACAACTCTCTTCATTGGTAACTTATTACTCATAAAACATAATCTTATCACAGCTGTTGAAATAACGAACGAGATTTGGAAAACAGAAAGAGAAAATAGTGGACACCGAATTTACGTGAAAAACCCTAGACGGGAAAAAACCATGGGCAGAGGAGAGAAATCACTAATAGAAATCGGTACAACGAGCTTTGCGGCTCAAACATATATTTATAGATAAAGGAAACCCAAGTCATACGAAAATATGGAAACCTTAATCCTGCAGGAATTAGAAAACCTCCATTGTGGGTCAAACCGGCCTGGCCCAATTAGAATCCGGGTCACACTAAACCCTAACAATCTCCACCTTGACACGAATTCCACTCTATAAATATAACTCTAGAAAACATCATCTTCCAAAAATGCCCCTCAAGGCGAAATCAGCGGCTAATACCAACCAAGCTCAAACAATGATTGAACTTGGGTGTGAGCAAAGTCTTTGTCATCATATCAGCAGGATTATCATGAGTACTGATTTTACTAATTGCAAAATCACCACGACAACCACTTTACGAACAAAATAATAACGAATATCGATGTGCTTCATTCTCTCATAAAACATTTTATCCTTAGTTAGAAATATAGCACTCTGACTGTCACAAAACACTGCCGTACCGTCGTCCGCGGCGTCCGCGTCTCCAAAATCATACAGCAATTGGTGTCCTCGGCCATTCATCCTCAGCGTCCGACATGGGTTTGCAGATGCTATTTGGTCATCCGCCTCGTCCGCATGTGTCGTCCGCGTGAATCAAAATTGGACAGATTCAATGCGGACGCGAAATCCCTCGTCCGAATCGTCCGCATGTATCGTCCGGATGCTCCCTGTTCATACAGATTCAATGCGGACGCTGATTTATTCGTCCGCAGCGTTCGTACTTCCCCAGCCAGCGTCCGCAGCACACAATTAGTGAGTATAGGATGCTGTTTTTGCATCCCATGCGTCCTCAAGTCTAACTTTTTATCATTCATACGTATTTTCCTCAACATTCGTCCATGTCAGACGCATACGAAGTTAAGAACATTCACAGAATGATGTAATATAGCAATATTCTCTCCGTTATGTTTGGAAACAAAATTGATTACATAGTTAATCAGGAAATTTGGGATCGGGTTATTACATTCTACCCTCTTTATAAAAAATTTTGTCCCCAAAATTTAGTTATCAAACAACTCGGGGTATTTGGCCCTCATATCATCTTCTTTCTCCCAAGTGGCCTCCTCATGACTATGATTTTGCCACAGAACCTTGACCAGTGGGATTCGTTTGCGTCGCAGCTCTTTTACTCTTGAATCTAGGATCTGAACTGGTCTCTCATTGTAACTCAAATTAGGCTGAACGACAACATCATTATCACCATTATTAGTGGGAGGGGCTAACATGGTAGCATTACCAAGACACTTCTTAAGTATAGATACATGGAAGACGTTGTGTACACCTGCCATGGAATCTGGTAATTGAAGTCTGTACACGACAGGTCCTATTCTTTCGATGATCACATAAGGTCCCACGTATCGGGGATTTAGCTTTCCTCTCTTGCCAAACTGAACGATACCCTTGAAGGGAGATACCTTAAGAAACACCCAGTCCCCTTCATTGAATTCCAAGTCCCGATGTCGGTTATCGGCATAACTCTTCTGACAACTCTGGGCTGCTAACATCCTTTGCTTAATTATGGCCACCTTTTCAACTGTTGCTTGTACTATCTCAGGACCCAAAAGTTCGGCTTCGCCAACTTCATCCCAATACAAAGGAGATCTACACTTACTTCCATATAGAGCTTCGTAAGGTGTCATACCGATAGTGGCCTGGAAACTGTTATTGTATGCAAACTCTACCAACGGTAAGAATTTCTTCCATTTGACATGAAATTCGAGAATGCAAGCACGCAACATGTCCTCGAGAGTCTGAATAGTTCGTTCACTTTGACCGTCGGTCTGAGGGTGAAAAGCTGTACTAAATTTCAGTTCTGTGCCCATTGCTCTATTTAAACTCCTCCAAAAAGCTGAAGTAAAACGCGGGTCACGGTCTGATAACACAGAGACTGGAACACCGTGAAGCCGAATAATTTCCTTAATGTACAATTCGGCCAATTAGGTCAACGTAGCAATCATAGATATTGGCAGGAAATGCGACACCTTTGTTAATCGATCAACAATTACCCAAATAGCATTGTACCCTTTAGTCATCCTGGGTAAACAGGTGACGAAATCCATGGTGACATGTTCCCATTTCCACTGAGGAATTGGCAATGACCGAAGTTTTCCACCAGGTCGTTGGTGCTCGGCTTTGACACGTTGTCAAATGTGGCACTTTGACACAAATTCTGCAATTTCGTACTTCATATTTGGCCAATAATAATGAGTCTTCAAATCTCGATACATTTTACTACTTCCAGGATGTGCTGAGAAACTGGAGGTATGAGCTTCATCCAAGATCTTCATCCGAATTGTGGTGTCCTCAATAACGTACCATCGGTTCTTATATTTAACCATGTCATCAGCAGCTGTAGAGAAATGTTGATACTTTGGGAGGGTCGGATTCAACTTAAAGTCCTTACATACTTCATCGTCTTGCTGAGCTTCTTTAATTTGTTCAAGAATTGATGGTCTTAAGGTTAACTTAGCCAAAATCACATCCAAAGGCGTTGGAACCATCTGAACATCAAACTCCTGAAGATCCTGTTGAAGTCTTTCGGGCATGTTTCTGCATACAATACTCATCACAGAAGTCTTGCGACTAAGAGCATCGGCAACCACATTTGCTTTTCCTGGATGATATTTAATGTCACAGTCATAATCCTTGACGAATTCAAGCCACCGTCTTTGACGCATATTCAATTCTTTCTGAGTAAAGATGTACTTAAGGCTTTTGTGATCCGAGTAAATTTCACAGCGCTGTCCATAAAGATAATGTCTCCAAATCTTGAGAGCAAAGACCACAGCTGCAAGCTCTAGATCATGAGTAGGATAATTCTTCTCGTGTACCTTCAGTTGTCAAGACGCATAAGCGATAACCTTTCCATGTTGCATAAGAACTCCACCTAATCCCATTTTCGATGCGTCACAATATATACAAAATTCTCCATCTTCTGTGGGCAATGTCAAAACTGGAGCTGTAGTCAATCTGCGCTTCAACTCTTGGAAACTATTCTCACATTCGATAGACCACCAGAATCGGGTATTCTTCTTCGTCAGACTAGTGAGTGGTAAAGCGATCTTTGAAAACCCTTCAATAAAACGCCTGTAATAACCGGCCAATCTGAGAAAACTTCTTATTTCACTCACATTTTTCGGCGGTGCCCACTCGGTTACTGCTTGTATCTTTGCTGGGTCAACAGATATGCCTTCTGCAGTAATAACGTGGCCTAGGAACCCAACCTTGCTTAGCCAAAATNGATATGCCTTCTGCAGTAATAACGTGGCCTAGGAACCCAACCTTGCTTAGCCAAAATTCGCATTTAGAAAACTTTGCGTATAACTGATGTTGATTGAGAACAGTTAAGACTATTTGTAGATGTTCACAATGTTCCTCTTCTGACCGAGAATAGATTAGAATGTCGTCAATGAAGACGATAACAAATTTGTCCAGATAATCCCGGAAGACGCGGTTCATTAAATCCATGAAGGCTGCCGGAGCGTTGGTAAATCCAAAGGACATAACCAAAAATTCATAATGCCCATAGCGTGTACGGAATGCTGTCTTGGGTATATCGTCAGGTTTAACCTTCAACTGATAAACCCTAACCGTAGATCAATCTTGGAGAACACTTTGGCACCACTTAGGTGGTCAAATAGATCATCGATCCTGGGTAGCGGATATTTATTCTTAATTGTCACCTTATTTAATTCCCGATAGTCGATACACATCCTTAGAGTTCCGTCTTTCTTCTTGACAAACAGTACAGGAGCACCCCAAGGGGAAAAACTGGGACGACCCCCTTAACAATTAATTCTTCTAGTTGCTCCTTTAATTCACGTAACTCTGCAGGTGCCATTTGATACGGATGTTTAAAAATGGGGTCCGTACCAGGCTGCACATTGATTTCAAACTCGATCTCACGGTCTGGGGGTAAATTGGGAAGATCGTCGAGGAAGACATTCGGAAATTCTCGTATCACAGTTACATCCTCAACTTTAACTTTTGTGATAACGGTAGTGTCAACTATGTTGAGTAAGAATCCTTCACACCCCTTTTTGAGTAACTTTTCTGCTTGAAGGGCCGAGATAACAGCGAACTTTCCCTTCTCTTTAATCCCTCGAAAAGTGTGTCGTTCGCCGATCGAAGGGTAAAAGCAAACTTCTCTTTTCTTGCAATCAATGATTGCATGATGGGAAGATAGCCAATCCATTCCCATAATAACATCGTAGGCTTCCAGATTCATAATAATTAGATCGGCCTGAACTAAACAGCCATTGATATCTACTGTGCAATTCTTGAGTACTCCGTTCGTAATCAACCGATCACCAGAAGGTAACAATACCCGGTGCGTGAAATTTGTGCTTTCGGAGAAACAATTCGCCTTTGCGCAAAACTTGGTGGAAATGAATGAGTGCGTAGCACCATAATCGAATAAGACATAAGCCTCACAACCCTTTATGTATATCATTCCTATGAGAAATTTATAAGTTATTCGTTCTAAGGTAAATGCCTACGTTAACGTCTATGTTATTGAGGGAAACATTTTAAACAGAATGACATAGATAATTATTAACAATTAAGTAGAGCGTACCTGCTACAACTGCAGGTTGATCCTCATCATCAGTCCCGTAAAGAGCGCAAACTCGAGGTGCGACGAGTCGAGTAGGGCACTGTCTAGCTCTGTGCCCAGGCTGCCCACAAGAGTAACATTTCTCCGTGCCTGCAAAGCATTCGCCCTTATAAATCCTCTGACATTTGGGACAGGCAGCTTGCTGAGGAACAGTAGTTGTTGGTATCATAGGCCTTTTGTCCGTTGGTATCATAGGCCTTTTGTCAGGCCTCTACTGCGGTTCAGCCCCAGCTGGGCGCTTAACTCCCTGGGTCATGGAAGGACCACTCCACGATTGCTGGCCTGCACTAGACTGGCCTGTACTGGGCTTCCACATTCGCTGATTGGGATTACCTTCTCTGGGTTTTGTCACAGGAAACTTTACTCCTTCAACAGCAAGAGCTCGGGATACCATCTCTGGATAGGTAATATCTTTAGTGCCAGCTCCAATTACTGATTCCTGGATTTCTTTTCTCAAACCACGCACAAAATGTTAACTTTGCGCTCTTCAACTGACACCAAATGGGAAGCATAGTGTGACAAGGCCTCGAACTGTTGTGCGTACTCAGATACAGTTCCTGTCTGTCGTATATGTAAGAATTCGGTCTCCTTCTGTGTTCGGATCGTATGGTTGAAATATTTGTCGTTGAATAATTCTTTAAATATATTCCAAGTCAGGACCGCCACATCTCGAGAAGCCTTAATTGTATCCCACCAAAATCTAGCTCCATGACTCAAATAATATGCAGCGCATTTTACTTTGTCAGTCTCCTCAACGTTTGCATAAGAAAATTTGTCTTCCATGGAGCGAATCCATTCTTCAGCTCCAGTAATATCTGATACATCGCCATTAAAGTACGGAGGTCTAAGTTTCTGAAATCGATCCGATCCGGATCTTCTCTGGACCGGCTGTATCTGTAGGTCCCGGTTGTCTCCATTTCCATTTCTCTGAGCCATAATGGTCTCCATATATCGAGCTTGCTGTTCCATAAATTGATTCTGTCGCTCGATCAGTTGTGCTTGTTGTTCTATAAATTCTGCCATACGCTCAAAAGTCTCGTCTTGTCCTTGATTTCCATACGGATTTGGTGTCCTGGGTGCACCTCTCAATCCGGGTAATCATCCTCGGCCTCTTCTTGCCATTTTTGATTTTTAATTCCTACGTATCCATAGACGAATGAGTCTTTACAATCATAATTTTGTTTAAGGAAAAATACATTGATATTCCATTAAAAAGTTGTCTTCATTTCTAAAGGTTGTCTTCTTCTACTTACATTAAACATTTTAGGATTCTCAATTACGAAAGAGACTAGTTTTATCATCATTTCAAACTATATTTCTTAATCACTTTATTGCTTCAACTTACATGTTGGGGTTTTAGTCTTTTCATGGAAAATTCATTATAATCTTCTATCATTTCCTATTACGTTACATAAGTTTACAATTCCTTTAATCATAGCTCTAGTCTTTTCTACCTTATTTCTTTAATAATCATTTAATAAGGAATCCGTTAACATAAGGGAAAACATACTACAGTTCTATACATAAGGAAAAACACATTACAGTTCTATACATTCTTGTACGTTCTTAACTTTACTGCATACATCGTTCATATATCATTCATAATAAATCTAAAACATAAGGAAAACTTACAGAGGCATTCCCGTCGAGTTTGAGTTGTCCACAATGAGACGCTTGAGTAGTAGTATTACTTTTATACCCTTTTTCGTCTATTGTTTTCGTTGAAACTTACGTTTTCAATCATAAGACATTTGAGCTTGTTTTTATTAAAAACAACGAAACAACTACTAAACCAAATCAGTTCTTTTAAAAAAAATCCTTTGCTCTGATACCAATTGTAACGACCCGAATTTTGTAAACCATTTTAAAATACTTAATTAAATCATTCCGAATAAATAGAGTTATCAGAGTGCAATAAAATCCGAATCGTTAATAAATCATTCATTCATTTTTTTTTTTCATTCTTAAAAGAAATTATTCGTAAAAATTTGCGGAAGCATACTTAACGAGAAAACAACTTTTCCTAGAAACGGCATTCAAAACATAGCATTCAAAACATAGTTGAAGTTCAAATCCAAAGTTACGGGATTACATAACCCAATTATTCAAATAAAAACACAACTTCTTTTTTTTATTTCCTCCTTTCCATACCATACCATACCATACCATACTACTACTCTGCTGGCGCCATTGTCGGACCAACCACAGGCTCCACCGGAATGTCCTCTTCCTTAACTGCTGGCATAACTCCCTCGTTACCTACACCACAAGTAAGGATGTGAGCTTACGCTTAGTAAGGATAGGGGAAAACAATTATGCATTTCACTCTTTGGTTCTCGTTGGAAGGGGGCCACCCATCCAACTCTTTCATTACGTTCATTTTTCTTTATTCGTTCATCAAACTCGTACATCGAGCCCAGAGATTGAGGGTTTTCCTTTGAGATGACCTAGCTGTACGGAAACTAACCACCTGTGGGCTACTAGTCCCTTTCCCGTCTTGGTAGGGGTGTATCCTAGTAGCTAGACTAGATCCGGACTACCCATCTACCTCAACTCCCTAGTTCTGGCATATATCCGCCTTTAGGGTTTGTTCTTGTCTTTCTATCCCGGCATATACCCGCCTTTAGGGTTCTTTCTATTCTGGCATATACCCGCCTTTAGGGTTCTTTCTTTTCATAGTCTTTTTCCTCACTTATGCATGTGAGTACCACCCAAGTGGTTACTCCCTACTTGATTTCTATTAATCATGGACTCAATCTAACCTTTTCCTTAACAACATCTTAACATAATACAAGGAACACATTTCATAACAATATGAGCATACAACCAACAACAACTAACATATATATATTGAAGAAACAAAGAGCATATAAGATTGAAGAAACAATAAACATATAACAAATGAAATCCCTACTTTTCGCTTCATTTCATTTGTATCACTCTTAATCCTAATGTTACAATTTTAGCATGTTGGTAAATTTTATCTTTCATTACTCATCTCTACTTAACATATAACAATATATATAGCCTTTCTACAATAAGCTTGATGATAATCAAGAAAATAATGCCAACCAAGTAATGTACATTATGTTTTTCATACACACAGCAATAGTGCATTCCTATTCCTTTCCATATGTTAACCTCCTTACATCCTCAACATACTTAAAACGTTTCACAAGCAATTTTCTACATGTTTAATTATACTTAACATCCCGCAGAACTTCTTAAACATTGAGTATCCTTAAACCTTGAGCATTTTACTTTCATGGATATAATTAAAACATTAAGCATTTTACTAGCATGGATATGATTAAAACATTAAGCATTTTACTAGCATGGATATGATTAAAACATTGAGCATTTTACTAGCATGGATATGGTTAAAACATTAAGCATTTTACTAGCATGGATATGATTAAAACATTGAGCATTTTACTAGCATGGATATGGACGACCAGAACAGTACTAGCACAACCAAGATATACACACACAAAAAATCCCTTTTTCTGCTTATAACTTTAGGTTTTCATGCTAACATACTAAACGTATTAAACAAAGGAAGGTATAAAGCTGAAAACAAAATGATTTGAGTACAAAACTTACAGGATTTAAAACTAAACAGCATCAACTAACAACGGTAACAACTTCAGTTAAGGACACTAATTATTATTCTATTCTCCATTTCCATCTTTAGTTCATTATCCATGTCAAATATCAGAACACTTATTACATAAGAAAACCAGAAAACGAACCAGCTTCACACTTTTCATACAGAACTTCACTTTTCCAGAAAACAATTCCACAACAGGGCTTCACTTTCATTTAATTCATCATTCTCTTCTTTCCATCATGTTCATATCATTGGACATTATCAAATCATTTCGTGCTATTGTTTTTCACTAAATTATGTGCAGGAAATTATAAACCAAAAGTTGCACAAATTGGAAAACAAGAATCAAGGAAACAATACTTGTGGGTAGGGCTTAGATGGCCAAACACAACCCATTCCTTACCTTCTCTTGACGATATGAAGCAAGGAGAACTCTACAGCCAATTTCCACACTCTGAAAAATTTTGGATGCAACCACTAACCAGAAAACTACGCAGGGGAGAAGGTTTAAGAAGAGAAAGACTTACCTAGACGACAAGGAGGCAAAACGTGCGAGTAGGGTGGGCTACACGACGGCTACCACGACTTCCTCCACCGAAAGCACGAGGAGTAACTCGCAAACGTCCAATTTTCGTTGATTTATGCTGACTTTTGTGTCTTTTAAAATCGCAGATCTGGTGCGTTGCGGACGCCGTACCGTCGTCCACGGCGTCCGCCTCTCCAAAATCATACAGCAATTGGCATCCTCGGCCATTCATCCTCAGCGTCTGACATGGGTTTGCAGATGCTATTTGGTCGTCCGCCTCGTCCGCATGTGTCGTCTGCGTGAATCAAAATTGGACAGATTCAATGCGGACGCGAAATCCCTCGTCCGAATCGTCCGCATGTATCATCCGGATGCTCCCTGTTCATACAGATTCAATGTGGACGCTGATTTATTCGTCCGCAGCGTCCGCAGTTCCCCAGCCAGCGTCCGCAGCACACAATTAGTGAGTATAGGATGCTGTTTTTGCATCCCATGCGTCCTCAAGTCTAACTTTTCATCATTCATACGTATTTTCCTCAACATTCGTCCATGTCAGACGCATACGAAGTTAAGAACATTTACAGAATGATGTAATATAGCAATATTCTCTCCATTATGTTTGGAAACAAAATTGATTACATAGTTAATCAGGAAATTTGGGATCGGGTTATTACACCTCCTGCATGGCGATCATCCATTTCCCTAAATTTTCTGAACTCACTGCCTCTGAATAAGAAGACGGTTCTTCACTGGAATCAATGCTTTCAGCTACACTCAAAGCATAAGTAACTATGCTTCACCATATTTTAGTGGAGGTCTAATATCTCTTCTTGGTCTATTCTTAATGATGGAATACTTTGGCGAAGCTGATACTGGTGATTTTGCGGAAACGATATCACCTTGATTATCTGAACTAGTCTAACTTGAAGACTCTGATGTTGACCCTATTTCAACTTCAACCTCAACCTCGCTACTTGATAGATGATTAGACTTATCTATCAACCCTTTAAAAGATGAATTCCCAAGCATAGCAGCTTCATCAAATACTATATTTCTGCTCAATATGACTTTCTTGGTTTCAGGACACCATAACCTATATCCCTTGACACCAGGCGTGTACCCAAGGAATATACATTTCAATGATCTGGGTTCTAATTTGCCATTATCAACGTGAGTATATGCGGGACAACCAAATACTCTCAAACCTGAATAATCAACAGGAATACCAGACCAAACTTCTTCAGCAGCTTTCTTATCAAGAGCATTTGATGGAGAATGATTCACAATATAACAAGCACTAGCAGCAGCTTCAGCCCAAAAAGACTTAGGTAAACCAGAATCTGAAATCATACACCGAATCTTTTCCATTAAAGTTCTATTCATTCGCTCTACCACTCCATTTTGCTATGGAGTTCCCAGGACTGTCAGATGTCTCATAATTCCCTCTGACCTGCAGAAAGAGTTGAACTCTCTCGAACAAAACTCTAACCCATTATCGGTGCGTAAACATTTTACCTGCTTTCCTGTCTGCTTTTCAATTAAAGTTTTCCGCTCCTTGAACGTAGCGAATACGTTACTTTTCTTCTTTAGAAAGAACACCCAAAGCTTTCTAGAAAAATCATCAATCATGGTCAGCATATAATGTGTCCATCCCTTGGAAGGCACCGGTGCTGGACCCCAAAGATCTGAGTGGATATAATCAAGTATTTCTTTCGTACTGTGAGTGGCTGTAGTGAATGTAACTCTTTTCTGTTTTCCGAAAATACAATGCTCGCAAAACTGTAATTTACTTGTGCTCTAACCATTCAAAAATCCTCTTCTGCTAAGTTCATTCATTGCATTTTCACTCATATGCCCCAGACGCATATGCCATAATCTGGTAAGATCTTCATCTGACAATGAAGTATTAACTGCAGCATCCCCAACAATTGTAGATCCCTGCAGAACATATAAATTTCTAGATTTTCTTTGCCCTTTCATCATTGTAAGAGAACCACGGCTGATCTTCAAAACTCCACCTTCACCGTTGTACCTGTAACCTTTCAGATCAAGAGTACTCAACGAGATCAAATTTCTCTTCAAATCGGGAACATGTCGCATGTCACTAAGTGTTCTGACAACTCCATCATACATCTTGATTCTGATCGAACCAATCTCTGCCATCTTGCACGATGAATTATTTCCCATCAATATTGCACCTTTTAACACAGGCTCATATGTCGAAAACCAATCTTTATTGAGACACATATGAAACGTACAGGCTGAATCCAGAATCCACTCATTGGATGGCTTTGAGTTTCTGTCAGACACTACCAGAAGATCTCCTCCTGATTCACACTTGTTTTCTTCAACAACAACCACTTCACAAGAATTCATTGGTTGTTTTCCCTTCTGATCAGCTTCTTTTTTTCTTTTATTCTGCAATTTGTAACACTCAGATTTAAAATGCCTCTTTTTCTGACAGAAAAACAAACTTTGTTTCTGTTCCTGGACTTTGATATGCTTTTCGAACCCTTTCTGTTACTGTTCCCTTTATCGGACCTCTCTGATGTTCTACCCCGAGTGATCAATCATTCTCCTTAAGTTCCAGATCCAACTACAAGGTACTTCATCCTTTCTTTTGAAAGCAAAGCATCGTAGACCTCTTTTTGAGTCAACGTGTCCCGACTGTACAGAATGGTATCCTAGAAAATATTGTACGATGCAGGCAAAGAACATAACAAAATCAAACTCTAATCTTCCTCATCATATTTGCATTCCATTGTTTCCAAATCTGAAACACTTTCTTTAAATGCAGCCAAGTGTTCTTCAATCGAAGTTCCTTCTCCCATATGATGAAAATATAACCAATGATTCAAATGCAGCTTATTCGTCAGGGTTTTATGCATGCACAATTCTTCCAACTTTATCCATATTTCAGCAGCAGATTTCGCCTTCAACACATCTTCCAAAATTGCATTTGATAAATGAAGACGGATCACAAATAACGTTTTTCTGTCCCTCAGTAATTTTTTCTTATCGGTCAAAGACATTGGCATATTATCGAACCTCAATAATGTATTGTCCAATTCCATCTGAGCAAGAATATTCCGCATCTTTACCTACCATATCAGAAACCTCATATTCCGATTCAACATCGGAGTTTTATATTTCATCAAAGTCATTCCCAAAAATAAAAATTTTGTCCCAAAAAATGGACAAAATATCTGCGCAAAATTTCAAACCCAAATATTCCATAATTCACACCCTGCAAAAATTCAAGATTCACATAATAGTCCCATGAAACCACAAAAAAATCCGTCAACCTTCACTGCTTCTTCTCAGTCCGAGGCGGCAGGGATTCCGGCGATTTCTTGCACTGGAAATCGCCGAGATCTAAACGAAAGAAGCACAAAAATGCCGAGAAATTTCGGCAAAGTGACTGGCGTTCTCCTCCTCTGTGCTGGATCGACGGACAACGACGTTGCGAGACCATGGGACCGACGGGCGCAAGCTGGTTCTTTGCTGCGGTTCTGTTCGGCGACGATCGACAACGGGACCGACGATCGCTGTGCGGTTTGGACCTCGCTGGCAGAGATTGAAGACACAGGACAGATCGACGGTTGCTGGTTTCTGGAGAAGAGGAGGAACTTGGGCAGCTGATGGCCGGCGGGTCTTCGGGCAGCAGGGGTATCGGGCAGCAATAATAAATTTTTTTTTTTTCAATTTCATTTTTCAAAACCAGAATCACTAACTCGTTCTACCTCCGAAAAATCGAAAATCTCAATTTTCAGAAACCTTTAACTGCGCTCTGATACCAGTTGTTGAAAATTGGTATAGAGAACCTTAAGTTTAGCTCTGATACCAATTGTTGAAAATTTATATAGAGAATTTCACTTGAGCTCTGATACTAATTGTTGAAATAACGAACGAGATTTAGAAAAGAAAAAGAGAAAACAGTGGACACCAAATTTAAGTGAAAATCCCAAGACGGGAAAAATCACGGGCAGAGGAGAGAAATCACTAATAGAAATTGATACAACGAACTTTGTGGCTCAAGCATATATTTATAGATAAAGGAAACCCTAGTCATACGGAAATATGGAAACCATAATCCTGCATGAATTAAGAAACCTCTAATGTGGGCCAAATCAGCTTGGCCCAATTAAAATCTGAGTCACACTGAACTCTAACAACAACTTTGCTTGTCTAGTAGTTGGAGAAAAGAGTAAAATTAGATTATTCTATTTCTTAGCAAGCGTTAAAGTTTCTTATAAAACCACTTGATCATCAATTCATTCGTCTAAAAAAAAGGAAGAATTTGAGAGAATGAGAGCTGCAAAACTATTGATTTTGCAGTGAATCTTGCCATAAATTCACGTGTGATCATTAAGAAGGGATTATTCGAAGAAAAAATCCAAAATAAAGCATTGCTTAAGCATGGGGAGAATATTTAATTCATTTTGGTACTCTAAAAAGGTAGCGAAGATAGCAATGATCATGTAAGCTTCAAATCAGAGGAAATCACACCTTTGACTGTGAGCTTAGAACCTCTGATTTTTAAAATGAAATTGACACCGAGATATATCCATGTACAAGAAGCATATATCTTACATGTGATCAAAATCTTATTATCTAAATACCTTTAATTGGAGTCGCCAGAACTTCACATAGTCTACTATTTCATCAAACATGGCAGTCTTTCTATCTATTACATATTAAAATAAATAGATATGAGTACTTAGAAACATTAAATTCATCCATAAGAAATTTATAGTATACAATAACCTTTTTTCTAAAACTAAACTAGCAACAACATTTGAAGTCATTATCTAAGGTGAATTTTATTCCAAAATTGGAACAAAGAGATAAATCAAACTCATTTGTCTAGCATATAATAACAACAGAGCTAGGTAATGATCATTATGCTTCAGTAAATTCCTACGCGGAGCAAAGTCAAATCTATATGCCCTCATGATATAATTTCATTTCAGTCTTAACTTACGTCAAGATATCCGTGATAATAATTGCATAAATGGCGGTTTTTGTTACATGAAAGAAAAGCAATCTTTTGCATTTAATTATATTATTATATAATTATAATAAAGTGCATAAAAATGTCCTTAATAGATGGAAAGAGTACTTATATTCATTGCCTCATTCTGTCAAAATCAAGAGACCTTCTTCGAAATTATAGCATATTTGTTGGACCCAATGCTTGCCTATAGGGGGTAATGCACCAATGGGTGCAATCAGGTCAACAATGGAGGAAAGGTGGTTATCAACTTACAAAAAAAAAAAAAAAAAAATACAGATTTGTTGATTCTTTATTTTTCTTTTCAGAATTCCAATTGACACCAAATTTGGAAGACACCCCACAATGCCAGTTAACTAAACACCCTCCAACAATCATATCCAAAATTCCAAGGACGTAGAAGTTATGCAAGATAGAAATGAATTTCTGAACAAACAAAACAAAACTCTAATTTAACAACAACGCAACTTCCTTTCCCGAACTCCAAATAACACCAAATTTGGACAATAACCAAAATCACCAATCAATAACGTCCCCTTCAAAAATCACATCCAAAATTACAAGAACACAGAAATTATGCAAGACAGAAATGAACTTCTCGGAAATGCACCAATGAACAAACAAAACAGAACTCTAATTTATCAGCAACGCAACTTCCTTTCCCGAACTCCAAATAACACCAAATTTGGACAATAACCAAAATCACCAATCAATAACGTCCCCTCCAAAAATCGCGTTCAAATTCGGAAAAGAACGGAAGCTATGCACACGAGAAGGTTTTGCCCAAAAATGTGCCAAATTGACAGTTTTTGGTCCCAAATGGAAAACACACAAAACTCACACCTCTGTTCCAATAAACACCAAATTTGGCAAATGCAATCATTGACCAATAACCAACTCCAAAATCCAGAATCCAAATCGCACAGCAAGATTAAAATGAAAATCAAACTTACAAGCTAGTCCAAGAATTGCTTTATCGGCAACCCTTGACTGTAATGGATCATTTGTACAAAAAACCACTCCACCTTGCTTCAATGTTCATCTTCTAAACCTCCTCTCAAAATACCACCTCTGGAATAGCTGATGGAAGGGTTAGTAAGAATCTCACTCCAAGACAAAGTTAAGAAAGTGAGTGGGATAATTTGTGGTTTTTCAATTCTCGGATTTTAGCCCTAGAAAAGGAGGCCGAGTGTAAAGAGAACTCCAACACTAAAGAAACGAGCTGTAGCTGTAATGACTTCAATCATGTTCAAAAAACATTAAGGAGGGCTTAAATACCTCCAAAGATTTTCCCTAAAATCCAGATTACAAAAATACCCTTAAAAACAATAAACACAAAAACATGTACTCAGCTAATACACTAGCCGAGTAACCAAAACAACATAATATCCCACAAGAGTAAATCAATCCCAAAATGATCCAAATGCCAACATTATTCAATAACTAAGAACTAAAGAAACATACCAAGTTGTTGGGGTGACATATCTTCAGCTTGTTGTCCCCTGAGCCACGATGCTAGAAATACCAACTTGGTCCTCGGTTGCACTTGGTAGCCAATTGTGTGCTTGACCAATCCAAGTGATGAGATGCTTTGGAATTGCTTTATCTTCATAGCTTGACTCATCATCATGACCCTCAAGTGCAACTTGACCTGCAAAATAAGAAGTGGAAACGGGGTTAGTAATCTCTTTGGCTCGAGCCTTGTGGTGCATCATCCTCTCGGGGTGAATGAGGATTTGACCTAAAATCCAAGGTTTGACCTACTTTTCCTTTTTCTTCTTTAGCATCTTCCTCCTCTCTAAGGTCCGTAACATTAGCTTGAGCCTTGAATCTCCTCTCAATTGTATTCCCCACCATATCATGCATGGATTTCACCTTTTTGGACCTTTTAAAAATGAAGCACTTGTCTACAATCTTGTGGTCTTCTTCACACATGTGTTGTCCAAAGATCATTTCCCTCATTGTTTCATATAGTTTCTCTTCGTCCAAGTTGTTTTCTATACTTCAACCATGGAATTCATTCACCATGGATTCTAAGAATCTGCATGTCGAAACACTAAGTTTGTCATCTCCCAAAAACTTATCTTATATGAGAACATATCCACCTATGGATTTATTAGTGCATAAGTTATACTAGTGACAAGAGCCTTTATCATCTACATACAGTCTTTTAATCCAACAAAATACAAAAATCTTGGCATTCAACTTGGTTAGGAAGGAATACCTTTGTCTTGGTGGATTGATCATTAATGTTGTCTTCTTTTTTTGGTGCTTGATCTCATAAGGTTGACATTCTAGTAGCTCACTTCCAATCATAAGTAAAGTAGATTTTGCCTTTCCTTTCTTCTTCTTTTCATTGTCTTTTGCAATTTGTTCTAGTTTTAGAGGAGCTAGCTTTATAGTTCTTTCACCCATCTTGAAAGTATAATAATTAGAATGACCATCATGGGAGGCTTTTCTATCAAATTTCCAAGGCCTCCCCAATAACAAGTGGCTGGCACTAATAGGAACAACATCAAACAAAGCTTCATCCTCATAACCACCAATAGAGAAAGATATACAGGCTTGTTTAGTAACCTCGACAGATTCTCGATCGTTGAGCCAATTGAGCTTGTAGGGAGTGGGGTGCATCACAGTTTCTATCCCCAACTTTTCAATAACATCTTGAGAGGCTACATTTGTGCAACTCCCTCCATCTATAATCATGGAACAAAATTTTTCCTTCACCTTGTAATGGGTGTGAAAGATATTCTCCCTTTGACATTCTTCCACTTGACTTTGCATAGTTAATGATCTCCTCAAAACCATAATGAGTGGCCCATTTTGTGCATAATAGGTATCCCCTTGTGGTTCTTCCTCTATACTAGGCACCTTCTCAATCTCATCTTCACCCTCAACCTCCTTGGTGTCACTTCTCATCACCATAACGCGCTTGTTAGGGCATTGGGAGACAGTGTGCCCAAGGCCGAAACACTTAAAGCACTTAATGTCTCTCGACCTTGGTTTGGTGGCATTAACATTAGTTTTCCTTTCTTCAATGGCCCTGCCCTCTTGTACCTTTAAGGCTGAGCCCCCATCTTCGTTCTTTACTGAAGGATTGTAAGAAAGTGTATCCTTTTGATAAGGCCGAGAGGTTGTTTCTTTCAATGTTCCCTTTCTATGTCTTTCAACTTTTAAAGCCAATTGTACCACATCATCCATAGTCTCAAAAGGCTGTAGTTCCACCAAATCACCAATTTCATTATGAAATCCCTTGATAACCCTTGCAATGGTTTGTTCTCTCGGCTCCTCCAAACCACATCTAATCTTGAGTGTTTCAAATGCGGTTAAATAGTTTTCCATCGATTAAGTGTCTTGCTTAAGGTTTTGAAGTTAAAGGAAAAGTTCTTGCTTGTAGTGCATAGGCATAAATCTCTTTTTCATGAAGGCCTTCATGGTTCTCCAACTCTGGATGTCAACCCTTCCCTTCTCCTTTGAGCTTTGAGCTCTTCCCACCATAAGCTAGCATATCCTGCAAGCTCCAAAATAACCATTTGTAATTTAACTTTTTCTAAGTACTCGTAGTATGCAAAGAATTTATCAACCTTGTCTAGCAAATCTAAGAATCACCATTGCTTGACGCCTTAAAGGGAGGAATAGAAACCTTAACATGCCTCATATCATCTCTTACCAAAGAACTCCTTCTCGGGCTAGCTAATTCTTCCATTTCAGTCTCCACATCATCATCATCAAGGCTACTTTCACCTCAGCCTCTAGAGTCATAAGCAGTGTTGATCTTCTTCTTAGTCGAGGGGTTCTAAGACCCCTCACATGCACATTGGAAGGCTCCTCTAGCCTTTGTTGAAGTTTGGCCATCATATCTTGGATTTCATCAAGTTGATTTTGAAGACTATTCTCGGCCACATTTTGTTTCTTCTCGAGTTGTTGGTTTGTTGGTTGAATTATATCTTTATTGTGAACATTGTTGGCTTCACTTATTATATTCATCTTCTCAACAACAAAGCACACTTACAGAGTAGAAAAATAGGGTCCTTGTGCTCTGATACCAAATGATGCACCAAAGGATGCAATTGGGTCAACAAAGGAGGAAGGGCGGTTATCGACTTGCACAAAAAAAAAAACAAAATACATATTTGCTGATTCTATATCTTTCTTTCCAGAACTCCAATTAACACCAAATTTGGAAGACACCCCACAATGCTAGTTAACTAAACACCCTTCAAAAATCACACCTAAATTCCAAAGGACGCAGAAGTTATGCAAGACAGAAATGAACTTTTCATAAATGCACCAATGAACAAACAAAATAGAATTCTAATTTATCAGCAATGTAACTACCTCTCCCAAACTCCAAATAACACCAAATTAGGTCAACAACCTAAATTACCAATCATTAACATCCCCTCCAAAAATCATGTTCAAATTCGAAAAAGAGCAGAAGTTATGAGCATGGGAAGGTTCTACCTGAAAAGGTGCCAAATTGACAGTTTTTGGTCCCAAATGAAAAACGCATAAAACTCACGCCTCGGTTGCAATTAACACCAAATTTGGCAAATGCAATCCTTGACCAATAACCAAAAGAAACTCCAAAATCTAGAGCCCAAATCACACAGCAAAATTAAAATGACAATCAAACTTACAAGCTAGTCCAAGAATTGCTTTATCGGCAACCCTTGACTTCAATGGATCATTTGTACAAAGGACCACTCCACCTTGCTTCAATGCTTGTCTTCTAAACCTCCTCTCTAAATACCACCTCTGGAATAGCTGATGAAAGGGTTAGTGTAAGAATCTCACTCCAAGACAAAGCTAAGAAAGTAAGTGGGATAATTTGTGGTTTCACAATTCTTGGATTTTAGCCTTAGAAAAGGAGACCGAGTGTAGAGAGAATTCCAACACTAAAGAAACGAGCTGTAGCTGTAATGAATTCAATCATTTTCAGAAAAACACTAAGGAAGGCTTAAATGCCTCCAAATATTTGCCCAAAAATCCATATTATAAAAATACTTTTAAAAACAACAAATGCAAAAAACATGTACTCAGCTGATACACTAGCCGAATAACCAAAATAAATAATATCCCACAATAGTAAATCAATCCCAAAATGATCAAAATGTCAGCATTATTCAATAACTAAGAACTAAGGAAACATATCAAGTTGTTAGGGTAACATGTCTTCAACTTGCAGTCACCTAAGCCACGGTGCTAGAAACACCTACTTGGTTCTCAGTTGCACTTGGTAGCCAATAGTGTGCTTGAACAATCCAAGTGTTGAGATGCTTTGGACTTGCCTTATCTTTATGGATTGACTCATCATCATGACCCTCAAGTGCAACTTGACTTACAAAATAAGAAGTGGAAACGAGGTTAGTAATCTCTTTGGCCCAGGCTCTAGTAACCGGGCCTTGTGGTGCATCATCCTCCCTTGGTGAATGAGGATTTGACCTCAAATCCAAGGCTTGACCCACTTTTCCCTTTTATTCTTCAGCATCTTCCTCCTTTCCAAGGTCTGTAATGTTAGCTTGAGCCTTGGGCCTCCTCTCAATTGTATTCCCCACCATATCACGCATGGATTTCACCTTTTTGGACCCTTTAAAAATGAAGCACTTTTCTACAATCTTGTGGTCTTCTTCACACATGTGTTGTCCAAAGATCAATTCCCTCATTGTTTCATATTGTTTCTCTTTGCCCAAGTAGTTTGCTAGACTTCCACCATGGACTTCATTCACCATGGATTCTAAGAATCCACATGTTGAAACACTAAGTTTGCCATCTCCCAAAAAAATTATCTTCTATGAGAACATATCCATCTTTGGACTCATTAATGCATAAGTTATACCAATGACCAAAGCCTTTATCATCTACATACAGTATTTTAATCCAACAAAATACAAAAATCTTGGCATTCATCTCGGTTAGGAAGGAATACCTTTGTCTTGGTGCATTGATCATTAATGTCATCTTCTTTTTTTGGTGCTTGATCTCATAAGGTTGACATTCTAGTAGCTCACTTCCAAACATAAGTAAAGTAGATTTTACCTTTCCTTTTTTCTTATCTTTATAGTCTTTTGCAATTGTTCTGGTTTTAGAGGAGCTAGCTTTATAGTTCTCTCACCCATCTTAAAAGTGTAATAATTAGAATTGCAATCATAGGAGACTTTTCTATCAAATTGCCATGGCCTCCTTAATAATAAGTGGTTGGCACTCGTAGGAACAACATCAAACAAAGCTTCATCCTCATAACCACCTGATGTGCCCTAAGTCCCATCGCCAGAGCCGGGCCTGAGGCACCTTTATTTCCTAACTAGCTTGTATTTTGCAGGAAATACCAAGATGTGGGTTTGCTTGGAAGATGTATCACAAGACGATAAAGGAGTTCCTTATCATTTGATCTCATGGGAGTGTGCACCACCAACCTAAGTCGAATTTCACATTTGCTATGAGGCGTGGTGATGTGAAGACTACAAGTTTTATTTATGGTTGTGCTTTTGATTTAGTAGAAAAAGTATTCTGGACATCAATTTCATTTGGTTTCTTTTAATGTTTTGTGAGATGCTAGAAAGGTGTGCGGTTTGCATAAAAACCGCACCCTCATGCCGAATTTTCGACATTAGGGGTATTTTGGTCTTTGATATATTTTGTAATCCTTAGGGTTAAAACACCCTCCCTTGGTCGAATGGAAGGAGTTTTGGAATTGAAGAAAAACAAAGTGTTTCTTGTGAAGCATTGCCGCGACCTCCCCACCCCATTAGCGCCGTCCTCCTCCATCACCCAAGCAAGGATTTCTTGAAGCTTCTCAACCTTGCAATCCTTGGGATATTGTCTCTTCCAATCCCTTGTCTTCAAGGGAAGGATTGTAGAGTGGAGATAAAAGAAGTTTCCAAACCTTGGAGAGTGTTGGTGTTTCGGCCAACCACAAAGTCGCCCCTCTCACTAGGAGGTCCGCAGACTCCATTGAAGCTACTCACGATTCTTGAAGGTTTTCTTTGTTATTTCTTCAGTACTTGGATGCATTAACATTCTGGTGATTGAGTATTTATTCGTTGTTGAGGAAATCTTTGTGGATTATTGATTTGGAGGAAGATCTTGATGGATTAGTATTGTAGCACTGAATCTGTTTTATTGCTGGAATGATTTTAGTGCTGATTAGGGCTTCTATTTGAGGTATTTGCGTCGTTCTTCTCTGATTGACGTCTTCTAGAGATATATTCGAGATTGAGTCAGGTAGCTACCCTCCAAAAATGAGCTTCATTTGATGTATGCAACTCGAGTTATTCAGTTTTGAATCTGCGTTGGTAAATCTGTCCTGCTGAAATCTAATTTTCGGGTTGATATTGAATTTGATATATCTCCTAATCCAGAGTGCTTTTTGGGTTGGAATTTTGACACAACTCTTCTGAATGTATTAAATTTATGTCCTCCAAAATACAACTCTAGTTCACGTGTATATTTGGAGCTTGATACATTTCCTTGCTACTGGTTCAGGTATTGACACTTTTTCCGAAACAGATTTCTTTAAGGTTCTCCATTTGTTTCTTGGAGCCTATCACCACCAATAGAGAAAGATATGCGAACTTGTTTAGTCACCGTGACAGATTTTCGATCATTGAGACAATTGAGCTTGTAGAGAGTGGGGTGCATCACAGTTTCTATCCCCAACTTTTCAATAACATCTTGAGAGGCTACATTTGTGCAACTCCCTCTATAATACCCCGATTTTCCGTAATAGAATTTAGCAAGAATAATTTAAAAATTAATTGGGAGTAGTTGGATCATTGAATAATTATTTGATGAAATTGGTGGAATGGGTTAAGTGAGAAATTTGGTTAATGATTTATTTGGAATAAATTAATTAGGGGTGGATTAAATAAAGAAAGAATTAATTAAATTGGGTTAAAAAAATAAAAAGGGATAAAAGAAAGTGAGTTGGAGGGAGTGAGTATGTGAAGAAATAGAATGAGTGGAGGGAAATGGGTGTAAGAGAGAGAGTGAAAAGAAAGAAAGTGAGTTGGAGAGACAACATGAGAGAGAGAGAATGAGTGGAAAGAGAGAGAGTGGGTGTGAGAGAGAGATTGCGTGAAGAGGGAGTAAAAGAGAGGGTTTTCTTGTCTTCTCGTTTCTTGCTTCGAATGAGTGAATAAAAAAAAAAAGATGAGAGGCAAAGAGTGATTAAGAGGGAAACGAAAGAAAAGGACAAAGAAGAGAAAAATTAGAGTAAGAAGGCAAATTGAAGATGACTTCTTTTTGAGAAAGCTCAATGGGTTTTTGTTTCGGTAGAAAGCATATGAGGGAGAAGAGTTGGAGGAAGGCCAGTTTCTACGAAAAGAAAAGGAGAGAGATGTGGTTTACAGAGGAGAGAAATTGAAAGAGGAAGGTGAGGGGGGCCTGATGATGGTGATTCGGCCGTTAGAAATTATCATGCAAGGTGAGAAATGGGTGTAGTGACCAGAGGAGGTCCTAAATAAAGGGTTGTTTTTTGTTAGTATAAATCTTCTGATGGGTTGTTGTTGCAAAGTATGGTTTACTGCTTGTTTCTCATGTTGATTGTTAGTAAGCTGTTATTGATAAAAACTAAATTTTGTCATGATAAATGAATGAAAGAAAGGGGAAGATTTTTCTCTGTAAGGTTTGAAAAGAAATATGCTATTTGTACTGCTTATGTACGTGGGTGGAGAAGTTAATAGTATGATGTTAGTAAATGTCAATTTCGGTTGAATGTAAAATTGGACAATGCCGTGTGAGTATTTGGTGCCTGGTTGTTATTGATTATTGTCTGGTTATGCAACATTCACGGAGGTTAAATGTTTCTTGGTGTAGAAGACCTCTTTATGAATACTGCCTTGGTTGTTGTTATGATCTATTAACCATTGTTAAGTGATTTAGTTTCTGTAAATGAGGGATTAGATGACACCTACGGTAGAGTGGAAAGAGGATTTTAAGTGCTTATTAACTCTTAAAATTTGGGTTGTGTTTTTGGTAAGTTGTCCTCGGCTTGCAATATATATACACTCCATGACTTCATGAATTACTCACGGTTAGGTAGTGTATGATTTACTTAATAATTAGTCTATAGTAGTTTTCTGCCATTGTGTGAACAGTTCATTTTGTAGCCATCCTTTGATAAATAGACATCTAAATTGCTTTCCATGATTCATTGATAAAATGCTATGTCTTCTTTTCTATATATATATATATTTGTGAACTGTACATGACATCCATGTATCACAATTAGGGCTTATGAAATTGCTGACACATTGCATGACATGCATAATAAATGTAAATAGGCGTATGAGGGTTCGGGAGATTTGGTGACGGTCCATTGGTGGCGACACCATAGGATGTATCTCCCCATCAGAGTGAAGATTAGCCACATAAACCATAAGATGTATCATCTTCTCTTGAAGGAAAATCCCCAATGCCTTAAACAAAAGAGAATGGTGACGGTCATCGGTGGTGATGCCATAGAATGTATCTCCTCATCGGAGTGACGGATAGCCATATGACCATAGGATGTATCCTTTCTCTCGGTATACCAGAAAAGATAGGTTATTTTCTGTAATGCATCGTATGAGCACACATGAGCATAGCATTGCATTTCATCCTATTTCTTGCTGAGCGTTAGGCTCATTGTTTTACCCATGATCTAGGTATGTATGAGAAACAGGAGAACAGGTGAAGGACAGGTGATGAAGGATTTGCAAGGGCAAATCTAGTAGCTGGCTAGGCAAAGGACATTTAAGGAAAAAGGGTTTTGTAAGGAAACAATTAAAAAGTTTTGTAAATGTTTTAGTAAATGTCTTAAATTGTAAAGGTTTATCTAATTCTGTATACTGCCTACCAGCACAAGTTTCGACGTGAAAATGCTTCAAGGACTGTAAGTATATTTACGATCGTAGAATTTAAATTGTTAGATTATTTTGTAAGAAATTTCATTAAAACTTTTATTAGAATAGGAAGATATAATGTTTTTCTGTCTTCTCTGATGCATATGATATGTTATTGAAAATTGTCATTCTTTTAAGAATTTTCTTAGAAATTGGATTTAACATAAGGATATGTGCTTAAATATGTGGGTGATGAAGAATCTGATTAGGAATGTGAGCGACACCTCTGTTGTGGCATGTAACTAAAATTATGACTGGAAGTAGATACTTTGTTTCTTTGGATCAAGTTGAATGGTTGATATGAAAAAAGATAAATACTACTGGAACTGTTTGGATTTTGAGTGTAGGATGAATGGCATATTGCTTTGGGGAAGTAAATAAATAGAGGAGACTCCGCCCAAATTTTTGTAAATTGGAAAAGGGGATGAGTGAAAGGAAAATCTTGCATGAACTAAACCAAATAGATAGTTAAATGGGGTAACCTATGTTGCAAAGGACTAGATAGAGGGTAGAATTGTTATAGGAAGGAAGAACATTAAGTGTAATACCCTGATAACGTTTTTCCTGTATATGTGATGTAATTAATAGTTGGGTTAATTAATATATTACATTGCGTATCGATACGTGTTAAATTATGATGTGTATTTATGGGGTAAATATTATGGGGTAAAAATTAAGTAGGAAAATTGGAAGAAAAGCTAGAATCTGACGAATTTGGATGATAGCGAATGACACAAGGACGAGGAACCTCGTCCAAAAACGGATAACACGCCGTCCCCGAGCTTTGGGACGATGCAATATGATGCGCATCCTCCAAATTCGTCCCCTGTCTTCAAATTGGACATTTCGGACGAGACAATTCAGACGACAGTGGACGATGGCAGACGAATGAAAAACAATTTTGTCCAATTTCGGATGCATGCAGACGCTTGATGCAGATGCAGATGCCTTTCTTTGTCCAAATGGCATATTCGAACGAACGCAGACGAAGGCAAGGATGACTTCCTTCGTCCGAAAATGCAATTCTGGCAGTAACATTGAGGAATTCAGATGCACGTGGACGAGGCCATGATGATTCTCCTCGTATGAAATATCCCAGATCTGCGATTATTTAGGGTTTAAAATAAGGAAACTCTTGTCGTTTTGACAATTAATACGCACTCAAGAGACACGGAAGAGACGAAGCCCACGCCTGGACCATGTCGATGGATGCCCTTCCCTCTCCATTCAGAGTACGACTATCTCTCTAGGTATGGCCTCCGATATAAGCCATCCCTTTCTGCATTTTTGGTCCAGTTTTTCTTTCCCTGAGAGTCCATCCTTTCTTCCTGCTAGCAAGAATTCCTGCTAGAGAGAAAATCCCTATGAGTGAGTGAAATCTTCCTGCGAACGAGAGAAATATGTCCATTAGAAAGTGTGCGCTCTGTGAGTTCAGTGTATTACGTGTGTGAAGCAAGGTTCTGTTAGCTGAGTGAGTTGGGAGTTGCTATCTGTGAGTTGATTTCTTCAACTAGGGTAAGGATTGTGTAGTATTTTGGCTAGTGGAGGCCCTACCCACAAATAGTGTGTGTAGATTTCTTTATTGTTAATTTCCTGCAATTCTCTTTACTGCATATGTTTTACTTTGATAGAGATCAATGCTTTACTTTGATAAAGAAGTGATGAATGCTTAATGCTTAAATGTGATGACTGCTTAATGCGTGAATGATAATTTCTGATATTAAGTTCTGTAGTGTCGAATGATGAATGGATTAGCATGAATGAGCTAAGAGTTCCCTTAACAATGATTCTGTTTTGTTCTTTATTGTTTACTTGATGTCTAGTTTAAATATCTCTATGTTAAATATAAGTTGTTATTTCCTTCATTTGATGCATATATTGTTCTTGTCATTCCTATTGTTCGATGCATATATTGTTCTACCATCACCATTGTTTAATATCTTGGTGTTAACTAGAAGTTATAGTTTTATTAATTTGAGCATGTGTAGATAACTAAGTTAATACTCCGCTAATCAACTCTGTTAATCGAGCATGTGTAGTTAACTAGATTAACGTTCTGTAATAACATTCTGTAATGATACCATGCTTTACTTTGGAATGCACAATATCATTTAATTGATTCATGTACTTAGCTAACTAATATCAATTTATTAAGCACGTTTCCACAGCCGTATCCCATTATTAAGCATGTTCCATAAGCTAATTACTAATGAGCTATTTATTAAGCATGTTTTTGTAATCTATTGTCTTAACATGTTTCCATTTAAATTACTTATTCTATGACTACTTAATAATGTCGAACATGTCTAATTCCTTTGAGCATATCGTAGGATTTATTGAATTAAATCTCAACTTAAAAGCATGTAAATTGTTAGCACATTTGTTGTCGTTGTTAGAAGCATGCTGATTGGCTATCATGATTCGTTATATGATTTCACTATTAGAAGCATGATAAAGTGCCATTTCTTTTATTATTGCTATGCTCTGAAATTCAAGTATTCCATTCACTGTTTTAATTTGCTACTACGATTGTTCTCTTTTATGCCTTTTTAATTTACTGTCATTCACTTATATGAACTATCCAATTATCATTATTTTCCTTTACGTGCACTATTCAATTATTTTTATTTACTTCCTTTATATGCGCTATTAAATTATTGTTAATGTTATGTCATACTGTATCAACATGCATCATGGTAATAGAACCAATTAGGGAGTGCCACCTCTGGGGTAGTACTCAAATGCATTATGTGAGGAAAAATGATAAATGAAAAGAATGAATGAAAGAAGAGATGGAGAATTAGGGGACGGACAGATAGTGCAGACCTAATCAGGTAGACTGGATAGGTCTCCTCCTTAGTCAGGAATAGAACCAGCTACCATAGGTGATTGGAATCCGCTCAGGACTATACCTCCAAAGGGGTTCCTCTAATCTCCTGCTCGACATATGAGTTATGAAAGAAAGAATGAAAGTAAAGAAAAGACTGGTTTGGGGCGGTACCCATTCCAGAAAGAACTAAAGAGAGGCATAAAGCATACCGCATAACCCCAATTCTTTATTGGGCTTTAGGTTCACGTATTACTTGTGGTGTAGGTACATGTACGAGAAAACGATGAACAGATTGAGAAGCAGTGATGAAGGATTTGCATGCGCGGGAACTTGTGGCTGGTTGGGCTAAGGAAAGTAAAAGATAAATATGTTTTACAATTAACATGTAATGCTTTGTTTAGTATTTCTTAAACGAGTTATTTACATTTCCGCTATGTTTTGATAAATCTGCTATGTTTCTTGATTTGGCTCCCGCTCCATTTTGAGAAACGATTTTATAACTATAGTTTTTCAATACTTATAATAATTTTCATAACGAGTATAACAAAAGGGTTTTGACGGTCTGACTTTTTGAAAGAATTCTAATACAATTGAAAAGGGTTTTCTGGTGTTTACAAAAGAAAAGAAAAGTTTTGAATTTTAACGTATTTTAAAAGGCTATGAAACGACTAAGTTGAATTATAAGGACAATAATTAACTAGTCAAGTGTTATCCACTCGATCAGGATTTTTAAGAAATTGTAGAAAGAGTGTTTTGGACCTTCAGTGGTGGATAGTTGGGTATTTGGTACCGTGATCAGTGTCTGCATTGTTGTGCTAAGAATATGCCTTAAATAAAGATAAGAAATCTGTTTTGATTAAAATCAGAAACTAATTCATTGCTGCTTTCTGTATAGGTTAGATTTCTGTCACGAACTGGAAGTTTAGAAAAATCTAGTCTGTTTATATAACCAACTTGAATTAATATTGATGATGAATTAATATTGACAATGAATTTCAACGTGGTTAAGATACTCACTATTTATCATTGTGAGTTGTGGTCTAGGTTGTGTTAAGAGTAAGATCCTGGTGTTTGGTTAGGATAGAAAGAATTTAGAACGGATGATAGAACCTATGTCGGATTTGGTTCAAGTTCTCCATCTTGGACGTGACTACGATGACATTGGCAGAATTCAAGGAAATATTTTATTGCAAGTATTTCAACAGCACAATAAGGACTAGGAAGTTGGTAGAGTTTACTTAGAAAAAAAAATGGATACGGATACGGAGATGGAAATGAATACATATACAGAGACAGAAATAGATACGGATACAGATATGGAGTTGGAGACGGAAATGAATATAGATACAGAGATGAAAAAAATACAAATACGAAAATGGATATAGATATGGATAGGGATGCAGATACAAAAATGGAAACGAATATGGATACGAAAATGAATATGGATACGGATACGAAAATGGATACATATACAGATACGAATACATAAATGGATACGGAAACAGAAATGGAAACGGAAATGGAAACGAATTTTCAAAAATGGATTTCTGGAAAGGAATACAAATCCAGAAATGGAAACAGATACGGAAACAGATATGGATACGGATACAGATACGGATACAGAAACGAGAACGGGAACGGGAACATGAACAGATATGGAAATGGGAACAGGAACGAGAACGGATACGGATACAAAAATGGATACAGATACAAATACGAAAACAGAAATAGAAACGGATACGAAAACAGGAATGGAAATGGATACGGATATAGATACAGATATAGAATTTGATACGGATACAGATACCGATACAAAAATGGATACGGATACGGATACAGATACAAAAACAGACGGAAAAGGAAACAAGACAGAACAAAGATCTAATAGATGAAATGGTCAGTAAACTAATGGAGGTATTGGTACATTAGATTTGACCTATGGAACAAGAAATCATCAGCGGACAGTTCCCAAAGATTTTAAATACAAAAGGTATCAAGGATTAAAGCTGCCGTGTTTTAAATGAGAAGTTCATGATCTAACGCGCTCGGAGGGATGGATTTGAATAGTAAAGAGTATGTTTGAGCACGCTAAGATCGAAGGACAAGGGGAAGTTAAAAGAAAGTTATGTGTGCCGAGTTTTGAGTCGTGAAGTTTAGAAAGAGTAATAGGAAAGTAGTGAAGGAAGTAAGTTCCAACTGTTGATGGAAGGTCAATTAGAACTAAAAAAAATCAAGGAAACTTTTCTTTGAGTGTGAGTTGCAAGGAAATGAGGAGTGTATTCAAGGAGATACCTCGCTTCAAATAGAAAATGTTGGATCTTCAAAAGCTAAGTTGTAATATCCCGAAATTTAATCAGGATTAAAAATAATAATATTTATAAACTTTGGAAATTATTAGAGTCCGTTAAATGGGAGTTGTGGTTGAGGATTTAAAGTATAAGTTATTAAGGGAATTGTTAAATAAGTAAAGAAGGAAATGAAGGAATAAATAAAGGAAACAAAAATGGGAAGAAACAAACGTCATTTATAGAAGGACGGACGTCCGTTATGTGGAATGGATGCCCTTTCTGGGCGGCCATTTTATGGATGGCGGGCGTTAGTAATGTAAGTGGCGCGACGTCGTTTGAGGCTAGGGTGGACGTCCCTTATAGGAAAACGAACGTCCTTTAGCAAAGGTGGACATTTTATATATTGGGTGCAACGTCGTTTGATGGAAGGTGGACATCCCTGGTTAGTGGCGGACATTTTATATTGGGTGAACGATATCGTTTGGACAAAGTTGGACGTCCCTTATAGGAAAACAGACGTCCCTCATGGAGAAAAAATAAGATGGTCATCCGTTGGGTTTGACGGACATCCCTGACAGACAAATAAAACATGAAGGCGACAGACGTCCCTCGTGAGGAACGGACGTCCGTTGCAGCAAAGAAACTGACGGATGACTAAAACGTTAAGGCGACGGACGTCCCTCACAAGGAATGAACGTCCCTCATGACAAGGTAGTTGACTGTCGTTAAAAGTAGAATGATGAACGTCTGGAATACTAAGGTGATGGACGTCCCTCACAAGGAATGGACGTCCCTCATGACAAAGAGATTGAAGAGGTATACCAGCAGTCTACAGACCGCATTAGACCCGGTTATGCTCTGATACCATAATTATAACATCCCATTTCCGATTATGAATTTCATAAAATTTTGAACATTTTAAAATCTCATTTAAAATATACTTTATTGAAAGACATAAGAGTACGTTACGCGGAATAAAACATTAAATTGTCTTACAGGAATAACATAAATAAAATACTTAAAATCCATGACAATATCTTATGCATTTAAAAACAACTTTTATTTATTAGAGCCATAACCCCGGGGTCGTATCTCGCATGGTAACACAAGCTTGCATCACGTCACACTCCTTCAACGTTCACTTCAACCGGCTCATCATCCATACCTACATCACAGGAGGAATAATGAGTCTATTGCCCAATAAGGAATATAAAATGAAATGCAAACTTAACTCTATGACAACTCTACATGATTAAGTATGATACATCTGTAAACAGGGTGAGAGCAATCTCTTCAGTTTCCGAACTCACCGCTTGGTTTCGTTTTTACATGAGAGTAACATCTTCAGTTTCCAAACTCACTAAAAATGAACCCACTTACATTACATTCATTTACTCTTGGGTGAAAGCAACCTCCGCAATTTCCGAACTCACCCCCTATTGAGTAAGAGCAACCTCTTCAATTTCTGAACTTACTCAAACATGCTTTTTCTACGTGTGAGCAACCTCTTCCATTTCTGAACACACGTAGGAGACACCATTTATTATCTTTATTTTAAGCCCATGAAATGCATGACGTACAATCCTACTAACATGTCTACATGAATGTCACACATAGCAGTTCATATATCGCAAACAACTAACAATAAGCAAGAATCATGCATCGACTTTAATTTATCACTAGACATGCTTTTATTATTACACTATCAAATAGAAACTAACCTAACATAATCCTTTATATCCATAGATCAATGTTCCTAAAACAGCTCCTATACGGTAACATATATCAATCAATATTTTTAATTTTTAAAACTTATTATGAACATACGACAGATCAAGCTATTAACAGACAACACTACCAATAGCAGTACAACCTAATGGTTAAAGACCATAACCTAAACAATTTTATTTAAACAGTCTGTCTCTCCTAATGACAGTTTCATTATGCAAGGAAAACAACAAAAGCACATATATATAACAAGTTATATTGCTTAGAATTATCCAACAAAAGAACAGAATATGCATACCCATTCCTTCACTTCAAATGATTATACATTGACTATCCTTAGCACCTATTATATGTATATAAAACTATCAAATAGACAGCATCTGAGCATGAAAACCATTACTTAAACCAACATCTATAAAGAACAAACAATTTACAGAGAGCAACATATTCACAAAAATCCTACTCCTGCGATGTAGTTTCTTTCAGACAAACCACATGCATTATTCCTTACCTTTAGTTGTGTTTCCCTTCTCTTCCAACAGTCCAACCAAACAGTCACCATTCCCTCGCTTCCAGTGTTCGAACAGAGCGCCTTCTGTGAAGTTTCGCCCGTTCCCCAGTTTTTCTAGAGAAAAACTTCACTTCACGTCCTATTTATACACACCCTAAACGAATCTTCAGTTATTCACTGAAGACCAAATGTATGGAGAGACGTTGGACGACACTGGAACGCCAAAGGCGAAGTGCTTAGTGTTTCTAATGATTGAATATTGCCTCCAGGCGTTCAAAATTAAAGGCGGATGATCGATTTAAATGAAGTATGATCGACCACTATTATGCAGATCATCCGCCAATTTCGTCTTCAGTAACTTTGGTTGATTTCCCCAATCGATCACCCAGGACACAATTGATCGCTAAGATCGACCGCCCACTCCATCTCATAATTTCGTCTAATTTTCTTCAATTCTTTACATCATTAACTCCTATATATATAATATGTAAATTTTAGTACTTAATAAAATGTTAATACTTTACATTCCCACTTAATTCAATAATTACATACAACAAAATACCTCAGACATTACAATTCAGGAATACACATTGAATGCTAAGATTAAGCATATAGTTTGTAGTAGTAGATCAATAATCAAAAAAGTGTTTGTGATTGTTCCAGAAGAAATGAAACAAAAGATACGGTGGAGCTAGAACAGTTATTGCATGAGGTCTACCCAATACTAGATGCAGAGGCGCATAATAGATGGATATGAACATCATGAGTTGTCCTGTAATAAAATCTGTTGTTGCTGATACTTTCTTCATGTTTCCTTCTTCCATAACCCGAGCTCAGAGAATGAAGAGATAAGAGGGTCCTATGGAGAATGTGGTCAAAAATCCATAATAGAGTCTGACCACAACAACCAAATTTATTATCTTCATGCATAAGGATACTAGATTACCTAGTGTAAAAGATTTAAAAATCATCACAAACCTCCCTTTTTCTGTTCTATTCCAATTTCTGGATTATTATATTATTATATGATGGTTTTTAAACTTTCCATATATATAGAAATAGATAGACTAGAAATGACATCTCTTATTTCAATGACACCACAGGGATATTAAAGACTTTAAATGAATGGAATAGAATTGAGATATGGATGGAATCTAATGAAATAGAGCCACTTTGAGGTTCTCTATCAAATGAGGCATGGAAGAGGTTCACTATGAAGAAGTTCTGGGAGTTACGAAGGAAACCTCGAGCTCATATTGGTCATGGGTTAAGAACGGGAATTGAATTCTATGAGATATAATTTCCTGTTGTTCCTCAGTAGCTCAATGGTAGAGTGGTTGGCTGTTAACTGACTGGTCGTAGGTTCGAATCTTACTTGGGGAGATTTGATTCATTCCGAATTCCTTAATTCAAAATGAAAAAGTTTGCTTTGACTGTTAAGAGTAGGTAACCCGTTCCCTGTGTCTTTGTTTCTATTGCATGCTATCTCATCGTATCACATTCTATTCTGTGATATTTGAGAATCACTGTCAATACCTCGGTGTAGGTCTGGGATAATCTTTTGTTCCACGGTCTGGGGCTATTTACAACTGGCCAATTAAGAATTACCAGATGTCCTCGTACTAGAAAGTGCATCAAAGATGCAGTCATCGATTCTCCCAAAAGGCCACAATTACCGCAAGCAAACATATCAATGACGAGGAAATCATTTTTTCTATTCTACTAATACTTGTACTTGTTCTGCTATTCTGCCCAAGCCTGGCTGAGGAAGAATTACGGACGTAAAACAAAAAAATATGCTGGGTATACTATATTTTATTTTTCCACCCCCGCTGCCACTAACCATTAATAATAAATAAAAAGAGAAGGTCATTCCATTTTGAGAAAAGACCCACACCCAAGTTCCTTAGCTTTGGGCCAGCTATCCCGATCATGATTTTCCTACCACATGGGGAAAGGTCCTTTCCTTTTTGGCCTGTTGTGGGCAAGGAAGGATTCGAACCCTCAACATCATGGTTCCATTGGATTGTTCTCGAGGGTACCCTACCCTAAAAAAAGGAACCTTTCCTCTCCCCAACCATTTAGGGTTAAGAAGATGTGAAAGCACCTCTTTCTCTCTAAAAGAACGGTGCGTTCCAAGATGTGAAGTGAGAGAGAAAAGTGGGAGAGAAAGGGTTTCATAATTGGGGTTTTGAATATGAATAAGATGACCTTTTCATTTTTTTTTTCATATTGAAAAGTAATAAGAATTAGAGGTGTTAACCTTTTTATCATCCTGGTGTCAAGCTATTTTTTTACAGGACCTCTCCTATAGTATCATCACCATAGTAGAGTTTACTCACCAAGTTCGAGATGGATTGGTGTGGTTCCTCTATGCCTAAGACACCAGAATATCAAACCATGAACGAAGAAAGGCATGAGAGAAAAGCATATTGGCTAGTGATTATGAGGCCCAAATTCTTAACTAGAGGGGACACCAAAGTCCTCTCCCTTTCCATCCCTTGGATAGCTAGAGAGGGAGGGCAGAGCTTTTGTTGGTTTTTTAATGCTGTCAAAGAGTTGAACAATGGTTTTTTCGTGTTGTCAAAGAGTTGAACAATGAAAATAGATGGCGAGTGCCTAATCGAATTGATCGGGTCATGTAGGAACAAGGTTCAAGTCTACCGGTCTGTTAGGATGCCTCAGCTGCATACATCACTCCACTTCCACTTGACACCTATCGTAATGATAAACTGCTCATTTTGGCGTGACCTTCTCTTGAATTCTCAAAACTTCTGTCGCTCTAAGCTGTGCTACCAGAGGCTTTGGGGAAGTCAGAATAGGAGAGCACTCATCTTGGGGTAGGCTTACTACTTAGATGCTTTTAGCTATTATCCGCTCCGCACTTGGCTACCCAGCATTTACCGTGGACACGAAAACTGGTACACTAGAGGTGCATCCTTCCCGGTCCTCTCGTACTAGGGAGAGGTACTCTCAATGCTCTAACGCCCACACCGAATATGGACCAAACTGTCTCACGACGTTCTGAACCCAACTCACTTAGCGCTTTAATGGGTGAACAGCCTAACCCTTTGAACATCTACAGCTCCATGTGGCGAAGAGCTGACATCGAGGTGCCAAACCTTCTCGTCGATGTGAGCTATTGGGGAAGATCAGCATGTTATCCCTAGAGTAACTTTAATCTGTTGAGCGACGGCCCTTCCACTCGGCACTATCGGGTCACTAAGGCCGACTTTCATCCTTGCTCGATGGGTTGGTCTTGTAGTCAAGCTCCCTTTTGCCTTTGCACTAGAGGGCCAATCTCCGTCTGGCCTGAGGAAACCTTTGCATGCCTCCGTTGCCTTTTAGGAGGCCTTCACACTATAGAAACTGGTTACCTGAGATTGTCCCTTGGCCCGTAGGTCCTGACACAAGGTTAGAATTCTAGCTCTTCCAGAGTGGTATCTCACTGATGGCTCGGGCCCCCCCCGAAGGGGGCCTTCTTCTCCCTCCTCCTAAGCTGCGTAGGAAAGGACCAAAGCCAATCCCAGGGAACAGTGAAGCTTCATAGTTCTTTTTGTCCAGGTGCAGGTAGTCTGCATCTTCACAGGCATGTCTATTTCACCGTGCCTCTCTCTGAGACAATGCTCATATCGTTACACCCTTCATGCGGGTTGGAACTTACCCAACAAGGAATTTTGCTACCTTAGGACTGTTATAGTTACGGCTGCTGTTCACCGAGGCTTCGGTCACCGGCTCCCCGGTCATCAGGTCACCAACTTTCTTGACCTTCCTGCACCAGGCAGCCATCAGCCCCCATACATGGTCTTAAAACTTTGCGGAGACCTATGTTTTTGGTAAATAGTCACCCGGGCCTGGTCACTATGACTCCCTTTTTGAGGAGGCACCTCTTCTCCCAAAGTTACGGGGCTATTTTGCCGAGTTCCTTAGAGAGAGTTGTGTCATGCCCCTAGGTATTTCCTACCCACCCACATGTGTCGGTTTTGGATACAGGTACCCTATTGTTGAAAGTCGTTCAAGTTTTTCCTAGAAGTATGGCATGGGTTACTTCAGCGCCGTAGCGCCTGGTACTCAAACATTAGCTTGAGATATTTTCTCTACCCCTTCTTACCCTGAAAAAGCAGGGACACCTTGCGTCCTTGAACCAATAACCATATTTCGTCTAACCTAACCTCCTCCATCCCTCGGTACCAACAAGGGGTAGTACAAGAATATATTCACCTCTTGGCCATCGACTATGCCTTTCGGCCTGATCTAGGCCCTAAATTACCCTTCGTGGACGAACCTTGTGGAGGAACCCTTAGGTTTTTGGGCCATTGGATTCTCACCAATGTTTGCATTACTCAAGCTGACATTCTTGCTTTCGTTTCATCCACTAGTGTTTGCGTGGGGACTTCTCTCTAAGGTGGAATGCTCCTCTACTTATGCATTTTTACATCCCACAGCTTCGGCAGATTGCTTAGCCCCATTCATCTTTGGCGCAAGAGCGCTTGATCAGTGAGCTATTATGCACTCTTTCAATGGTGGCTACTTCTAGGAAAACCTCCTGGCTGTCTTTGCACCCTTACCTCCTTTATCAATGAGTGTTCATTTAGAAGCCTTAGCTGGTGATCCGGGCTGTTTCCCTCTCGACGATGAAGCTTATCCCCCATCGTCTCACTGGCCGACCTTGACCCCTATAATTTTTAGGTCATATCTAATATTTAGAGTTTGTCTCGATTTGGTACCACTCTCGTGGCCTGCATTGAAACAGTGCTTTACCCCTAGATGTCCAGTCCACTACTATGCCTCAACGCATTTCGGGGAGAACCACCTACATATCACCCCTAACCACAACTCATCCACTGATTCATCAACATTAGTTGGTTTGGACTTCCACTTAGTTTCACCCAAGCTTCATCTTGGTCATGGATAGATCACCCAAGTTCGGGTCCATAAGCAACGACAATTGCCTTATAAAGACTCGCTTTTGCTGTGGCTTCAGTGGGTTCCTCCCTTAACCAAGCCACTGCCTATGAGTCACCGGCTCATTCTTTAACAAGCACATGGTCATAGTCTTGGTCTCCTCCCATTGCTTGTAAGCTTATGATTTCGTGTTCTATTCCACTCCCCGATGGGGATTCTTTTTACCCTTTCCTCACGGTACTACTTCACTATCGGTCACCTAGAAGTATTTAGCCTTGCAAGGTGGTCCTTGTTGATTCACACGGGATTCCATGTGCCCCATGCTACTTGGGTCAGAACGTAAGCTAGTGATGCTTTCAGCTACTAGACTCTCGCCATCTAGGGTGCAGCACTCTCCACCACTACACCTAGCAGCACGACGCTTGTATTGCTCTCCCACAACCCCGTTTTCATGGTTTAGGCTGCTCCCATTTTGCTCGTCGATACTATGGGAATTGCTTTTGCTTTCTTTTCCTCTAGCTATTATGATGTTTCAATTTGCCAGGTTGTCTCTTGCTTGCCCATGGATTCAGCAGCAGTTTGAAAGGTTGACCTATTCAGGAATCTTTGGATCTACGCTTATTTTCAACTCCCTGAAGCATTTCGTCACTGACTATGCCCTTCCTTGTCTCTAGGTTCCTAGGTATCCACCGTAATCCTTTCTAAATTTGAACCTCGCCCTTAACTTCTTAAGTTTAAGGCTATATCATCCTAAGGTATTGATAAATGGATGGATCTTATCAACGTCCATGAATGATAAATCATAGATTGAACCACCGAATCGAAAAAATGCAGTGCTATCATATAGCTTTGTATCGGCTGAGTTCACGAGTTGGAGATAAGCAGACTCAAACCGCTGACATCTGCCACAAGGTAAATCACTGCCACTCAGGCCCCCGAGTGATTCTATCATAAAGGCCAACGACAAACAATAACTCCCTCTCGAACACAGCTTACAACTTTCATCGTACTGTGCTCTTGAAAGAGCAACTCTTCTCAAAAGGTGCTGAGTTAGAATCCCATTCTAACTAAGGATTCTTGTGGTTCCAGAGGATCCAGCTATAGGAGAACCAAGAACGAAGAGCTTTCCCCCCTTTTCCACTCGCCTCTTTGGTCTTAAGAATGCTGGGAACGAAAAGATCTCCAGTTTCATACGCTTAATTAGCCCCACAATTATAGGTCCAGTAGAGAATAAATAAGGCAACAACATTCTCAAGAATGAGTGATTGCCCTTCTCCGACCCTTACTGCCTAACCAGAGAGTGGATAGCTAATGCGTTCCACTTATTAAACAGGGTTCTATGGTCAGTCTGCGACCCCTGGATACCGAAGGCATCCCTGGGATGATCTCGTAGTTCCTACGGGGTGAAACGATGGGGTCAAACCATGGATTTTCCTTCCTTTTGGCACATTTCACTCAAAGGGTGGAAGGGAGATAGTGCATCAAGCTGTTCGCAAGGGCCAACTTGATCCTTTTCCCCAGGGACCCCAGATGAGGGAACCCTAAGAGAGTCGCCGACTCCAACTACCATCCATGTACAATCCATACTAGATCTAACCAACTGCCCATTCTACCTCCTTTACGTTCTTGATAGCCCATCTTTGTCTCAGTAGTCTTTTAGTGGAATGTTTCAATCCTCTTCCCCATTACTTAGAAAAAGTGAGCCACCGGTTCAAGTACAAGATACTATCATTACTGCCTGGACAATTAGACATCCAACCCGTAATCGCAATGACCCAATTGCAAGAGTGGAGCTCTACCAACTGAGCTATATCCCCCCGAGCCAAGTGGGGCATGGATGAAATAGTTAGATGCTTCTTCTATTCTTTTCCTTGGCACAGGTAGGCCATCTTGGACTTGAACCAGAGACCTTACCTATGAAGTAAATCATCGCACCTACAGTCCAACCAATTGTGGGAGAATCAATAGATTCCTTTTTGAGAGCGATTCATCCTTCCCAAATGCAACATACAACTCTTCGTTGTACTGCGCTCTCCAAGTGTGCTTGTTCCCCCCTTCTTCCTTACCATGACAAGTCCTTGTGAAATAACTCCGATGAGAAGAATAAAAAGGCATTAAGAAACCCTCCTATCCCAACTTTAGACACTCTAATATCCTTTTTCAAATATGCTCCCATTTTGAGTCAAGAGATAGATAAATAGACACATCCATTGCACTGATCGTGGGCGTTCGTAGTGACTAAGGGGGTCGATGACCAAGAAGTGAGTTATTTATCAGCCAAACATTCTTCTTACGGCTAGATCCAATCTCACTTTTGGGAAGGGAGGATTCATAAAATCCTATTGCTTGAAGCTTTCTCTAGTCCTCTAGGAAAACTATGAAAAAAAAGGCTCAAATGGTACAATCTGTTCCACCTCAGATTTGCATCAATATCATTTTTATTTTAATTTGAATTAAGTATTTTAATTGTAATAGTTTAATTATTGTTTGGGACTGTTAGTTTGTTTTTTGTTGTTGCTTTTGTTGTCTATCGACTGGGTTGCTTATGTTGTAGGGTCAATTATGTAATTAGGTGATTAGGGTTTAACCCTAGTTAGCTTAGTATTTAAGCTTCCTTAAGTGTCTTTTGTAGAGGGGAAGAATTTTGAATAGAAAATCTGAACGTTTGTTCATCCTTGGAGTCTCTTCAGTCTACCGTATTTTTTCGGTGAGTAATATCTAAACAGTTTGTGTGTACAAATTGAAATCATTAGCTTGTAAGGTTTGGGTGATTTCTTTTAGTGCATCTCCTTTATTTCTTTGTGTCATTGAAGAAGAATTTATCTAGTAAAGGAGAAGAAAACTTTCAAAGATCCGAGTTGGAGTGTTGTTTCTTGCAAGCAGCCGTTAAAGTCAGAGACACTGCCTTAGTGTTGTTCGGACCAACTTGTTACATTCCTAATTATTTATTTCAGTCATTACCATCGGGAGAAAACTGCCGCCATTCACAGAAGACTTCTAGCTTCCAAGGTTCGGCCTTTCTTCAACATTTCAGCTACGAGACTTTTCATTCAACTTCAAACAAATTCGAATTTCATTTTCCGTCACTTCTGCGTGCAAAGAATCGAGTTCTAGAGCCGTCTCGTTCAGATTCATCTTCCGTCATTTTGTCGCTCACTGGAGGTTTGCTTTGCCAGGGACGTCCAGCCTTGCAAAGAGACGTCAATTCCTTTTCAATTAAGCGTTAATTTCTGTTAAGGGACATCTGTTCCTGCCAAGGGACGTCCGTCCTTATAGCGGCGTCAGCTTTCGTTAAACGTCTATCAGCTCATTAGCCTTGAGGGACGTCCGTTCTTCAAGTCGGGACGTCCGTCTTGCCCTTTCCATTAATGTCGTCCATCTAGTGTTGTAAAGGATATCCGTTCCTCAAAAGGGACGTCCGTTGTTCCTATTTTTAGTGCCAGACTCTTCTTCGCTCCAAACGATGCCTCTCCAATTATAAGGGACGTCCGTCTTCCACAAAGGACGTCTGTTGCCCCTATTTTGAGCGTCTAGATTCTTTCTAAGGGCATCCAACCTTCCTCCCGATGCCCGAGCCTTCCTAGCCTTCACTCCAACAACCGTTTGAGCTCTGCCTCTGCCTCTCTTCATCCTCAATGCTTCCGTGGGTGCATCATTTGGTATCAGAGCTTAAATTGACAGAGCCAATCGTACTAGGTTCTTTGTTCCTATTTTTCTTACTCTATTATTTGGTAATTTTACCTTACATCATTATGAAACGAGGCTGGCAGTATGAGAGATATTTCAGTGAAGAAGAAAATGAGTTATTGGTGTCCATCCCAACTTTTAGCAGTTCAGACTTTGCCGAAGAGTATTTGGATTGGGAAAGCGAAGCCGAAAAAATTTTTCTATGTTGCCATCTTTCAAAAGGGGCACAAGAAAATTTATTTCTTCGAAGCTTCGAGGAAGAGCTTCAAGATGGTGGGCCAAACTAATTGCCTACTGAGAAGAAAATGAAGAAGAAGACATCAACTCGTGGAAAAAAAATGGAGAGGTTATTGAGAAAAAAATATGCTCTGAAAATTATCAAGATTGTCTCACAACCGCCACTCTCAAGGTATGAGCCAGAATATTCTAGGAGTCCACGATATGAGCACAAGGAGCTGAATGCCATTTTGAGTAAGGTTATTCAAATACTAGACAACATGAGTGATAATCTGGCGAGGAAGAACAAACCTGAATGTTCTTCTACCATGCAAACCGAAAACCATTTTGAGGTTGTAGAAGATTCAAAAAGGGTTGGGGAGCAAATTGAAGAAGATGTGAGTCCTCAAATTGTACAATTCCCATTGATAGACACTTAAAACTTGAAAGAAGATTTGTTAGAAGAGGCTGTCTTCGAAGATGAAAAGCTCATTGACAATAATGTTCCCTTGGCACTTATTCTGGAAGAAAAGGAAGTTTGTGTCAAAATAGAAATTTACAAAGCTTGTTATGAAGAGGGTAATGTTGAATTAAGGGCATCAAGTCTTGAGGAAGAGAAATCTGATGAAGAGGCTATTTCTCCACATGAGAGTTCAACTCTCCAATTGGATTCTGAGATGGAAGAAATAAAAACTGAGTCATGTGATGCTCCATTCGGGTTATCAAAAAAAGAGCCATTAGTGTTGATTAGGCTTCGAAAGGAGCTTGAAGAATGGGACACAATAATGCTAATTCCACGAGGTACATGTTATTCAACACGTTAATTGATTATTCTTCTAAAATTGGGTGGAACAAAAATATTGGTCATTTTGAATCTGTCATACCACTGCAGATTGGAAATTTCATTTATGCTATTGTTAGTGAGCCCTCTTTATATATTGGAATGTCCAATGAGGTTGATAACCTTAGCATGCTTAGTGGTACAACTATAGAAATATTGCTAGCTAACGAACACCATGGAACTGAGCTTAACATTCAGGGTATTAATAGGGAGATAATTACAGTTGTGGGATAAGTCATGTTGTTGTGAAGACTGAAGACTGTTTTGTTGCTGTTCTATTTGGGCAACCTAAGATGAAAATCATTATGCATGGGGTCAATTCAAATTTTCCATTTGATCCGGGTGGATGACCTGCATAAGGTAGAGGTGGAAGACTCCCTAGATTTGAGGACAAACCTTTTCAACCCCGGGAGTATGATGCACCCTGGATCCGCATCAATATCATTTTTATTTTATTTTATTTTAATTTAAATTAAGTATTTTAATTTGTAATAGTTTAATTATTGTTTGGGATTGTTAGTTTGTTTTTTGTTGTTGCCTTTGTTGTTTGTCGATTGGGTTGCTTATGTTGTAGGGTCAATTATGTAATTAGATGATTAGGGCTTAACCCTAATTAGCTTAGTATTTAAGCTTCCTTAAGCATCTTTTGTAAAGGGGAAGATTTTGAATAGAAAAACTGAACATTTGTTCATCCTTGGAGTTTCTCCAGTCTGCCGCATTCTTTCGGTGAGTAATATCCGAACAGTTTGTGTGTACAAATTGAAATCATCAGCTTGTAAGTTTTGGGTAATTTCTCTTAATGCTTCTCCTTTCTCTTCTTTGTGCCATCGAAGAAGAATTTATCCAGTAAAAGAGAAGAAAACTTTCAAAGATCTGAGTTATTGTGTTGTTTCTTGCAAGCAGCCGTTGAAGTTAGAGAAACCGCCTTAGTGTTGTTCGAACCAACTTATTACATTCCTTATTATTTATTTCAGTCATTACCACCAAGAGAAAACTGCCACCATTCACAGAGGACTTCCAACTTCCAAGCTTCGGCCTTTCTTCAACATTTCAGCCGTGGGCCTTTTCATTCAACTTCAGACAAATTCGAATTTTCTATTCTGCCACTTCTGCATGCAAAGAATCGAGTTCCAGAGCCGTCTTGTTCAGATTGATCTTCCGTCATTTTGTCGTTCACTGCAGGTCTGCTTCGACAGGGACATCCAGCCTTGCAAAGAGACGTCTATTCCTTTTAAATTCAGCGTTAATTTTTGTTAAGGGACGTCTGTCCTCCCAGCAGTGTCAACTTCCGTTAAACGTCTGTCAGCTCATTAGCCTTGAGGGACGTCTGTTCTTCAAGTCGGGACGTCCATCTTGCCCTTTCTGTTAATGGCGTCCATCCAGTGCTATAAAGGACGTCCATTCCTCAAAAGGGACGTCCGTTGTTCCTATTTTTAGCACCAGACACTTCTTCGCTCCAAACAACACTGCTCCAGTTATAAGGGACATCCATCTTCCACAAAGGACGTCTGTTGCCCCTATTTTGAGCATCTAGCTTCTTTCTAAGGGCGTCCGTCCTTTCTTCCAATGCCCGAGCCATCCTAGCCTTTACTCCAACGACCGTTGGAGCTCCACCCCTACCTTTCTTCATCTTTAACGCTTCCACGGGTGCATCATAATCCCTCTGTCGCCCCATAATGAAAGGGGCGATCTTGTAGTTCTTGGTCTGTGAAGATTCGTTGTTAGGTGCTCCATTTTATTTTCCCATTGAAACCGAATCTAAACCTATGCTTGAGAAATAGTTGTCCATATACTGATAAGGGATGTATGGATTCTCAAGAAGAGAGGAACCGTGGTGGTCCCCCTCGTACCCCCCGGATCCCACGAGTGAATAGAAATTTGGATCTATATTGGATCTCACCTGAATCGCCCCATCTATCCTCCTAAGGATAAGTTTGGTTTCAAACCCTAGTTTGAACAGGAGAAGTAAGCCATGCTAATGTGCCTTGGATGATCCACATCTCAGGGTCAAGCACTGATGGGCACATTGAACTATCCATGTGGCTGAGAGCCCTCACAACCCAGGCACAACGACACAATTATCAGGGCACGCTCTACCACTAAGCTAATAGTTCGTCATGTGGGACTACAGCTGGGGGCCCGCTATAGTATGGCCCGCTATAGTTCGACCCATCTCTCTCTTTCCTTTTTTACGCCCCCACGTCCCTCTTGTATGGCGACATGGGGGTGAAAATAGGGGATCCTATCAACATGTTCCGACCTAGGATAATAAGCTCATGAGCTTAGTCTTACTTCACCGCCAAGAAACGAAAGAAGACTTCCATCTCCAAGTTTAACTCAGACGTAGCTCGCTTCTTTTTAGATGTGAAGCAGTGTCAAACCAAAATACTTAACAAGCATTAGCTCTCCCTAAAAAGGAGGCGATCTAGCCGCACCTTCCAATATGGCTACCTTGTTATGACTTCACTCCAGTCACTAGCCTTGCCTTCAGCATCCCCCTCCTTGCGGTTAAGGTAACGATTTTGGGCATGGCTAGCTCCCATAGTGTGACCGGTGGTGTGTACAAGGCCCAGGAACAAATTCACCATTGTATGGTAGACGGGCAATTACTAGCGATTTTGGCTTCATGCAGGCGAGTTGCAGCCTGGGTTTTTGGAGTTAGCTCACCCTTGCGAGATCACGACTCTTTGTCTAGGCCATTGTAGCACGTGTGTCACCCAGGCATAAAGGGCATGATGACTTGACGTCATCATCACCTTCCTCCAACTTATCATACGTAGTTTGCTCATGGTTCCAACCTCAATGCTGGCAACTAAACACGAGGGTTATGCTCGTTGTGGGACTTAACCCAACACCTTACTACACGAAGCTGACGACAACTATTCACCACCTGTGTCCATGTTCGCGAAGGCATCCCTCTCTTTCAAGAGGATTCGTGGCATATCAAGCCCTGGTAAGGTTCTTCGCTTTGCATCAAATTAAACCACATGCTCCACCACTTGTACGAGCCCCCGTCAATTCCTTTGAGTTTCATTCTTGCGAACATACTCCCCAAGGAAGATACTTAATGCGTTAGCTACAACACTGCATTGGTCGATACGCACAACGGCTAGTATCCATCGTTTACGGCTAGGACTACTAGGGTATCTAATCCCATTCGCTCCCCTAGCTTTCGTCTGTCAGTGTCAGTGTCAGCCTAGCAAAGTGCTTTCGCCATTGGTGTTCTTTCTGATCTCTACGCATTTCACCACTCCACCGAAAATTCCCTCTACCCCTATCGTACTCTAGCTTGGTAGTTTCCACTGCCTGTCCAGGGTTGAGCCTTGGGATTTGACAGCGGACTTAAAAAGCCACCTACAGATGCTTTATGCCCAATCATTCCACATAATGCTTGCATCTTCTATATTACCATAGCTACTAGCACAGAGTTAATTGATGCTTATTCCTCAGATATCATCATTGCTTCTTCTCTGGGAAAAGAAGTTCACGACCCGTAGGCCTTCTACCTCCACGCGGCATTGCTTCATCAGGCTTTTGCCCATTGTGGAAAATTCCCCACTGCTGCCTCCCGTAGGTGTCTAGGTCGTGTCTCAGTCCCAGTGTGGCTGATCATCCTCTCGGACCAGCTACTGATCATCACCTTGGTAAGCTATTGCCTCACCAACTAGCTAATCAGATGCGATCCCCTCATCCGGCGGATTCCTCCTTATGCTCCTCAGCCTACGGGGTATTAGTAGTCATTTCTAGCTATTGTTCCCCTCCTAAAGGCAGGTTCTTACGCATTACTCACCCATCCGCCACTGGAAACACCACTTCCAGTTTGACTTGCATGTGTTAAGCATGCCGCCAACATTCATCCTGAGCCAGGATCGAACACTCCATGAGATTCATAGTTGCATTACTTATAGCTTCCTTATTCATAGATAAAGCTGATTTAGAATTGTCTTTCCAAGGCATAACTTGTATGCATGCGCTTCATATTCGCCTAGAGTTTGCTCCCAGAAATATAGTCATCACTACCCCCTCACGTCAATCCCACGAGCCTCTTATCCATTCTATCACAGCGAGAGAGCAAGTACCAATAAAAAAACTCACATTGGGTTTAGGGATAATCAGGTTCAAACTGATGACTTCCACCATGTCAAGGTGACACTC
>CM039474.1:17741434-18075849 GCA_022433065.1 Begonia loranthoides
TCTCTTGAAGCTCATCCTCTTCATCATAAATGATCCACTTGCCCCAAAATGGCCTAGCCCAATAGGGAAATCCCAATGAAATGGGCCTTCCGATACAATCAAATAGAAATAGAAACCCCAAGGGGGCCATATTCTAGGAGCACAAACTATGTGATTGAATAAATCCTCTTGTTCATAGAGAAATCTCTGATCAACGATAGAACAAGATCCATTTTGCATCATATCTAAGGGATTCCTTGGTTCAGGCCGAAGAAGCAATGTCACTCGATCATTATCAAATCGACTGCAATCTTTTTCTATCCATGAGGATTCCACCAAAGCGCCTTCTACTTATAATAGGCCATGAACTAGATCAGAATCATTCTCAACGAGTCCATAAAAAGTGATCCCATTTTTTTCATGGTAGAGACCAAAGGTCTTGAGCGACCGATCCGGCAGAACAACTCAAAAGATAAAGAAGTATTGTTAATTTCTTCATGCTTGTTCTAAGTTCAAAGTACCAGTTGTACAAATAAGAACACCCTTCGTTACATGATTTCTTCTTCATATAGATAGATATAGGATCTATGGAGCAATTACTTAGAAGTACATTTTGTGCAACAGTCCTTCCTATATGATAGAAAAGGATCTCATGATCCTGAACCGATCTTACCTAGGATTGCAAATCCCGAGTTTGTCTATAAAGAGCAGATCTAATTATATTAGTGTCTATAATTGATTTCTTCTGCGTAATACTAATGGATAGGGCCTCATTGGTAAGTGCTACAAGATCTCATACATTGGAACCCACAGTTATGGACCTGAATCTATTAGTATGGAACATTTTCTTTTCTAGCGTTTCTTGTAATTTAACTTGGAAATGTAATTATGTACAAAAAGATTGTCAAGAACAGTATTTCCTAAAAAATTATTCTAATTAATATTATACACGTTATTTCATCATTATTATTATTTTTCCAAATAGAAAAACAAAAAAACTAATTTTTTTGGGTCCACTCCATGGAGGAAACAAATTAAAAGCTCCATGGAAGGAGCAGAGAAAAAGGTTTGCTCTCTGTTTCTTTTTTTTTTTTGGTTACTTTCATATCTTAACATTTCTGATCACTCTGCCACCCCTTAAAGTGTACAAAAATTAAGATTGAGCAGTGTAGGATGCTAAAATCGAAAACCCACATTGATAACCATGATGGGCCATAAAAAATAAAACCACCGATGGACCACAACTCACCAAGAGAAGAGACGTACCGATCAAACAAAAGAAAAACAACAAAAGAAAAAAACTCAAAATCCACCCGGAGACAAACCAACCCCAGAAAACAGAAGAGAAGAAGAAATGAACTCACTGCAATGCACCAGACCTCACCGAAAACCAAAAAAGCATGAAAGAAGAAGAGCCAGTGACCGACAGAAACCACATCGAGAAGGGAGGAGAAAGGACGACACAGAGAACAAAGGAGAAAAAAAGAAGTGCAAAAACTCACTCATCATCACATCCTAGAGTGGTCCAAGAGAAAAGAAATGATGCAAGATACTCTAATTTTCGTTCCCTGGTTCTGGACTAAAAAAGGAATAGAACTTTATCTCACTTTCTTAAAGACGGATGGAAAAGACTTTTAAAAATTTTAGATAAGTTGAAAATAGGAAAGTTTAAAAAACAAACCTTGAAATTTGAGATTTGAGATTAGTAACCAGCCAAACATTAAAAAAAATTTGTGAGCAACAAAACCTTGAACTATAAAAAATGAAGAAGACAATCCTTATATAACGTTTTCCAGTGACGTTTTCCACTTAGAAACATCCAAGGGACATTCTTGTATGACGAGAGTCATTCGTTGTAAGTTGAAAGACATCCGTTGTAATTTGAGGGATGTCTGTGGCATTTGAGAGACGTCTGTGGCATTTGGGGGATGTCCGTTGTTTAAAAGGGATAACGTTGTATTAGGATGACTGACGTCCGTTGTGAAGAGGGACGTCTATTGTTTAAAAGGGATGACATCGTATTAAGGTGAGAGACATCCATTGTGAAGAGGCACGTTCGTTATTTAAAATGGACAATGTCATATTAGAAGGACAGATGTCCATTATGAAGAGGGACATCTGTTATTTAAAAGGGATGATGTCGTATTAGGATGAGGGACGTCGTACTAAACAACGACGTTGCCTCAACATCAAAGGCATTGTAGAACGTTTCTTAGCTTACAACGGACGTCCTTCAACTTACGACGGACGTCCCTCGACTTACGACGGACGTCCCTCGACTTACAACGGACGTCCCTCAAGTTACGACAGACGTCTCTCAACTAACAATAAAAGTCCCTCAACTTACGACGGACGTCCATCAATTTATGATGGACGTCCCTCAACCCACAACAAACGTCCTTCAACTTACAACGAATGTCCCTCAACTAACAACTTAGAAATCTTTCTCTCCTTTTAGATTATGTATTAACGTTGAATTGATATAGCTTTTTAATAACACAATTTTAAAGTCAATTCACAACTTATGAAGGACGTATGTCCTTTCATCCAATGAGCAAAAACCTTCGTTCGCTAGCACCCCTCCTTCCATCCTTGGACGCCCCTCCTTGTGGATCAGCCTTCGACGTCCCTCGTCGTAGTTTCAGGATGTCTCTTGGACATCTATGTGATGTTCTTAGAGGTTTTTAAGCGGAAAGCGTAACTGCAGTGAATTTTGCCTTGACATTTTTTGACAAAAAATATGACTATAAGGTTTGTCTTTTTCATTTCCAATAGTTTGAGGTTTTAGTTATTCGTAAAATTTTTTTAAAGTATGACTTGTCACTGATATTAAAGTTCAAGGTTTATTTTATTAATTTCTCTTGAAAATAAGAGATTAAATGATACATTGTGCAGAGAAAATAGAAAGTTAATTATTTTGATGGAAACATGCAACATTTATTTTGAATTAAAAGAATGATAAATGAGGGATGGCTCATTAAATTGGGATTGTAGATGGATTGGTCCCTTCATATTTAAAGATTAACGAACTCATTTGAACCAAATCTTTTATACTAAAATATATACATTAAACTCTTGATTCAAAAGCATAGTCGACTAATATTTTGAGTAAAATAAATTTTAAATATTTATGAGTTAGTTATTCAAAGACTTTCTTCTAATTGTTTGTTCAATGTCTAACATGTCTCGGATCTTCTACCTCCAATATTGACTCTCAAAGCAGGGGTTATAGAATTACTTGTGGTGGGATCGTGTCTAAGGATTAAAAATCTACATCAATACTGCGACGTCGGAAGAAAAGACAATGTCCCTTATTCAATGGAAGAAGCTTTATACATAGGACTCGAATCCCCTGCACTTAAATCGTTTTAGTCAGGAATGAGATCCCGAGGAAAAGAAAATAACGTCAAGTAGAAACGAACCAAATAGAAATGAACAAGGTCTTACGACACGATCACTAGATCTCAAATGCACAACAACTAATATAATTGAAAGGGACAAGCCAAAACCTACTCTTGAGAAGTTGCTCAGTTTGCCTTTTGAGGTTATCTACTTTAGGAATTTACCTACTCAAATCTCACCCATCTCCATCCAAGATTCCAGCAATTGGCGATCTATCTCCTTTGGATTCAGTTTGCTGGCCATTATTAAAAAGCTAAATCCCAAGGGGAACTCCTTAGCTCAGGCCAACTCCTTAGAAGCATCGGATCATTATATAGCATGCACTTTTTTTTATCTTTAGTAGTGATATGCAATTTCATTGCTTAGGAATTTGGGTTACTTGCCATTAGCCGCCTGATAGGGGTAGATGCCGGGGCCACCAGAGCTATCTGTGTTGAGTGTGTCGATTGAAAGAGGAGAAGAGACATCTCAAATGCCATTGAAAAAGGAATGCTTCTAAGACCTATTGCTCGATTTTGCATGCTCTGCTCCCAAAATGCAGAGAGACTTTTAAGGGTAGATCCGGATTGACGATGGGGTCGGTCTATGAATTTTCATTCCTTTTGGCACATTTCACTCAAAGGGTTGAAGGGAAATGGTGCATCAAGCTGTTCGCAACGGCCAACTTGATCCTCTTTCCCAAGGATCCCAGATGAGGGAACCCTAAGAGAGCTGCTGACTCCAACTACCGTCTCTTTCATTTTTTACGTCCCCATGTCCTTCCGCAACAAAATTTGATAGTGAACTAGGTATTTGATTAATGTTAGGGGATAGTTCAAATATCATTTTAATACTAAGTTCATGCATGATATGATGACATTTTAGATCATACTTGAATCTAATTTTAAACGTTGAGTCGACCAATTACACAACTAATATCAAACACTAAAAATTTTTTGGAAACATATCTTACTCTTCAACTTATAGTTCGAAGATCAAAAGAAAAGACGTTAGACCATTATTTTTGTCCGTGGCAGTCTAGACCATCTACTTGGTCTATGGCTATGTATATAAATACGAGTATATATGAGTAAGTGAAACTTTAGGAATTTACGCGAAAATTTTGGGTAAACATTTTTGTTCCATTAACCAATTTGGGTGTATTTGGAATTTGAAGGAATTATGGGGGAGCACGTAATTCTTTTAAACCAAGGGACCCAATACCAATAAACAAAATAGAGTAATTAAAGGAGAACGCCCACTATAGGAGGCTTACCCGTTACCATGACTGCGCATCCATTTACAGTCTTTTGTTAGATAGAACTAGAACGAGGTGTGGCGAAGAGAGAAAAAAAGGGTATCAGAGCAAGTCTAGAGAGAGAGAGAGAGAGAGAGAGAGAGAGAGAGAGAGACAGAGAAAGGGGAGTTGGGTTAGTGAGTTGCCAAGCGAGTTAAAGGAAATTAAGAAAAAGAGGGGAAAAAAGGAAAAAAAAAACAGTGGGTTTGGAACCTTTGGGTTCGCGTGGGTGTGGAAATATAGCCAAAAAATGGTGAACCAGAAGCTTATTAGTTTCGCCTCTCCCTCTATCTATCTCCTTCGTATCATTTTTGCTAATATTTTTCTGACCCAAAATTCAAACCTTAATTTTGATCTCGCCCTTTTTGTCTCTTGCGCTGTGGCGCCTCCGATTCTTGGTCTGCCGACCGCAGTTGATTTCGCTCTTATTTTCTTCTTATTAGGCTCCTTATCTCTTAAACTTTTCTGCGATGGTTTTCGATTCGAGACGCTCGGTATTCCAGTGTTCTGTAAACATGGAGGTAAACGTGTTAGATTTTCCTTGCGTCTTTTGATTTTATGGGGGTTTTCTCTTGTTGGAGTTGAAATTATTTTCTAAGGGCGGTGTGGTGTTGAGATTAGCCAGTTCCTAGTTTATGATCATTGATGGGTTCATGTGTGAATTTCATAAAATTGGGTAGGTTTTTTCCCTCAAAGTGGTGTCGTGAATCAGAATTTTTTTACCTTTATTTGATGTATAATATTTTCGGTTTCTGTCTGATGGATGCTAGAATCAATTGCGGTCTTTTTGTATGTTATTTAAATTGAAAATGTTTACTATTTTTAATTGTTCTATTGGTGTTCAAAATTAATGAAATTTTTCCTCATGTATGATAGCTATTCAGTTTGTAGCACAAGTTATTTTTGTTTGGGAGGTTAATTTGTTGTTTAATAGCTTTCTTGCCCGAACTATTCTCAATTAGCTATTAAGTTTTACTACTAGTTTCTGGACAATGATATGATTGTTTAACTATTTAATTCGTGAGGACACCATGATTTCTAAAATTTGTTAGTTTAGTAATCCTAACAGTCTGGTAGTATCACTCTCAGGTGTAAGAAGGTGGCAACTCCAGAGTTTCTGAAGTACCTAGTAATTGCTGCCTTTTTCAACTTATCATCTGTGCAGAAGTAGAATGGGAGAAAGATAGTCATGGAAGAGTTTGGAAGTACAGTGTTTGATGGTATCAGTACTGCAGTGAGGAGGAAAAGAAGTCAGGCATTTCGCCGGCCTCGACCCGAATCACAAGCTTCGGTTGAAGGTCATGATCCTTCCTCATCATCATCTACTGCACCTTCGGATGATGTGAGCAAGATATCTAGTGATGAGATTGCAGGTTGTGATACTAAGACCAAAAGAAAAGAATTCAACCTCAATCAATGTATATATAGAGAAGAATATGCAGCTGGGAATGATGAAAATACGCATAAAAAAAGTAAGAGGTGTGGGGATGTTGAAGTTGGATTTGCACCCACTGACTTGAAAAGCATGAGCAAAATGATTTACCGACTGGAATCGAAGTCAAGATCTACAAGTGTTTATAGCGAAGTCAATAGTGAATATCCTACTTTTGGGAAATCTAGAGTCTTTGTTGATGGTATTGCGGGGGATGACAACAAGGTTAAAAAAGTTAAACTCAAGGTTGGTGGCATCACTCAAACAATTCAAGCTAACTCGGCATATAATGGTGTATCAGGAAGTGAGTCTTCTGCGAAGAGTTCTCAAGCCTCGGATTCCAACAGACATCAACAGAAGAAGGTACTTAATTGTTTTCTAATTATGTGTCGTTTGATTGTGGTATATCTTTCTCTTTATGTTTCGCTTTCTTCTTTGGACATTAAATATAAATAGTGCTTTGGTTTCTGAAGAACCAGATCAGTTTTTTTGATATATGAATGACAATGATTTTGATTTTTGTATGTGCTTTTACTTGCATAGCATCTTCATACTTCTTTGTGCTAGGCAAGTTAAAACCGTGATCTTTACACGTAGAATTAGGTGAAAGGTAGTAGAAGTCTTGTTACATTTCTTTATGTAATAGTGGCGTAAATATGGAGATTCTTAGTGTCAGTCAACTGTCTTTGACATATTTTCTGGAAAGCTATTGTATTAGTTTAACTAAACTAAAAATACAGTGTATATTACAAATTCAACAGTTATATTGATGTTATAGTTTTAAAATGGAACTTATTGAGAAATAATTGTTTCCTTGAATATTTTAGGTTCATATTGTTTTGTGCAATATTAAAATTGTAATACATATATATATCAAATAATAAACATAGTTCTTTTTCTTTCTCTCTTTCTCCTAAGTGTTGTTGCCAACTATTGATGTCTTTTCTTATATATTATAGTGGCAAAACTGTTTTTGTGACTGGTTAAGAAAATGAAAATATGTTTCAAATGCAATGCAGGTTATGCCGGACAATAACCATTTACCTGGAGATAAAAGAAGCAGCCTACAAGGAATTCCATGGAAGGATTTCTCAAGGGTTAGTTTTAGTGTTGGGAGGGAGGATTCTATGATAGGAAAGATGTCTCGGAAGAATTTCGGAAAAGAAGGAGATAAGTCCGAATCAGTCCGTAAGAGCAAGCGAGTTCCTAAGAAGCGATTACTTGATGAGGAATTTGATGATGATGATGATGAAGATGATGAAATTCAGTATCTAGAGAAACTTAAAACTTCAAAGGTGGCAGCAGTGTATAAAGAAGACGATGAAGAGTCCAGCAAGAAACTTCGAAAACTTTCTAATGTTTCTAATACAGAAATAGCTGGTGGGAAGAAATCTAGATCCCATAGAGTATCCGAGGAAACAGAATATGAAGAGGAAGAAGACTCAACTTCCGATATTGATGTCAAAGTTGTGAAGAAGAAGCAGAGGAAAGAATCTGTTGAGTTCGTGATGAATAGTAAGAAGGAAATGACTCTTACCACACGTCAAAGAGCTCTTCAGTCTAGCAGAGAAACCTCGTTTGCTCCAGGTGGTAGCCTAATTGAGTTTCCCAATGGCTTACCTCCTGCCCCACCCAGAAGTGAGCATTTATCCTTACTATAGTTTTTTAACTGTTGGCTAGATTATTTGATTGATTTAAATTTTGATTTCAATTATGACAGAGCAAAAAGAGAAGCTATCAGAAGTGGAGCAGCATCTTAAAAAGGCAGAAGCTGCTCAGAAACGTCGGATGCAGGTTGATAAGGCAGCAAGAGAATCCGAGGTTTGATTTGTTTTCTTTTCATGGTTTTAATGAATTTGAGAAAAGACGCTCCTGTGGTTAAGTTTAGCAGGTTTAAAGAAGCTTTAAAACTCATTTGACATTTCTTTTACTTTTGAATTTTGACAAGTAAAAGCTGGAACATTTTAAATATTGCTTGGATGATAGACACACTTCAAAAGAAATTGTATATGAAAAGATAATATGGGTGGAAATCTGTTTTTGTCTTCCACAAATAGAAGACCAAAGCGGTCGTAATTAAAAAGTTTCACTACTTGTTAGAAGCTTTGTCTGGGAGATGTAATGTAGGACTAGTTTCTCTTAAAAAAGGTTTTAACAGTCAATAATGCTTTTAATATTTCACCCACACAACAAGCATAAAAAAAAGGTACTTTCAAGCATAGGAAGCCAAAAGGCACAGGCTCTTAGTTGTTCCAATATTTTTTATTTCCTATATAGTTAGTTTGATGATTAACACTAATCAAACTTGCTTTTATTGAATATTTGTAGGCCGAGGCTATCAGAAAGATACTTGGTCAAGACTCGAGCCGGAAGAAGCGGGAAGAGAAACTGAAGAAACGCCAGGAAGAATTGGCACAGGTATTAGAGAGTGAACTTCACTCTACGAAGCATTTTTGCAATATAAAGCTACAAGTTTGATTTTGATCCTCGATTTGATTTTTTTTTGGCAGGAGAAAGCAGCTAATGCTCAAAAACTGGCATCAAACACCATCCGATGGGTCCTGGGTCCCACGGGAACCGTCGTGACATTCCCTTCGGAAATGGGTCTTCCTAGCATATTGGAGTTCAAAGCTTGCAGGTTTTTACATCTCTCGCCAGCTTAATTCAGAAGCATGAAATCATAAGACAATTTTGAATTTATTCGATAGTTGTTTGTATTTGGTTCGCTCATGTCAATCTGATCTTATAAACCCGTTTGGTCCAGCTATCCCCCGCCCCGTGAAAATTGCGTGGGCCCGTTGTGTGGTAATCCGTACAAGTATAGAGATTCCAAGTCGAAGCTTCCTCTTTGTAGCCTCCATTGCTACAAGGAAATTCAGGGAAAGATGGCGGCAGAAACTACCTGCTAGTGTTATTGCCAAGGGGTCTTGTTCTATAGCCAGGCGTGCAGGGTTTTTTGAGACTGTATTGTATGTATTTGATGTTAAACTGATTGGATTCTTTATTTTCATTCACATAAAACGTATCTAAATTACCAAAAATACCATATTTGGCTAGAAAAAATTTACATAATGAATCTTTTACGAGGGTATGATTGAAAACTAATACAAGTCTAGTCAACTTATTAAAAATTCATTTAGAAAAATATGAGATATTTTGTTGATTTAGAATACAAGAAATGATGTCAAATTTATTGATGAGAATTAAAAGAAAGATATGAAAAAGTTTGATGAAATTGAAAAGGTTCTAAACTATGTAATGAAGAGAAATATTGTTTTTTACCAAAAATATTATTTCCAAACAACATTTTGTTTTTAGTGAAATTAGCACGGCAGACTTTATACTTTATGATCAACGACAACTTAAACCCCAAGGAAATTTTGTTAATAACTAAAATCCTAAAATATAGAAAATTCTCACCAGAAACCTCACAGTCACGTTTCTCATCCAAATTCGTCGACGTTAACACCTTTGTCTCGTTGACGACAAGGATCGTCAAATGGAGACAAAAGACGTCAATTATTGATGGACGAGAGACATTCCTATGCCGTAGGAAGACAAACGGTTGTTGGAACAATTATCGGGCGATGACGGACGATTGTCAATAACCGTTAGATCGAGAAAGACGTCCTCTGCTCGAAATTGATGACCATGATTTAATTTTTCATTTTCTAAAGGTTATGGCGGACGATCGTACATGGCTGTTGGATCGAGCGAAGGATGTCCCTTATAGGGATTGACGGCCAGGATTGAATCTACCATTTTCCAAAGGCGATGGTGGACGACATTCCATGGCCGTTTGATCGAGCGAGAGATGTTCTTGGATCGGAATAGACGGTTAGGATGGACTCTAAATTCTTTAACGTTGAAGGGCCACGTGCAAAGCACAGACATTTTTAAAAGACACAAATTCCCTCAATTAAGACGGACGTCCCTCTTCCAAAACGAACGTCACTCGACCTATGTCGGACGTATCTCATCCGTAACGGACATCCCTCGCCTCAAGTCAAGACTACGTTGTTATGCCTATTATGGACGTCGCTAGCCTCACAATGGACGTCTCTCATCTTAAGACGACGTCGTTCAAGTAATAACGGACGTCCTTCTTAATACGAGGGACGTCCATTTTCGACCGAGGGTCATTCTCTGAACACTGAACGACAGTGTTTTTCATCTCAACGGATGCAAATCTGCCTATATAATAGTGAAAGATGTTATTTGCCCTAACTATTGCTGAGAGAAATTTCGACTTTTTCCTACCAACTCGAACTTCCAATAATTGACGTCTTTCATCTTCGTTCGATGGTCCTTAGCGTCAATGAAACAGATACGTTAACATCGACGAATTTGAATGAGAAATATAATTGCGAAGTTTTCGACAAGAATTTTACATAACTCAAAATTTTAATTATTAGTAAATTTTTTTTAAAATTTGAGATTCCAAGCTATAGTGACGGTGTTAATTTTTCTTTTTTTTTTTTTTAACCCTGAGTCATTGAGGGCCTATCTTTGATTAATGATCGGTTTGATAGGTAGGAGAGGCCATTAATGGATTCCTCTCTCTCTCTCTGCTAGACCGCGCGCGGCTCGCCCAGTTTGCTAATGCGAGCTCTCTGCTTTTGCTTTTGGTTGACCGGACAGCCTTATCCGTATCACTCTGCGAGCCGACGTCCGCTGCCTTCTGTGGATAAGGCGGTCAAATTTGAGGTCACTTCGGGAGATTGTGGCCTAACTCGTTACTGGAGAGTTGGAGACCATTGTGCTCTTATTGTGGCTCAAAATTCGTAGCTAGTCGAGGGGAAATGGCTCACTCTTTCGCTTGTACGTCGGCCTCGTCTCTCAGATTCAAGTCCCTCGTTTCCACCCCGAGTTCTGGCTCCTCTTTTGATTTTCATATGCTTTCTCTAGCTGTGGAGCCTCTCCATTCAAGGTACTCCTTTCTCGACCTCTTCGTCTCCTGGGTTCTTCGCTGTTTTGCTACTGTTTGGAGAACGTTGTGGGTTTGGACGTATTCGTATTTCAGAAGGGAAACATATTTAATGAACCAAGCTCGAGGAGGTTTTACGGTTGTACTTGAATTCACTCTTATTTTAGCAGTTTAGGAAAAATGGAGAGCTGAATTTTGATTCTTCGGCCTGTCATTTTTGGTCACCGGACTGGAATTTGAGTGAAATTTGTGAGAATGTCTGTGAGTGAAAGCTGAAAGCTGTTATCTCAGCAGTGAGGATTTCTCTTATCTAACCCTCACAGACTCGTTGGAACACAAAACAATGAAACTTTTCATTCTAGTCGTGCCTTTGCATTTCTAATCGATTTCTGAGATAACTGAGTAAAATCAATGGGCATTAAGCCTTTGTTTAATGCTGTTGAGGGTTCTAGTCCGGGTAAAGCCTGAACTTTTACTTTTTCACACTTTCTAACGCGATCATTGTTCACTCCTAATCTTAACCATTTATCATTAAGTCTGTTTTGCTTTAGTTCCTACTTCTCTATTTTAGTTGACGGTTAACTTCTCTTCTAATCTCCAGTTTCAGTCAGTGCTGTCTATGGTAACTTTTGGGCTCTAGAGAGGACTTCAAGACAGGATGTTTGGTCCATAGGATAGAATCTAATTATTAATATATTCATTCATGTTTTACGTTCCACTTCACAGACTATATGTGTCATTGTCATTGTCATTGCCCTCATCATATTCTCCATACTTTCCTGCTTACGCACAAGGACAAGGGCCTCCCCCAATGGTGCAGGAGCGGTTCCCAGTGTCATAAGCCAGCCTTTTCAACATGTATGGATGCACGCACAATTATCCTTCTTTTTGATAGGTTTAGAGTTTAGTGTAAAATGTAAGTTTCTCTTATTTACTTCTGGCTTCTTGTTTACTTTTTACAAGCGAATAAGACGCTGCGGTGGAGCTGTTGATGATGATATGGCAAATATTATTGTTGCTCAACTTCTCTACCTAGATGCTGTTGATCCTAATAAGGTTCTTATTTTCTTTCAATTTGTTTTTTCTGTACATTACGTCTTTAAAAAAAGGTTTTAAAACTTTCAAATTCATATCTGTTGAATTCCTATACAGGATATTATCATGTACGTAAACTCTCCAGGAGGATCTGTCACAGCAGGTGGTTTCCATATGAAGAAGTTGTTTGTTAAAACCACTTCGTTTAAAAAAATGTATATTTTGGTCAACCTATCTAGTTTCACAAGACATGTTCTTGAGGATTGACTTGTATTCATTTTCTCCTGGCAGGAATGGCAATATTTGATGCAACGAGACATCAGACCTGATGTCGCAACTGTTTGTGTTGGATTAGCATAAAGGTAGAAGTCTCATTGTAAAACCTCTTAAATTTTTAATAATAAATTTCACGTGTAAAATTTTTGCGTTAAAATCGGTCAAGGTGTTGACAAGTTGACTCGATTTGTCGCATAGCGGCCACATGTGAACTCTTGATCAAATAGTCAAAATCAGTAAAAATTTGATATTATTGAGCAATAAATAAATTAAAGAAATGAAATTGATAAATTATTATGATTAAAGAGATGTTGTCGGATAGCCTTTGGAATGAATTGGATTTTAAACCTGAAAATTTGATTACAGTTATTTGATTTATATATTATATTTAAATAAATTAATAAAGGAAAGAAAGGGATAAATAGAAGAGAAGAGACTTTTTTCTTCTATGTTCTTCGGCCTATGGGAGAGAGAACGGGGGGAAGAATCGAGATCGAACTAGAGAAACATAGGATTTTGACCTTGGATGCGTGTTTTCGATGTCGAGACAAACAACTCTTGTGAAGACGGTTTGCGAAACGGTAAGTGTTTACTCTTTGATGTATGAACTTCAAAAATTGTTTGGTCTCGGATTTGAGCTTAAAAACTCAAATCCAAGAAACTTATCTAGATTATGTTGGTTTATTTGAAGTTTAGGTAGGACTATTTGTGAGGCAAAAAAAAAAAAAAAGAGAAAACGACGTGTTTCCATCAAAAAAATCTCGCCAGTGACGATTTTGGTCGACCAAAAATGAATTGCGGTCGACCAGAGGGAAAATGGTTGACCTCCGGTTGACTAGAAGTGATCTAGTAGATTGAAAATTGAGCAAATTTTCCTGAAATTGCCCTTGGTTGACAATAACATTGTTCCTGGTCGACCACATAGTGTAGAATCACTTATTTGATTTGATTACACACTAGTTGGGTTCCTAGTCTCGGTATAGGACCCTTTCAATTATTCTCCGAGATTAATTAATGAAAATTCTCGTATTTTTGACATGTTTGTTAGACTCGGACAATTTTGAAGATTGTGAGACAATTCTTGAGGAGATGGTTGCTCCAGTCAACAAAAGAGAACACCGTAAAAATAGGGATTTCTATATCTTTTGCATTGCATCACATCATGATTTCAAAAATTGATATTTTGTGCGATACCACACTTGAAAACCCGACAGTGACTGTTTCGACAACATTTTTGTTTTATGTATGTTTTCTCACGTTTATTTTTCGTACATGGTATTTAGTTTTTATTATCTGTGGATATGTTGAGAGGATGAATTCTTTTGATGTTTTGTGCACTATGGCTCTACAGCATCACAAGCGTATCCTGCAAAATCTTTTACTACGTGAAGGTTGATTGTTTGTATGTACGAAATGAGAATGGGGCATTGGTGACATGTTTTCGAGTTTCGAGCTCTAGAAGGGGAAATGGAGATGGGATGGTGATGATGCGTCCTTGGATTTTGAACCCCAGAACGTGGCAAATGTTTTAGTCACACAAATCATAAGGTTGTTAGTTGCTGAGTTTTGCTATCTTTTTACTGTTTCATTTGACGAATGGCAATACCCAACCCCCCCCACCCCCACCCAAAAAAAAAATAAAAAATAAAAAATAAAAAATAAAAAATTGGAACCTGTTGGTGGCTAGTTGAGGAGCATTTTATTGCCGTCATCCTTATCCATTTTTTTTTATCGTACGGGTTGTGTTGACGCAGTGCTTTAGCTCACGGGCAACTCGGATGACGCGCTCGATCTCCGAATCGCTCTCATTACTATTTTCTTTGCCTCATGAGGTGTTGTCATCGACGGATGGCCACCTATTCTCTAACGAGTGCCGAATGGGTCCATGAGTGACCATCATTTTTCATTGATAATATTTTCAGATTGGAAAACGATGTTGACATATTTTTGAGATATAGTTGTCTATGTATACAACATGTTTTTGATAAAAACTTCATCGAAGACTTTGGGTCTGTTTATAAAATGATAAAGAGTTTTTGAATTAAAATCCATGTACGGTAAAATAGAAGCATGACACAGTTATTCAAAAGACGAGAAAGACTAGTTTTCTCCATGCATTGCATCTAGCCTAGATATCCTTACTGAGTTAGTCACTCACCCCAAACGACCCCCTCCAAATCCAAGTAAAGGCAAGAGTGGCTAAGGACTTAGAGTCAGAGCGTTCCATTTACTTCTACTTCCACTTAGAGTGTTTTAAACTGTTATTTGGTGAGGATATTAATACTTGGTTCGTAAACCTATAACTGGTGGATAAATTTGTTGCATAGTACTTTAGATTATTTATTTCTATGCACCGTTTATTCTCTTGATCACTATACGGACCTAGGTCCATAACTTTTGGGCCGCACTAAATTTATAAAAGTGTTCCGCTAAAATTTATGCCTTGGGCTAGGTGATCGAGTCCTCCACGAAGATCGGGTCGCCTGACGAGGCAGTTCTATTAGGCCCTCCTCTAGGTTGTGACACTGATAGACCTCCAATTTGGTACACATATGCAAGGAGAATTAGAGGGAAGTAAAGGAGGGATAACCGGGTTTGGAGGGAAAATCATAACTGTAAAGACAATGTACTAGACTCTCAAAATTTTGGAAAGATAGTATAATTCCTGCTTTTATCGATAAAAAGTTCCTGAATTCTTGGAATTCAGTATCTTCGATAGGAATCTTGTGATTCTTGTCATTTGGTTTTAGAACAGCTGCTGATGGCACTAAAATTGATCATTACATGCTCTGAATCTACAAAGGAATTAACTATGAAGTGTCAAAAAGATAGTTGAAATCAAGGAAGAATTGCGTAACCTTCAAGCTTTGGTTGAATACATTCTAATAATCGAAGAAAACTTAGCTTTATTGTGAGAACAAATGTCAAGAATGATGAACCGAATGAAGGAAAGCTTGCCGACATCATTTGAGAGGATTGAATGAATAGGAAAAATAGCTCAATGATCACCCTCGGAATGGTAAGTTGAGAAATGCTGAAGCGTAAAGAGAAGAGAAAGAATGCTAGAAAGTTTTTCGCTGCTCTATTTGTGTTTGATTTTTGTATATGTTTTACAAATGGAAAACCATGATAGGTATACTTGGAAAAATTGTATCTGTACATTTTGTACAAGAAAAGGAAATTAACAATTTACATAAACTATGCACTAACATCCCCCTACAAGCTCAAGGACGTAGGACAAGGAGCTTTGACTAAAATGTTTGAAATTTTGATGTGGCGAGTGGTTTTGTGAGAGCATTGCAATTTGGTTGTTAGACGGAGTAAACTGAGCTAACAATGATTTATTATGAGTTTTCTCGCGAACAAAATGATAATCAATCTCTCCATACTTAGATTTGGAGTGGAAACCTGGGTTCGAGACCAAGTAAGTAGCACTTAAATTGTTACAAAAATGGCAGGGGTACCTAAAGGAGAAATACCAATCTCATGTAGGAGAGAGTTTATCCAGATAATTTCAGCTGCTCCATTTGCAATGTTATGATATTCTGATTCTATACTTGATCGAGAGACAATCTTTTGTTTGACAGATGACCACGAAACGAGATTAGTCCCAAAAACGTGCAAAAGGCGCTAGTGCTTTTATGATCATCAAGACATGATGCCCAATTTGCATAAGTGAAGCAATAGAGATCAAAACAAGTAGATGCTGAGAAGAATATGCCAAGATTGATAGTGCCGTGAAGGTATTGAAGAATTTGTTTAGATGCTGGCCAGTGGATATCAGTAGGAGCATGCATAAAATAGGATGATATTGTTGGAAATAGAATGCGGTGGCCAGTGGAGGCCCTGCATCATGGGACTGTTTTTATGCTTTATTTTCTGTCAATTATTGTTAAAAACTCATCGTTGAATCTATTGTTAAAATAATGAATTTCCTTAAAGAGAAATAATTCGTTATAATGCATGAAATTAAGGAGAATATGTGTGAAAATAATAAAATGTGATGAGCATGAATATAGTAATTGCTTCAATATTTTCTTGTCATATTCCATGATTTGTTTTAATTCCTTTTATATACTGATGTTATAAATTGTGGTATTCATACATCATGATAGAACTTTTGAAACCGCTAACATATATATGGCATGATAAATGAAAAGAACTAATAAATATAAATAGGTGTATGAGAGTGGGAAGAGTAGGTGATAGTTAATGGTGATGACACCCATGGTGGATGTATCTCCTTGTCAAAGTGATGGTTAATCCACAAGACGATATGATGTATCCTATCTTTCTAGATTGATAAATCTCATACATCTGGACTGTTAAGTAAAATGAAAATAAAAAGCAGAAGTGTAATACCCTGACTTTTATATCAGAATTTAAAAAGGATAAATGGAAAATTAATTAGGGTATAATTGGATTATTCGAAGAAATTTTATTATGGAATATATTACCCCAAAAATAAGTTTAGAAAAATAGTTGTTGGGATATAATCATATCGATTATTGAATAATAATCAATGATTTATTTAATGGAAAATTAATTAAGGAAATGGAATGGGGAATTTTAAATTGGATCCGTAATAATCGTTAATCGATATCTGGGGTAAGTCAGGAGTTGGAATTTGGGTCAATTAATATATGATACGTATATTTGACGCATAAAAATATATGCGTAATATTAAATTATTAAAATGAGAATTAATTAAATTGAGGTAGAATAAAAGAAGAAATTAAGTAAATAATTGGAGAATTGAAATAAAGAAGAAATGGGAGAATAGGAGCAGAAACTGGTTGAAATTGGAGTTGAACCGGTTCGGTTCAAAATGGTTTGGTTTGAACCATTGGCCTTTGGCCATTTGCGGGAGAAGGAGAGAAAGAAATGAGAGACAGAGAGAGAGAGTAAGATCGGGACCGCGACTGCAAAGGCGAAGGTGAAGGCGAAGGCGACGTGAAGAGAGGGAGAGAAGGAGAGAGAGAGCTCGGTGCTGGGGCCGTGTTATGGGAAGAAAGGACGCCCTTGTTGTGCGAAATTGGGCGCTGTGAACTCTTGGCCTTGTAAGTCGGTAATGTTGCATTGTGATTTCTCCTCCATGGCCTTCCGAATTGGTGGAAAATTATAGATCTTGAAGCATTAAAGGAAAATTGGTGGAAAATTATAATGCTTATAACAAAGAGGTATGCACCATTAGACAAATTGATTGCTTGGATTTTTAGAATTGGATGGATTAAAACTCCTTACATTATTGGCATGATACTTGGACATGGCAACCATGATGGTAAAGTTATTCTCTTTAATTTTGGTGGAAGTTTATTTATAGTTTTGCGTAGTGGATTGTTCTTGTTCTTAATGAATCTTGGTGTGTAATTTGATTATTATTTTGGGAATAGAAGAGCATATAACATCGAAAAGAAGACTTTACTATCTCTTGATGATATTGATTTGTTTCTATGGAAATTCTTGTATGACAATCACTATGATAAAGATGTTCTCTTTAATTATGATGAAAATTCAAATTTGAATGGTATTGTTAGCATGCATAGAAAAGGAGGGTTGTCATTGATCTTGTTAAATCTTGGTGATGGACTTAATTGCTATTTTAGGGTTAGAAGAATATATTGCATCGTGAAGAAAATTTTGATATTTGTTGATTTTGGAACCTATGATGCTTTCTTGATGCAATGCGTTGCTCTTTGTGGTGGAGATAATTATGAAGAAAGACAAGATTTGAGGTCAAATCCTTTTCAACCCTGGGAGGATGATGCGCCATGGATTCCCTCTATTCTCAATCAAGTCAGGCGATTTTCTAACCACAATTTTAGTGTTTCTTTTGTAGGTGTTTGAGGAGAAAAGAGGAATATAGAAATCCATTACATCTTTCAAGTACAAAAATGGTCCGGAGTTATTTAAGATAAGGCATAAGTGGAGATTCAAGTACAAGTGTAGAGGTTGTGGTAGACTTCATAAATCCACCGACAATCTGACCTCTGAGCACTCATTGGCCTTTTTGACTATCAGAACAACCTTGTATCAAAATGCAAGCTTCAAGCCATTTGTAGCTGACGCGTTAAGGTTTCCAGAATGTGTTTTTGTATTAAATTTAGAGTTTGTTTACTATGTCAAACGTTCTTTTTACAGAGAGCTAAAATCCACAAAAGGACTTCTTTTTTGTGTGTTTTAATTTGAAGGTTATTTTTGTAATTTGGACATTAGGGCAACCCTAATTTTGTGAGGGGGTTTTTAAGCCTCCCTTAGGGCTCTTTGAAGGATTGGAGTTCTCTCCACCATTTGCCCCCTTTTCTTGGTGAGAATCCAAGAGATTGTGTAACCACAAGTTGATTCATCACTGTTTTTGACTTGTCTTGAGGTGAATCTCCTACACTAGCTCCTTCCTTCACTTCATCCAGAGATGGAAGTCCATAGAAAAGGGTTAGAAGACTTACTGCAACCCAAGTTGGAGTGACTTCCTTGAGAGAGTCCGTTTGAAGTCAATGGGTGCAAACATAGTTCCCTTTCGAACTAGCTTGTAAGTGTTTGATTACCATTTCTTTTTCCTATACAATTTTGGTTATGCAATTATGAATTTCTATTGTATACATTCTAAAAGGAATGTGGTTTAAATTTGGTGCAACATGGACAAGAATTGATTGACTTATGATTATTCTCTTTTACATCTGAAAATTGCCATATTGACATCCTTCTGGGCAGTCATCTTTGCGTTCGCTTATCTTCATCTCCAGTTAGTATTTTTGTGTGATTTTTGAAATGCAGTCCCATATCTGGTGGAATTTAATGTGGTCCAATCTTTATGTCATTTGAATAACAAACGTAGGATTTGTGCAGCTTCCTTTGAGTGTCTAAAAACTATCTCCTTGACACCTTTTCGGGTAGCATATTACCGTTGGCATAACTTTCGTAATTTACAGAGTTTGGTCGTGATTTTTGGAGGCGTTATTCAAGTTTGGTATTTGTGCCCCCCCTCCCTCCAAATTTGGCATCATTTGGATGTCTGGTGTGAAAGTTACAGACAGTTATTTTTGGGTGTCCAGGTTTTCTGCAAACTAGTAACCGCCCTTGACCCCATTGTTGGCCTTTGGTATTCTATGGTGCATAAAAAATTATTTATTGACATAGGGGGAGAAAATAGAATTGTGTGTGTATTGATGATAACCCCCAACTACCCCCAACTATTATATTTTGTTTCATGACAAAGGGGGAGAATTAAATTGTTGAATTGTTTTGTTTTGACTCTTTGGTCACCCCCAACTCTTATATATGCTTAATGACAAATGAGGAGAATTAATTTGATTGAGCTGTTTATGATTTCCCATTGATTTGAAATTACTTATTGAAATAGGGGGAGAAGTTTGTTATTAACTTGGATATTTTTTCTCTTTATCAAGAATAGCTTGTTACTGTAACAACCTGGTTTTCATATTTTCTTTAAAAAAATTTGCTAAAATTTGAAACTTTTATAAAATGGCTAAAACCTATATTTAAAACCATTTTAATATTATATCGAGTGTCAAACCGGACCGTTAAAAAAATTCTCTTTTAAAATCATTTATTGAAAACATGGCAGAAGCGTACAGAGTTTGAATACAAAACAATGAAACTTAATTTAATTACACCCGAGTTCTCTTCTACCCTCATTAGCCTGGCAAGCCACGAGTCCCGCGGGTGTAAATCCTTCATCCCTACTTTAATATTTGTTCATCGTCTTTTGCATTGACTCCTAATTCTGTGCATTTGCTTTCACGTACCAGTACCTATACCTACACCACAATTAAACTGTAAACCCAAAAGATTAGTAAGGAAAATAGTTTAATGCAATGTGATATGCCTCTATTTAGGCCTTTTTGGAATGGGGGCCACCCAAATCAATCCTTTTCATTAAGTCATTGGTTTTTTGGTTCTTTACTCGTACATCGAGCTATAGATTGAAGGTTATCCTTTGAAATGGCAAAGCTTGATCGACTTCTAACCTTCTATGTGCACACTAGTCCCTTTCCCGACACGGTAGGGTGTATCCTAGCTACCAGGCCAAATCCGAACTACCCATTTACACCAACTCCCTTTTCTTTTTCTTTTCCCTTCAGGTGTATCCCGCTCTCAAGGCCTTATTCCGGTGATAGACGTATCACGCCCATCCTGAACATTTTCTTAACATTTTTTCTCACTCATGCATGTGCGAGTACCACCCTGGGTGGCACTCCCTATTGGTTTCTATTAACATGATGCATGACCATACAAACTCATCCTACCATAATGCATGAACCTTCTATTATATGGTTTACTTCCTTTTACATGCGCAATCTCAATTACAGCTTGCTTTCATTTCAATACGATTGTCAATTACTTTCTTTTATAAGCACGATTCAATTACTGTAAAGCATATGAAGAGACGATCTTAGAATTAATTAAACAACAAAAGGCATGCTTGGATATGGAAAATCACAATAATAATGGAATTAGAAATCGACTTGCATTTGAAGCCAAACATAATTTAATTAACATGCTCAAGAGTTAATTACATGCTTTTATCCTAATTACTTAGCATGCTCGAGAAGATTTACCATTGTTATTCTAGCGAGTTACCCTAGATAAGGTTACATGCTCAACATTAATAGTTACTTAACATTCATGTAGATTTCACAAGTAATAGATAACAAACATGCATGGATTGATTAATAATTTAATTGATTAGTCAACAACCTAATTAATTAACATGTTGCTAATATCATAAACATGCTAACTAGAAATTAACGATAAGTTAGTTAATTGACATGCTTGTCTAGTTAATTATCCTAGGTAGTTAACTACTCTAATTTAATTATCATGCATTAAGAAATAATCATATACATTAAACATACTCAACTAGTAAATTAACATGCTCAACTAATTAGTAAATTAACATGCTCAAGAATCAGTTATTAATTAACCAACTAGTTAAACATGCTAGAATTGGTTATTTAACGACTAGTTAATTAATTAAACGTGCTTAAGTCTAGTTAATTACTCTAATTAAGTTAATTAACATGCTTTTAATTACTCCAGTTGAGTTAAGTTAACATACTTAAGTCTAGTTAGTTACTTTAGTTAACCGATTACCCTAATTAGCTTAACATGCTCAAGTCTATTATTGCAATTAGGATTCTAATTGATTGACATTTAAACATGCTTGGCCTAGTTAAGTTAACATGCTAGTTACTTGAACAAAAAAATCAAACAAAGGAACTGGCAGAACAATATTTACATTGAATGAAAGAAATGACAGTTGAATTATCATAATGAATGTAAACTAGATAGCAGTAGATAATAACTAACAGAACATTTAAGGACTCTTAACCTATTCGTGCTCCTCATCTTTCACGCATCCATCATTCTACTCTCATCACATTCAGACATTGATCATTCATCACAGAAACTAAGCATTTACAGTAAAGAGAACATCTAATAGTAAAGGAAATATCTACAGAGCATCAACAAAGTAAAGCATTTAATCACAGAACCAACAAGGAAATATCACAGAGCTAACAATAATCTACAGAGTACTAGCAAACCTACACTATCAACAACAAAGAATCACACTCACGCACTCTACTTGTGGGTAGGGCCACCATTGGTTAAGACACACCCAAGTCCTTACCTCAAATCTTTATCGTAGTTGGCACTTAATAGTTATCCTTCTTCCCTTTTCAACACCAGCAAGCACGGAAGCTCTCAGCCACAGCTCTCCACCCTCGGCTAGCAGTACAACACCAGAGAGCTCCACCTCCAACGAGGTCGAACAGCTCACCAACAACAAAACCAATAGAGGTCAACAATGACTTCTTTAATATAATCCAACTTAACATCTTATTTTAGTTTGACAGTGTTTAGAAATAACTTATCATATGACAATAACCAACAGCATATTAGAGAATCACGTTACTTGTCTTTCTTCCTTACTTATATCAGAATCATAATATAACTTTTCCAAATAGAAAAGTAATACACAATACAACTCTAGCTTAAACTAACATATTCTTCCTGCACATAACAATGAATCCAAGCATAATATTTCACAATTTCTAAAAGCAGCACAATAACAAGGATTTTAAATACTACAACTAGTAGAGTTTAACCATTCCCAAACAGTCACCAGACAATAATCCAACAACATTCTTCACTCAACCCATAACAGAACAAAGAGCAAACCTCTAAAATCCATAAAATAGAGGAGGAAATGTGCATTACCTAAGGGATCACAAGGACCCGAGAGGAAAACTATCAATCACCCTTTCCTCCTCTGTTAATCTTCCCTCTGCTATAGCTCTCCTCTTCGTCACAACTCTCTGTTCAACATCTCCAGAGAGCAATTCTGTCCGAGCCATCTCCCTCATTGTCTTTGTTCTCCAGCCACCAACAACATGCCCACAAATTTCCTCTAGCTTTTCAGAGCTTGTCCCCCCACGACCCTTGATTCCATTAAGCTTTTCAGAGGCTGTCGTACCTTGCTTTCTCCTTCAATTTGCAAACCGAGTGCGATGCCAACTGGAAAGGAGGGTGGAAGGTGGTCTGCGGACCACAGTTCAACCCGAGTTGGGTTAAACCAAATCCGTCTGAAACCGAGTCGGAACACCCGGGTCGGAGCTCGACCTGAGGCTGGAACCCGCAACCCCCCCAACTCCAATGCCTCACAGCTGAGTACCACACCGGCCACTGCATCGCCACCCACTACCACCGACAACCGAAATCGACAGGGTATTGATAGTCGAAGCCAAATCTGGGGACCCGATCCCCACACTGAAAAAATCCACGAAAGCCCAATGGTTCAATCGTCGCCAACCGCCTGCTCGCCGTTGTCGTCATCGTCTCCCCCGTCGCGAACTCCACCCGCGAGCTCCCTCTCCCTTTCGCGAGCTTCACTCGCATCTTCTATCCTCTCTCTCTCTCTCTCTCTCTCTCTCTCTCTCGTCCTCTGGTCTTGCCCGCAAATGGCCAAAGGCCAAAATAAAATCTCCCTTTTTTTTTCAATTGCTTCTTGAACCAGACCAGGCGGCTTGAACCGGTTCATCCCCTCCCACTATCATTTAATCCAATTAATTTAATCTATTTAATCTCTTTGATATTTAATTACAAATAACCCACTCAATCCCACAATTTTCATTTCATTTTCTTCTTTAAATCTAAGAACTGGGCAACACAATTTAATCTGGATCGATCTGAACCAAACCGGCTCAGTCCATATTTCTCCCTAATTATTATTTAATAATTTCCTATAAATTATAATTTAACGTTTATGCCTTGATAATATCCCGACAATTATCCAAATAATCCAAATATCCTTGATTACATTCTAATTATCCTTATTAAATTCCAATATAAAAGGTCGGGGTATTACAATTACGATTGATATATTGTTTTTGGGCCTACCCCAACTCTTATTTTTTATGACAAAAAGGGGGAGAATAACTTTGAATAAATCATTTTTTTTATGGCTTGCATTGTCCCCAATTTGTCAAAAAAGGGAAATAATATCTTTTTTGATTCATATATTGAATTGAATTGGTGATTTGATTTGATGATATCTGTGTTGAATTCCATCCATATTTTCTTGATGATATTTCAATAGGGAGAGATGAAAATAGATTGTATTGTTTGATTGATTGATATCCTCCGATAATTTCTATGTTGTTGATCTTGACAATGGGGGAGTTTTTTTTTTCTTTAGTACTCCCCTCCATGATTTCTTTTGGATTATGACAAAGGGAGAGAGAGATTTATGTAAGTTGTAAGTACCATGTATGTATAAATTTAAAAGTTAGATATATTGCATAAACTAAGGGTGATAGATCAAATTATGTAATAATTTATGCACATGCTTAGACTTAAGAATAAACAACTTATAATATATTGTCATTATAAAAAAAGGAGAGATTGTTAGCGTAATTGTCATTAGCCGTATCTGTTTTGATGATGAATGTATTAATTGTAATTATAAGTTGTATTAATTGATTATGCTTAATGTCTTTAACTTTGTAATTATATTGTTCTTTATTAAAAATACCCTTAATATGAGTATTAAAGTGTTCTAACATGTTTACCTAAGTCCATGTACCTTATAGCATAAATATTGGGACTTAGAGAAATCAAGAAATGGAAAATCAAAAGAAGAGGTCGCCTAAATAGTGGAAAAGGTCGACCATTTTATGCAGCAACGAATGAACTGGTCGACTAATGGATCGATCGTAAAAGTGGCAGAATGCTCACCAGTTATACGATTGAGGTAGCGGTTGAGCCGGTAGATGGGTTGATCGACTGCAATATCAAACAGGTTACTTATCAGATCTGCGGTCGAGGAAGCGGTAGATCAAAACGAAGAAGGTGGTCCACCGATTCCTCTACTTAATGCAACGACTAGTTCCAACGGTTAAAAGGCGGTCGACCAAATTGGAAATGGTTGACTGATTTCACAGAGTCTATTAATATAAGACTCTCCGAAGCTCAATGTAACCAAATGAGAATCGAGGCAAAGCCCTGCCAATTTTTATACTCAATTCTGATTTATTAAAAGAGTATAAATCCTAACTCTCCATACTCCCAAACTTGAGATTTATATTTGAGAGAGTTAGGAATCTTTGTTTTCCTATTTTCTTTATTCTCAAATGTTGAAAGGCTAAATTGATTCCCATGAAGATCAATCCAACGGGTGACACCCTGAGAACAGTTTGTAAAGGTTTATTTGACTCTCGTGAAGTCAAATATCACCAACCAGGGAGGTTGGGTGATTATGGATCTCCAAGTGGGAAGCTTGGAGTGCGGACGTAGGCCGAGGTTGCCTAACCACGTGAACACATAATTATCAATTCTCTAACCCTCTCTCTTATATTTATGCATTGTTTGTGTATATTATTGTGATAAATCACTTAGGATTTAGAGAAATAAATATCGTACAAAAATGTTAGTGTCGCCTCCCCCCTATAGGAATCCACACGGTCCAACACTCTTCTCTCTTTATACTTCCATTCTATAAACAGAAGTGAGTGTTCTTTAGCGAGAAATTTTAGAGGCCAAGAGCGAGTTTAGGAAAAATCCCTGTAGAAAGGTGGCACTTGGTGAATATTTTTGGGTTATTGTCAAGTAACTGGTTGGATTACTAAGGCTTAAGGTTTGAAAGTTGTGATTTTCATACATTTTTGTGAGGTAAAACTCAAGTTCCAATTTAAGTTTAGTTGTATATTGAGAATTCTAGTTTGATGGTGATTTAATTTTATTCTAGAAAAAGCTGGATTAAAAAGTTGTTAAAGTTTCATGAAATCGAATTGGTTTATACTCTAGAATATTTTGGTTGTTTAAAATTAGAGCTTTCCAAAGAGTTGGAAAATTGTTTTGAGAAAATTTGAGGTTACATAATGTTTGGTTCATCTAGAATTGTAGGAATTTGTTCGTGGAAACGAAGGTTCCGTTACAGAAAGCATGTGTCCACAGTAGTAACATACTTATCCCTTCCGTTGTAGAAGCGTACATGGCTGCAAACAACAAAGGTTTTGTGGAAAGACATAGAAACAAAGGTTTTCGTTGCAGAATGCACATGTCTGCAGCAGAAGCGTAAGCTTCTATGTCAAAAGCATAGGTTTCCGAGAAAAATGCAAAAATATATGAATCCACAAGTATGTGCACTGAACATGTGTTTGTTGAAACGGCACGAGGGGACAACGATCAGGAGCGGACATCCGGACCCAAATCCATGGTTGACTAGAATTCTAAAAAATGTGAAGAATAGACGTCCTAACCAGGTCCTAAAGGTTGGATATTTTTGGGGGTTTTTTTGCGAGTTCCTCAACTTTGTTTCTATCCTGGTTATTGGTTCCAACGAATTTTTAAAAGATTATGAGAAGTGAATTAATTTGTATACATATATTTGATAGGTCTAATGGACTAGTGAGAGATTTGGACCGATTCGATTCCTATTTGATTCAGTGTTGTTTGGCTATTGGTATGCCATTTGAATTTGAGGTTTATTTTATGTCCATCATTGCATTATTTTCATAAAAATTATTTTGAGCCTTGTTCTCATATAAAATGATGGGTTCGTTTATGACTGTTAATTTTTACAATATTATATGTACAATTTTCACTGGACATGTTTTATTTTGAGCATGCACATAATTTATTGATCATCTTGGTCGAGTTAACTAAGTTTGATCGACCCGTGAAGGGGTCATGTTTTCTGTATGCTAATTCGATCATTGGAGGATGTGTTTGTTTGTGTTAGTTAGAGTAATGAGACAACTGACTATGATGTGTCCCTAGACGCAAAATCCTAAACTTGATCATGGTGCTATTTCGTAGCTTTAGCAATTGTTGAGTATCACCTTTATTATATATGTCTAAGGCATTGTGTGCTCGGAGCCCATGAATGACTCAATTTTCACAGAGATTCAATGGAGCATATTTCATGTATATACCACAATATAGTGGAACGTTTGTTTGCCCTATTGGTCAATTTTTTACTAAGTTTTTAATTAAAAGTTCTATTAACGACATTCTCACTCATTGTTAATAAAATTATAATTGTTGAATATAAAATTTTACCCCTATTTAGTTTAGTCAACTCACCCCAATGACATTCCCTTCAAGTGTAAATTTGGAAGATCTCCAGTTACCATCACATGATTGAGTCGGCATTTATTCTAATATTTCAAAATTTTATTTCGAGAGTTTTGTGAGGTTTGAACTCATTTATCAAAACCCTGTATTAATAATTGTATTAATTTTCTTTAATTTAGCACTTTATTTCGGACATATATTATCATTTTATCTTGATGTTATTATTGAATATTTGGTATAGCCCAGTTGGTTGGGCCCTAGCAAAAATTTTATTTTATTTAAGTCTTTCGCTTCCTAAATAAATTTAAAAAGCTAAATGGGTCATACGATTTGGGCCGTTTTCAGGTTGGGTTGCTCCTCGTTATATCTCGGATCCCTTCCGAGGCGTGATAGGAATTTTGGTATCAGAGCCAGATTACCATATTGAAATGTGATAGTAATAAGATAGATAGAGTGATAATATAAAAGAGTTTTTCATTTACTGTGCCAAATGACGTGTTCTAACTTTTACCGAAATTTTTGAAAATGTTTCCAAGAAGAGCCCCTAAAAATCATACACCTACAACATCAACTGAGCAATAAGCTAAGTCACATCCTATCAGCAGTATGTAGAACCAGTAGTTCATTGTGTTCAAGGGAGGACCAAATCCTCTAGTTGCAGAAAATTGGCTGAGTGTTATGGTAAAGAACATGGATGTTATAGAAGTCCCAGCTAAATACCGAGTTGGCCTAGCAGTATATTATTTTGAGAAGATTGACTACAGTTTGGTAGAAAGCTCTGAAGCTTGACTACCTGGTCAGGAGATTGTAATGACCCGGTTTTCCATACACTTAAAACATTGAAAAACAAATACATTTTCTTTTATGAAACGTAACGGAGCGGAAGACTTTTCTTATTAAAACAAACATTTGAAAAGAACAATGAATTTAATACCATGAATAAAATTCTTTACATTAAAGCAATTACAACTTACAAAACATTCTTTAATTTAAACATGTTCAATTTACATATCCCTTTAGCCTAGCCAGCCACAAGGTTCGCAATGCGCAGATCCTCCATCCATTGCTCCTTTTCTTATTACAATGAATACCTACATCACAAGACAATAACTATAAGCTTAATGCTTAGTAAGAAATTAAATACATTATAAACATGATATGCACATTACAAAATATTTAAATTCAGTTTTCTTTTCCTTTTCTTAACATTCTTTTACTTAAGGAAGGATGATGAACTTTGATCAATGGTGAACTTTGATCAACGATAAACTTATGCTATAATATAGTGGGTTGCTTGTTTAGAAACCAACTAACGTTGCTGAAATGAGCCAAAAACCCAAATAAGCAGACGCAATGAGAAGGCTTGTGCGGCCAATAGTTCAATGTACGAAGCAGAGATCCTCATAAGCCACACAACCACAATGCCACTCACGTGCATTTTGCTTAAACAAAGCCATGCACAAATGGAACCACATCCCCATTCCCCGCTAGAGAACCAGCGAGCAACGAGGGTAATTCAACCGTCAAGCCAAGAAAGCTCAACGCGAACACACAAGCACAAGAGCCAAGAGTGTCGATAGAGGCAAGGCACCGCAAAAAGAACACCCATGCCAAACATTGCCACAAACGCCAGCCCATGCAAAACCGTCGAATGTAGGGACGAAGAGTTTTGGACGAGGAAGGGCAAGCTGCAATGCTGAAGGCACACTGCCAGCCCATCCCCGCACCTGCTGCCATGCGATTGGTAGCCATATCCGCCCGTGGTCACGCATGGTCACCCATGTTGGTGGACTTATACCATAATGGTAAACTTTTACCATAATAGAGAACTTACACTATAATGGTGAACTTATACAGTTGTAAAGACCCGTAACTTATTTTCTTTGAAAAACATGTAAAATTTAAAACTTTTAAAAATGTTTTTCTTTTATAAAACAACAGAAGACTTTAAAAACAATATCTGAAATCCTTTTCTTAAAACACAACAGAGGAATATATAATACAACCTTTTACAATTCAAATACTTTACAAAACCATTTTTTTTCTCTCTTTAAAACCTTTAGCCAAGCCAGCCACAAGATCCGCTCATGCAAATCCTTCATCAACTGCTCAACCTGTTCTCCTAATCTTGTACATACCTACATCAACAAGACTTAAACTAATGAGTCTAACGCTCAGTAAGTGATATAAAATAAAAATTGTACAATGCACATGCTATGCTCTTTTAAAACTCGTTTTCGTTTTATGTTTTCATTTCTCTTTTTCTTTATCTTTCCGTTTCTGTTTCTTTTTCTTTATCTTTCAATTTTTGTTTCCGTTTCTGTACACATCAATGCACCCGGTTTCGACATCAATCGGCAACCCGATAACAATGCACAACAATGCACCTGATCCCGACGTCAATCAGCGACCCTCTATGTGATAAAGGCTCGGCATTGACCGAAACCGCATGTTAACTGCTGTATACATCAATACACAGCGACCCCATAACCCGATATAAGTAGCTCCGACATTAATCGAAAGCTCTGCTAGTGGTTGTACGCATCAACGCACAACAATCAGCTACGACATCAATTGTAGCGCACTAGCGGCCGTGCACATCAACGCTTAAACAGCCTCGCATACACCATTGCTTCGGCCATCCTCAACATCAATTGAGGACCAACTAATAGCTCACATCTCATAACATTTCGGATCATCTCTTTTACATTTATTACGTTATCACCTGTTTCACTTTCCATGATAAAATGGATATTCCTATAGCCCAAATGATGGTAGTCTGCTTTGGGTGATTAGCCCTCCACGAATACCGTACACTTATTATGTGTGAGCATCCATTAAACTATCTTTAAAATCATGCATTTAAAACCATCTTTCGTATCGTTTAAAAATCATGATGCATGATCCTCATGAATGCATATAATATCTATATCCTCGAAGCATGATCATATTAGCATCCTATAATCCTCAAACATGATCATTATCAATATCATTTAAAATCTATAAACATGTCATTAAAAGAACCTAATTCTAGTAAACACACAACAAACAACAATACAATCCTCGAAACATGATTTCTATCAAATCCTATAATCCTCGAAGTATGAACTATATAAATCTATAATATAAAAGAACCTAAATCTAATAAACAGTCAACATACAATCCTACTCGAAACATGATTTCTATCAAATCCTATAATCCTCGAAGTATGAACTATATCAATCTATAACATAAAAGAACCTAAATCTAATAAATAGTCAACATACAATCCTAATTCTTGTGATGTATGGTCTGAAGACCAAAACACATACAGTATCACTTACCATGTCTCTGTAGTGGGTTTAGCACTTATCCTTCTTCCTTTAATACCTTAAAAATTAATAACATTTAATTGTCAATAATTCTTCAACAAAAATTAACAGAGTTCTATAAACCATAACACCTAACAGTGTATTCTAACCAATCAGAGACCAACTCCATCAACAGAACATATCCCTCAACCATAATCATCCTTCACTATTTTATCTTCTCCCTTTTATTCCCATAAAATTCATAAATAGAATAAAATTCTTCCCTAATATCCATGCTCAACAAACCATTAACCAAAATGACCGTGGAACATAAATACCAACAACATATAATGAGCAGAAATTTAACGGAGAAGCATGGTTATCGCAACTGTATAGAGAACCATTTTCAACAATAGAGCAGGTCTGAACAACCGATAACCAATAGTGAGCGTTTCCCATAAAATAGAATAGAAAACATTTTAAACCAACAAAATAATCTCAACCTTAATCCAACACCATAACACACTTTTAGAAATTACAAAACAATTACTTTAACTTCATCCGTGCATGAGAATATAACTCACAAGCATACATACTATTTCCACTTCATAAAAAAAAAGGCAGTAATCAATTTCCCATAGCAAGTGTATTTCTTCCAAAGTGCACATAGCCAAAACTGGGGACATAACCTCATAAACTCGCAAGAAAACCACAGAAGAACTTTCTTACCTGAAGACAGAAACTCTCTGTTACTCTTCCTCACAACTGTTTCCACTTTTCTCCCTCACGCATGCTGCCTCTCACATTTCCCTTCAGTCCACAGAGAGCTCCCTTTTCTTTCTCTTTCTCTTCCTTTCTTTCTCTTCTATCTCTTCACAGAATGCACTAGGTCCCCACATCACCCACAGAGAGCTTCACCCTTGGTTTCTCCCTTCTGTACCTATTTCTCTTCATGTCTCTTATTTGTTTTCTCCAACAAGCATCACCAATCTCCATGCTTCTCACCTAACACCCACTAGAAATTAACACTATAAAATAGGAGGACGTGAAGGAATTATAGACTAACCGATTGGGGATCAACAATAGCACACAATAGGAAAATAGAACCAGGTACACACACCTGTCACAGTGGAGCCAGTTAATAGTCATCCCAACCGCAGTCACACAACCGTCCTCACCCACACGTTCATCCCTGCATCCTTCACTGCCATTTTACCAGCAATGCAAATCGTCATTTCCGTAGCAGCTCGCGGTGATGAATCAATAAACAAAGCGTAACTAAACCAAGAACTTAACCTCGGTTTGGCGTAGCGAACATCACAGCTCGCGAGCACCATTCCGTGAACTCGAGCACCCTAGCCAACCCCGCATTTGACTGAGTCATCCCCTGCAACTTGTTCATGCACGGTTCATGAAGAGATTTCATCCCGAGTTGCTCTATGGAGAAGCAACTCTCCAAGTCATCTCCCACTCTCTCCTCGTTCTCCCAATTCGCCCTCCCTTTCTCTGCCGTTCTCCCTCTTTGGTTTCAACGAAAATGGTTGGGCCTTTCTTCTTTACTGGCCATTTCATTCCTTCTTTCAACTAAACCGAACAGGTTCAGGGGTGAACCATTCACTCCCCTTCTTTTCTTTAATTCTTCTTTTCCTTTTTTAATTTCATCTCTTCCCTTTAATTTAATTCATTTCATTTATTTCCTTTTCTTAATATATATATACACATATATACATGAATGTGTCAAATGTACGTATAATATATTAATCAACCCAATTTCAATTTCCGCCTTATTCCTATGACGTCCTGGTTTTTTTTTCATAACCTTTATAACCTTAAAAAAATGCGTAAAATTTAAAACTTTTGTAAGACAACTAAAATCCTTCATAATCAGAGTACTAAAACCGAACCGCCAAAATCCATTCATTACATTCGTTATGAAAATCGTTTATCAAAACATAGCGGAAGCAATAATAATTTATTTAAAACATAGTGGAAGCGAAAACATTCTAATTAAAACATGCTAAGTAAATCGTTACGTTTTACAAATTACTTTACTCATCTTTAGCCTGACCAGCCACAATTTCTGCCTATGTAAATCCTTCATCAACTGCTTTGTGTTTTGTTTATCATTCTTCTCGTCATACACGTATCCCTACACCACAAGTAAACTGTAAGCCCAAAGGCTTAGTAAGAAAAGGGAATATGCAATATGATCATGTCTCTCTTTGGTTCATATGGAATGGGTCCTTCCCAACCAATCCTTTCATATGTTCATTCATTCTCAACTCATACATTGAGCTGGAGGTTGGAGGAACCCATGTGTGATGGTATAATTTGATCGACTTCTAGCCTCCTATGTGCAAACTAGTCCCTTTCTCGACAAGGAAGGGATGTAAGCTAGCTGTCAGACTAGATCCGAACTACCCATCCTCCCCCCAACTTCCCATCCTTCATTCGTTCATTTTCCTCACATCATATGTGTGAGTACCATCCCGAGATGGCACTACCTACTTGCCTCTATTACTATGATGCATGTTGACATAACATAAAAGAATAAGAATTTAACAACACAAATGGCAAACAACGAATAGCAAGAATAACACTAATGGAAATCACCGAATAGAGAGAATATTACTAATTGGAAGCAAACATAGAAATGAATAGAAGCAACATACGACATGCTTGATTCTACCGAACATAACAATGAAGATATGGCAAGATGAATAAACTACTAACATACGAGGTATCTAAATGATTTAACATGCTTCACCATGTTACAAAAGCTTAAATGTAGAATTAATAATTTAACGGAAACATGCTTGATAATTAGCTAATGGAAATGTGCTTAACAAACAATTAACGGGGATATGCTTGATCTATAATCACAAGGTATCAAGCTAAACTAATTATACATGCTCCTCTAAACAAAACAAAATATAGACATGCTCAACAACAATAGAAAACAGTGACATGCTTAATACTCGAATACAATTGAAACATGCTAATAAATTTAAAAGAACTAATAATGGAAACATGCTCGATTTCAATAAACTAAACTACATACATATGTTCATCTACATTAACCATTCCTAAACGTGCTTGATAATTAACCAACAATCAACTAATAGATCATGCTCAAAAGCTAACTAATAGGAACATGCTTGATTTATCACTAAAAAAATACTCGACTAAGGCTAACTATGCTACTAATCGACACACAACAAAACTTAAACATAATTAAGAAACAATTGCTGGAAACATGCTTGATACACTAACTAATTATGCATGGTTGTCTAACTAATAATTATATGCAAAATATACTCAATCAATAGAAAACGGAACATGCTTAACAATCAATTACAACTATAACATGCTAATTAAATTAGATTAACTAAGCATGCTCAAATTACTTAAAAGGAACTCAAACGATAGATTACATTCTAATTGATTGGTCAAACATTTATTCAAATTGATTAAACATGCTCTTATTCAATTAATTAAACATGTAAGGAATTCCATTTAATTAAACGTGCTTGGTTTAGTTAAATATGTTAAACATGCTCATACAATTATTATCCTAAGTAATCTGAACATGCTTGATTAACAAAATGAAGTAAGCATTAACAACTAAGAAGCTACAGTGAATAACATGGTGAATTATGTAGGAAACTCCAGCAAGTGAATATAATTAATTGTACAAAACAGAAATGAAATTCTCTACTCATTCATAACCATACGTACACATCATATCATCCTCCATTTCCTCATTCCATCCTATAACTTAACGTCATCGATTATCATTCGTTCATCACACTTCCATTAAAGTAAACATTTGCAATAAAAGACAAGAATTATTTTTCCTAACCAGTACCTAGAAGCAATAACATTATAAGCTATATTTCAATATGCTAAACTAATCTATCTATGCATGCTAAGAATGTAAACACGCTTATTAAATCATATACAGAAATCTACTTAACGAATTACAATTAGAATCATGCTTGACATGTTAATATAACAAGAAATGTGCTAAACGAATTCATGCCAACTAAATTCATAAGATTTATAGCTCCTAACCAGATTCAAGAACAACAACATTATACGCTATATTTCACAATGCTAAACTAATATATCTACGCATACTTAACAATAAAACAGAACATAAACATACTCAATTAAACTGAGCGAGTTATTAACAGAATTAACCTTTTAGTTGTCTGATTACTCAATTAGCATGCTCGACTTAAAGAAGGTATTACTAATTAACAAGATGATTTTTAATCATTAACATTTTCGCAGGAGAATTGAACACAAGTGCAGCATACAATGGATATCTACAGCAAATAACTCAACAATAATGTGTATACAAGATAATTACGGCAAATCAAACACTTCACATAATCAAATCAAAGCTAATGAAATTCATAACTCATTCATATCATTCTATAACTTTTCATTCATCATTCATTTCTTTCTTAAGCATTTTGTCTCAACATTTGTAGTAGAACGCTAAACAACACAGCAAGGATATCTCTACAGGAATTAATCATGTAGTAAATTCAGCAATTTGACATCCAACTCACACACACACTTGTGGGTAGGGCTTTGATGGCCAAGACACACCTAATCCTTACATTTGTAGAAGAATTTATCTCATAGACAGCAAGGTTGTGGCAGAAATTGTCAATTCCTCAGCCTACCGAACATACATGATCACTCCTCCTTCGAGAATCTTCCTAGGATGGACTTACCACACCAAACTCTCACAACCCTTTAGAATATTTCTCTCTCTCACTCGAATGGAACTAAATTTCTTAGGGGAAATCTGAAATATCCCAAAAGGAGATCTAATCGGTGTTTAAAAGGATGAATTCTTACCTGGAGAAAGCGTTGTGCACCAATTGGAGGAGAGGGATGTGCGACATTGGAGGTAACGTGGTCTGGTTGTGGGAGGATCGCACCTCCAGGTCGAGTTCGTGGTTGCTATCCTTATCATTTTATCTCTAATTTAATTATTAAAAACCCTATTCTAATGCAAAACTGGGACGTTCAAACGAGAGAATTTCATCCGTACCCTCGTCCGCAAGCATCCGAAATGGTCATTTGGACACAAAACCTCATCTACATATATCATCCATATTCGTCCGAAATTGTCCAAGAATTGTACAGATTCAATTCGGACGAGTCTTCATCTCGTCCGCACACATCTGCACTCGTCCACAAAGAGGTAGTGCGAACCTAGGACACGAGGAAGCCGTCCTGACCCATCCCAAAGTGTCAGGACACAGCACTAAATGCCTGTGGACGCCATTCTTCATCCTCATAGCATCCGCATGCATCCTGAACAGTCCAGAACAGCATTTTCTTAAGTTTTCCTTAAATTTCGTTCCGTAATATTTTTCCGCTTCCAATTAAATCTTAACTATGCCCTAATAAATTTCTTAAGTTATAGTCTACGATTACATCATTGCTAACACTGCGACAATTATCCAATATGGCCAATTACCCTTCAATTTTACTTATTAATTTCTAACATATAAAAGGTTGGGGTGTTACATACCTCCCTCCTTATATGAATTTTATCCTCAAAATTTGCTAAATTAATTATTCTCTCTTCACTAAACGAAGCTAAACCTACGCATCCAACCTTTTCCTTAGCTATTTCGTTTGATCCAATTCCCTCTTTTCCGATAGTTTGTCTAACTAGCGTTACTTAGAGTGTTTGGTTACAACTAAAAATTTCTATTGTACTCACGAATTCGATCTTTGTTCGCATTATCTCGGACCATATCCATTAGAAAACACCTTTAACACGATCATCCTTCTAACAAAGTGTACCACTTGCTAATACAAAACCTTACTTCCGTCCAATACACACTTCATCAATGTCTCTTAACTCACGAATTTATAGTATTTTCTTCCTAATTTGACGTGGCACAACAATTTTGTCTTTAAATTTTATGTGATTAAATATTAAAGAAGGTTCTACATCTGACATTAGACTCACCTCTCCTACGATTTTTCTCCTTAAATCTTTGCACTTCTTGACTTGAGACCTAATATTTGTAAATTTTTTCCCTCACTCCACATCTTCAGTGTGCTCACACATGCTCCCGACAATCCAATTCATCTATTAAAGCTTGTAAGGTTTTAACGTTAAGGCTAACCTACCCTCATCGATCCATCGTCAATTCGGTCTCTTATATCTTTGTTATGTTCTATGTCCTTTTCCATATTTGTACCCATTTTCGTTTCCATTTCCATTTCTATATCGGTATATATTTCTATCTCTGTGTTCGTTTTCGTGTTCGTATCGGTTTTCGTATCCGTTTCTATTTCAGTTTCTATTTCCGTATCCATGTCTGTTTCTATTTTTGTTTTTATTTTCGTTTCCATATCTGAGTCTGTATCTGTATCCATTCCCTGAAATTCATTTATGGTAATTCGTTTCTGTTTGCGTTTCTGTATCTGTATCTGTATCTGTATCTGTATCTGTATCTGTATCTGTATCTGTCTCCATTTTTGTTTGCATTCCCATAGTCGTGTCTGTATCCGTATCTGTCTCCATCTCCATATCCATGTTCATATCTGTAATCGTTTTCGTGTCCTTCTCCTTTTCCATTCCCGTATCCATTTTTTGTAGCCGTATCTATATCCGTAATAGCTTCATCCCATGCATGTGGCTGAAAACTTACGACAGAATTACTTTGTTTTGAACTCCGATCTAAGAACTTATGATACCACTCCAGAGTAAGTCACGTCCTTCGTTCTCCACACTTCAACTTCTTCGAGAATTTATGTCCAAGTCATGCAACCACATCCTCAGCTATCCCGATGGAATCCAACAAGGTCTCCTATCCTTAATTTACTTCGACATGGTACATGCTACGTTCCTCTACTCCTTCTAAGCCAATGCCTCTTATCTTAGCAAGTATGACCATGTTTTTCCACCACCCTAATTTATTTCTTGGCACCGTCTAGATCCACACTAAATTAAGTAAGTAGTATCTCTTTTCATTTTTCGTTACGTTTTTATCCTTATCCTTCTTTCATGGTCTTTGTTCCCATAATCCTCTTCACGTTCCGAGACTACCGTTCCAATTATTAAAGTTAACATTCTTCTAGTTCGGCTTGGTCCTTAATCCTTAATGTTCTTCTTTCTCTTTACGATTTTTTTCGCTATCAAGTTCTTTGCAACCTAGACAACCTTACTTAATTGTTCACTTAACATGGCTTTTATTAAGATTACTTTTACCTATTGTCTTTTCAACTTATAAAAATTTGAGCAGAGTCTTCCATGTTTTTACACTTCTCCAAAGCTACATTTTATACATCCTGCATAAATTCCAAGCAGTTCCAATATTTTCTAACTTATATCACATACATTGGTATACTATAACATAAATTATCTCTATCCTTTCCATTTACAATTAAATGCTTAACTAAGGAAAACACTTAAACAATTCTGTTAATATACTTACAGTTGATGGAGCATTTCCAAGTCGAAACTTGTGCTGGCAGGCAGGCTACATCACTAGTTTGACTTTTACAAAAATTGTTTACTCAACAAAACGTATCAGAGCTCGGTTTTTAAAATGTAGTAAAGAAAGATAAATTCACTCTGATACCAACTATGACGACCTGATTTTTTTTTGTAACCTTTATAACCTTAAAAAAATGCATAAGATTTAAAATTTTGTAAGACAATTAAAATCCTTCATAATCAGAGTGCTAAAACCGAACCGTTAAAATCCATTCATTACATTCGTTATGAAAATCGTTTATCAAAACATAGTGGAAGCAATAATAATTTATTTAAAACATAGCGGAAGTGAAAACATTCTAATTAAAACATGCTAAGTAAATCGTTACGTTTTACAAATTACTTTACTCGTCTTTAGCCTGACCAGCCACAATTTCTGCCCGTGTAAATCCTTCATCAATTGCTTTGTGTTTTGTTCATTGTTCTTCTCATCATACACGTTTTCCTACACCACAAGTAAACTGTAAGGCCAAAGGCTTAGTAAGGAAAGGGAATATGCAATATGATCATGCCTCTCCTTAGTTCATATGGAATGGATCCTTCTCAATCAATCCTTTTATTACGTTCGTTCATTCGTAACTCGTACATCGAGCCAGAGGTTGGAGGAACCCATGTGTGATGGTATAGTTTGATCGGCTTCTAGCTTCTTGTGTGCAAACTAGTCCCTTTCTTGACAAGGTAGGGGTGTAACCTAGCTACTAGACTAGATCCAAACTACCCATCCACCCCCCAACTTCCCATTATTCATTCGTTCATTCGTTCATTCATTCATTTCGTTCGTTCATTTTCCTCACATCATGCATGTGAGTACCATCCCGAGATGACACTCCCTACTTGTCTCTATTACTATGATGCATGTTGACATAACATAGAAGAATAAAAATTTAACAACACAAATGGCAAACAACGAATAGTAAGAATAACATTAATGGAAATAACCGGATAAAGAGAATATTACTAACTGGAAGCAAACATAGAAATGAATAGAAGCAACATATGACATGCTTGATTCTACCGAACATAACAATGAAGATATGGCAAGATGAATAAACTACTAACATACGAGGTATCTAAACGAATTAACATGCTTCACAATGTTCTAAAAGCTTAAATGTAGAATTAATAATTTAACGGAAACATGCTCAATAATTAGCTAATGGAAACGTGCTTAACAAACAATTAACGGGAATATGCTTGATCTATAATCATAAGGTATCAAGCTAAACTAATTATACATGCTCATTTAAACAAAACAAAATATAGACATGCTCAACAACAATAGAAAACAGTGGCATGCTTAATACTCGAATACAATTGAAACATGATAATAAATTTAAAAGAACTAATAACGGAAACATACTCGATTTCAATAAACTAAACTACATACGCATGCTCATCTTCATTAACCATTCCTAAACGTGCTTGATAATTAACTAACTATGCATACTAATCTAAACACAACAAAACATATACATAATTAACACACAATTGCTGGATACGTGCTTGATAAACTAACTAATCATGCATGCTTGTCTAACTAACAATTATATGGAAATATACTCAATCAATAGAAAACGAAACATGCTTAACAATCAATTACAACTATAACATGCTAATCAAATTGCATTAACTAAGCATGCTCGAATTACTTAAAGGAACTCAAATGATAGATTACATTCTAATTGATTGGTCATGCTTGTATTCAAACTGATTAAACATGCTCTTATTCAATTAATTAAACATGCAAGGAATTCCATTTAATTAAATGTGCTAGGTTTAGTTAAATATGGTAAACATGCATATACAATTATTATCCTAAGTAATCTACACATGCTTGATTAACAAAATGAAGTAACCATTAACAACTAAGAAGCTACAGCGAATAACACGATGAATTATGTAGGAAACTATAGCAAGTGAATATAATAAATTGTACAAAACATAAATGAAGTTTTCAACTCATTCATAACCATACGTACACATCATATTATGCTCCATTTCCTCATTCTATCCTACAACTTAACGTCATCGATTATCATTCATTCATCACACTTCCATTAAAGTAAACAATTGCAATAAAAGACAAGATTATATTTCCTAGCCAGTACCAAGAAGCAATAACATTAGAAGCTATATTTCAATATGCTAAACTAATCTATCTATGCATGCTAAGAACGTAAACATGCTTATTAAATCATATACAGAAATCTACTTAACGAATTACAATTAGAATCATGCTTGACATGTTAATATAACAAGAAACGTGCTAAACGAATTGATGCCAACTAAATTTAGAAGATTTATAGCTCCTAACTAGATCCAAGAACAACAACATTATAAGCTAGATTTCACAATGCTAAAGTAATCTATGTACGCATACTTATCTATAAAACAGAACATAAACATATACTCAATTAAACTGAGCGAGTTATTAACGAAATTAACCTTTTAGTTGTTTACTTACTTAATTAGCATGCTCAACTTAAAGAAGGTATTACTAATTAACACGATGATTTTTAATCATTAACATTTTCGCAGGAGAATTGAACACAAGTGCAGCATACAATGGATATCTACAGCAAATAACTCAACAATAATGAGTATACAAGATAATTACAGCAAATCAAACACTTCACAGAATCAAATCAAAGCTAATGAAATTCATAACTCATTCATATCATTCTATAACTTTCCATTCATGATTCATTTCCTTCTTAAGCATTTTGTCTCAACATTTGTAGTAGAAAGCTAAACAACACACAAGGAAATCTCTACAGGAATTAATCAAATTCAGCAATTTTACATCCAACTCACACACACACACACACACTTGTGGGTAGGATTTTGACGGCCAAGACACACCTAATCCTTACCTTTGTAGAAGAATTTATCTCATGGACAACAAAGTTGTGATAGAAATTGTCAATACCTCAGCCTACCAAACATACATGATCACTCCTCCTCCGAGAATCTTCCTAGGATGGACTTACCACACCAAACTCTCACAACCCTTTAGAAGATTTCTCTCTTTCACTCGAATGGAACTAAATTTCACAGGGGAAATTTGAAAAATCCCAGAAGGAGATCTAATTGATGTTTAAAAGGATGAATTCTTACTTGGAGAAAGCATTGTGCACCAATTGGAGGAGAGGGACGTGCGAGATTTGAGGTAACCTGGTCTGGTCGTGGGAGGAACGCACCTCCAGGTCGAGTTCGTGGCTGCTATCCTTATCCTTTTATCTCCAATTTCATTATTAAAAACCCTATTTTTACGCAAAACTGGGATGTTTCAGACTAGAGAATTCGTCCGCACCCTCGTTTGTAAGCGGCCAAAATGGTCATTCGGACACAAAACCTCATCCGCATTCGTCCAAAATTGTCTAAGAATTGTACAGATTCAATTTGGACGCGTCTTCATCTCATGCGCACATGTCCGCACTCGTCCGCAAAGAGGCAGTGCGAACCTAGGACACGAGGAAGTCGTCATGACTCGTCCCAAAGTGCTGGAACACAGCACTAAACGCCTGTGGACGCCATTCTTTGTCCTCATAGCATCCACATACGTCCTGAACTGTCCAGAACAACATGTTCTTAAGTTTTCCTTACTTAAATGTCGTCTTGTAATATTTTCCCGCTTCCAATTAAATCTTAACTATGCCCTAATAAATTTCTTAAGTTATAGTCTACGATTACGTTCTTGGCAAAACTCCGACAATTATCCAATAAATCCAATATGGCCAATTACTCTTCAATTTTACTTATTAATTTTTGATATATAAAAGGTCGGGGTGTTACAATTCCAAATATCGATTAATGATTATTATGGGTCCAATTTAAATTTCTCAATTCCATTTCCTAAATTAATTTCTATCAATTAAACCTCCAATAATTCCAATTTATCCAAGAACACCCAAATAATTTTTTGATTATGCTCACTTAATTCTGTTACGGGAAATTTGGGTATTACAATCATACTCTTCCTTCTTAATATTTGAGGAGTGAGTGATGACCTTTAACCCAATTCAAACCCTTCTCATTTTCTTTTTGTTCATTTATTTCAGTTTCCATGTTTCGTATGCATGTAAAACCATTTCGTAACTTCTCTTAGAAATCGTGATGCATGAACATGTATACATATATTAACATATTACCACTATGAACAAGTATATTTCAATCAATTCAATTTCATAAACATCAACGAGTCCTTTATTCCATGAAATCCATCAAATAACACCTCAAGAACCTAATCTCTATCAAGCAACATACCAAGAACAATACACCTATCAAATGCAAGTATCAACAAATAATGAATTCCTACCTCTTGTGATGTAGCCCTAAAAGGGAAAAGGCACACAAAATTTCTTATCTCAAACCCTTGGAGAAGATGAAGACACAACTTTCTTTAAGTTCCCCATTCAAGCTTCTCCTTTCTCTTCTTCCTCTTCTTCTTCTTTCTCACAACAACTTTCTCTCTTTTAGACTTATTCTTTTCTTTCCCAAGCTATCTCTGACGGAACTCATCTTCTTTTCTATCAAACTTCTCTATGGCTCTTTCTATCTTCTTTCTCTCTCAAGACTTCCTTCTCTCCTTTTCACAGTTTTCCCTTCATTTCTCCAGCTTCCCTTCTTAATATAGGTTAAATTCTTCTTCAGCCAACCTTAAGTAGGAGATGACATCTCTACAGCAATTAATTGATGACTCTTAAATCTTTTGTCCAATTAAAACATAACATTGCAGCATAATTCTTGCGGCCCTTCACATTACCAGTTGATCAACTCCATCGGATGATCGACCACCAACCAACTTGAAAATCAATTCTATACATTTTCTCAAAAAACCAGTCGATCACCAACACTCAACTGATCAACCACAAACAAAAATTCAACAATCTATAATGATCGAGTTTGACTGCATCTCATATGATCGACCGCTAAACTTAATTCTTCACAATTCTTCTATGAAAATCAATCGTTCACTAATCGTCCCTAAAATACCCTCAAATTGAATTTGTTGAATCTGTAATGTTTTTGAATGACCACTCATCCTATTGATCGACTACCATCCACAAAAAGCCTTCATTCTTTCACACTGCACCATCAGTGGTCGATCGATCCTTCATAGGATCAACCACTCCTTTCAAATTCCACAAAACATGAAATTTCACTATTTCTAAAAGCCATAAACCATTCATAACTATATCAACTCTAATATTATCCAATTATCACCAAAATCATTATCATTATTCTAAACTTAATATGACTAAAAATTCAGGCTATTACAAGAGATGGCTTAGTAGTTCTTTGTGGCTATTTTTTGAGACAACTATTGCAATGTTGGACATAAGCAGAACATGACCTATGCCTATCACAACTTATCTCTGGGAGTGTAGTACCCTGATTTTTAAATCAATATTTAAAAAGGATAAATTAGATAATAATTGGGGATATTCGAATTAGTCAAATAATTATTGGAGTATTACCAAAGACATAATTATTAGATTATAAATTTGGAAATCATGGAAGTGCTAGATTTGATGAAATGTATAACTTGTGAGTGCGGACGAACATGGACGCAAAGAAATTGAATCTGTAAAAGTTGTGGATCATTTCGGACGCATGCAGACGAAGGCGCGACCGCCTTCCTTCGTCCGAAAAATGGAATTAAAGCGAGGGAGTAAATAGACTGAACTGATTTGGTTCAGTTCGGTCCGAAAACAATGATATGTTTTGGTTTTAATTAAAAAGGAGGAAAAATAAATAATGAATTAATTTGGGATTAATTGGAATAATTAATGAGGGGGAAATTAAATAAATAGAAAGAGAGATTAATTAAATTAAGTAAATGAAAGGAAATGAATTAAATTAAAAGGAAAAGAAGAATTAAAGAAAGGGGGGAAGTGAACCGGTTCAGTTTGAGTTTAAACGAAATTGGCCTTCGGCCATTTGAGAGAGTGAGAGAGTAGAACTGAGAGAGAGAGAGAGAGAGAGAGAGAGAGACAGAGTTCAAGATAGAGAAACAAAGAGGGAGAGCGCTGCGCTGAGAGATAGCTAGCGAAGTCAAGTGTGTGCTCGGGCGACGTCGAGTCGACACTGGTGTTGCGACTCCGGGCGTGCTGGCTACTGACAGTGGTGCGAGTGTTGTCGAAAAATCGTGGACTAGGGCTCGGGTGGCACCTCGCGGAATGATTTCTCCCATGCGCTGTGATTTCCATCGTCGAGCCATCGTAGATTGATTACTTCTGTTGTGTTTCTTCTCTCCTTGGCATTTCTATTGCTCGACATTTTTGAATTGACGATGGCATGGCAACTTGGCTGATGGGTCGTGTTGGAGTGGGATGATGGCTGGTTCCCCCAACTGCTGCTCCTTTGGCAAGCTTTCCATGCGGCAATTTTGGGTTAGACCACCCTCCTTGAAGTGTGCAGTTATCCACCAGACTTGCATCTGTGCAAGTCATCTCCTCTGCTATAAATGAAGGATAGTAGTGAAGTGTTACGGGATTTTATAGTGACAATTGAGAGTGAACTCTCTAGTGATTAGGGAAATGGTCGTGTGTGTGCCGCTTGATGACAGGGATAATGGCCGTGAATGGTGTAGCTGTGAACTGAAAGGTGGACAGCTCTCTAGATGATGTAGAATGTAAGGGTGGAGCTGCTGCTCCTGGGTCCTTCCCTGTCTATAAAGCAAAGGCAGCTGTGAGGTGTGTTGGATTGGCAGAGCATTGGTGGGAACTCTTTGGTGAGGAATGGAAAGGTCGAGTGTTCTAGAGGAAAAGGGATTCGGGTGTACTATAGGTAAGGAGATTCCTCCTATTTTTATGAATTATGTATTGGATTGTTGGAGATGTCTATGTGGGTTGGATTTGTGCTCTGTTGTTTGCACTACTTTGATTGGTGTGGCAAATAGTAATGCTTGTTGATTGGAGTTTGTCTTCTGTCTGACTTACTGCTGAGAATGAATTGTTGATAAATTGGATTGTTTATTTTACTTACAATTTGTCAAGAATCATTGGATTTTATTGGGGTTGCTAATCTGTTGATTTGGGGAGTTTCTATTCATTACCGTTTGGATAGGCCTTGTTGGGTATTTATCATGTTATGACTGCTATTCTAGGATTGTTGTTGGTGAGGTCCTTATGCTTGGTAGGGGGGTTATATTGGGTTACAGTATTTGATACATATTCATGTGATTTATGCTGACGATGGTATACGAAAATGATAAATAGTTAAGTGAAGAAGAATTGTTGAGAATAGGATTTAGTGGGTTGCTTTCTGCTAGAAATAATTGGTAGAGACTATGTTATGTTAATCAAGTCTCTTTTCTAATTCATTGACGGTATTATGGAATGGGTGATAGAAAATAGTTGTTGTTGAAAGTCTCATTAATTTTGAAGGTGTACGAGAATACTCTGAAAGACAAGTACTCATATTATATTGCATTGAAAACTCCAGGTAAGTTGATACTTACTGTGCTTTGGTCTTCGGACCATACTTTACAAGAGTTAGGATTGCATGTTGTGTGTTCTTTTAATGATATGTTTACTAGACATTTATATCATCATATAGGATTGTATGAATTCACGAACATATCGCATGACATAATTAATATATGTAAATAGGCGTGTGAGGGTTCGAATGATTGGTGACATTCCATACGGTAGGATACTCCCACATAGGGGAGCGGTGAGGTGTGAGTTAGCTACGTGGAATCTAGGGTTCACCTTTCCCCCGTTCTGAAAGCCCCAACGTCTTTAACAAAAGTGAGGATACCGGCATGTGGAACACCCCCGATGGATATATCTCCTTGTCGGAGTGACTGGTTAGGCCACATGACCCTAGGGAGTATTCCACCCTGACTTCCAGAAAGATACGACTCTTTTCTGTAATGCATTGCATGATCATGCATCACATCTGCATTACATTTCCTTCTATCACTTACTGAGCGTTAGGCTCATTAGTTAGGTCTTGTGATGTAGGTATGTATGAGAAATAGGAGAACAGATCAAAGACAGTTGATGAAGGATTTGCACTGGCGGATATTGTAGCTGGTTGGGATAAAGAGTGTAAGAAAGAGAAAAATGTTTTGCAAAGAGTTTTATACTTAAATTGTGAAAGGGAAAGAATGTTATTTATTATATGTTTTATTTCTTAAAGTTTTCCGCTGCAATTTATCAAAGGGTCTTCAGTAAAGAAATTAACGATCGGATTTTATGAAAGAAAACTTTCAAATTTCACGCGATTTCAAAGTAAATAAAAAATCAAGTCGTTACAAGGAGACCTTACTGTGTTGGAGTATCATGAAAAATTTGTAGAACTCTTTCAATGTATTAAAGATTAGGATCTAGTGGAAATAATGGTGAATTTTTGGATGAATTTGAGACCAAAGATCTTTTCTAGATTTACCATTATGGAGTTCAGTAAGATTTCAAAGGTTGCAGTTGCTGCTTAGCAGGTTGAGGCTAATCTAGATGAGTTCCTTGGTGAGTACACGGGGAGAGCAAAGAAAGAGCAGCTGTCGGGAGACTAGATGGCTAGGAAGGACCAAAAGAAAAGTCAGAACCGTGGAGATCACTCTCAGGGAAACTCTGGTAGTCAATTTGGTGGGGCACCTTATACTAGTGGGCGTTCAGGCCCTTATATCTGTCATACATGTGATCACCTTGGACACTTGAGGAGGAATTGCCTAGCAAATCAGAGATCTTCTAAGGCTAACTTAGCCCTTACTCAGTTAGTTTTCCCTAGACTTACTTTCATGGCTAGCCGAGGATTTTTTGAACATGACAAACATGATTACTATGGGCCCCAGATATTTATTCCCCAAAGTCTACTAGTTATAGGCCACCTTATCAACATCAGTATCAAGAAGCAGGTACTAACTTTCAGAGGTCTATTGGGTATCCGCAGAGTTTTGTTTCTAATCTCACTTCTATTGGATATTCCATCCAGTTTCCAGGACCAATTCCTAGTCCATCCATGGGTGGTCATGGAGGTGGCAGAAAAGAGAAGAAGGTGATGAGTCAGGCATATTCAGTTGTTGGGTTGGAGGCCCTTGATCTGTCTAGCCAAGGTGTCCTTGATGGTATGATCCCTATCTTTTTTACTATTACGCATGTACTATTTGACACTAGTGTGACCCATTCATTTATTTGTGCATCATTTGCCCCATATTTTGGATTTGACTAAGAAGAGGCAAGAAAATCTTCTTAAGTTGAATACCCCTATGAATAAGAGTTACATTTTGAATTTTATCACCAAATCTATCGCTCTTGTTGTTTGTGGCCACAAATTATCTGTTGATTTGATCGTGATATCTATGGATTAATTCGATGTGATCCTAGGTATGGATTAGCTGAACAATTATAAAGCTAGAATTGACTGTCATAAGAAGACTATAACTCTTATGCTGGAAGATGGATGAATTTTGGTATATTCATGTGGTATTCATACATTCCTTGTAGATTTTATTTTATGAACCAATTTGGGTAGTCGGAAGAAATTTGAGCACTATAAGAGTGTTTTTGCTATTAGCCAGTGACCTCATTTTGGTTAGGTAAGATCTAGCGCTGTTGATAGTCTCTGATTTTCTGAATTTTTTTCCCGAGGATTTGCCTAGGTTGCCACCCAATAGCAAGATTGATTTTTGTATTGACTTAGTGCTCGACACTACTCCAATTTATATTATCACGTATCGTATGGCTCTTAATGAGTTGAATGAGTTAAGAACTCAGCTAAATGATTTATTATCGAAGAGACTCATTTACAATAGTAATTTGCCATGGGGCCCGACCATTTTTTTTGCAAAGAAACAAGATGGTTCACTTCGCTTATGTATTTATTACTACAAATTGAATCACATGATAGTCAAGAACAAATACCTGTTATCAAGGATTGATAATCTATTTAATCAGCTTGGTGACTCTATATTTTTCTCAAAAATTAATTTTAGATTAGGCTACCACTAGTTAAAAATTTGTGAAAAGAATATTCCCAAAATCACTTTTCAGACTTGATGTGGGCACTTTGAATTTTTGGTGCTTCCGTTTGGGAAAACTAATGCACCAAGTGCTTTTATGGACCTTATGAATTGATTCTTCTGATGTTATTTGAACTAGTTTGTAGTGGTGTTTATCTATAATATGCTTATATATTCCAAAAACTCATGAAGAACATAAGAAACATTTAAGAATTATTTTATAGATGTTGCCTGAGCACCAGTTATATGCAAAATGAGAGAAATGCAATTTTTGGATGACCGAAGTGAAATTTTTGAGCCATGTAGTTTCTTAGAATGACATATCAGTAGATTGAGACAAAATTGAGGCTGTATTGAAGTGGAAGCCACCCAAGAATTTTATTGAGGTGTGTAGTTTCTTGGGCTTGGCTGGATATTATCGTTGATTCATGGAAAATTTTTCTTTTGTTTCCTTGCTGTTAACGCAGTTGACCACAAAGGATATTAAGTTTATTTGGGATAGCAGATGTCAGACACCTTTCGAAGAGCTGAAACAAAGATTAACCACTGCACCAGTTTTGGCAGTACCTAATGGGATATTGCCATATGCAGTATATATAGATGCATCGAGAATCAGTTTAGGTTGGGTGCTAATGCATCAAAATAGAGTCATAGCCTATGCATCTAGACAATTGAAAACACACAAGCAAAATTACCATACTCATGACTTAGAACTTGTAGCAATTATTTTCTCTTTAAAAATTGGCAAAGTTATTTATATGGTGTGAAATTAAAGGTCTTTTCTAACCACAAAAGTCTAAAATATTTGTTTACACAATGTAATTTGAATGTCAGACAAAGATGTTGGATGGAGTATGTGAAAGATATGATTTTTCCTTGGAAAATCATTTCGGAAAGGCCAATATTGTGGTTGATACCTTGAGTCGTCCCCCTTAAAGTTTGCTTTCGTGTCTTGTGCTGGAAAAGTGGAAGAGATACTTGACTATTGGGAATTATGAGTTGCATTATCAAGAACATGATTAGTGTGGAAACCCGCCCTGAGAAGGCAAGGATGATCCAAGTGTGGATCTGACTCATACTAGTGGGGCTGCACAATCCCACATCACTTGTGAGGGTAAATAATGTATGGTTTATAAATAGGGTTCTCCTCCCTTGTGAAGGGTTCGACCCAAAGTGAAAATTATTGTACTAAGAGGATTGAAGACGTTACGAATGGTATCAGAGGAAAAACCCAATTGAAAGTGTGGCCAAAGAGGGTGTCGGGCCCCAAGGGGGAGGGGGAGGGGAGATTGTGGCAGCCCACCTTGTGAAGGCAATGATGGCTCAAGTGGATAATGCATGATACCTAGTACAACACATTTTGGGCTAAACCCAATAAAAAAATTGTGTGGGGTTCGTCCCAAAGTAGATAATATTGTACTATGAGATTGGGGATGTTACAATCAGTTGGTTTGAGTATTTATTTCGATAATGTCCCCTACACTTCTGCAACAATTTAAAGATATGTAGAAGTTCGATAATAAGTTAAAGGAGAAATTTAATCAAATTCAAGCTAGTGAAAAGTTTGAAGGTTGGAAAATTAATCCCGATGGCTTCCTACATTTCAAGGATTGTGTTGTGGTGCCTAATGATTCAGATTGAAGGCAAGAAGTTTTGGCAGCCATAAGTCTAGATTTGCTTTTCATCTCAGTAGAACTAAAATGTATCATGATATAAAGCATTAGTTTTGGTGGATTGAAATGAAGCGGGATGTAACAGAATATGTGTCCAAGTGTCTGACTTGTTAGCAGATTAAGGCTAAGCATCAGAGACAAGCGTGATTGTTGCAACTCTTACCTATCGCAAAGTTGAAATGAAATAAAATTACTATAGATTTTGTGACCGGGTTGCCGAGGACTACATAGAGATGTGATGCAGTATGGGTAATTGTAGATCGATTGATAAAGTTTGCTCATTTTATACAGATCAAAATAAATTTCTTATTGACAAAGTTGAGCAACCATATTTCAAAAGTATTGTGTCAGATAGAGATCCCAAATTTACTTTAAAATTTTGGAGAGCCCATCAGAGAGCTTTGGGCACGGAGCTTAATTTGAATAGCTACAAGAGAAATTGAATTGGAAATGGCAACAAAATACCCTTATTTGGTGGAATATTTGACAGTCTTCAATTTCAGGGAAGAAATTCTTTAAGTGAGGGATAATGTAACTCGATGGAATGTGGGGTGACCCACTGCATTTAACTCAGTTGAAAATGCGATTGGATCTCTGTCATTTCTACCAAGTGTTCCTCCTCCTGCATCAATGTTCTCTGTCTGTTTTTCATTTTTAAAAGTTGAACACTTCTCTTCTCTCTCAATGTACTTCCTTGTAGAGAGAAGCGAGTTTTCTTCACCGAGAAATTTTGAGAGGCTGAGAGCCAGTTGAGGAAAAAATCTTGCATAAGGTCGCTTTTGGTGAATATTTTTTGAGTTGTTGTCAAGTAACTGGTTGGATTATTGAGTCTTGAGGTTTGAAAGCTAAGATTTTTGGACGTTTTTGTGCGGTAAAACTTGAGTTCCAATTTAAGTTTGGCTGTCTATTGAGAATTCTGGTTTGACGGTGATTTGATTTTGTTTTGGAAAAAGTTGTTAAATTTGCATGAAATCAAATTGGTTTATTTTCTAGAATACTTTGGTTGTTTAAAATTAGAGTTTGCCGAGGAGTTGGAAAATTGTTTTGAGAAAATTGTTACAACATGTCTGGTACGTCCAAAATTTCAAGAAATTATTTGTGGAAATGAAAGTTCTATTGCAGAAAGCACGTGAACGCGGTGGAAGTGTAGGCTTCCACGACAGAAGTGTATGCATCCTCTATGGAAGCGTACACATCCGCTAAAAGAATGTTTCAGCAAAAAGACACATAAATGAAGGATTCTATTGTGGAATGCATGTGTCCACGGGGGAAGTGTAGGCTTCCGTGGTGAAAGCCTAGGTTTCCAGGAAAAACATGAAAACGTACGCATCTAGGGGTATATGTGGAGGACACATGTCCAAGGAAGCGAACCAAGGTGACAACACTCGAGAGCGAACGTCAGGACCCATGTCCGCCATTGACCAAAATTTGTAAAAATGTGAAGGATGGATGTCCTGAACAGGTCCTAAAAGTTTGATATTTTTGGAAGTTGTTCCATGAGTTCGACAAGGTAAGCTTCAAATTCCTTGTGTGTTTTGTGTTGTTCTTTCGCAAGGCAAAGTTTAATGCACCTATTGATTTCTTCAAGGTCAGGAAGTTGAAAATTAGTGTTGCGATGACGGTTCCAGTGAGGGATTTGGAGCGTGAGGGTGGTTTCTTAGATAAGAAGAGAAATCTGATTTCTTTTGAAAAAATTTCTATTTAGTTGGTTGGGATAATGAATAGTGATTATGAATCGTAATTATCGTGTTGTTATGGAAGATTTCTATATTTAGGAGAGTGGCCAAAGGTTGAGAGGAGTTGCCAACCAGAACTCTGGGCCTTTGCCAACTCGCAATTCTGCAAAATCGCTGGGTGTGGCCACAACTTGGATTACACCCAGTTACGGCTTGGGTTGGGCCCAAGCCCTATTTTTGGTTGGGCCTAAACCCCATTTAGGGTCGAATTTAATTTTTACCTCAAGTTTTGACCCGATCATTCTTGGATCGTTTTGGAGGCTGTATTGGACTGTATTGGGCCTCCGACCCTTGGGTCATCCTCATTTAGCCAAAAAAAAATTCAAAAAATTCAAAAACATAATTTTAAAATTCAAATTTTAGTTTTTAGTAAAATTATTATGAGTAGGTTCCAAGACTTAAGAAGTTGTCAAACTTGTCTGCTGTTAGGCTTCATTCAACTATATTCTATTGGACCTTCGTATTGGTTGGCCCAAACTCGAGGCATGAGTTATTTTATATTCAAAGTACATAAATTCCTAAAATAATATTTTTGACACATTTTCGTTTTAAATGGCCTGACTCTACTTGGCATGTAAAAAATTATAAAATGCACAACATTTATTTTTTAACTAAACATGTTTAATTTACTGTTCAACTCAGTTATATTTATTTATTTATTTCATTTATACACTGTTAGTGTTAACTAGAGTAATGAGACAACTGTATGTGCCGTGTCCTTGGGCGCAAACCCTAAACTTGATCAGGGTCTGTTTAGCTGATGCGATCGCCTAAGTATCACCATTGTTTTATTTTCTTATTTACTTTATTGTTGGTCTTTACTTCATTCGCATATTGACTTATTTAAAAATAATAATTGGAATGCACTCATCTTTTCTATAATATAAAAGTTGATTCCTATTGAGTTTAGTTGAATCACCCCAAATTGATTTCCTCTTTCAAGAATTAATCAGAGTGATTTTCAGTTGCCACCATAGGAGTAAATATTGGAGATTTTTCCCGTTCACATTATTTTAAATTTCTTATCTGAAAAGACTTAGAGTATTTTTAGTGAGGTTCGTATTTTAGTCTTTATTTTATATTATTTTCTCAAAAATTGTAATTTTGTTATTTCACACTATTTTGATGTCACGTTGGACCTTTAATTTTAGATCTGGTTTGTGAAGTTAAATTTTAAGTCTTCTGCTACTAGTTAATTAAATACAAGAAATGGATCGTTCCCCCATTCTATCTCGCGTAGCCTTTGGGGCGTGGCAGTTCCTATCCTGGTTATGGATTTTAACTAATTTTTAAAAGATTTTGAGAAATGAATTAATTTGTATACATACATTTTGTAAATGTAATAGATTAGTGAGAGATTTGGATCGATTGGATTCTTATTGAATTGAGGGTTGCTTGTCTATTAGAAAGTTATTTGAGGTAGGGGTTTATTTTGTATCCAACATTGCATTGTTTTCAAAAAAACTATTTTGAGACGTGTTCTCATATAAAATAATGAATTCGTTTATGACCGTTAGTTTTTACAATATTATATGTCCGATTTTCATTGGACATGTTTTATTTCGAGCATGCACATCATTTATTGATCATTTTGGTCGAGTGAACCAAGTATGATTAACATGTGAAGGGGTCATTTATTTTGTATGCACATTCGACCGTTGGAGGAAGTGTTTGTAATGTTAACTAGAGTAACGAGACAACTGACTATGTCGTGTCCTTAGCCGTAAACCCTAAATTTGATCAGGGTGTTATTTTGTGGTTTTAGTGATTGTCGAATATCGCCTTTATTTTATATGCCATAGGCATAGTGTACCCGGAGCCCGTGAATGATTCTATTTTCACTGAGATTCTGTATGACCTATTTCATATATATATTACAATATAGTGGAACGTTTGTTTGCCTCTAGTTGATTTTTACTCCATTTTTTATTAAAACTTTTATTTATGGCATGCTCACTCATTGCTAATAAAATTATAATTGTTGAATATAAAATTTTACCCTTATTGAGTTTAATCGACTCACCCCAAATTATTCCCTTCCAGTGTTAATCTGGAAAATCTCCAGTTGCCATCATATGATTGAGTCGGCGGTTACTCTAATATTTCTAAAGTTTTGTGAGGTTGAAACTCATTTATTAAAACCATGTATCAATACATGTATTAATTTTCTTTAATTTGACACTTTATTTTAGACATATATTATTGTTTTATCTCGATATCATTATTAGACCTTGGTATAACCTAGTTGATTGAACTCTAGCAAAAATTATATTTTATCAAAAAATATATTTTATTTAAGTCTTCTACTGCCTAAATAAATTTAAAAAAACTAAAAGAGTCGGACCATTCAAAACATTTTTAAGTTGGGTCTCTCCTCATTTTGTGTACGGTCCACTCCAAAATGTGACAATTCCTCCTTTCCCCATATAAAATAACCCCTCTTAATGCATTGTTGTCTTTGGCTAATGAGTCTTTGAACTCTTTTTGATATCTAGGCTTTTGGACCGACCCATCCTATATAAAAAAAAAATTTAAATATATTTTTAACTCCCCTATTTCAGATCAAGTGGGGGAAGGATTCCCCCCACTCTTCCTCTTCCTCTTCCTCTTCCTCTCCCTATAGTCGACTACCTCTCTCTCGCTCTGTGTTTCCGTTGACGAAAGGAGAGGTATTTATCGCTGGTTTTGCTTTTTCTCGTCTGAGGTAAGTTCGGAATTTAGGATTTTGTCTATTGCTCCTTGTTGATCAGTCTTGACGGACAAGTGTGTTTTTCTTTCTAAGGGTTGAGTGTTGATTGTCGACGTCGTGATGTCGTCACTGGTAAGGCTTGTCTGACTACGAAGTTTATCACAGGTAAGGATTGGAATTTTTGATTTTTCTCCAGAATTTCAATAATTGGCTAAATTGTTGATTGGGTTATGGAATTTTGGTTAAGAATGGATATCATTGAACTATTAATTAAAAAGATTGGTTCTTTAGGGTTAGAGGTTTAACACCGGCTTTGGGAAGTTGTTCCCGATAAGCATCTAGGTTATAGCTTGCAAATTATTCAGGTAATGTGTTTGCAATTACAAATTTTGTAATGGAACTCCTATTGTTGGCGGTATCTGTAAATTGTAATCCTTATCGTGGTTGTTTAATCAGAGTCGTGGGAAGTTAGTTGAGGGGGGAACGGAGAATCGAGAAGCGACTCCCGATTTCCTTCTCTGTTTGTTGGCCAAACTACTCTCTGTCGCAGGGTAAAGGGCCGCTACCCACTCTAATCTGGTCTGCAGACTAGGATCTGTCTTATCCGTGGGCCAAAATTAATTGGGCCATGACCATTTGAGCTGGGTCAAAAATTTTGGACCTCTTTGCCCTCATGTTGGGTTAGGCTATTTTGGGCCAACCCAACTCAATTTTGAAAATAGTTTATTTATGGGGCTTAGGTCCATTTTCTGAAAGGACTTAATCTTGTGCCAAATTGCGAAGAAGGCCTTTGGCCCAGTTTAGAAGGCCATTAGGCCATATGTCAAGTTTTTGGACCAAATTTAAATAATTAAATTTTAAATTCTAATTATTAGTAAAATATTTATGACTAGGTTTCAAAACTTAAGTGATATTGGACGTGTTGCCGACAAGTCTCAGTGATTATTTTGGATTAGGCTTTAACATTGATTGACCCAGTTTCGAGGTAGGAGATTATTTTATATTTAACGTACCTTAATTCCTCAAATGTAAATATTCAATTTAATTCGAGCATGTCACATTCACTTTTCAGTTCAATTACATTTATTTTACATTTATTTATTTTTTACTGTTTATTAGAGTAATGAGACAGCTGTATGTGCCGTGTCCCTGGGCGTAAAACCCTAAAACTGATCAGGGTCTTTTTAGCTATTTGCAATCGCCTGAATATCGCTTTTATTTAATTTTATTATTTAATTTATTGTTCATCAGCATCTCTTTATATGTTAATATGTTAATTTAATTAACTGAAAAGCATATTAAATTCATATGACATAAAATTTGAATATAAAGTAATCTCTACTAAGTTTTATCGACTCACCCCAATATGACTTTATTTTTCAGAAATTAATCAGAGTAGTCTCTCATTGCTACTTCAGGAGCGTAATTTAGAATTTTCGTTGTATAATTTATTTAATTTCATTTGTACAGATACTTAGAATATTTTAGGAAGATTGTATCCTAAATCTTATTTTTAAGTTCCTGGTTTTAGAATTGATTAATTGATATTATATTATTGTCACTTCTGGACCTTTATTTTGGGTCTGGTCTATAATGTAAAGTGTTTTAAGTATTTCGTTGCTATTTATTGGATTAAGTGAGTGTCGGACGATTCGGTTCTTTTAGGCCAGATCGTTTTCCGTTCTGTCTCGAGTCCCCTTTGGGGCATGACACTCTTTGCTTTGGTGTTTAATCTTGTTAGCTGAATCTTTTGTCTCAGTACGTAATTTTGTCCATTTTCTCTTTTTATAGAGATCATGGTGTTTGGTATTGCCCTCTACTCACCTAGAAATGTTCTTTCCAAGGGTGAGTCTCCTTCTATTCGTGAAATACGCAGCTAACACTTCCTAGTTGTCAGTTTTTCAACGTCTCAGAATTTATATGTTGTTTGCTGTCTTTTAACCAATGAAGCTCACTGTTTAGTCTTATTTCGCAAAAAATGAAGGTTACGTATTAATTCAATCATACATGAATGACAATTAATCATCACAAATGACCTTATTGTCTCTTCATAAAATGGTATTTGTCCACTTTGTCTGCTTCTCTGCTTGTCTGCCAGCTCCAGTTGTTACTTGCTTTACACATCAATGATTAGTCGATCCCATATCTTCCTTCCACTGCGTTTGTATTTGCTCCATAACAGTAGTAAACTTTCTCTCTCAATGGCATTTTAACTTCAACATTGGTAATCGTTTGTAGGTGGCCTCTGAACCAATTCGGATTATTCTTTATGGTGACGTTTCTTTGCTTACGCATTCGCGTTCTCAACTTTATTATAGGTGCAATGCTAACGTCTCCTCCGTTGACAAAGTTCTGCACTTATCTGTAGCACAGTTTTCCCCTTCCAGTTCTTATAAGTTCGTGCAGATGTCAATCAGTAAGTTGGCATTGTGTTCCACGTTTTAGGTCATTTATTTTCTACCCTAATGGCCTTATTCTTTTCTTTCAGATGAATCGGATTTGGGAGCGAGCTTCTTTTAACAGTCACAAATATTACTTAACAATTTTCTTACTTTTCTTGCACTAAATGTTTAAGAGTTGCTCGTCACAAAGCTATTGAGGTGTTTAAATGCAACATTTGTGAACCTCCACGTCACCGTTCGCAAAGAACTTGAGACAGAACGGGAAATAAATCAACCCAAATAATCAAATCATTCTACCCATTTCACTTAATTTATTAGTAAGCAGTGAAAGTCTAAAAAAAATTATTACAAGTCAAAACTCAACAAAAATGAGCTTAGCATATCCAATAAATGACATCATATGCTATAATAATAAAATTCAAATAAATTAATTGCGTGAAAAAATAAAATAAAGATTACAACTTATTAAAATAAAATCCAACTCACAAAAAAATCTCTCAAGGTAAAACTATTAAAATAACATAAATAACTAAAATCCACCAAATTTAATCTTTATTCGGCAACAGAAAGTCTTGCTGATAAAATCCTGAAAATGTGTAATTGGATTCTGATATTAGATTTAATAATTTTAATTAAGATGATATTTAAGCATGCATAAATTAAAAATTTGACTTTTATAAATTCATTTTAGAAGATTTATACAAAATGACGTGTGTTTGAAATAACCTACTAATATGTGGTACGTAATGAAAATAGTCCATTGTTGTACTGAATAAAATCCCGGTAAAAATAGAGTTATTCATGAATTCCGAGCACACCATGTCATAAACATATAATAAAATAAAAAACGATGTTCGGCGATAGTGAAACCTACATAAATACCCTGATAAGGTTTAGGGTTTTCGCCCAAGGATACAACACATACAGCTGTATCATTACTCTAGTTAACAATAAACAAACATATCCTCCAACGGTCGAATGTACGTAAAATAAAATAGACTCCAAACTGGGTCGATTGAACTTGATTCACACGATCAAGTTGGCCTATAAATTTTAATGACCATGCTTAATTGAAACGTATACTGTGAAAAATTAAATATAATTTAAAAACTCGATGGTCATAAAATGGACACATCATTTTTATATAAGACACATCTTAAAATATTTATTTTATAAAAATTATGCAATAGTGAATAAAAATAAATCTTTACTTCAAAATGGGCTCAAAATAACCAAAACCCAATAATTTGAATAGTCCAATTCCAATGCCACAAAATTGTTAATTAAGTATGGATAACTATCCAAAAATGAAGGTGTTAATTTTTTGGTCAAATTTTTCTACCTTAAAATCTCAAATTTTTTTTTAGATTTAATCTAATTTAATTGGGTAGAAGAATACAAAAAAATATGAGGAAAACAAATCTGAAATAGGCCTAAAAACAAATTTATAAAATGCCCAAAATAAGTTTTGATTGCGGCCCGAAAGGGGTTTGAACCGTGACCCAAAACTGGGCAGACCCAGAGTATAGCCCAATGCACTATGGTCAACAATTAAGCAAGCCAGAACACGGCCAGAATTCCTGGCCAAAATTGTGAACGACGTTTTCATTCTCGCCCTCGTGGCAGACGACTACGTTCGATGACGAGGACAGACCCGACTCTGGCTGAGACTCCCTGTCTCGGCCAGTTGTCCACTGATCGAAGTCAACGGTCTAGCATATTGCTCACCATGGCTCAACGTTTGCTGAGTTGCTTCCCGACGTTTCTACATCGACGGAATTCATGCACCAAAATTGCCAAATTTCATCCAATTCATCGGCCAATTCCGATATTCCAAATTTCTAGACTGTTAGTAGTAAACAGAGCAACAATCGAAGAAAAAAGATAAGATTTTTATACCTTTTGGAAATCCTGGCTTCTAGTTACAGAGACCTCAACTATCCAAGAAATCCCAATACTTTCTTTCTCCAAACTCGTACTGTTTTCTTCAATAATTTTGAACAAACTTTCACAACTTAATCGAGAAGTCGAAAACAAAGAGTCGGAAGAAAAGATGGCTTACTGCATTGACAAAACTCAATCACAAAGTTTCAAACTTCGCCAAAACTGTCTAGAAACAGCATCATTTGGGAGGAAGAGATTCGCCACGAGAGAAACATGAAGATGGCAAGGTTGAGGATGCTGGTAATTTGAATGGGGAAGGAATCCCCCGATTACCCACGATACCAATTGAAGTTTGGGGAGGCATTTCCAAATCGTCTCCCCTAGTTTTGATTTTATTTTTGTAAATGGCAGATATTACACTCCAAATGCCTAGATGACCCCCTTGCAAATGCTATTTCGATTTAAGCTATATTTTCTTCTATAGATGTTCTTTAAAGTGAAGCTTTCAAACTCCACATGCGAAGTTAAAATTTTTATTTTTAGAGTGGATGCTGACTTGTTTCCGCTCTTGAGTTGGCCAACCTCTCTCACCAGGTCAACTCCTAAATAGTTTCTCTTGCCTAGAACTTTACATTTACCTTTTATTAGCTTTTAGCTAACTAAACTATCATAATATTATAAATTGTTCCTAAAATAAATATGATTGTTGCAATTTTTCCAGAAAGCAGTTTTCAGGATAAAACAAATCATATCCCACCAAGTGTCAATTTTGCATTCTATAACCTACGTGGAGATAGAGTTGGCTAATGGGCCAGGACCGAGCCTGGAAACCAGACCGAGCCGAACCGAGCTCGAATTTTGGGTTCACAAGCTTAGCTCGCAGCCCACCAAGCCGACCAAGAGACCCCACCCCTTGCTGACCTGCTGGGCAACTTGCCCAGCTGAGTGGGCAACGATCTTAAAGACTGTTACCTTGCTGGTCAACAACCTCCTCCCTCCCCCATCTCTCCTCTTTTCCTCTATAAATATCCTTCATATTCTCACAAAATTTTTCACCAAACTTTCTCTCAATCTCTCAATTTCTACTATAATTCTACTTGTGCTAATACATTCTCTCTTATTCTTTCTTATTTTAAACTATTTCCATTCATTCAACAAGGTATATTTACAATTTTTTATTTAATTTAATGTGTGTTACGAACTAACAATTTTTTTTTGTGATTTTTGTAGGACTTGTATTCGTGGAGATGATCACAAATTCATACCTTATACAAGTCATTGTTGAGTAATTGGTGTGCGGTATCATTTTATTTTTTTAATTGTTTCGCAAAAGTCAATTTTTATAATTATAGATCCGCATGATTTTCTCATTGAGACTTTTACTGATGATAATATTGAGAAAATTAGGGGAGATAATCCCGCATTTTCATTAGGTCAATTATCTGCACAAGCATCCATGTCTTCACCTAGAAAAAAAATAAGCAAAACGTTGACGGTATGGAATCATTTTGAAATGAAAGATAATAATATTGGTGGAAAAATAGAAAGAAGAGCACAATGCAAATATTGTATTAAACATTATGCATACGATATAGATTATCGAGCAAGTGAGAGATCCTGCACAAACACTGTTAAATGCTACTGATAGTGACAATTTTATATATTCACATAATAGAATGAGAAAAGGAATAACAAAATATGTATCACAATCCGAGGTACCTCTATCTATGTTCGATAGCGAGCTATATGAAAATTTTATGAAAGAGTATATTAATCATAGTTTTAGACGAGTCCCTAGAAGTACAACGAGAAGTGATATTATTAAAATGTATAATAATATGAAAAATGAATTAATTGCATTTTTTTCGAATGCCTCGTCTATGTTTATTTGTATTACCTCTTATTTATGGAGTACACCTAATGCTTTAGGATATATTGTTGTAACTTCTCATTTTATTGATGACTCTTAGCAATTAAATAAAAGAATATTAGGATTTCGTAATTGTGAATATCCCTAGAGTGGCGTTACTATTTATAGATATATTGTTGTAATTTTGCAAGAATATGCTATTAGAGATAGAATTTTTAGTATTACTCTCGATAATACTTCTACTAACGATGTTGCTATTCTTGAATTTGAAAAGTTATTTCAATTAGATACTTCTCATAATTTGCTTTTTCATATGAGATGCATTTGTCATATTTTGAATTTAGTTATTAAAGATGAAATGTCATTTATTTCGCCTCATATTGAATCAATTAGATCTGCAATTTCTTATATTATTTCATCTAATTCACGACAACAAGAATATAAAGAATATTGTAAAGCTGTTCAACTTGAACCAAGAAAATTAAAAACTGATGTAGATACAAGGTGGAATTTGACTTATTTAATGTTGGAAAATGCTAGGTCATATTGGTTAGTTATTTGTGCTTTTATTAGTGAAAAAACAAAATGTATTACTCTTAATCATAGTAGTTGTAACGTTGCTAATTTGTTTCTTGATTTTCTAAAACTATTTTTTGAAGCTACAAATGAATGTTCGGGAATTTATTATCCCACTACTCATCTTGTTCTCCCAATTTTTATAAAATTAATAGGTACTTTTAAAAAATTTAGACAAATAAATGAATTTTGTAATATACTTGATAAAATGGAAACAAAATTTAAAAAATATTGACTTGACATACCTAATATTTTTTGCTTTACATGCATAATGAATCCTAAATTTAAATTAAAAGGATTGTGTCTAATGGTTGATAAAATTACTTCTAATTTAGGTATTTCTTCTTTAATTACTAGTACTCAAATTAGAAATGAAATTGCTAATTTATATTCTTCATATCAATTTAAATATTCTAATGTTACTCGTTTAATTCACTTATTTATGCTAGTTCTAATAGTGGTGCTCGTAATGGAGCTCCACAAGATTTTATGGATGACATATTGGATGAAATAGATAGTGATATTCATTCTTATAGTTCACAAAGAAATAAACTCGATATTTATCTTAACACCCGCTATCAAATTTCTTGCGACGAGAATTTTGATATTTTGGCTTGGTGGAGAGTCAACTCCACTTCATTTCCTATTCTTTTTAGAATGCTATGTGATCTACTAATACCTCTAGTCTCTACCATAGTATCAGAGGCTGCTTTTAGTACAGGTAAAGATGTGTACGATGATCGACGAGGAAGACTTGCACCAGAACTCATGGAGGCACTCATTTGCATGATGCGCGTGTTAAATTTACAATTAATTCTATACATATATATTTTATTCGTCTCATCAAATAGTTTTTCAATTACATGTGTTAGCCTAAGTATTTTTAGTTTTATTTGTTTTGATGATGATTGTGTTAGTGCAATTTATAAGTTTTTTATTGGATAATGTTTTGAATTACACAAATTCTACATTTATATTGATATTAAATTGCAAATTGTTAGCCTAAATGTAATATCCTAGAATTTAATCAGGATTAATTATAAATTTGGTTAATATTTATTGTGGTAAATTAAGTGGGGAGTGATTAAATAAATGTGGTAATTGAAATAAAATAAAAAGAATAAAAGGAGGATTTAATTTTAATGGGACGTTGACGTTTGAAGAGGAAGCGGCGTCGTTTTAAGTTGGAAGGGACGTCCCTTGTAGTGGGATGGATGTTCCTTATAGGGAATGGTCGGTGGATGCCTTTGGGAAGAGGGACGAAAGATGGAAGTTCGATGTAAGAATAAAACGAATGTTTTTTATGGAAGGATGGACTTCCGTTAAAAAGAAATGGACACCCTTTTTATCCAGACGGACGTTTGAAATGAAAATGAAACATCATCATTTTATGTGTTTTAGGGAAAAGGACGTCCCTAATGAAAGTAGGACGTACGAAATAAAAGAATATAAGACAGCGCTGTTAAGGTTAAGTGGAACGACATTGTTCAAAATAAAGGAATATTGGATGAAGTCTTGGCCGTTGGATAACATTCTGGCGGATGGACAGCTGTCAAATTGAACGTGGCGAACGTCCGTTGAAGCTAGGAACGTCCATTATAACCAGTGGTATCACGTGCGGGGCGCATGTCACTTGTAAATAAAACGCATGTGAAGTCTTAGCCGTCATGGAATTTATGTGAGGGCAGTCATCATTCCACATGCGGTCATATGAATGTCAACTGGAATCACTGAATGCAGATAGATTTTGTTGTGCTAAATGCTCACCTAACTTTTACCTAATTTTATCCTTGCGTGGCAGCAGCTGAAGGCAAGAATTTGCTTATAAATAGAGGCATTCCTTGCTGAAGAAAAACCACAACAAAGAGAAGGAGAAAAGAGAGTGAAGAGAAGTGAGGGAGAAAAATTGAGTGAAAAATTGTGAGAAAGGAATTTCTTCAGAGGTTTCGGAATCTTCGATAGGAGGAAAACCACGAGATTGCCTCTTGGATTTTGGTATTGATTTCATCCCTCTTAAGTTTATTGATAAATTTAGATGATAAATATTAGCTCATTTTATCATTATTATCACAATATTATTTTAGAAATATTAATTCATATTAATTGGGAATATTATTAGTGGTGTAATTATACTGTGTAAGTAAGTTCTATCTAAAGAGGCTGGTATTTAATCGGACTGTTGTGACCCTCTAGTCTTTCCTGGGAACTTATTCAAAAAGGATATTGTGACACCCTAGAAGAAAGGGTGTACAATCCCACATCGACTTGGGGGAAGTAAATAGAGCAGAATATAAGTGGGTAGCTCTCCTACCCCAACAAACCGGTTTTGGGTGGGTAAGCCACACCAAGAACAAATCCGTGCGGGCTGTGGCCTAAAGCGGACAATATCTGTTGGCCCAAGGTTGGGCGGGCTATCACTTATACTTATGGTATCAGAGTCAAGCCCAGCTCGGTGGTGGAGGCTGATTTCGTGGGATAGGTTGGTTTGCATTTCAAACTTCCTTCTGTGCATTTATTCAGCGAGAATTAGAGTCTTGCAAGGGAGGGAGATGAAGGTTGAGCAGATTTTGCTCTCAAGTATTTTGTGCCAGAAGCTGTGAGATGTCTAAAGGTGGCAGTCAAGAATTGGAGAAGGGAGAGGAGTTGTTGTCCATGATTGGTTTTCGCCTGGATGGTAAGACTTGGGTGTGTCTGGCCGTCTAAGCCCTACCCGCAAGTGTGTGTGTGAGTTGAGTTATGGTTTGATAATTCTTATTGTGTTTCTTTGTTTGGTTGATCGTTGACATTTGGTTTCTCTGCATCATTTCTAATTCCCTGAGATGTTCACTGTATGTTTTATATACTGGACTACCTTGTATGTTTTATTCTACGTGAGATTACATTATTGTCCCTGAATTGCTAATGCTAGACGTTGATTAAATGGATTTTTTAGGTGATAACTCCTAGAATGAATTGCTGTAATTATTCCTCATTCGATTTCCCCTGTTATAGTATTTCTTTGGATTCATTAGTGTTGTTATTTCTCTTGTTAATACCCTGTGAGAATTGATAGTTGCATTGCTTGGTTAACTGTTAGATTGTTAGTGAATATCCTAGATTATTTTATGAATTTGTTAATGCTATGTAGACTTGTTAATAGCCTGAGTGAATTGATATTTGTATTGCTTGGTTAACTGTTAGATTGCTAGTGAATATCCTAGATTTGTTTTATCAACTTGTTAATGATATGTAGACTTGTTAAATTCTGATAATTGTTAGTTGCATTGCTTAGTTACCAATATTGTTATTAGTCCTCTGTTAGTATGATATGAGTGTTAGTTCTTTAAAACTTTCTCTATTATATTTTTCGTAGTATGATCATTTTGTGATTCACATATATTCCTTGTTGATATTGCGTAACTCTATAGGTGACTTCTTAATATTTGTGCTATGACTTGGATTTCCTACTCTAAATAAATCTCTTGAGCATACCATTAAAAATTAAAGTAATTACAACTAGCGTATGTTAACCCATTTAGAATGTTAATCAAATTGTTAATCTGTTATATTAACCTAATCAACTTAGTTAATTTAAACTAGATAACTAATACAAGCATGTTAACAAATTATGTTATAAACTTCTCGAGCATGTTATGGTTCTTTAACGTATTATGATTTATCTATTGCTTTGAAATGAATGTTATCGTCGTGCATATTTACGTCTGTTATGGTTGCCCGTGTTCCTTGGATACTGCTAGGTCTACTATGAATCAATATATTGAGCATAATAATCAATCAATGTAACTATAACTAGTGTTCAGAATTAGCCTTTTGAGCATGATTATTAATCTGTTAATCTGATTAGTATATCGTTCTTTAAATTAAACTTCTCAAGCATGCTATCATTCTTTAACATATTATTTTGCTTAACCTATTGTATAGTTTGATTAGTTTCTTGTATGTATGTTTAGGATAGTCTCATATCGCTAGAAACAATTAGGAAACATCACCACGGGGTGATCATACGCCTTGAGGGAGGAAAAGAATTACCATTCCCTTATCGGGATCACAAGACTAATTAACTTAATTAATTAGAAATCATAGAATTCCCCAAACTCAATGCTCCATATACGAGCCATTCCTAAAACACATAACTGTTCCTAAAATACGTAAATAAAATATTGGTTTGGGGCGGACCCATTCCAAAGAATTAAAGAGAGGCATTTCATATACATAAACCCATTTTCTTACTAGGCCTTTAGGCTCACGTCTTACTTGCGGTTAGGTACACACGGCACGCGAAGTCCTTGAGCAAAGGATGAAGCAGTCGATGAGAGATTGCATGAACGAGCTTGCGATTGGCTAGACTACGAGAAATTAAAGGCATATTGAGTTGTCATTAATTTAAATTAAGTTTTCTCTTCTTAATTTGTAAATAAATGTTCAGTTTATTTCCTTTAAATTCTTTACGCTTCCGCAGTATTTTAAAATGCATGATTTTAACGCTTCTGCAAATGTTTTATTTCCGCAACGTTTTAAGTGTTTCTAACGGCCCGGCTTGCACTCTGATATTTCTTTCATAAATTTTAACGCGTTTTAAAGAGGGATTCACGAAGAAAAATCCGGGTCGTTACAGTTGGTATCAGAGCAATGGTTTTAAAAACGATTTTGTACGCTGCTCTGGTAATCGTTTCTAAAACCGAATTTCTCACTTGCTTTAAAACGATTTTCGTAAAAGTCGAATTGATAACGTAGCCTATCTGCCAACACGTGGCTTGACGTTGAAATCTGTCATCGATTGTAAGTACTTTAATTACTTGTATATTAATTTGTCGTTGTTACTTTAATTTGATCGCTTAATTTCTTTATTTAGTTAAGACTATTTTATAACGAGAATGAGTCTATAGTAGAGAATGAGTTGCAAATGATAGTACGTAATAGAGATTAGACGATACTAGAATTGTTTAGGACATTTTTATGCAGGTTATTTAGCTTTGGGAGAGTCTAAAAATAAGGGAGACTCTGTCCAAATTTTTGGAAAATAAGGAACAAGATAGATAAGTGGAAGGGACGTAGATTAGACTAACTGGATAGTTAGATGAAGTCAGATAGTTAAACGAGGGCACTTAGATTGAATTATGCACAACTGTTGGCACAAACGACGAATGAATCATGAGCAACAAGAGTAAATTAAAAAATGATAAAAAGTGAACAAAAGCAAGACTCCTAATAAAGATTTCTGTGGTCAGTACCTTAGCCCGACACAAGAACGAAAAAAGAAAAGTAAAGAAAAGAAAATGAAAGTAAGATAAAGTAAAGACAACGGCAACAATACAATCATTAGCGAGCTTTCGAATTATGCCATCGTCGCTAGCAAGCTTTTGGATTATGCCATTGCTGCTATATCAGAGGCAAACGATGAAAAGAACGGCCAAGGGTTAGCAGACTTTTAGATTATGCCATCGCTGCTATATCGGAGGTCACGAACGATATAACGACAAATTAAAGAGTAAAAGATAAAAGTGTAAGAAAAGATTAAAGGTTATAACAGGCAGGTAAAGGGTAGACATGATAGTAAGGGCCAACGAGATTAAGTATAGGGAATCAACTGAACCTTTCAATGAACGAGCACATAAACCGAATTGGAAACGGGAACAAAAACAAAAACTTCGGATAACAGAAACGGATACAAAAATAGTATGAACACAGAAACCGAAACTAAAACTAAAACAAAAATCGAAACGAAAACCAAAACAGAAATCGAATCTAAAACTGAAACGAAAACAGAAATGGAAACGAGTTTCAAGAAATGGAAATGGATACAAATACAAATATGGATACGAAAACGGATACAGATACGGATACAGATACAAATACAGAAACAGATATGAAAAAGGATACGAGAGCGCGTACGATCACGGGAACTGAAATGGATACCGAGGTAGAAATAGGAACGAAAATGTAACCTTCAAAGGGAACGAAAACAGAAACGAAGTTTCCATAGTGATTTCTGGGAATGGATACGGGAACGGGAACGGAAACTGGTATTCACACACAAACTAGGAAGCACAAACGAGTTAGAGACCTAAGAGGAGTAAATGGGTAATGGAGAGCGTAGCAGAAGCGTGGAAGAGTGAGTTCGATAGTTGGATCGACTTCGGTGTGAAGAGACAAATTTGGACATTGCCAAGCCGATGTATTAGATAGAATTAGGCAAACGTCAATCCGAGAGGGGTTAGTATTAAGCTGAAGCCTAAAGTCAAATGAAACACCAATTGGGTAGCTAGTAAAGAGTTTGGACGGGTAAATAAAGGTTGTTAAGGGGCAAATTTTGGGGACAAAATTTATTTTAAGGGGGGAAGTATGTAACATCCCGATATTTTTAATCATCGGGATATTACAGGGTGTATTAGGAGCGTTAGGCCTACGGGTATTTTAGTGATAAAGAATAAATTAGATTTAATTTGCTAAATTAAATCAATTGAGGGGTGTTTTAAAGTAAATAAATAAATTGGATGTAACTTAATTAACTAAGTGGGTGATTTAATAAAAACAGGTTAAATTTTAGAGTGGATTGAACTGGTTCAGCAAGAACTAAACCGGTTCAGCTTAAATATATATATATATAAGAATAAAAATAATAATAAAATAGAATGGCCAAAAGGCCATTTTGTATTTCAAGTGTTTCACAGGCAGAGAGTGAGAAGAGAGGAAAGATCAGGAGAACGTCGGTGAGCGAAGGAGAGAGCAACGTTGCGAACGGACGGCGGCAGCGGGTCTGAGTGAGCGACGACGTCTAGAAGCGGTGTGGAGCTACGAGACACGACAGGACGACAGTGGTTAGGGCTCGCATTTTGGGCTTGGGTCTGGTCAGGGCATCGTTGGGCGTCGATGTCTACCGATGTTCGATGGTCGGTGATGGTCGAATGGTGACGGGAAGGCGAGGATTGGTGTCGCCGGTGGCTTGAATGACTGGACTGGGCTTCGGTCCAACTGGGCTACTTCGCCGGTCCAGTCCAACTCATGGGTTGGTTCATCTAATCTGTTCCATGGATTTCTTATCTGGCGCTTTGGAAGGAAACTAAATGGCAGTGGCGTGGAGCTCGATTCGAAATATCAGGTGGAGGCTAATTTCGTGGGATAGGTTGGTTTGCATGTCAAACTTCCTTCTGTGTATTTATTCAGCGAGAATTAGAGTCTTGCAAGGGAGGGAGATGAAGGTTGAGCAAATTTTGCTCTCGGATGTTTTGTGCCAGAAGCCGTGAGATGTTTGAAGGTGGCAGTGAAGAATTGGAGAAAGGAGAGGAGTTGTTGTCTATGATTGGAGGTGCTGCTTGCTTCTTGGACTTGCGGACCCATTCCCCTCCAACTTGGGTGATCCCCATTTGGTCCACTTTAACTTTGTTGTTCACGTCATTGGCCGACTCTTCAATTCTCTGATCTTTCTCCAAGATGGGTACCCCATACTGCTCAACGATGCTCAAGATGAGCCAGTTGTACGGCAGGTTCTTCGCTGGGTTGTTGAGCACCTCATGCATGTGGATCAGGATGATAAATCCGATGTCCACCTTTTTACTTGTGAACACCTTCTCCAGCATATAGAGATCCATACAGCTAACATGGTCTCGATGTCCATCCCGAGGCAAAATCATGTACGTCATGATCAGGTGGATCAATCGGGCTATGGCATTCCACTCCTTTCCCTTTGGCTTGTTGTACTGGACAACCTCGGGATCCTGGTGCAACAATCTAAGCACCACTAGCCCTTCTCCTCGGTTGATGAATGGTGGCTCCCAAGACACTTAATAATATTGATTGCTTGGCCCGTCCAGTACACATCCAAGCATTATATTTACATCGTTGGGAGTGAACCTCAACTCCCATCCAAAAAGGTACGTCCGCACCTCTAATGGCTTGGTGGATAGTTCTAAATTTGCGTAAAATATTCTAATAATTCTCTCGCAGTAACTGTCCCTCATTCGGCATAAGCTGGCTAATCCAGTATCTTTAAACAATAGTTTAATTCTCATTCCTGCCAAGGAGTCCAAATCTACTATTTTGGAAACAATAATTACACGGTGTTGTATATCATCTTCATATCGTGTTTGCCATACGCTGTCCTGAATAGTTTGGACTTGAAACCTGCTGTAACAGGTTGGAACCGGACCAATGAGCCTGCGGCTTCTTCTTGTTTAGGCTCGGGTTCAGGTTGCCATTTGCGAGTCTGCAACAGTTTCTCCAACCTTGTCGGTGTCTTCGTGTTGCACCGCCGCGGGTTGCACATCTTCTACCGCCGCGGCTTGCACGACTTCCACCGTTGCCTTCCCATGCTTGAACGCAAGTTTCTATGCTCGGGAATACATTGTGATCGATAATGGCCGAGAGTATTTTGTTGTTTCTTCGCGGTAACAATGGCTTGCCGAGAGGTTATGGTGTTTCTTCGCGGTGAAAATGGCTCGCCGAGAAGATTTTTACTTTGTTCGGGTGAAAATGGTCGAGCCCTAGCATTTTGTTGTTATGTATACTGCTGAGTGAAAAGAGGGATGCTGCGGTGGCGTCCCAAGACCCCGCGTCGTCCATGCCAAATTTGGCCTTCTTTTCTTAGAAAACCACTGAGCCGCGGCATTTTGTCTACGAACTGCCGCGACTCCAGTTCAGCTTGTTAACGGCAAATGTGACAGCGATGTTGGCTTTGTCATTGATCACAAATCACGATGGTTAATTTGTCATTTTTCCTAAAACTTTTTATGTATAAGAGAATAAAATACAATAAGGTAAGTTTCAAAATATCTCACTATAATATAGTATATAACATAAAATAACCTAACACTATAAGTTTAAGTAAATATAGAGTCACTCATGCACTCTAAATATATCATATTATTGGTAGTGACGGTGACGAAGATACTCGATGATCGCAAAAGCTACGAATAACTTTGATTAGGATTAGGATTAGGGTTTTCTGCTCAGAAACATGAAACATACAACTATCTTATTACTATAGTTAACAATAATAAACAAACATATCTTCTAACGGTCCAATGTGGAGGTGCTGTTTGCTTCTTGGACTTGCGGACCCATTCCCCTCCAACTTGGGTGATCCCTATTTGGTCCACTTTAACTTTGTTGTACACGTCATTAGCTGAATCTTCAATTCTCGGCTCTTTCTCCGAGATGGGTACCCCATAATGCTCAACGATGCTCTGGATGAACCAGTTGTACGGCAAGTTCTTCGCTGGATTGTTAAGCACCTCATGCATGTGGCTCAGGATGATAAATCCGATGTCCACCTTTTTACTTGTGAACACCTTCTCCAGCATATAGAGATCCATACAACTAACATGGTCTCGATGCCCATCCCGAGGCAAAATCGTGTACATCATGATCAGGTGGATCAATCGGGCTATGGCATTCAACTCTTGCCCTTTGGCTTGTTTTACTGGGCAACCTCGGGATCCCGGTGCAACAATCTAAGCACCACTAGCCCTTCTCCTCGGTTGATGAATGGTAACTCCCGCAGACACGTGATAATATTGATCACTTTGCCCATCCAGTACACATCCAAGCATTATATTTACATCGTTGGGAGCGAACCTCAACTCCCGTCCAAAAAGGTACGTCCGCACCTCTAATGGCTCGGTGGACAGTTCCAAATTTGCGTAAAACATTCTAATAATCGCAATAATTGTCCCTCATCTGGCACAACCTGGCTAATCCAGTATATTCAAACAATTGTTTAATTCTCATTCCTGCCAAGGAGTCCAAATCTACTATTTTGGAAACAATAATTGCACGGTGTTGTATATCATCTTCATACCGTGTTTTGCAATACGTTGTCCTGAATAGTTTGGACTTGAAACCTACTGTAACAGGTTGGAACCGAATCAATGAGCCTCCAGCTTCTCCTTGTTCAGGCTCGGATTCAGGTTGCCATTGCGAGTCTGCAACGGTTTTTCCAACCTTGTCGGTGTCTTCGTGTTGCACCGCCGCGAGTTGCACATCTTCCACCGCCGCGGCTTGCACGACTTCCACTGTTGCCTTCCCACGCTTGAACGCCAATTTCTTTGCTCGGGAATACATTGTGATCGAAAATGGGCGAGAGTATTTCGTTGTTTCTTCGCGGTAACAATGGCTCGCCGAGAGGTTTTGTTGTTTCTTCACTGTGAAAATGGCTCGCCGAGAAGATTTCTACTTTGTTCGGGTGAAAATGGCCGAGCCCTAGCATTTCGCGGTTATCTATACCGCTGAGTGAAAAATGGGACGCAGCGGCAGTGTCCCAAGACTCTGCGGCGTCCATGCCAAATTTGGCCTTCTATTCTTGGAAAACCACGGAGCCGCGGCTTTTTGTCTACGAATCGCCGCGACTCCAGTTCAGCTTGTTAAAGGCAAACGTGACAGCGATGTTGGCTTTGTCATTTTCCCATATGTCAGTGGTTAATTTGTTAGAAAATAAAGGATAGTGGTTGACTTGTCATTGACTACAAACCACGATGGTTAATTTGTCATTTTCCCTAAAACTTTTTATGTATAAGAGAATAAAATACAATAAGGTAAGTTTCAAAATATCTCACTATAATATAGTATATAAAATAAAATAACCTATCACTGTAAGTTTCAGTAAATATAGAGTCACTCGTGCACTCTAAATATATCATATTATTGGTAGTGACAATAACGGCGATACTCGATGATCGCAAAAGCTACGAATAACTTTGATTAGGATTAGAATTAGGGTTTTGCGCTCAGAAACATGAAATATACAACTGTCTCATTACTCTAATTAACAATAATAAACAAACATATCTTCTAACGGTTCAATGTACATAAGGAAAACATAACCCTTACATTGGTCGATCAAACATGGCTCATCTGACCAAGATGATCGATGAAAATAAATATGCATACTTAAATTAAATATGTTCAATGAAAATATACATATCAAAATAAGGTTTTTGAAAAACAATGCAATTCTGGATATAAAATAAATCACTATCTCAAATGAGTCTACCAATAACTAAGCCTAAATAATAACAAGGAAGTCCAATTAAGTGTTAGAGTTCAAAATCTAACTCTCGGTACCTAACCATAATACCATTACAAAATTACCATCAAAATTTCCCACTTTATGTTCCAAATTTTAAGAAAAAGAAAATGACTTAAGAATGATAGAATCTAAAACTCAAATTGGTTCCAAAATGAACTTTGAAATGACCCAAGAACGATTGGGTGAAAAATCTGAATTTTTCCAAAAACAAGGTTCGAGCTGCAGCCCAACGAAGCCCAGCCCACGACCTAATCTAACCAAGGCCGTGGGGCTGCGGGCAGTCCCCTCTGAGTCGCGGCCCAGCGTCGTCTCCTCTGACACTAGCTGTACGTTTGGCTGGATTCCCACCATACTTTCAAGTGAAAATCAAAACAGCTACAACTCAAAGGATCAAAATATAACATAGTTCATATCCAATAATTGACTATATGTAAGTCCAAATATCCAAACTTTAAATTTAAACTCATCCATCTGTATTTTCTACACCATTTTTTAACCATTGATAAACAATGACGAAGATACGAATTACCCTATGAAGATACGACTATTACCCTATCATTTTTTAAATTAATGATATAATAAAAGAATAATACTATCATTATTATTTTATATGAATAAGTAGTTATAATAAATATTTTATATAAAACTATAAGGCCACTTTTAAAGGGATGAGTAACAATATCAACGTGATTTATTTTAAAAAAATAAAAATTATATATTAAATATTAGAAATTTGTCCTATACATATTTAAACAATTAGTATGTAAGATTATTGACCGTGGTCTGGTGGCAGGCTTATTGTTTCGTTTAGATTTTCATATACAAAATAATAAAGATAATGGATAGTTATTAGAGATAGTCTTGCGCGAAGACTTCTATCATCGTCAAGTTCAGCAATTAAAAATCCTCAATTTTTGTTAAGTAAATATGCAGTCAGTAAAAAAATTTAGTCTAGAATATAACTTATAGGTTCTTTCTTTCATGAAATGTTACTTATAAGAAAACCTTTACCAAATTTATTGTTATGGTTGATGAGTTTCTATTGAATAAGCCAATTGCCATTAAAAAATGCATTCTTCCAATTCAATCCATTTTTTTTTTCCTTTAGATGAGTAGGATTGACAGTCATTAGAGAAAAACAGAAAATTCCAAAGATGACAAAATTCTTGTGGGATTTAAGCTGTTCAGTATCAAATTGAAATTAAAGGTTTATAAGTGGAAAAAATTAAACAATTAGGCGTATTTCGTTATCTTTTCGATACGTTTTTCTCAAAATTTTAGATTCTAATTTTGGTTTTAAATCAGGATTAGAATTGATCAAGGAGATATATCAACATTTCGAAGGGGCTACGAGAATTTGTGGAGTAAACAATGGCAAGTCAGCTTTCTTCTTTCATGACGTTATTCTTTATAAAATTTCAAATTTTGAGTTAGATTTTTATTTAGTTTCATAAATTATGTAAAGCAAACATGAACATGCATTGGAGTCAATTTGCTACAATTCTTCAAGATTTTTCGTGGGTAAAGCATGATCTATCTTGGTTATCAGAGTTCCTTTCGAGTTGAATTTTCAATATGAAAATTTAAGTTTATTATTTGAAAATTGAATTAGAAGGTTATAATCTAAGTTAATTTGCGTAAAATGTTTGGAAACTACTTTGTATCAAATTTGATGTCAATTCGTGTCAGAATCAAAGAGAGATTAAAAATCAAACTTGACTGGATAGACTCGAACTAGGTCAGACTAGATAGACCTGAACCAAATTGACTTGGATTAGACTAGACCGAACTAACCCAAACCAAGTCAATCCATGTCGATCCAAACTGAACTAACCCGAACCTAACCAGGTCGAAGAGACTCGAAACAACCTAGATTGGACTAGATTAGTGATTAAATTATTACCTAATTAGTATAAGATTATTGAACTGTACTAATCAATGTTTCAATTAGTAGATCATAAATATATAATTAAATTATACTTGTTAATTTAATTACTAATAAGTGATTCAATCAGTAGATCATAATAATTCAATTACTAATTAGTATAATTTAATGGCTAATTAGACAATAATTCAATAAATTTTTAGCTACTTATCAAATAATTTGAATTTTAAATAATTTTAAGTATTAAAAAATAAAAATATCTCAAATAATCAATTTACTAACTTCGTAATAATCTAGCAATTTAATCACTAATTAATAAATTTTAATTATATATTTACTAATTAGGTATGATCTACTAATTAAATCAATTATTATTATAATTCAATAATTCTATACTAATAAGGTAATAATTTAATCACTAATTAGTACAGTTTAACGACTAATTAGACAATAATTCAATAACTATTTAGGTAACAATCAAATAATTTGACTGGATTGGTTCCTTCATGTTGAAGTCTAGATTGTCCAAACCTATTTATATTTGATTTCGCAATTGGACATCTGTGAGTTCCATGCGAACACCCATAACTCATTTTAATAGAAAAGTACACAGGAATGGTTGATTAGCTAACAGAAGATAGTTTAAAGGTTGTTTTTTTTTTTTTTTAACAAAAATAGTTTTGAGAGTTGGTTTATCACTAACTCCAGAGTTTAAGATTTTTTTGAACTTTTCCCTTTAAAAAAACAAAAATAAAATAATTGGAGAATTAACAAAAAAATCTTAAACTATAGGATCAATGACAATCTAAAACTCAAACTATTTTCATTAGAAAATCAAACATTGAACTATAGAAAATTAATAAAATGAATCTTGCAGTCGCGTTTTCCGTTAAACAAAATGAGTTTCGGCTGTTTCCATCAAACCACGAATGACCACTACAAGCGTCCTTACTTACAGAGTAGGCGCATGCGATAGTTGCCTAAAACATAGGTCATACCATAGCTTTTCAGATGCTCGAGTAACTGCAATGGTGCATATACATACCAGCGAACGACCGGACTGAAATACCTGTCGACCGCAGACCTAAATATATAAGACCGCAGATGCCCTTTGCAAAACTCGGGCGAACCCTACGCGATTTTTTATTAACCCGAGCGAACTCTGGTTAATTATCATCAATTTTGATTTCCTCATAGCGCAAATCTTCAAGTTTCTAGTTCAAAAATCGAATCTCTCCTCGATTTTGCTATCTTCCCATCCCAAATTTCTAAAATATCTTAATCGTAATTTTTTTCTCCTCCAATCCAGCATTCAATGTGTAACGACCCAGTTTTACTTTTCATAAAATGTGTCACTTTTAGAAAACGCATAAATATAAAACTTTTTTTTTCTTTAAATCTTTTCAAACAGTTGCATAGCAGAAAACTTTTCATTCTTAAAACCATTTAAATACAATAAACAAAATTATTTTCTTTTGCTATTAAATAACTTTACAAAACCATTTACAAACTATTTTCCTTAAATCCATTAACCTAGCCAGCCTCAAGATCCGCGCGTGCAAATCCTTCATCAACTGCTCCTTAACTTGTTATCTTGTTATCGTACGTACCTACATCACAAGACTTAAACTATGAGCTTAAGGCTCAGTAAATGATATGTAATAAAATATGAATGCAAATGTCATGCAGCTTTTAAAAATCATATGCAGTTTCTATTTTCGTTTTCTTTTTCCTTTACTATTATTCCTATTTCTGTTTCTATTTCTGTTTTCATTTTCATTTCTGTTTATGTTTCCGTTTCCATTTTCGTTCCCGTATCTGTTTTCATTTTCGTATTTGTTTCCGTTTCTGTTTTTGTTTCCTTGACTTTACTTTATTGTTCTACCTTTGGTATTCAACTCAAGCCTCAAACATTGGAGAACCAATCCACCCAAAGTCTCTATACATGGAGACCATGTCCACCAAGCCTCTATTTATGAAAAGCATGATCCATATCAAATCCTTAACTTAATATAATAAACACATCAATAAAATAACTTAATTCTAATAAATACGCATCAAGTAGCAATACATCCTCAAACAATTACATGATCAATATCAAATCCTATAATTCTCAAAGCATGAACCATATTAAATCTATAACTTAGAGAACCTAAATCTAATAAGCACAGTTACCATACAACTCTAAATCTTGCAATGTAGGCCTTTCAACAAAACACAAGCAGTATCACTTACCTGTCTGGCTTCAATGCAATTTAGTACTAATTCTTATCCTTCTGAGTATTCCTATGCGCCTTTAAAATAATAAAACCTATTCATCAATAATATCCTCCAATAACCGATCAAGAGTTCCATAAACAATAATACTTAGCAGTTTCCATCATTCAACCCAATACACAGTAGTTTGCTTAGCACACATCGAATATTCCTCTATTTAAACATAAATAATATGCCACCCAACATAATCATAACCAACTTCTTAGCAGTGAATCACCCGTGATGGTAACCATCAAACTCTTCAACAACACATCATAACTAACAGAGAGCAAAACATAACACTAGCCTAAATAATTCCTTTTTATTAAGCATTGAGGAGACAGAGGGACAATCACATTCAACAGAGCACAATTCCATTAACCCAATACAATAACGTACCATTAGAAAATATAGAACACTTAACTTTAATTTCAATAGTGTATGAGAACTTAATCCAACAGACGCACAATATTTCCACTTCACAAAACCAAGAAGCAGTAAAGAATAGGAAACTAAAATCCATAACAGTAACAAGCAGAGAACCGAAAACCCATCACACCTTCATTTTCATCTTCTACTATTATCTATATAAAATCCATAAAAGTAGTGGAGGAACTCATCTCACCTGAAGCACCCGAAAGAGCACCCGAGGAGACAGTAGCTCACCCACTCCTCCTTCTCCTTCTTCTGTCTTCTTCTTCTTTTGTCTTCTTCTTCTTTTGTCTTCTTCTTCTTCTTCTTCTTCTTCTCTTCCTTCCTCTCTACTTTTCTTCCTTCCAAAGACTCTTCACATGGCTCCTAGCTTCCACCAGCAAGCTCCCTCTCTCTTTCCATCTATTTCCTCTTCTCCTCTCGGCTTCCAGTTTTCTCTCGATGCTCTCTTCTTCTATCTTCATAGAGGTGTATGTGGGACACCTCATTTATCCCAAAACACTTCACCTAACACTCAATCTCAATTGCCATATGTAAAGTAAAGCATGTGGAGAAATCACAAGAATACCACCACTTGGGGTTCACACCTCAATAGGGAAAATAGTCAAAACACAAACCGCCAATCCATTTTCAGTGGAACCTGTCGATCACAGGATCGACCGGTCCAACATGGAATTTAGGCTCGACCTTTCCCACGTCCAATTCCTACAATTTTTGCCTCTGCCAATTTTTGCCTGATTCCATTGCTTCACCCCTGCAACTTTAATCACGCCCAACTATTCCATCCAAAACAGGGACCATTCATCATACTGCAATTCAAAACAAAACCAAGGAAATCTTGGTGCTCGGCATTAGAGGTCGAGAAGCCAAAATCATATGGGCACCCTTACCTTGCACTATTGTCGAAGAAGATGTTTCCACTGCTATCCGCTTCACAATCCCCTTCCAGCTTTGCCAAACATTCACCTCTGTTTGGCGCTATGAAATTCTAGCTCGAAATATGTGGGTTACTCGTTCTCGCAGGTTTGGTTTCTCCAATCCCTCACCCCACGGTTGAGCAGGCCAGACGGTGACATCCAGGCACACCGGAGCTCGACGACGCCATCCAAACACTCGCACGTCAGACCCCTTCATCATGAAGGAGATTTCTCCGCGAAAATTGCTCTCCCCTACGACCTGAGTCCCTCTCTCTTTTTCTTTCAATTTTATTTTTATTTTAAATACATTCCTCTCTTTTATTTAAATAACTCCCCTTATTCCATTTACTTCTTTTATTTCGTAATTCTCCTTTATTTCATTCATTCCAACTTTACTTTCACTACTTAATTAGCATATATAAACATATATGTATCAAATATACATATCATATATTAATCGACCTACTCCCAATTCCCAACTTATTCTGAACATCGCTTGACAATGATTATTGGTCCAATTTAAATTCTTCAATTTCATTTCCTAAATTAATTTTTCATAATAATAAAACAATATATCTTTAATTCTCTTTCAACCTTCGCCAAAACACTTCCTAAAACTATCCTCAATTATCATCATCCTTATCCTAAGCTTATCGTCATCCAAAAATTCTGAGTATTACACAATGGCAGCTAAGACTCCAAAACTCACTCTCAACTGGAAAGTTGGTCCCTCTCAAGGTCCATACCAAGGTGATTCCTTTCACGTTAGTCGACCAGCAAATGTTTCATATCAGAATTCATGACGGTGTCCTTGACGGAAAGATACGACAATGATATTAAACATCAGTCGATTATTTTCTCTAAGACAATAATATTTGATATGTTTAATGAGTTATGAATAGAACATATGTTTGAGAGAGTTGGAATTGTTGGATTGTGCAAAATGGGAGGTGATTACTGCGAGTGTATAACTAAGATTTTCTACCCGAATTTGACTATGTGCACCCACCCATTTGTAGTTAAGAGTTATATGTTTGGACATGAGATAAAGTTAACTCTCGATGATATAAGTAGCTAGTTGGATGTTCTACAGAGGGGACAAATGACAAGTATTACAATGTATCTCGAGAGCCATGTTTCATTAAACAAAGAGAAGGCCTGACATTTGATTTGATAATTGCACTAAAATCCTATCATTGAAGGATTTTACAAGCCAAAATTCATGGGCCTAAGCGCTAAAGCTCAAGTTATCCATCACCTGATATCACACACAATTCTACCTTGGAATGGACAACAAGAAGATGCTAGCTACATGAATATCTAACTGATGGAGAAGATGTACAATAGAAAGAGATTCAATTTTAGATATGTGATTATGAGTCACATGTACAATATCCTTAACAACTGCAAGAAGAACCTATTATATAATTGGGTTATTCAGAAGATAGTTGAGCGTAACAGGATAACGCTACCTATGGATGAGCCAAAGTGCAAGGAAAAGGCCGTGGATGTGTACGACCATGTTACTTTGTCTAAGATGGAAATCGCCAAAGTTGAAGGTGAATGGGTATTCATGTAACAACCCAAAATTTTTATAAAATCGTAATGTGATATTTGGTGATACTTTCATGTCCAAAGTTTTGATTTGTTATTATGTTCATGTTGGATTGTATAGCTGAATATATGTGGTTTTAAGAATGCAAAATATTTATAAGTTATTTGTGTTTAGAGCTTGCTAGTAGAGAGGAATGCCCAACACAAGATAAAGGATGTCTATTGTAAGTTGAAGGACATCAGTTGTATTGGTGTTTGCAAAAAGGAATGTGTCTATAGTGAACAATGAAATTGTAGGAGTGTAGACATCTGTGAAAAGGAATGTGTTCCCAAGATGACATGTCCATGGTGAAGAATGAAATTATGAGAGTGTTGTTAGCCGCAAATAAGAAGGTGTTCACGGTAAATAGAGAAATTACAGTGTCAGCAGAAAGGAATGCGTCTGCATGATGATGTGTCTACTATGAATAGTGAAATTACGAGAATGTAGGCATCCACAAAAAGGAGTCTATGCGCAAGATGACATGTCCACGGTGAACAAATGAAATTGGGGGATGTCGTGGCAGCTAGTGATTGGTAGATTTATGAGAGTAGATAACCGCAATGAATGTGTACATATCCGTAGCATCCACGATGAAAAGAAAGTGTTTGCAGGATAATGTGTCTGCGAGAGTGTAAGTTTTCTCGAAAAGAAATGTGTCCACGGGATGTCGTGCCGATTAGTGATTGGTGGACTTACATTTGAGAGGTGGATATTCGCATTGAATGTGCACATATTTATAGCAGTAACACACATATCTGCGACTAAAGGTCATGCGCTTGCGGCAATTTTTGTAACGCCCAGATTTTCTTACCATAATCATGCATAGTTTAAAATACCTTTTAAATTAGACTTTATAAAACTTTCTAAAAATGTGTACATTAAACCTTTAAACATTTCTCATAATTTGCATAGTAGAAACATAGTTCTCAAAAGAATACTTAACATAAATCATAAATAAAATCATTTCAAATATAAATTCTTACAACATACATTTTTCATAAATTTTTTATTTCATAAGCTCATAAGTTTTCTTCAAACTTTAGCCCACGTGGCCAATCTTGCCATAACAACACCAAGTCATCATCATGGAGATACTTATTCAAATGCATCTGTCATCCAGTTTTTTCATTCCATGTATCATTGTCTAGTTCCTCACCTACACCACAAGACACATCTATATGTCTAATGCTTACTAAGTAACCACAAATAAACATAATATGCAATCTATAAAAATATGTAGTTTTAAACTTTCTTTCTTTTATGTTTCTCTTTCTTTTCTTTCTTGTTCATTTCTTTCTTCTTTGTTTCTTATCATTGGGACACGATACCAAAGTTATATAATCATTGGGGGATAAGCCCACCAAAGCTCCATTGGGGGCATAACCCTCCAAAGCTCCATTGGAATTGTATTGCCAAAGCCATTATGCATCTTCATATCATTCTTTATCTTTCTTACATGAAAACATATGCATGAGAAAACATTTTTGTTCTTTTTCTTGAAACCATGATGCATGAAAATAATGCAACTTGCATGCGACTTGACATCTCATCTAAACATCATCCTAACAAATCCTCAATCATCAACATCATCATTTAACATAGCATAACAACTATCAACATCATCTAAGCAATCACCATGTCCTCAAATCAACTACATAATCAAGTAATAGAAAATGGTATCTATCAACAGCATCTAAGCAGTCAACATATCCTTAAATCAACTATACCATCAAGTAACAAAACATGGTATCTATCAACAATAACTAAGCAATGAGCATAACCTCAAATCAACTATATCTTCAAATAATAGAATAACAACTAAGGACAATTTAGCATTTTGTGGTGTAGTTCCAAAATGGCTAAGCACATGCAACATTACATACATCTGATCCTTAATACAAATTCCAGCAATATATTTACTTATCCCCTCGGTTCCTAGATTATTCTAAAAATGGAAAGAAGTGGCTATCCTCTTACTTCATGAGTTTCCATGGCACCAAAATACTTTCTTACGGCCAAAGGAGTCCTTATAACATAATGATAAGGAAGACTTTTGAAGTCATTTCCTTGAATAAGCGAAGGGAGTTATCCACTGTAATAAAGAGTCATTGCCTCCCTACATTCATGGGCATGTCCTTATACATTCCCTAATCGATTATAGAGTGATAAACACACCCCTTTAGTCAAGAAGTCACCATCTTCTCATCTTTAAAATGGCCGCCTTAACTCCATGGATAAAAAAATTCTACGAATATAAATATTTTTGCAGTAAAAACATAGACGGACATCTCTCACTATCCACAGATCTTCCTAATTATCCATACTACGTTGTTCTTCACATTCATGAATGTCTTTCATCATCCAGAAACATTGCTGCAAGCGTGTGTGCTTATGTTATGGAAGCATGAGCTACCATTGCAGATATATGTGTGTTTGCTGTGAATATTCACCTCCTCAAACAATAGTCTGCCAACCACTTATCACCAAGTCATCCTATTGATGCATTCCTTTCCACAAATACTAACACTCTCATGGACAAATAATCATGTAGACACTTCATTTCAAAATGATTTCACTCTACTTATCCTTCTATAGATACACATCATCAGCAAATTCTTCAATCCAAATGATGACATTCTTTCACTTTTGCTTTTCTTCCACAAACGCATTCCTTTCTACGGATACACATCATCAATGGATCCTTCAATCCAAATGATGACATTTCTTTCAATTTACTTATCTGTCGTGGACAAATTCCTTTCGCTGGATACACATCATTAGTAAATCCTTCAATCCAAATGATGATGTTTCTCGTTTTACTTATCTGCTGCAGACACATTTCCTTCTACAAACATCTATACTTCCGCAACTTCACTTTTTACTATAGACACATTCCTTTCCCCGAAAACTTATACTTCTGCAACTTCACTGTTCGCCGAAAACACATTTTGAGTATCCACGGATGTCCTTAAATCCAAAGAATGATGTCTTTCTCTTTATTACAGACATCTTTCAATTTAGTAACCAATTATTCACCACGGGCGCATTCCCTATCGTGAATACATGTCATCAGCAAATACCTCACATAATTTCCTGGATCCAACTTCACCTTTTCTGTGAACACTTGACTATCCATGGATGTCCTTAAATCCAAACAATGATGTCTTTCTCTTTATTACAGACATCTTTCAATTTACTGTAATACCCCAATTTTTATATCAAAAATTTAAAAAGAATAAATTGAAAAATAATTAAGGATATTCGAATCAGTCGAATAATTATTGGAGTATTACCAAGGACGTAATTGTTGGCTATGGATTGAACCGGTTCTGGTTCGGCTCAGTCTGAAATAGTTAGGTGACTCGGTTTTAATGAAAAATGAGTAAGATAAATAATAGGATTAATTGAGAATAATTAATTAGAGGAAAAGAAATAATGGATTAATTGGGATTAAATGGCAAAATAATTAATTAGAGATTTAATGAATGTTATGTGAAGATTTAATGAGGGATTAATTGGATTAATGAATTTAGAGAAATTAAATAAATGAAGAATTAAAATGAAGGAGGAAAAGAGAAGAAACCAGTTGAAGGGAGAGGACTAAACCACTGGACCGGTTCGGTTCATGCTTGCTGGTTCAGTTTGGGGCTTAAATCAAATGTCCCGTTGGCCATTTGATGGAGAGAGAGAGAGAGATCGAAAAGAGAGAAGGGGAGGGCGAAGGCGAAGGCGACGCAGCGAAGGCGAAGGCGACGCAGCGACGACGACTGAGGCTCGGACTTGGGCTCAGTGCGCTGGCTGGTGGACGAACATGCGTCGGGCGGCGTCGTGGTGCTGCGGGTGACGGCGAGCTAGGGCTCGGTGTGCCACGGTTTGTGGGGATGATTCTGAGCATCTTCAGCTATGGTGAGTCGTCTATTTCATTGTGTTTTTCTTCTTCCTAGCGTTCTGTGCTCGGTGTTTTCGGTGTGGCAATTGAATCAATGATGGTGGTAGTGGCAAGGACGAACATGAAGGCTGTGGAAAATTGACGATGGCTGGGGTGAACCGCGAGCCGTGTGTTCGCGCTAGACCAGACTGGAGCTAGTTCTTCAAGCTGCTCCTCATCTAGCAGGCTTTCCACGTGGAATTTGGTAAGTGGACCACCTTCCTTTGAAGTGTGTGATCTCTCTATATGATGCATCTTCTCTGCCTATATAGACATGGCAGTGATGCTGGGTGCTGGAAAAATGGTGGTTCTGCAGTTGCTCTTGAGTGTGTTGTGATGATGCTCCTTGGAGAATTGGGTGCAAAGGAAAAATGTGTGAGGGACAGTGGGTGATGGCCGAGAACATCTTGTAACTAGAAAAGAAAAAGATGTAAGAGGGGGAGGTAGAATGTGTTGTTGCTCTCAGGTCTCCTCAATTCTACAGGTAAAGGGTTTCCTTTCATGGTCTTTATGGATTGAGTTATCTTAAACAATGACTGATGAAAGATAAGAGTGATAGGTGTGTGCCTTGATGAGGTTATTGTTTCTATTCCTGTACATGTTAACATGTTGATAAATGTTGCTAGAAGATGCTCTGTTAACAGAAATGATTCTCTGATTTTACGGTAGTTATTAGATGTTGTGAAGTAATGGAGGTTGTGTTGTGTTTGTTGATAGGCTTGTGTGTGTGGTAATGTTGGAAATGGTTTCCTAATTATGTGGAATCTGTTGATTGTTTAAGTGGGATATTGCGTAATTATTATTGTGAAGCAGTTAAGACATTTAGGTGAATGTAGGACTATTAAGACATGTTCAGTTCAGTTCAGTTCTGTGCTCTTTGAGTGGTTCCCATTTAAGAATATCGTTCATTAAGGATGAGGATGACGTATGCTCTCTGTTTATGTGAAAACGAATGATGTGCACTATTGTTGCTTATCTCCTTTGTATGTTATTGTGATGGAATACTATTTGGCTTTGCAAAGTACATTCTATGTGTATTATCCTGTCACATTGATGGAATGAGCAACTATCGTGGGTTATTACTATTCCGTTGTGATAGTGGAAGTGTTAAGGAAATGAGTAGTAGAAGTAAGAATTATAATACGTGAATTTAATGGTTTTGAAGGTACAGAGAAGAGAGAAGATGTAAAAACGCGCTATGGACTCCAGGTCAGTTGATACTTATTGTGTTTTGGTCTTCGAACCCTACATCGCAAGAATTAGGATTGTATGCTTTGTGTTTACTAGATTTAGGTTTTTTTAATGATATGTTTATTAGACATTTATATCATCATATAGGATTGTATGTATTCACGAACATATTGCATGACATAATTAATATATGTAAATAGGCGTGTGGGGGTTCGGGTGAATTGTGACTTTCCATATGGTAGATTCCTCCCACGTAGGAAATGGTAGGTTTAGAAGTTAGCTACGTAGATTCTAGGGTTAACAATTACCCGGTTCTGAAACCCCCAATGTCTTCAACAAAAGTGAGGATACCTGCTTGTGAAAACACCCCCGATGGATATATCTCCTCGTCGGAGTGACTGGTTAGGCCACAAGACTCTAGGGAGTATTCCACCTTAACTTCCAGAAGAGATACGATTCTCTTCTGTAATGCATTGTATGATCACGCATATCATCTGCATTGTATTTCATTCTCACTTACTAAGCATTAGGTTCATTAGTTAGGTCTTGTGATGTAGGTATGTACGAGAAACAGGAGAACAGGTCAAAGACAGTTGATGAAGAATTTGCACGGGTGGATCTTGTGACTGGCTAGGCTAAAGAGTTTAAAAGGAAATTATTTGAAAAGGGTTTGTAATTACTAATGATCTTTAATGCTTTGTTTTAATTCCGCTGTGTTTTATAAAAAGGATTTTATTACTTCTTCTAAAATTAATAAATGTTTTAAGTAAAGAGTTTTAACGATCGGGTTTTATAAAGAAAAGTTGTCACTCTAATTTATAAAAGAAAACGTTTTAAATTTCACGCGATTATTAAAGTAAATAAAAACTGGGTCGTTACATTTAGTATCCAATTATTCATCGCGGGTGCATTCCCTATCGCAAATACACGTCATCAGCAAATACCTCACATAATTTCGTGGATCCAACTTCACCTTTTTCTGTGAACCCCCCCCCCCCCCCCCCCCAAAATACCATATATTTTTCATAAATTCTTGATTTCAGGAAAATCTTGCTGTAATAACAACAAGTCATCATCATGGAGATACTTCTTCAACTACATCTTTCATCCAGTTATTTCATTCCCTGTATCATCATCTAGTTCCTCACCTACAGCACAAGACTCATCTATAAGCTTTATACTTAGTATGTAATTCATAAATAAACATAATATGTAATATGTAAAAATATGCAATTTCAATCTTTCTTTCTTTCTTTTCTATTTCTCTTTCTTTTCTTCCTTGTTTTTTCTTTATTCTTTGTTTCTTATCATTCGGACATGAAACTAAAGCTGTATAATCATTAGGGGACAAACCCACCAAAGCTTCATTGGAATCGTATCGCCAAAGCTATTATGTATCTTCATATCATTCTTATATGAAAACATATACATGAGAAAACATTTTCCTTCTTTCTCTTAAAACTATGATGCATGAAAATAATGCAACCTGCATGCGACTTAACATCTCATCTAAACATCATCATAACAAATCCCCAATCATCAATATCATCATCTAACAGAGTATAAAAACTATCAACATCATCTAAATAATCAACATGTCTTCAAATCAACTATATCATCAAGTAATATAACATGTGTAACACCCCAAAAATCCAATTCATTTTCTTATGAAAACATACGTCCATTTTTTTAAACCTTTAGCGTAGTGAAAGACTTTTCTTTTAAAAAAATTCCTTCACATACCTTTATGAAAACTTTCATAATTTATTACAACATTTCTTTCAATTTCTTTATACAAAACTATGAGTCATCCCACAAGTCAAATTCATCGTAACAACCTCAAGTACTGCTCACAAGTATACCCTTCAATTGCCTAGTTCATAATCATTCTCATCGTTTACCTCCTTTACCTACATCACAAGATTTATCTATGAGTTTAATAATTAGTATGTAATATCTCAGTTTTTCTTACAATTTAAAACTTATAATTTTGAAGACTTCTGCTTTTTAAATTACAGCAGAAGACTTTCCATTTGAAAACTAGCTTAAATAAGAAGTGCATAAATAAACTTATTTTCGTTAAACCATGTATTACTTAAAAACATATCATAATTTAAAGCTTTAGAACTTTAAAACATTTACAACAGCGGAAGACTTGTATTTACAAAGCCAAAGGAATTAGAACACGATTGAAAAACCTTCTTAATAAAATAGAATACTATAAATAAGGTTCACTTTATTTAAAAGCATTATTACTAATCATACATTTCCTCTTTAATCTTTTAGCCTAACCAGTCGCCAAGCGCGCAAAGTACAAATGTCTCATCAACTACTTCTATCCTCCATTCCATGCATATCTACATCATAAGACTTAACTATGAGTCTAAAGCTCAGTAAGCGAAATAAAAATAAAAGTACTCATGCAATTCTCTTTAAAACATATTCAGTTTTCAATGTTCATTATTCCATTACTCTTTATAAAATAGTGATGAACTTATCTATAACAGTGAACTTACTTATTTATAAAAATAGTGATGAACTTAAATCATAATGAACTTTATACTCAGTGAACGTGTATTCTGGCGGTGAACTTATACCTTATGAACTTAAACCAGGTCGGTGAACTTGTATCATGATGAACTTAAACCGTTTGCTTTTTTTTTTAATAACTCAAGAAAGAGCGGTGAACTTCAACCCAACTTGGACTCTCTTTTATTTTCTTTAAATATCTTCTTTCATTACATCTCTTTTATTACTAGTTTTATATAAAAACTATGTATGAGAAATTCATTTTCGTTTTAGAAAACAAGGATGCATGAATACAAGGATACAATTCTATCTAACATGTCTATCTACTGTATCCTTAAAACATGATATATTCTTAACTAAGGAATTGAATTTAAGTCTAATAAACATGCAATTTACACCAAGCAATCATTTAGCAGTACATCTCCAAATAACAACATAACCTAACCATCTAGTAAATGCAAGCAGCAAACAAACCCTAATTCCCGTGATGTGGGTCCTTTTAGACAAAACACATGCAATACCACTTACCCGAAGTCCTTAGCTTTAGAGAGTTAGTACTTAAAGTTTCTTCTCCAAAACCTGAAACAACCGCCCGAGAACAGTGAAGCTCCCAAGCTTCCATTCCAAAATTCGCCTTCCATAAGTTCTCACAAATTCATAGCAGTTCCCTCACCTAGACTTTTACTCAAACTGTTTCTCCTTCTCTTACAGCACTCACTCGACTTTCCAAAACTCCAGAAGCACTCCACCATTTTCCACAGCCATCTCTTACAATTCCCTTTCTATAAAACAATAACTCTTAGACTCTCACCAAAACTCAGAACCTCCCAACTCTCTATTTCCTTCATGGTTTCTTCTCCTTCAGACCTTCTCCCAGACTTCCTTACTATCCTTCACAAAACATAGTAGCACAGCATCTCCAGAAGAACAAAACACAACAGCAAGCAGTACACTTCTATTTCTCCCTTGAACAGTTTCTATAAAAACCCTCATTGCCATTTTCTCAAAATTTCTCAAGAGTTTCCCCACAGTTTTTCTTCACTGTCGCATTCTCATTCTCCTTCTCCTCTATTAAAACTTTTTAGCTTCCAATGAAGATTAAAGGCCAAGGGAAGGACACCAGATCGTCGATGACACTTCAGACGATGAGTCTTTCCATTTCCAAGCGACGACTTAACATTCCAAACAACTTTTAAATTCACAAGTTGATCATGCCGGTCAATCGATTCCTTTGGATGATCGACCGCCAACCATCTAGAAAATTGCCTATTTTTAATGCCAGTTGATCGATTCAATCAGTGGACGATTGACCACCACATTCCAACCATTCGACCACAATTCAGAAATATTCATGTGAATATTACAATTCTATAATATTGCATGCCTTCAACCTCCATAAAGGTATAATATATATATAACCATAATTCACTTTTCCAAATTATCCAAACTTCAACTTAAATTTATCCTTTAATATTTATGATATATAATCCACAATTCCTCCTCCACCTTCTTTACTAAACCCAATATACCCTTAATGTTAACAACCTTATTATTCTCAACCTTACTATATCCAAATATAATTTCTCTCCTTACCAATATCTCAAACAAAAACTTCTATCCATCACCTCTAATTTCACTAACTATCAATCACTAATTCAATTGTAATATCATCTTACCTAACTTCAAATATCATCAAACAATTCCCCAATAATCTTAATCTTTCTCTTAAGCTAATTATGAACCTAATCCGAGTATCACAATTTACTTCTTCCAAATACGTTTCTCTTTACCAATATCTTGAATTATCCAAGTTAATTCCAATAAATTCTTAATCTTCCTTCTAAGCTTAATATAAATATAATTCGAGTTATCATAATTTACTTCTTCTAAATATGTTTCTCTTGACCAATACTTTAATCGTCCATTTCAGCTCCTAATATCCCAGAATTATTACGCAAACCTTTTGCTTAACTCTACGAAAATTTGGGATATTACATAGTAAGTGATGAGTGATGCAACGTACCATAAACATGATGCGTATGCCATATGTTGTTAAGAAAACATGATAGTTTATAACTTTGCATTTGATCTTTTTATTTTCACTAAACATTTGATCATTGGAGCCCTCTGAGAATGAGTAGACACCATTGGGTCCACCTTTCAGGATTGTCTAACTCAAACCTCAGGGTGAACAACACCATTGGGTCCACCTTTTGGGAGGGCTCAATTCAACCTCACACACAACAATCCATTACATATTTTAACCACTCATTCTTAATCTTTTTTCATCAAAACTCATGCAAGAAAAATAATTTTATTTTCTCAAAAGAAATCCATTTCATGATGCATAATGATACTTACTGTAATCATAACATGAAAAAGTAGCTTCAAACAAGTCTATACAACCTAACAATTAGCAAACAATGCAAATCAATTCTCACCATAGTAGCATACCATAGCAACCATATACTATTGAGTCCAACCATCACAACATTTAGCACATCACCTAATAGTAATCAAATATTATCCTCAACGTTCCAGCGCAAGCATAGTTTATATTAAAAATCACAGTCATACACATGGCAAACAAACCGTCCTAGCAGCTTGATGATATAGGTCCAAAGGCCGCACATGCATCATCACTTACCTTAGAACCTTAGCAATTATGGATAACAAGCTATCAATTATTTCTTTAAGTTGAAAAACCTAAAATGTAACATCCCATAACTTTTTCTGTATAAAAAAAATTTCTTTCCTTTATAAAAACACTCGTGATGGAAAATCAGAGTAATAAACATACAACGGAAATTTTAGAGTAAACATACAGCAGAACTCTTTTACATTTAAATACCACAAATCAATAGTTTAAATAAACAATTAATTAAACACATTAACTTAAAACACAAGCAAAACATTTATTTGAAGTCATAAAACACTTAAAAGCTTTAAAAACATTTAAATACATTTATTTCATTTCCGTGAGCCATAACCCAAAGTCAATGTCGCCAACAGCACAAACGCCCAACCCAATAATACTCCATCAGCTACGTCTTTTAACAACTTTATCCATTCATAGGCTCCTTACCTACATCAACGAGACCTAACTATGAGTCTAAAGCTTAGTAAGTGGTATAAACATAAAATATGAAATACACATATAACTTTTGTAATACCGTATACAGTTTTCAATTTTGCTTATCTGTTACTATTTTTGTCTTTTACTGTCATTTATTATGTTTTTACGCCGGTCGTATCCAACAGGACTACAAAAACCGTTTTTTGTTGTTCTTGTCTTTTACTGACATTTCATTTGTTTATGTGTCGGGCATATCAAACCGAACCACACAAACATCCATTTACTTATCTTTGATTTCTGTGTCAGGCGTATCCAACCGGACCACAGCTATTTACATATCTTTGGTTTCTGTGTTGGGCGTAACTAACTCGTCCACAAAAATGGCTATTTGTATTTATTCCATTTTCGTGTACTTTAGGATTCCAAGTCTTAACGTTGTCGTGAACATACAATCCTATCTAATGTGTTCCTCAATTGTATTCTCAAACCATGATCCGTCCTAACTAAGGAATTGAACTTAAATCTAATAAACATAAAATTCATAACAATCAATTAAACAAACAGTAAACACCCCATATTTCCTGTGATGTACGCCCTTTCAGACAAAACACATGTAGTACCACTTACCTGGGATCCTTAGCTTAATGGGTTAACTCTTTAAGTTTCTTCTCAAAACATAAGTATCAACAACATGAGGTTATCAATAAAGATTCCCCAATAAACAACCTAAACTACTAGCAATTCATTGCCTAATATATCTCCTTAATTCAACTTAAGAATTTACTCCGACAAGGTACAACTTAACAATATGTCCAACAATGACAGCCTTCTATCCAATAATTACCTTCTCCAAAAATTCCACATAATAAAAATCATTAATCATTTATGCCACAAATAACTTGCAAACCACTATATCATCAGACAATAATCCAAAATAAAATTCCAATAAAATATTTCTCCAACAAAAAACAACCTTATCACTTGGTAGAAAAAAGTATCATGAATACTTCTCCATTCAGAAACTAATTGAAGATAACAACAACAATTCATGCTTTCCAAGCAATAACCAAAATGAAGAACACATACCACTAGAATAATTCTTCACGATTCCTTTCTCAATATCACTGAACCTCACGGCCTCACTTTCTCTTTCACTGCTTCTGTAAAACTCACAACAACACTCGTTCATTAACAAAATGAAGCAACTTCTCTCTCTCAAACCCTTCTATCTCCTTCTCTTCTAAATCTCCAGAACTTCAAAGAATTCCTCACACTTGTGTTTTCCTCAAAGACCTTCAGCTTCACAGTCTCACAAACACAAATCCTCACAACTCCAGAAGTAAGACATCTCTCAAGAATTTGGTTGAGGTTTCCCATGCATTTTATCTCTACTGAGCACTCATCCCACCCTCTCAATATATACGTCACATCCAATGCCTTTTCATTGTCCGCATGAAGACAAAAAGCCAAGGGTTGGCAACCCATCAATGTCCAGCAACCCTTCAACGTCTAGACGCATTCAACGTCTATTCATTTCATCTTCACGTCAGTTAAACCTCTCCAGATTATCATTATAAATTGGCCTTCATAAATGGCGGTCGATCGATTCTTCGGTTATTCGATCGACCACCATGCCACCAAACGACCGCAAAAATTCTTCATTAAAATTTATCAGTCCTCAAGCTCCCATCTATATATATACATATTTCCTCCAGATCACTTCCTTATATTTATTTTCACACACACACACACACACACACACACACACACACACACACACACACACACACACACACACACATATATATATATATATATGAATATCCTCACTAATCTATATACATTTATATGACCTTATAATCTCATTATTAACTACTTCCAATATTACTTCTCTTAGCTCCAACTATCATCTTCTAACTCTCCAATTTATTCTTGTATCATTTAAATAAACCTTATATCCAAGAGCAGCATGCACTAAATCCATAAATATATATTTGAACATCGATATCAATTAAACCAACTTATTGTATATGTTCCACTACTTTTTCTTCACTTTTGCACAAGTCAAATTCCAATAACTGTTAAAAGCTTTATTTTTCTCAAGCTTTCAGTCCTTACTATAGCCATACAATATTCAAATATGTCTAAATATATTTTCTCTTACTAATTTCACCGACTATTAATCACTAACCAGTCATGATATCATCCTTTCTAACTCCAAATATCATCAACCCATTTTCCAATAACCTTAATCTTTCCCATAAGCTAATTATGAACATAATGGGGTATTATAATTCACTTATTCCAATTACATTTCTCTTGACCAATATCTTTACTTGTCCAACTCAGCTCCTATCATCCCCAAAATTATCACTTGAGTCATATGCTTAGCATAATGAAGTTTCGAGATATTACATAAAATATAAGACAGGGCACGTTAGCATCTGTATTTATATTAACATCCATAACCTTGTATACTTTTCCAATTTGGCTGATTCTTGAACTCATAGTTTTTTTAAATAATTTTTGTTAATATATCCAATCCCCTTACAAATTCAACTACTTTTTGCTTGTGTAAATCATCCAAAACAGAGCATTATTATTAATAATTATTTTTTATCAACTTTCAAAAATCATAACTTTACTTGTACATGTATTATAAGTTTACTTATATATGTAATAACTTTACTTATGAACATAAAGGGGTATTATAATTCACTTATTCTAATTACATTTCTCTTGACCAATATCTTTACTTGTTCAACTCAGCTCCTATCATCCCCAAAATTATCACTTGAGTCGTATGCTTAGCATAACGAAGTTTCGAGATATTACATAAAACATATGACAGGGCTTTTCCCATTTGTCTGATTCTTGAACTCATAGTTTCTTTAAATAATTTTTGTTAATTTATCCAATCTCCTTACAAATTCAACTACTTTTTTCATGTGTACATCATCCAAAACAGAGCACTATTATTAATAATTATTTTTTTATTAACTTTTTAAAATCATAACTTTACTTATACATGTATGATTGATCATATTCCAATTCCATTGTTCCATTAAAGTGTCCATGAAACTTATCAAACAGTTTTTAAGTTGGTCGTCATTAGAGTTCATAAGTGCTTTCAAACTTGAAGCTAGCCAGATTCTTCAATTTTTAAACCAATCATGATAATCTTCATTTTCATTGAAAAAAACCTTTCATTACTTATCACTAGCATAACAAAATCTTTAAATCATAAACTCAAACCATAAAAATCCAAATTTTACTAAAACCATACACACCACCTTATAATTTTCATTACTTCACTACTCAAATTCATAATTTACTTAAACTTACAACATAACCTTGCTAGCCTTCAAACAATAGAGAGAAACTGAAATATGTGGCTTACTTGCTTCCATTTTGAAAAGCCAAACCTCTATATTTATAGAGTTTTAAGGCAATGACTTAGCCCCCAAGAGTCATTCTCTTCATCAATCACAATCGAACACCATAATCTACCTAGGCTAAAAATCGTAGATGGTTTTATCATCTTAATCTATTGTGATCGGTGACTCGTAATTGTGTATTTAAGCACTAATTAATCTCAAAAGTAGATTACTTAACAAACCTTTGCTACGGATTTTTGCACATTTGTGGACGCCTAAATGTCTACTGCGGATATATTCGCATTCGTAGAGCATCTTCGCTATGAATATTTGTTCCTTTCGCCAATCTCTTGTTGCCACGTCATTTCATAAATGTAATCATTTTTGTGAATACTTACACTCTTGCACTACTATTTACTGCATAAGTGTTTCCACCCATGGACACTCATTTACCCCAGATACCCAGACCGAATGACGATGTTTTTTTCCTTTATTTTCCTTTTGCACACACGTTCCCATCTGCATATTCTCTTTTCCCGTGGATATCCAATCCAAAAGACAATGTTTTATCCTTTATTTTCTTCCACAGGTACATTCCTTTATGTGGATACACATGTTACCACATTCGTGGATGCTTATCCCTCACCGCAATTCCACTATTCACTTAGGATATCCAACAACTGTACTATTCATTGTAGATACTCATTGCTTTAATCACATGGTTCCTAATAAATCCACAGTCACGTATCTAAATCTCTAGAAACTCTATCCTCTAGCAAAAACGTTTCCTTCTGAAATCTTTTCTAAACGACAACATTCCATTTATTTTTTCCCTTCTACTGCAGATACAAATCCTTCTGCAAACTTTTCTAAATGACAACGCTCCATTTATTTTTCCCTTGTACCACGAATACACATCATCACCTACTCATTCTGTTTTTCTCATCTAACGGTCACTATTTCATATGTTCTTTCATCCATTCTTTCATCCATTCTTTCATCCAACGATTAACACTTTGTCCGCTTCGTTCTTTCCTTTCGTGGACACCAATATTTTTGCTTCTCCTTTTTCCTTTATGATTTTCCATAATCCGATCAGCTGCAACTTGAACTTCGGTCAACCACAAAACCACTTGAGAGAAAACTCCAAAATTTTGGATGATCATCTGAACATCGACATTCATCAATTGATACCCCACCACCCTAATCCATGGACAATGATTCATCCAAAACTTCCAAGAGACTATCAAGTGCAGACGACAACACATCAACCCGCAGCGATCCTCACTATCACAAAATCTTGATTTTTATATTCCAATCTCTAAATTTTACCAAGTTGTTACCATCTAAACCAACAATTATTTAATATCAAATTAAAATTCAAAATCTTCACTCATAATCGTTTTCACTTCATTTCTTCATACAAAATTCCACTTATACTCATTCAAAAATAATTATGTAACTTTATTTTACTCACAATACTACTAAATTCCTCGGGTGTTTCGACATGGTATCTATCAACAACATCTAAGCAGTCATCATATTCTCAAATCAACTATATCAAGTAACAAAACATGGTATCTATCAACAACATCTAAGCAATGAGCATAACCTCAAATCAATTATCTCATCAAATAACATAATAGAAACTAAGGACAACTTAACATCTTGTGGTGCAGTCCCAAAAAGGCCACGCACTTGCAACATTACTTACTTTTGATCCTTAGACAAACTTCAGCAATATATTTACTTATCCTCTTGGTTCGTAGATTATTCTGAAAATGGAAAGAATCAACTATTTGTTGGCTTAGGAAACTAAGTATATTTATTTTGATGATGAATATATTTAATTGACTATGATATTCTAAGTTATTATATTAGAAATACCCTTGAAAATAGGTATTTAATTATACTAACATGTTTATATGAGTTTATGCAGCAAATGATAATTTTATAGGACTCAAAGTTAAGAAGATCAATTTGAAAATGGGAAGTTCAAATAGAGAAGTGTGGAAGTTTATTCATGCAGACAACAAGATTAAAAAGGTGGTTGCTCAGACACAATTTGAGAAAGAAAATACATGGTCATGGTCGTCCAATCTAGATTTAGGTTTTAACGTGTGGACACTTGGACAAATTGTGGTCATCTAGATAGATTTTTGTTTTAACATGTAGATGTCCAGACAAAGAAAATACACCAGTGTGGTCGTCCAACCCAGATTGATGTTTTAACATGCGATCCCCCAGACAAAGAAAAACTTTGAAACTGCGGATGCCTGTTCATTTAGAAACAGATATCCAGACAGTGAAATACATATCTACAGTCAACCAAAACAAGAATGTGAAGACCGTTGCAGTAGTCCAAAAATAAAGTGTGGAAGTCCAATGCCTGTTTTAATGTGTCTAACAGGTCTTCAACAGATATATTGTGGATGCCTGGAACCTACCTGCAAACGCTTGCAAGTAAGACCATTATAGAAAACTATAAATAGAGACACTTTCAAATTGGAAGAAACAAGAAGAGAAACCATACCAAAGTGCTGCTAAATTGACTTTCGACATCTCTTCAACTTTCAAGTGCTTAGCCCAAGTCACTCATTCCTTAACTTGAGATTATACTCTTGTGAGAATTTATGCATTTGAGATTCTGTTCCATTGTTCAAAACCTCTACACATTCTACTTGTGAGATATTTGAAGGATGACACCCCAGAATAGTCATTATAAGCCTTCATTGACGCCTGGAAGATCAATCGTTTATAACCGGGAAGGTTGTTGAGGAAAGAAATCTTCAAAGGTGAGCCATGAAGACAAAATGCAAGCAAGGTTAGCTACACCGCATTAACATGTCTTTGCAGTCTCTCTTACTCTCTCATTCTCTTGTATTTATTTAATTATTGGTTTAGGAAAGTTCACTTAAGAGAAATTCAATAATTCTACAAGCATAGAAATTTAGATATTTAATTATTAGAAAAAACATTAGTAATCGTAATTCACCCCCACTCTCCCCTAGGATAATTTCAATCCTACACTATCCTCTTACTTCATGAGTCCCCTTAGCACCAAAATACTTTCTTACCACTAAAGGAGTCTTTATAACTTAATGATTGGGTATACTTTTGAGGTCTCCCCCTTGAATGAGTGAAGGGAGTTATCCACTGTAGTGTAGAGTCAATGCCTCCTTGCAGTTGTAAGCATGTCCTAACATTCCTTAATCGGTTATAGAGGGATAAATGCACCCCTTTAATTGAGAAGTCACCATCTTCTCATCTTTCAAATGGCCGCCTTAACTCTATGTACAACAAAACCTTTACAAATATAAATGTTTCCGCAGAAAAATGCAGACGAACAGCCCTTGCTATCCACGAATGTCCCCTATCATCAATACGATGTCGTTCTTCACATTTGCAGACATCTTTCATGGTCTATAAACATATCTACAAGTGTGTGTTCATTTGTTGCATAAGCACAAGCAACTGTTACAGATATATGTGCATCCACTACAAATATTCATTGAGAATATTTACCTCGTCAAACAATATTTCACCAACCACTATTGCCATGTCATCCCGATGACGCATTCTTTTCCATAGATACTAACACTCTCGTGGACACATCATCATGGCGACACTTCCTTTCAAAACAATGACATTCTTTTCACTCTACTTATCCATCGCGGACACATTCCCTTCTGCAAATACACATCATCAGCAGATCCTTTAATCCAAATGATAACGTTTCTTTTACTTTACTTATTTGCCGCAAACACATTCCTTTCAGCAGATACATATCATTAGCAGATCCTTCAGTACAAATGATGATGTTTCTTTCACTTTACTTATCTACCACAGACTCATTCTGACATGCCTCAGGGGCCGAGGCCTATTACTCGATCGCAAACAAGGTCCTTACTGTCACTTAGCCAAATTACTGATGATCTTGTTTCTTTTGCAGGTATTAACTCCGAGGATGATTCTATTTGGGATGTTGTCCCAACGGATAGGGAGCAACCTGTGCATGTCTTGACTTGGGACACACGTGAATATTATGAGCTTCATCAGACAGGAATTTGTCTTCCCGGCATCCCAAACGTGTAACCTTTTAATTCTGCATATTTTTATTTAATTCTTATTTTATTTTCATGGCAAACATTGAGCCTATTTTGTGAGGGCAAAGCATGGTTATAATCTTTACTCATTCATGCATTTAGATTGTTGGTTAGGTTAGATGGTGATGATTGAGTTATGGGCCAAGTCCAATCCATTTCAAGCCCAAGGAAAGAGCAAACCCAAAGAAAACATCAAGGAGCTGCCACGTATACGCCATGCATGTTCTTCCACCAGCTTTAATCTCAGCCATTCATTCCATATTCATCCAAGAGCCTGCATATTGCCACCCACATGCCTCATCTTGGCCGCCCATCATCTGCCTCATCTCGACCGTCCATCACCCCTACTCATCATCACCTAGGTTTATAAATTTCCATGGTTAGACGCATTGCAAAGACAACTTTGACGATATTAATATATTACTATTTCCCTCCCCTGTGAGAAAATTTCGACTCCGTCGAGCAGCCTCCCCGGATCTTAGAATCCGAGACGAAGTAGAGGACTTCCTTGTTAGCAAGCTCGTGGTGCTTGAGCTAACTCGTAAGTTTTCCCTTTTCAAACTTCCATTGGGAGTTTGAGCGAGGGAAAACCGAACCATTGCCCGCGATCGGTAGATTTCTTTGAAAATCTAGAATCCGTGAACCTAACGTTAGATAGTTCCCGGATCCGATCAAAGGTCTACATCTCCTTCCCTGTCATTCTTCATGGGTTGCTAACACGTACTTCCTTTTGCAGGTCGTCTCGTGTCACATTCCTTTCCACAGATATATGTCATCAACAAATCCTTCAATCCAAACAATGATATTTCTCACTTTACTTATCTGCTACAGATACATTCCCTTCTGCGAACATGTATACTTCCGCAACTTCATTGTTTACTACAGACAAATTCCTTTCCATGGACGCCTACACTTCCACAACTTCATTGTTCACTGCAGACACATTTCTTAGTATCCCCAGATGTCCTTAAATCCAAACAATGATGTCTTTCTCTTTATTGTCGATATCCTTCAATTCAGTAACCACTTATCTGCTGTGGGTGCATTCCCTTCCACGGATACACATCATCAGCAAATACCTAACATAATTTTGTTGGTCCAACTTCACCTTTTCCGCAGACACTTGACTATTCCTAGCGGTTACTTTTCCAACTTGACCCCCCACCCTCCCTTAGGACAAATTTGATCCTACTCTATCCTCTTACTTCATGTTTCCCCTTGGCACCAAAATACTTTCTTACCACCAAAGGAGTCCTTATAATGTAGTGATTGGGAAGACTTTTAAGGTCTATCCCTTGAATTAGTGAAGGGAGTTATCCACAGTAGTGAAGAGTCGATGCCTCATTGTAGTCATAGGCATGTTCTGACACATTCTTTAATCGATTATACAGTGATGAATGCACCCCTTTAATCAAAAAGTCACCATCTTCTCATCTTTCAAACAGTCGCCTTAACTCTACGGACAACAAAACCTTTACAAATATAAATATTTCCGCAAAAAATGCAGACGGACATCCCTCACTATCAACAAATGTCCCCTATCATCCATACAACATTTTTCACATTCACAGATGACTTTCATTGTCTAGAAACATTGCTACAAATGCGTGGGCATCTCTCGCGGAAGCATGAGCAACTACTACAGATATATATGCATCTACAGTGAATATTCACGGAAGCATGAGCAACTACTACAGATATATATATGCATCTACAGTGAATATTCACTGTGAATATTCATCCCCTCAAACAATATTTCACCAACCACTTATCAACATGTCATCTTTGCGGACGCGTTTCTTTCCACATATACTATAACTCCTGTGGATACATCATCCTATAGACACATCCTTTCAAAATGATGAAGTTATTTTCACTCTACTTATCCACGACATGTGCATTCTCGTCTACAAATACTTTAATACAAACAATGACGTTTCTTTCACTTTACTTATCTACCACAAACGCATTCCTTTTTGCAAATACACGTCATCAACAAATCCTTCAACACAAATGATGACATTTTTTTCACTTTACTTATCTACTGCAGGCACATTCCTTTCCACGGATACATGTCATCAGTAAATCCTTAAATCCAAATGATGAAATTTCTCACTTTACTTATTTGTCGCAGATGCATTCCCTTCTACGAACACCTATACTTCCTAAACTTCTCTATTTACCGTAGACACATTCCTTTCTGTGGACACATATACTTCCACAACTTCATTGTTCACTGCGGACACATTTCTTAGTATCCCCAGATGTCCTTAAATTCAAACAACAATGTCTTTCTCTTTATTGCGGATATCCTTCTATTCAGTATCCACTTATCCGCTGCTCGTGCATTCCCTTCTGCGAATACACATCATCAGCAAATACCTAACATAATTTTGTGGATCCAACTTCATCTTTTCCACAAACATTTGACTATTGCCAGCAGTTGCTTTTCTAACTTGACACCCCCCTCCCTTACCATACATTTTTCACAAATTCCTGATTTCATAAACTCATAAGTTTTTCTTCAAACTTTAGCCCACATGGTCAATCTTGCTATAACAACACCAAGTCAACATCATGGAGATAATTTGACTCAAGGAAGGGGAGGAATAACTTGATAGTGATACATAGAGACTTGAGGTAAATAGTGTTGTATGTGTATGGCCTTTCGGTCTACATCACAAGGTGTTAAGAGAAATTTTGTTTGATTTGAGCTCTTTTACTTATGAATCTGATAAATTGATGATGGACTAGGGGTCCATTCCATCATTAATCAAGTTTTCAAGGTTAGAATGAAGAAATTCAAGGTCAAGCATAGGTGAAAGTCAAGGACAATTGTGGAATATTTGATGGACTTTCCAAAACTGTTTACTTTCTAACTTTTGACAAGTGTTTGACTATTTTAGCATTTGCAATGACGTCATTTCAGGAAGAGTGCTTCATGAAGACTGTAGCTGATTTCATAATATTTCTATGATGGGTGGGATCATTAAATTTAAAGTTTATTTGCTATGTAAAAAACCTATAGAACCGAGAGCAAAGATTGGACAGTCCAAAGTGTCCAAGCTTGGAGACCAAGGAATCTCTATATGGAAACAATCCAAGTGGCTGAGCACCAATATAGATTAGCTGCCGAATACATCTAGACATGGAGAAGAAGAAAGTAAGATATTAATTAAATACTCTTTTAATTAATTAATCTAATTTCCATTGAGTAGAAAATCAGACAACTTATACTATGAGCCAATTTAAGGTTATTGTTGCTTATTTAGTTTACTATTTTTTTATAGTTTGTAATTATCTATTTAAAGCCACCCTATATAATTGTTTAATGAGTTGAAATTGAATAGAAAAAAGTCTTTGCCTTATTCTCAAAATTGAAGTGATTTCTCTTTCAAACCTTTGGTGAGTTATATACAAAGTTCCTCTCGTGTGCGTTATATCACGATATTAAGGTTACTTGTAAGTTGGAGAGCCTTTATTATTGGCATTTGCATTCTTACTCCTTGGAGGAAGAAAGTGTGAAGTAGTGTCCAACTTTCCAAAGGCCATCATCAACAAATCATCCAAACAGGAGTGTTTATCTCAATTATTTTTATTTCTAGGGACATAATTTCTATCAAACATATTTCCTAATTTGTGGCTGTTATTTATATAATTCTTAAAGTATTCTTTTCTTATTGCAACAAAGTTAGCGTGGTCCAAATTTTAGCTCAAAATCTTATAAAACGAAGGAGTTACAAGCTTCCAATGTTGGACTTTCTAAACGTGAATCTGCGGCAAAATAAGGAAACCAAGGAATTAGCTGACTAGCTCGACCAATTCCTTCATTCGGTTGCCACTGCCCTTTTTGGTCAACCATCTTCTTGACCACCTCTCAAGAGTCACCACTGTCCTATTTTTTGGTAGTTGATACTCAACCTCTCTATCGACCTCCACGGCTGCCGATTGCCTCCTTTGATTGATTAACATACTTCTTCATTTATTCAACATATTTTACAAGTTATTTCTTGACCTCTTCCACTATTGCATCATTTAGTATCAGAGTCAAAATGTTTCCTAATTAATTTTTTATGAGGACATGGGGAAGCATTACAAGCAAGGAGGATTTGGAATCATATATGTCTACTTTTAGTGGTTCAGAGTTTGCTGAACAACATTTGGAATGGCAACATAAAGTTGAAAGAATTTTTCAAAAATCCTACTTTTTTGGAAAAGGCTAAGGTACAGCTTATTTTTTCAAAGCTTAGAGGTGGAGCTTCGAGATGGTGGAACCAAGTGATTACCCACCCAGAAGAATATGGAGAAGATGACATCAAAATATGGTTTGAGATTAAGGAACTTTTGAGAAAAAGGTATGATCCTAAGTTTGTCAAAACCCTCCCAATGCCACCACCAATCACAAGGTATGAAAGGCCGTTCAAAAATCAACAAGCTCAACTTGATGAAATTAAAACCTTGTTACAACAACTTGAAGCAAACATATTAAACACTCCGATCTTATAAGCACAAGACCATGATGAAGTATTAGAAGGTACTCATGAGAAAATTAAAGAAAAATTTATTTATGCCAAAGGAAAGTCACTACTATCTTTGGAGTGTCAAATAGAAAAGGAAGAATGTTAAGTAGAACAAGTACCTGAAACCGAACATGTAGAAGACAAAGTTGGCTCCTTGACGACAACCACACAAAAGGAGCAATCTTTTCATATCCAATACTCTAACGAGAACATGGATTGCTCCTCATTTATTGATGAGAGAATTTGTGCTAACATGGTTTATTTGATTATGATTAAAGGAAATTACTTGGAGATAACAATGCATGGCCTCACTTACAAATTTGGTGGCACATTGATAAGGACCACATTGTTCATGGTTGAAGTTTTCACAAGAAAAAGGTATGTACTTTTGTCAAAGATGAAAGAAGTTACACAAATTTGTCTTCCATGGATTTTAAGGAAAGTTTTAGTTGGTTAAATGATGGAAGAGACATTGAGGTAAACCGAACTTGGACTAATTTTTTTATGGAAGTTTTACGAATATATTGATAAGTGATATGGCCAGTACAAGTGATCCTTTTGGAAATTACCGTGGCATGAGCATGATGAGTATTCTAATTGCCTTTATAATTATTATGCATTCAAAGATAGTGGAAGGATAGGCAAGTTAATCCCACTTCAACCAAGGCAAGTTGCAAAGAATCATGATACATTAAAGTTAAATCAATTGAAGATTCCTATGCTCATGACAAAGAGGTAGGCCCTATTGAATAAATTGATTACTTGGATTTTTAGAGTTAGATGGATTGAAGCTTCTTACATTATTTGCATGATTTTTGGTTATGGTAATAAAGTTATTCTCTTAAATTTTGGTGGAAATTCATTGATGGTTATGCATAATGGCATGTTCCTGGTCTTAATGAATCTTGATGTTGACTTTGATTATTATTTTCGGACTAGAAGAACATATTACACCAAGAGAAAAATTTTTGATATTTGATGTGACTACTTGGCAAAACTCTTAGGATTAAGGATAAATCTATTAGTTGTTTATTTGGTGATTTCAAAAACTACTTACCTATTTGTTCATCATTGTCCAAGAATAATTTGATAGATTACTTTACTTATATGATCAAGTACAAAAGGGGAAAGACAAAACTAGTGGTCAATGCTTCAATTCAAAGATTTTGTTTTCAAAGATGGCAAGATTGGTATAACAACTCATAGAATTCAAAAGGTAACTCAAGATTCTATGAAAGCATTACTCTTTGGCCACATATACTCAAAGGTATTTTCAAAACTATTTTTATGGAAATCATTGAATTACAAAGAAGCATCCATGGCATTCCTAAGCTATTATTTAAATATGGAAGGTGGATTGTGAATATCTTACTATTATTGGCCTACCACGCCATAAAAAGGTTATTTCTTTATTTCATTCATGGAGATTTTATAGTCGATGTGAATTTCAAGGCCCACGACACATCTACTTGTTTGATTAAGGAATATTATGAAGAGATTATTCTTTGGCCACTCATACTTAAAGGGGTTTTCAAGACTATATTTATGGCAATCCTTATTGTGGCCTACATTATTTCTAACTCGAAGGCATAGAATGAAAATCTAGTTTCTGAGTTATTGTTCAAGCATGGGAAGAGATTTATGGAAATATCATTAGCTTAAGCAACAATCATTATCCTTATTACAACCATGGAGATATTGAAAATGTTGCTAAGTTGATGGCCCAAGATGATTCCTCTTTTTATGATAATAAAGAATGTGGTGACGCAAGCTATTATTCGAGGTCAAATCCTTTTCAACCCCGAGAGGATGATGCACTACGGGTCCATTGCATCATTAATCAAGTTTCCAAAATTAGCATGAAGAGATTCAAGGTCAAGCATAGATGGAAGTTCAAGGATAATTGTGGAATATTTGATGGACTTTCCAAAACTGTCTACTTTCTGATATTTGATGAGTGTTTGACTATTTTGAAATTTGAAACGACATCATTTCAAGAAGTGTGTTTCATGAAGATTGTATCTAACTGTCTACTTTTTGCTATGGAAAAAACCCACAGAACCGAGAGCCAAGATTAAGGAATGTCCAAGTGTCCAAACTTGGAGACCAAGAAAATCTCTACATGGAAATCATCCAAGTGGCCGAGCACTAACATGGATTAGCTGCCAAATACATCTAGACTTGGAGAAGAAGAAAGAAAGATATTAATTAAATATTTTTTGTAATGACCTGGTTTTTATTTACTTTAAAATTGTGTGAAATTTAAAACCTTTTCTTTTATAAAATCAGAGTGAGACTTTTCTTTATAAAACTCAATCGTTAAAACTCTTTACTTAAAATATTTATCAATTGCAGAAGAAGTAATAAAATCTTTTTTATAAAACGTAGTGAAATTAAAACAAAACATTAAAGAATATTAATTAATTTACAAACTCTTTTTACAATGAAATTCCCTTTGAATTCTTTAGCCCAGCCAGCCACAAGTTCCACCTGTGCAAATCCTTCATCAACTATCTTTGACCTGTTCTCCTGTTTCTCGTACATACCTACATCACAAGACCTAACTAATGAGCCTAATGCTCAGTAAGTGATAAAATGAAATACAATGCAGATGCGATGCATGATCAAGTGATGCATTACAGAGGAGAACCGTATCTCGTCTATTAACCGGGGCGATGGATACGTCAATTGGTCTTGTGGCTTAACCGTATTTCCGACGAGCAAACACACTAATAGGGGTGTCACCACGAGCCATACCCATTTACTTTTGTTGAAGATATTGGGGATTTAAGAACAAGAGAATTGATAATATTACGATTCTCATGGCTTAACCGTACCTCACCGCCCCCTAATTAGGAGTAGGCACTCCAATAGGGGTGTCACCACGAGAACCATTCCCAATCCTCCCGAACCCCCACATGTCTATTTACATATATTACGTATGCCATGCAATATGCTCGTAAAAACATACAGTCCTACATGAAAATAAAAATTTCTAATAAACATATCATTAAAAGAACCTAAATCTATACAATCCTAATTCTTGCGATGTAGGGTCCGAAGACCAAAGAACAATAAGTATCAACTTACTTGGCATCTGTAACCTTTTACCACTTTATTTCGTCTTCGGAAATACCTTCAAAATAATTAAATATAAATTCATTAATACCTACAGATTAATTAACCTTATTCCCCTAACAGAACTTAATATCATAAATCCTCAACCAAAAGCCACATAGATCATCCAACAAGGTAGTAACCAATCCACTTTTATGCAGAAATCTAATCAATAATTAAATTATAGAATGGTACCCAACTGAATTAAATCCAAGTAGTAATCAAGATACAAAGTGTTAATCATATCATAGAACCAAGGAGTCTAAACCAAAAGAGGTATGATTCATCAATAGAGTATTTATATTTACAACTGATCTTAACTTTAATCATAACAATCCTTATGCCACATATATTTACATCATTGCCTCTCTGCTTAACACTATCATTTTCCTGCCACGCATAAAATCCAAACAAGTGTTTAATAGTTAAACTTAGCAACTAATAGATATCCAAAACAGGGACAATCCAAACCAGTACAACATAGCTACTCCTCAACATATCAATCCACACGAATTACCATGAAAAGGGCATAACCAAATCTCATAACAGAACTCCACCAATGCACAGGACAAAATCAACAAGGTATTATCCAATTCATGTCTAGAAATTAGTATTTAAGATGCAGAACTAAACTCTAATTCAATAGGGAATGCAGAACAAATATTCAACAAGTCATTTTCCACAACAACAACTGAACATGGATTAATTTGCCTAAAATAACTTATTTTGTAACTAATCAGAATCAACCCAACTTCTTCACAAGCTATAACAACAGAAAAAACCAAGCTCCATCAACAACCAAATCATTGCTCACCAACAGAATATCCACAAGTCAAGAGAAACACAGGGGTTACCTGCAAAACCCACAGCCGTGAAGAATTGCAACACTGCCTTCTTCCTTCACCAACTTCCTCCTTCTTTCCCTTCAACCTCCAGAAGCACTAACTAAAACACAGAGCCAAGACGTCATCGATAGTCAAATATTCCCTCAACATCATCTAACAAGATCGAGAGCTTATCTCACCTGAAGAACGCAAAAGCAGACAACCTCTACTTCCACTTCTTCTTCTTTTCTCCTCTGTTCTCTCAGCCTTAGCTTTCCCCAGAGAGTTTGCCCAATTTTCTCAGTAAAAGTCCTCTAACACTTCACTGCTATCCTTCGTTTATAGCAGAGGAGGAGACTTCCATTGACACAGATGAAAGATAATTGCACATCTCAAGGAAGAGTGGTCCACTTACCAAACTACACGTGGAAAGTCAGCCAGAGGAGGAGCAGCTGGAGGAAAACCCGTTGTGGTCGGGTCCAGCATGAACAACGGTTCACGATTCATCCAACCATCGACAATTTGTCCCTGCCATTTCCATCCGAAGCGAATTCACGGCCACACTTTGGCCGAAATCCATCCAATGAAAGGGAGAAGAACACAGAATAGAGTTAAATCCATCAACAAGCTTACCTTCACCGACGATTAACAGCTTCAAATCATCCCTGCAAGTCGCGGCCCGTCGACCCCTAGCTCGCAGTCGTTCGCCACCCACAGCAGTCCGCAAGCTCGCCAGAGTCGCACGTCGGCGCCCTCCCAAGCCGTCGTCGCCCTAGCCAATGTCCGCTTCTCCCTCTCTCTTTCCCTCTTCGCGTTTTCCCCCTGCATCCCGATCTCTCTCCTTCTCTCTGTTTTTCTCTCTCTCAAACGGCCAACGGCCATTTTTGTTTTAAAAATGCAAACCGAACCGGTTTAATTTCAATTTCAACCGATTTTCTTCTCCTATTCTCTTATTTCTTCTTTATTTCAATTTCCCTAATTTTACTTAATTAATCCATTTTCATTTTATTTATTCCATTAATTTAATTCTTCCACTCCTTAATTATTCCAATTTAATCCCATTATTTATTTGCCTCATTCTTAATCAATTATTTCAATATTTTTTCATAATTTATAATCTAACAACTACGTCATTAGTAATATCCCGATAATTTATTCGACTAATTCGAATATCCCCAATTATTTTCTAATTTATCATTTTTAATTTCCGATATAAAAATCGGGATATTACATTTTTTAGTTAATTAAACAAGCTTTTATTAAGTAGAAAATCAGACAACTTATACTATGAACCGATTTTGGGTTATTGTTGCTTATTTAGTTTAATATTATTTTATAATTTGTAATTAGCTATTTAAAGTCAAGCTATGTAATGTTTTAATGAGTTGATATTGAATAGAAAAAAGCATTTGCTTTTTTCTCGAAATTGGAGTGATTCCTCTTTCAAACCTTTGGTGCGTTTATATCAAAAATTTTTCCTCGTGTGTGTTATATCATGAGATTAAGGTTACTTGTAAGTTGAGTAGTCTTTCTTATTAGCATCCGTATTCTTACTCCTTGGAAGAAGAATGTGTAAAGTGGTGTACAACTTTCCAAAAACGCGTCATTGACAAATCATTCATACGAAAGTCTTCATCTCAATTATTTCTATTTCTGGTGACATAATTTCTATCAAGTATATTTCCTAATCCATGGCTGATATTTACCTAATTCTTAAAGGATTTTTTTTTTTTATCCAAGTTAGCGTGGTCCAAATTTTAGCTCAAAAGCTTCTAAAACAATGAAGTTACAAGCTTCCGAAGTTAGACTTTCTAAAACACACTCATGATGATAAAATTGAATGATTGATACAGTTGAAGAAGTGTTTCCATGGGTGAGCACTTGGTGTTGATTATCGATTTTTGACCAAGGGTGTCTTAAGGAAAAGAGAAAGGAGTGATACAAGGAAACATGGATTTTCATTAATTTGTTCCTGAGAACTATTTATTTTATGTTGGATTTGTATTTGATCTTTTTTTTTTTGGACTTTTGTTAAATGTGACTGGATTTTTTTTATAAAAGTTAAGTCTTATGCTATTTTAATAGTTTTTTTAAGGATACTTCTGAATTATTTTTATAAAATAATAATAATATTAAGTTTTTTTATTTCAAAGAAAGGATAAAAATATTTGGGGCATTTCAATATGTTATCAGAGGGCCCAAGTCTAAAAATAATCATTCTTATACTGCCGATTAACCCAAGTTTCAACGTGGAAACGTTTCATCAACTGTAAGTGTGTTATTAGATTTTCTTTTATTATAATGTGATGCACTTAGAGTATACTTAAACTACTAGGAAATAACATGGTGTGAGGACAAAGAATAGTCAAGGACAAAAGGGTTAAAGCCATTGTTCGGCTAATGAACCTAGTGGAATGACAATTCCAACACATTGTTTATAAAAAAAGGGGGACAAGGAAATTTGGGGCCTGTGGTTCATACGGATGTGAGCTAGGAGAAATTCCAATGATTACGACCACCCTAATTTGATGGTAACAACAGTGATCCAACCAGCGTCAAAGAGTGGATCCGAACCTTGGAGGATATATTCAAATATGCCAGAGTAGAGGAAGGAGAAATGATTTCATGTGCTGGTTATATGTTGACTAAAGATGTGAGATTCTGGTTAGACTCAATCAACACAACTCATGACATGGCAACAACGACATAGGAAGGATTCAAGGAGGTTTTCTACCACAAATATTTTTAATCATACTACAAGAGCAAGCAAGATGATAGAATTTGTTCAACTACATCAAGTTGTAACAATCACAGATTATGTGAACAAGTTTGAGTCACTCTCATTTTACTTCACACTTGGTGAGCAATAACGAGAATAAGATTCATCAGTTTGTTCAAGGTCTGAAAGTGGAGATATACCAAGGAGTGAAGATATTTAGCATTCAAGACATGTTGTATTCTAGAGTTGTGGCGAAGGTGCTTGAAGCGAAAGAGGTCAAACTAAGAGTCTCTAAATAGATGGAATCAAAGAGGAGGTACTTTTAGGAGATTCAAGTCTAGTAGGGAAGGAGTTGGCAACAAGGTACTAGTAGTATAAAAAGGATTGTGGGGGAAAAATCAGCAAGGAGATAGGAAACACCCCCAAGGAGAACCGTCAGCTATAAGAACAAATGTCAAGGTGCCACAAATTTCTAATTGTTCGATTTGCAAGAGGAATCATTTTAGAAAATGTAGAGCTAGCTCAAGACAATGTTTTTGATGTAACAAGTTTGGACATTTCACTAGATGTCCAACACTGGCCAGTGAGCAAAGGAATGTTGCTCCTAAAATTTTTGAGCTTATTGAAGCTATGGGTGAAGAACAGTTTGTCATGGTATTAGGTTCAATTTATATTGATGGTATCGCTGCATATACTTTAATAGATTCAAGAGCAACAGATTCATTTACATCATCTATATTTAGTGTTAAGTTAAATTGGTTGATTAAGTCATCTGATCATGCCTATGAAGTAATGTTGTCGTCAGGTGAATATTTACACTCAATGTGTATTTTAAAGGGGTGTATGGTCAGAGTATATGATAAGCAATTGTATATGGATCTTATTGTAATTGACATGATGGCAAACGATATTATAATGAGCATTGTTTGGCTATTTCAGCACTTTGCAACTATTGACTGTAGGAAAAGAAGGGTATGTTTTCGACCATCTTGTGGTGAAGAAAATTTTTTTCAAGGGATGAAGGACAAAAATAGGCTACCTACTCTTTCTGTGATCAAAGCACGATGATTGGTGAATAGTGGAGGTATTGGTTTCTTGGCTAGAGTTTGATACATGCATAAAGTTCAATGCAAAATTAGAAGAAATTCTGATAGTTCAGAGTTTCCTAAAGTTTTTCTAAATGAAGTACCAGAATTATCACCTGATAGAGAAATTGAATTTATAATTAATGTTTATCTCAGTGCATCATCCATATTTGAAAAATTCATAAAGAATGGCCCCGATGGAATTAAAAGATTTAACACATTTGATTGAAGAGTTGTTGAACTAATGTTTTATCCACACAAGTTTCTCGTCTTGAAGTGCTCCTATCCTATTTGTCAAGAAGAAAGAATGATGGGATACGAATATGCACCCATATTTGTATGTGCATTGATTATAGAGAGTTGAATAAAGTAACTATTAAGAACAAGGACCCCTTACTTAGAATCGACAACTTATTCGATCAACTACAAGGTGCAACGATGTTCTCAGAAATTGACTAGCGATCCAAGTACTATCAGTTAAAAGTTAAAACCAAAGATATTCCAAAGATTGCTTTCCAAACCACATATGACCATTATGAATTTTTAGTTATGTCATTTGGACTCACAAACGTGTCGGCGACATTTATGGACTTGATGAATCACATCTTTTTAGACTATCTAGATAAATTCATAATTGTTTTCATGGACAAAATTCTGGTACACTCCCGTACAAAGGAAGAACATATAGAGCACCTAAATATAACTTTGTTAATACTAAAGGCGCGACAGTTGTATGTTAAATTTTCTAAGTGCAAATTCTGGCTTGGAAAAGTCAACTTCCTAGGTCATGTCATTTCTCAAAAAGGTATTATAGTGGACCCACCCAAGATACAAGCAGTTCTTAAATTGCTGCAACCAATATGTGTCTGTGAAGTGTGTAGTTTTTTCAACCTAGCCAGATATTATAGAAGATTTATTGAGGGTTTCTCAAAGATCATCATGCCTTTAACAAAATTAACAAGGAAGAACGTAAAATTTTTGGTGATCTGGTAAATGTGAAGTCATCTTTTGAGAATTGAAAAATAGGTTAACCACTACACCCGTTTTAACACTTTCGTTTGAAACCGATAAGTACAATATTTACTGTGATGCATCAAAGAATGGTTTAGAATATGTACCAATGCAAGAAGGAAAAGTAATTGCTAATACCTCCAGGCAATTGAAGGATTATGAACAAAATTATCCAACGCACAATTTGTAACTAGTTGTTATGGTTTTTGCACTCAAGATATGGAGACATTACCTTTATGGAAAATAGTGCGATATATTTATGGATCACAAAAGTTTAAAACATATTTTTACCCAGAAGGAATTAAATATGAGACAATGATGATGATTGGATTATGTTAAGGATTACGACTATGAGATTAAATACCACCCTGAAAAAGCAAATGTGGTATATGGTTTATATGGTCTGATATGCTCTTAACATTGCAGATGGAAATCCAGCAATTTTGATTAAAGGTGGTTACCCAACATGTAGCATCCACATTGTCAACTATGACTCTCAAACCTACACTATTGGAAAGAATTAAAGAAGCTCAAAAGGAAGATCTAAAAGGCATAATCAGACAAGAAATTGGATGAACAATCAGATTTCACCTTTTCTCAAGATGGCATAGTAAAATTCAGGAACAAGTGGGATATTCCCAAAGGTCATAAACTTCAACAAAAAATATTAATAGAAGCACACTTGATGTGATCCAGAAAACCTATAAAGACAATGATTCATTATGAGGTATTAGAGGCCAAAAGACTAGAGCAAGGATAAAGAAGATGAATGACAGACTTCAACTTTTTTAGGAAGAAATCTTAGAAAAGATTCAAAGGAGAAAGATGATGAATAACATTCATCTATCATTCAAATATATTATGGTATTCTTCAAGATGAAGCATATGTTGAAAATGAAACACAAGATTAAGAGACTTATGGTAAAATGCAGAACCGTTGATTCAACCTCCGAATCCTATTGGGCAACTTTGATGACCTTAAGTATTTTATATCAGAAAGTGTTCTTCATGAAGATTGTAGCTGACATCCCAAGGTTTCCAGAATGGGCTTATTTGTTAAATGTGGAGCTTGTTTGCTATGCCAAAAGGTCCATGAACAAAGACCTACAGTTCTGCTTAAGAATTTCAATTTCACTTACCCGAATTCGAGGCCCAAATCAATATGACGATCAACTTAGGATGTGGCTGAAGGAATTCATATAAGGCATAATTCAAATAAGCTTTCAAAGGATTATTTGGATTACTATTTTGAAGATTCAAAGATTCAAGATGAAGGCCCACCTAAAGAAGTGGATCGAGCACATGTCGAGCACATGTCAAGCACATGCCATTAATTAGTTAGATCTTATCTTATTTTAAGTTATTTTTTTTTAAATTATGTTTGAATTTATTTTATCCTAGTTTATCTTAAGATTAGATATAGTTTTGTTAGGATTAGATCTACTTTATGTTTAGCTTATAAAAGCATTTTAGGGAACAATTGTTGAAACTTTTTACAAATTGAATTGAAGCTTTTGCTTTTGTGGGAGGATTCCTTCTCTTGAGTTCTTTGCGAAGAACTTGATCTCTTCAAGTGGATTCTTGAAAGATCGTACTTTTGATAGCTTTGGTTCTAGCCGACAGGTTTGGTTAGGGTCAAGCTCCTTTTCAGAATACTCCGGTTCTAGTCGATAGGTTTGGCTAGGGTCGTAGTTTGACCTTTTTGATCTTGAAATCGTGAGACGATCCGTCTATTTCCACAAAAGTTGTTGGGTCTAGGGTTCGTATACCCTAGGTTCGCATCAACACTACTCCACCACTTCTGTACAACCAGCTTCTACCAAGAAGTATAAGGATTAAAGCAGCATTACTGGTGACTAAATCTTAAGGGGGATGTTGTTAAGCATGTTGAGACATGTCTGATTTTTCAACAAGTCAATCTAGAACATCAAAGGTTAGCAGAAACCTTACAATCTATTCCAATATCGGAATGGAAGTAGGATCAAATTACGATGGAATTTGTAGTAAGTTTACCAAGGACAATGAGAGGAATGATGCAATATGGGTGATCATTGATAGATTAACAAAGTAAGCACACTTTTTTCCAGTAGGGATTACTTATACAATGAGCCAATAAGTAGAACTATACATCTGAGAAATAGTCCAGTTACATGGAGTATCCATATCAATTGTATCAAACCGTGATTCTAGATTCACCTAGGTCATTTGGAAAAGTTTACATAAGGCATTGGGTACAAAGTTAACGTCTTGCATAAACTTTCAACCTAAAACATATGGACAGTCAAAGAGAACAATACAGATATTAGAATATATGTTGCAGAGATGCATATTATAATTTCAAGTCAGTTGGAGTGGTAATTTATCGTTGGTTGAGTTTGTCTACAATAATAGTTATTAGTCTACTACTGGTATGACACCGTACGAAGCTTTGTACGGAAGGAAGTGTAGATCTCTTTAGTGTTGAGATGAAGTTGGTGAAGCAAAGTTACCATGCAGTTTATAACACTTTTCAATTGTGTGACCCAGTAGTTTACAATGAGTGCAATAAGGACGATCTTTCTTAGACTTAAAAGATGGAACAGAATGTAGAGAAGTAGTAGAGTGAAACGTCATAGGAATGACTTGATCAGAAGGAACTGGAGAATCACCAACTGATCTTTGTCTTTCCTCTTGAATAACTAGGGAAAACACTTTACCGATTGTGGGTAAGGGATCCATTATTAGAATTTGAGCACGGATATGGGAATAAGATTCATTTAAGCCCATCAAAAACTGCATGACATATTCCTGTTGCTAATATGAGATTAAAGGTTTCATACCTCCACAATTACAATTTGGAATCGGTCAAAATTCTTGTAATTCATCCCAAAAAATCTTGATCTGTGTATAATAGGAACTGACATCAATGAATCCTTGAGAAAAAGAAGATATGGTTTTACGTAATTGATAAGTTCTATGGCCATTACTTTGTTTAAATCTATCAGCAATATCATTCCAAACTGCCATGGCTGAATCAAAGTATAAAAGACTATCAACAATTTCTTTGTTCACTTAATTAAGTATGCAGGATAGTACCATACTGTTGCAGTGCTTCCAAATGTTGAATTTAGCATCGGAAGGAAATGGTTGAGTGATTGATCCATCAACAAATGCAAATTTATTCTTTGCATTGAGCGTCATTGTCATGGCTCATCTCCACGTGTGGAAATTAGGACCGTGAAGAGGATGAGTAATGAATATTAACCCTGGATGATCAGAGCTATGCAAGAAGAATAGATTTGCAGAATCGTCCATTACTGACCTAGAAGAATTTGACGAATTATTGGTTGATGAATTTGAAGAAGATGGTTGAACTGTGGGAGAAGGTTCAACAGTAGGAATGAAACCAGCTGATGAAGGTCCCGCAGCTATCGTTCTGACAGGAATCTTACTTCGAGTCATCGAAAGAAAAAATCGCGGAAGAATGAGAAAAATTGCTTTAATACCATATTAGAATGCAAAGAAGATGAAGATTCTCATTAAAACTGAAAGTGTAATTTTACAGAATTCAAGCAACTTTTTATATATCACAGAGTTCCTTTGAGTAAAAAAAAGAAAATAGAAACTGAAAATAACTGCTAATAATACGTGGCAATCCTCAGCCGTCACAACTTCAATCTTTAGCTAGTGCTTCAGTCTTCAACTACCGAGGTTTACTTCAGCTTTCACTCGTAATATGCTAGAATTAGGATAATGGAAATTTTCTTCGACTAATATTATTTTTAAAAAAGATTAAGTTGCAAATATTATTTACCATTGTGACCACTGTAATTTAATTATAAAGATAGAAGACTACAACGATGAGGTGTCATTTGTTATCCATGATCCAAAATTAATAAAGACATAAAGTTTAAACGTGAGAAATTAAATTAAATTTTTATAAAATATTTTAGTTAGACGTCAATATCTTACAAGGGGAGAATATAACAAATAAAAAATCATATTATATTTCAAAGAATAATTAAGAATCTCATATTATGTATATATGTAAGATAATGATTACAAATATTTTATATCACGTAAAGAAAATTAAATAATTTTGAATAGAAAAACATATATGATAAAATTTCAATGTATAAAGTACATAATTATATAATATATTATTTTCATGAGCCCAAGGTGTCCCACATCGAGCTCGATTGGCCTTAAGAGAGACTAAGGTTAGGCTCGACTCAACCCACTTCACCCCCAAATGGTGGTTTCAAATCGAACTCGCATGAAAACATAAAAAGTTTATAAAAATTTCACTAGCAAGTCGCCAAAGACTCGTTGAATAAAGCCAGTTACCCAAACCAATTATATGACACCACACTCAGATCGAGCTCGACTACGATCATGTCTAGTATAGGCTCACGAGCTGCGAACGGTTTGATGAGGGTGATGTCAATGTAATTTTAAACAATGGCATAAAAATGTGAGGTTGTTTATCTAATAATAAAAAAAAGGGAAAATGACAAATCAACCATCGTGGTTTGCGATCAATGACAAGTCAACCACTGTGGTATGTTTTCTAACAAGTTAACCACCAACGTATGTGAAAATGACAAATGCACCATCGCTGTCCGTAAAAAAAAGCTGATGGCCCCACCATGTATGCCTGGACGCCGCGGCGTCCAGGCAATTTTGGCCTGCACGCCGCGGCGACAAGGCAATTTTGGCCTGCACGCCGCGGCGTCCAAGCAATTTTGGCCTGCACGCCGCGGCGACAAGGCAATTTTGGCCTGCACGCCGCGGCGTCCAGGCCAAAATGGTTTTGAAATAAAAAAAAAAAAAAAATTATACTTAAACCAATTTCGCCCAAATTTCAAGCCCTAATCTGCAACTCTCGACAGACTTGCGACGAGGAGTGCGACGAGGAGAGGAGCTGCGTGTGACTAGGAGAGGATCTGCGTGCGACGAAGAGAGGAGAGGAGCTACGTCCGACGACGATTTGAGGTAGATTTGTGTGTATATGTTGATGATTTGAGGTAGATTTGTGTGTATATGTTGATTTGAGGTAGATTTGCTGCGTTTCTTCGAAGTTTCTTCGAAGTCTCTTCGGCGCCGGTCACATTTCCGCGGCGTGCAGGCAATTTTGGCCTGCACGCCGCGGCGTCCAGGCACTTTTGGCCTGGACGCCAAAAAAAAAAAATGGAAAACTAACTGAGACATGTTGTGTGGGTTATTATATTGCAGGTTGGTGAATTACTCTCAACTATCAGAATGCAATCCCGGATTAAGAAATTGACCTCCAAGAGTGGGAAGGCAACGATGGAGGCAGTTGAACCTGTTCAAACTGCGGCGTTCGAAGCCGATGTAGTGGCGGCGGTGGAAGAAACCGCTGAGCCTAAAGAAGGAGAAGCCGGCTGCTCCAACGACCCGATCCAACCCGTTCAAGTGGGTTCAAGGTCGAAACTATATTGGAACCGGAATTGCAAAGCACGGTTCGTAGAAGATATCCAACGTCGTACCATTATTGTGTCCAAGATAGTAGATTTGGACTCATTCGCAGAGATGGGAATTGATCGTATGCTTGAGGCTGCTGGGTTAGCCGGGTTGTGATGGATGAGGGGCAGTTATTGTGAGCGAGTTATACGATTGTTCTATGCAAATCTGAGCATCTCCACCCAACCCTTAGAGGTGCACACATATATTTTTGGACATAAGGTCAGGTTCACGGCCAATGATGTGAACATTATGCTTGGATGTGTGTTGGAGGAGCCAAGCGATGAATATTATCAGATGTCTCGGGCGCCACCATTCGTCAAACAAGGACGTGGGGTAGAGGTGATTAGATTGTTGCATCAGGATCCCGAGGTTGCCGAGTACAGCAAGCCAAAGGGCAAGGAGTTGAATGCCTTAGCCCGATTGATCCATCTGATAATGACGTACACAATTTTGCCCCGGAATGGGCATCGAGACCTTGTTACCAGCATGGATCTCTACATGCTAGAGAAGGTGTTCACGGGACAAAAGGTGGACATCGGATATATCATCCTGAGCCACATGCAAGAGGTGCTCAACAACTCAGCGAAGTCACTGCCGTACAACTGGCTCATCCAGAGTATCGTTGAGCAGTTAGGGGTCCCCATCCCGGAGACGGAACCTCGAATTGAAGAGTCCGTCAATGACATTTACAACAATTCATTAGTGGACCGAATGGGGATCACCCAAACTGGAGGGGAATGGATGCGCAAGTCAAAGAAGGAAGCAAGACATCCACCCCGATCAGAGCCAAGGCATTCAGTCTCGTTTCCTGAACAACCTCCTCCTCCTCAGGCATCTCATTTTAGTTCGATGCCTGATGAGACGTTCGCTTGGATGAGCAGGATGGAGGAGCTCCACCATATGTCCATGACCCACATGCAAAAAATGCAAGAGCAGCTGCAAATGCAACAGGTCCAAATACAAGAAGCGGCCAAGCTCGCAGAAGATAGGTGGGCCATAGCACAACAATGGCATATGCAATCTGCCGAGTGGCATCGTGACATGGTGGCAGCCCTGAACCCAGGTGACAGGCGATCACCCCATTTTGCATCCGCGTCATCCTCCTCAGACGCACCTGATACGACATTCCGATTGTAAGTTAATTACGTTGAACGCTAATTCCACTTTGTTACTTTATTTTGTTTCATGTAATGACATGTTTTTAATTGGCAGCAACCCTGTTGGAAGCAGCCAACATATTCCTCCAGCGGTGCCTCTAGAGCCGCCGCCCCTGAGAACTGTGCGCGTGGTATGTCTTTCATTTCCGTATATATGTGTGTTCATTAATGTTTACGCTCACCCTTTTTTGACATTTTGGTTGCAGGCTCATGATTTGATGAGTAAGTTCAAGGATTATTGTCAGGGTAATCTTCGAAGGAACATTGAGACATGCGCAATTCTTGGGGGAAAGCTGACCGACAATGAGTACGTCGTCAGCGAGATCATCTTCCCGGAGCAGAAGGGCACGGCAGATACTGTGAGAGGCCTTCGTTGTGTGCTAGTTTATAAGCTTTTATCTAAGTACTCATCCAAACTTATATGCAGTGCTATGCGGTCGACGGCGCAGACGTACATGTGTTCAGACATCAACATGAACACGGTCTACTCACCGTAGGGTGGATTCACGTAAGTATTCAGCTCGCGTCTCCAGTTTACATTGATATCATATAATGCGTTGTTTACATTGCAGACACACCCGAAACAAGATTGTTTTATGTCGTCCGTTGACCTGCACCAGCAATACGCGTACCAGAAATTACTGCCGGAATCCATATCCATTATCGTAGCTCCCACCGACAAACAGCGGTAAGAAGTTTTCCTTGTGTACATTCTTAATATTGCTTTCCACGTAATTGTTCCCTTTGCATTACAGGCCGTTCGGCGTCTTCCGGTGTACCCCTGCGGGGATGGAGGTGATAGGAAAATGCAAAATTAAGGAACAATTCCACCTGCACGAACCTCCAACCTTTGAGTATGAGGGGCCGTTGTTCGCCGGAGCAGATAGAGTATTTCTTGACCCGCACTTGTCGTTCCTGATCACGGATTTGCGCCCGAAACCGACCAGGAAGAAGAAGGCGTAGTGTAGGTCAATGATATGTTGTTAAAAAGATGTTATGTATAATTTACATTTAGTGGATGATTTGGATGATACTGGAACTGTTTGGGATTATTTTTTGTGCAGGATGTACGAGAGTAGCTTTGGGGGAGTAAAGAAACAAGGCATATTATGTCAAAATTTTTAAAAAATTATTAAGTCAGGTCAATTGATTAGTTGTAACGCCCCTGGAATTGAAAAAAAAAAAACATTAACTTAGTAACCCAAAACTTTGAATTTGCAAAACTTCTTTTTATATCAGAAAAACACAACTTTACATCAGTGCCATTTCACTGTCATCTACATTTGTCGAAAGAAAAAACAATTGTATCACGGCAGGTTAAGGTCCACATTTGTGTACGTTTGTGTGGGAGGACCTTCCGTATCAGACTCCTACAGATCACATTGAAAAGGAAATGAGCATATTTCAAATAACAATTGAAAGCATAACGTGATAATGCACGGACCTGCGTCTCATGAACTATATCAGGAACTCTGAACCCCATAAAGGTGTCCTCCGACCTTCCTCTGCCGCCTCTGCCTCTCCCTGTGTTGCCACTGCCAGCCCCTGCACTGGATTGGCCTCCCCCTTCGCACGTGCGGGCATTGTGCCCCACACTACCACACCGCCCACACGTGACGCTCAAATGTCTTCTGCTTAGCACTGTCCGGCTGGGGGCCTCGTCCACATCCCGTATTCGACGGACGCGCGGCCTTCCTGGAAGCCTTTTAAAAGGCGGTGGGATAATTGGATCAAGATTCGTCACAGGAAGCCACTGGATTGGTCCATTAAGGGGGCGGAGAAAGTGGGAGTACATCACCATGTATGTTTCCCGGTGATAGCACCAATGCACAAAATCCTCAGGAGATCTCCTCATGAAGTGAATGCATGGGATTGCATGCACACACGGGATGCCAGTCCACTCCCACCGGTAACATGTACAGGTACACCTTTCCAAATCAACAGCGTACATGTCGGTACCGTTGCTGACCTCAAACTGGGCAGCTCCTGCAAACTGAGGGCTCCAATTTCTACTGGCATGTTGTACTTTGGCGAGGCGGTTGCTGATCATTAGACACAACCGTTCGGTCGACTGAGCCATCTTTTCATATTTTTTGACGATCCTACCCATGATGCCCTTTCGAATGATCTCGAACATACTTAGAATAGGTTTGTCCCGGGCGGGTAGGATGCAGGCATTGAAGGACTCGCTGAGGTTGTTGAGGCTTATGTCGCACTTTGGGATCGAAGAGAAGGCATGTTTGGCCCAGCATGTCGCCTCTATTCCACGTAAATAGTCATGGGCCGCCAGGTCAAGGACACGTAACTTGGCCATCTCTTTCTCAAATTGCCTCACTGTTGTGGCTCTTGATGCAGCCCACATTGCATCTTTCAACAACTTGCCTTTAAATTATTTTTGAAAATTGGCATACAGGTGTCGGATGCAAAACCGCTGGTCTGCTTGCCATGTCACATCTCTCACAGCTGGCACTAGTCCCTGCAAAGATGCATAATATGAGACAGACATTGGTAATATATGACAAACATAAACACATAATGCAAAAGCAGTGCATAACACCTTACCTTTTGTCGATCAGAAATAATCGTCCACCCATTGCCAGAAGGGGTGTTTAGATCGTCCAGCAACAATTCTAGAAACCACCTCCATGAAGCCCTATTTTCTGCTTCAACAACTGCTACAGCAATCGGGTACATACCATCGTTCCCGTCGATGGTGACAGCAGTAAGCAGTTGCCCCGGAGTCGCTCCCTTCAAGTGGCAGCCATCTAAACAAATAACAGGTCTACCACCATTCAGCACTGCCCTTTTGCATGCATCCAAGCACATGTACATCCTTTTAAATACACTCATATCGAGGTCAACACGCAGTGAACTTCCGGGATTCGACCTCCGAATCTCCTCAGCATAGGACCATATGAGCTTGTATTGCTCATTGGCATCCCCTTCATTAATTTTCTTAGCCGCATTTCTTGCCCTTCTAGCAAGGCTGGAAGTAATGTTGACGTTGAAGTCCTTCCTGACAGTCTCAATTATGGAAGATATGGCCCAGTCGGTCTGACTTTTAAATCTGTCCAAGTAATGCGTTGCCACCCATTTGGCTGTGGCATGGCGGCTTTCCATTTGTCTGGAGCATGTGTGAACGTCGTTGTACATCTTTATTTGAAACGTCATTTCATTTTTTATTTGTGAGGCGTACAGCCGCCACATGCACCCTTGTTGACAAGCAGCTCTCAATCGATGCGCATCACTGTGGGTGAATTTTATCCCGTACCCATTATCCATTGCATAATCAACAATTTCTTCTCTAATTTTATTCAGAACTATATTTTTTGCCTAGCCCCATACCAACAAATGTGCACTCTGCTTCTGGTTGGCGTCTCAATCTACTCTCTGCCATGTCCATCTCTTCATCACTAGTGGATTGGCATGCTGATCGGAGTTCCTCATCGTCCTCTTCGTTTAAATTTGCTGAGACAGAATGCAAAATAATAGCAACTTCGTTTCCAAAGCCACGTACCTCCTCATTGGCCAATAATGTCTCTGAAGGGCCCACTTCAGCTTCACGGTTAATACCACCTTCTGTAACACTCCAAGATGCCATTTTTTCCAACAAATTCTTCAACTTTTCCAAAATCCCTTTCTCTACTCGCTTCAGCGCAGCTCAGACTTCTCTAGGGTTAGCTAATAAAGGAAAACGATAGAATACATGCGAATATCGCAGACCACTCGGATTATGTATTCTGCTGAATTAATTCACCTGACTTAACAGAGGGACGCAAATGGCCTAGAGGCAAATTGCCTGGACGCCGCGGCGTCTAGGCCAAAATTGCCTGGACGCCGTGGGGCCATCAGCTTTTTTTTACGGACAGCGATGGTGCATTTGTCATTTTCACATACGTTGGTGGTTAACTTGTTAGAAAACATACCACAGTGGTTGACTTGTCATTGATCGCAAACCACGATGGTTGATTTGTCATTTTCCCTAAAAAAAAATAGAGAAGTACCTTCTGGTAAAGGAGGACACGTTCCACGAAAGAGCATGGAAAGTGACTTTATCGGAATGGGTGTTCCCATGCATTTTTAAATTTGGAAGAGAAGATTATGGCCAATTAGTTTTCTATATTCTATTCTAATCTAATTACTCATACTATATTAATTAATCTAATCTTCTTTAGTTTTTAAATAATCAATACTATTTAATAGAAGAGAATATTTTTTTGTGAATACTTCCAAATAATATATATTTAATCAAACTTAAGTTTTATTAAAAATCTAATATATTACTTTGATGAACGAGATCACTATTACTATTTATTCTTTATTTATTGTAGTAAGTGATTTATTATTTTATTATTATTTTACTAATAAATAAATGATTCAAAGGTGAAATTAAAGTGAATATCTAATGCATCTATTATTATTAATATAATTTTCTTAGTTCATTCAACTATCAAAATCTAATCTTTGGGTACCGTTGCTCAAAAGTAGGGGATGAGACCTGTCACGACCCAGAAGGGGATCGGACAGAAACGCTGGGCCAAACGACCCGGTCTTCGTAAAAGACCCGATCGCCTAGCCCAAGGCTAGTTAAATTATTTCGGAAGACTTATATAAATACCCAGCCGTAGCCCATAAGTCTTTAAAGTCTCCAAAATCCATCAATTTACATGGATTAAATTCCTCATTTACTAGCAAAGTGATTGTTTAGGTCATTGAGCTAAACAATACAGGCCGTAAACCACTTAAAAGATATAATATCAAACAGATTCCTAACTTACAGCAATTCCTCAAACGAGTATTCACAAAGTTTCCATCTAACAATAAGAAATTTCTCAAAGTTAACAGCATATGGACATAGGCACTAACCAATATGTAATAACAATTCTTATATAGATGTCTTAATGTATGGGTTTGACAGTAATCATTTAATTCTTATAGTTTATCGGTTCTCGGTTCCTTATTAGAAATAGGGTTCAGTTCTCGGTTCCATATGGCAAGAACCGAGAACCGATGTTTCTAAAAAAAAAATTTGAACCCTAGAACTAAATCCCCTCCCCCGACCCCCTCTATTCAGGCTGCTGGAGACTGGAACCGAGAGAGTGCGATCGGCGAATCCAAGCTGCGACGACCACTCGATCGGCCTTTTGAAGCTACGACGATGACTGCAAGGTGAGATGAGGACTGCGAAGGTACTAGGAGCACTGTGAAGAGGCAACAAACACTGCAAAACTGCGACGGGCAGTGCGAACCAGCGACGACAACTGTGAAGCTGTGCGACCGAGATTTGCGACGACGACTGCGAATATAGTTTGATTTCTCCCCCGATTCTGGTCTAGTTTGTTGCTCTGCTCCCTTAAGCCCAATGAATGGTACTTATTACTTCAAATACTGTTGATTTGATCAGTTTTGAGCCTAAACTGGAGGAAAAAAATGATTCTCCAGATTGAGTTTCCATCTTTTCATTGATTGTGTTCAACATTTTCTTTTCTCAAAAACGGAAAGTAAGAATCCAGGAAGGAAAAAACTACTAGGAAAATAATTGAATGAAGTGAAGAGCAAAAACTTGTCGAAGTCTGGAGTTTTCTGTTGCTTGGGTGCCAGGACTGGGCAGAAAAATAGCAGAGTCTCAGAACCGAGAACCGCCGGTTCTGGACCTGGAACCAAGGTTGGTTATGGGTTCGGTTTCGTTGCCCATCGGTTTCGGGTTTGGTACCAGCTTCTCGGAACCGAGAACCGACTATTTGGTTCCGGCCGGTCCGAAACCGGAACCGAACCTGAATCGCCCACCCCTACTCACAGTCACTATAGTAAGGACAATCAAATGCATGATAACTAAAATTCCTACAAGACCCATTCTAGAACTAAGTTGGTTTCAAAATCAAACCAAAATTGAACTAATTTTTTCAATTCAACTCAAAATTTGGGTTAAGTTTTGAGATTTTTTTTAGCTATATATATATATATATTTATTTATTTATTTATTTATTTATTTATCCAGTATAACGCCCATATGTCATAACCTAAAAAGGGTTCATGGCGGAGCAAAGAATGATTCGATCGAAAGAATGGTAGAACCATCTTACCCTCAATGGAAATATTAAATAAATTGTAGTGAAGGTCTTAATAGTCAATATAAGATAAGGAGTCAGAGTCTAAAAATGTTGGATAAAAACAATAGATCTAACAGTGACAGCAAATAGTGTAAAAGTAAAAGTCCAAAATATAGAAGTTTGTGTAATAATAAAATCACACAATGATATATAATACTAACTCCAACATGATTAATTGAAATAAGATAATACTAAGTCTCCCAACAGAGTCACTCGAAAATAAAATGAAATAAAACTGATAAATACACCAAGTTCAATCCTCAGTTGTCTACTGCAAAACTTTTTTGACTATGACCTAAAAGAAGAAGTCAATTTAGAGTGAGTTGACTAAACTTAATAGAGATCTAAGTGTTACATCTAGTGTTTATAAAATATGAGGGAGCATGCATCATGAAAATCCATGTATCAATAACTAGAGTAAAAACATTTGAAAAAAGTTTCAAGAATCGTCAGTAGGATAAGTATGAACACATTTACTATACTATGATAAATAATAAAATGTACCACTAGTGGGTTTATAAAAGTTAGTGAAAAAAGAGTCACTCACAAACCTTGAGTACACTATGCCATAATGCATATAAAAGGAGACAATACTCAATGATCATAAGATGAAACAAAACTCTTATTTGGTTTAGGGATTCACACCTCCAAAGATATGACACAATCAGTCATCCCACTACACTATTTACTAACAAACAAACACCTTCTCCTAAGTACCTGATTTGTTGTTCTAGAAATCTCGCCAATGGATTCTAGTACGTCGTTCTCATCTCTTGTGATGCATCATGGACCTCGATTAGTTTTTCTTTTTTTTTTATTTATGTTATTTTAAGTTATTTCATTTTATTTTGTAATAACTAGTGGACAATGAGCTTGTTTGATTTTATTGTTGCCGTGTGTGTGAGTGTGTTTTGCTAAGGGATATTATTTTTGTAATTAGTCATTAGGGCTTAACCCTAATTTGTGGTGGTACATATACCTCACTTAGGGAATTTGTTAGGGGAGTTTTGGAATGAACAAAGAACTTTTTTGAAAAGGTTGGAGCTCCCTCAAAATCGACCATCTCCCTTGGTAGTGTTATCCAAGTGGATTTTGTGCAACCATTGAATCACCGGTGTTCTTGGCTTGTCTTGTGGTGATTCTTTTAGACTAAACATTCCTCCACTTCAATCCAAAAGAGGACATCCCTAGAGAAGGTTTAGAAAACTTGCTACAATCCAAGTTGGAGAGGTTTCCTTGTAGGAGTCCATTGAAGTCGATTGGTGCAATTATAGCACTCTTTCATACTAGCTTGTAACTATTCATGCACAACTTCCTTGTCCGAGCGATTTTGGTTCTGATTTTTGGAGGTTTTTTTTTTACATTTCAAAAGGTACGTGATCCAAATTTCGTGTATTTTGGACAAGATTTGATTGACTTGCAGTTATTTCATTTTGAACCCAAAAACTGCCATATTAGTGTCTCTCCGGGCAGTCAATTTTACGTTCGCATATCTCTGTCTCTTATTAGAACTTTTGTGTGATTTTTGGAAGACATTCTTCTCTCTTGTGAAAGTTATTGTGGTTAAATTTTTGTACAATTTAGATTAGAAATGTTTGACTTGTGATTATTTCCTTTTGGGATTTGAGACTACCTTATTAGTGCCCTTCCGGGCAGTCATTTTTACATTCGTATATCTTCATCTCTAGTTGGACTCTCTACTTGATTTTTGGAAGGCCTTCTCTACTTTGGTGGAAATTGTTTTGGTTCAAGTTTTACATCATTTGGATAACAAACGAGCAAGTTGTGCATTCGACCATTTGGGCTCCGAATTCTTCATGTTGGTGCCTCTTCGGACTAGTTGTACCTTTCCTTGAATATCTTCCACTTCCAAATGAATTATTATCTAAATTTTGGAGAATTCCCTGTTGATTCACAGAGAAGGGCGTGGTCCAATTTTCACACCCTTTGGACATCTCTGGATAGAGTGGTGATATTTCCAAATTTGGGTATGTTCTTGCCTTTTATAACCGCCAGCATCAAGCAGTTTCCATAATCCCCTGTGGTGCATCCTCTTGATTATTTAATATGGAAACGTAATTTGAGAATTATGTAACATTTGCCCTTCCATTTCATTAGGTAATTAAATTTCTTCCCTTAATTTAATTTATTACCAATTTATGGCTTTCCTAAATCGTCTATAGGCTACCATATTAAGAATACACTCTGTGGATACTCCTTTCCATGTCACAGTTTTTCAACCTTAGAAAATTCTTTTCAAGAGGACTTTGTCTTTTGGGGAGAGAGAAATTTCTTTGGGTGTTGAAATTTTGGTGCAAGATATTCAGTAAGTAAAAATCTTTTCCTGTCCAAGAGAATACTTTCAATTGGGATTGAGTTTAACGAACGCTTTGTTCTTAGGTCCTCTGACTTGTGGTTGGGTTAAACTGTGCATTTTGTTCGAACACAAAGGTTTGGGAGGACTGATCATTCTTGGAAGGTAAAACCTACATCACATTTTGGATTTTAAATTTTGGAAATTGGATTAAAAGCTGTTAATTTTTGCACGAAAACATGTTGGTTTACATTCTAATATATTTTGGATGTTTAAAGTTAGAGTTTTGCTTAAGAGTTGGAAACAAATTGTATTGAGAGAAAATTGGAAATTTTCAGAATGCTTGTTGAGTCCAGAATTGTTGACAAATATTCACGGAAACAAAGGTTTCCATTGCGGAAGGGACATGTCCATGGAAGCGTACGTATACGCAACGGAAATGTACTCTTCTACGGTGGAAGCATATGTGTCTATGAAAATGAAAGTTTATGCGAAAACACATAGAAACGTACGCATTTGCGGAGACATGTGGATAGCATGTGTCCACATAAGTGGGCTTAGAGGACAACGCTTGAGAGCGGATGTCCAGGCTAAATCCATTATTGATGGGTATTTTAACAATGTGAAGGACATTCGATGGAGAGACATTCAAACCCGATTATAAAAGTTTGTATTTCTGAGAATTTTTCCGTGAGTTTCTCAAGTTGCTTCCTATCCCAATTATGGGTTCCAACGAATTTTTTTTTAAAAAAGTTGGAAAAGTGAATTAATTTGAATATGTATATTTTGTTAGGTTCAAAGGATTAACAAGAGTTCATACTCCTTGGATTATTGCTGCTTGGACTTTGATTTTGTGAGGCAAGAATTTATTAATGTCCAACATCTCAGAGTTTTACAAACATTATTTTGAGTCATGTTCTTATACAAAAATGGTAAAGTTCATTTTCATGGTTTATTGGTTTTTATACTATATATATGTATTTTTCACTACATATTTTATTTGAGCATGCATATTTTTATCCATTGATCATCTGGTCGAATGAATCAAATTTGATCGACCTGTGAAGGAGTCTTATTTTCTTTATGCATATTCGACTGTTGGAGAATGTGTTTGTGTGATAACTAGAGTAATGAGGCAGCTGACTTTGTTGTGTCCCTGAGCACAAAACCCTAAACTTGATCAGGGTCTATTTTCGTAACTTTAGCTATCACTGAGTATCGTTGTTACTATATGTATGTAGCATTATATACCCAGAGCTCTTAAGTGACTCTATTTTCACTGATACACAGTACGACCTATTTTATGTATGTACCATATTATAGTTGAATGTTTTCTGTTTAAAATTTTACACAAGTTTTAAATTGATATTTTATATATGGTATGCTCTTTCAATTTCTTATATTTTATTGTTGAATATATAAATTTTACTCCTATTGAGCTTAGTCAACTCACCTTAACAACATTTCCCTTCATGACTTAGTTTGGAGGATCCCTAGTTGCCAATACAGAAATGAGCTCAGCGGGACTTTATTTATTTGACTATTTTCTTTTGAGAGTTTATTTGTGAGGTTGTGATTTGATTTAGACTTCTATTAGAATTTAATCAATTTACTCATTTATTTCGACACTTTTATTTTAGACTTATATTGTCACTTTATTTTCAATGTCACTGTTGAATCTTTATTTTATCCCAGTTTGGTTGGGTTCTGACTATTTAAGTTTTGTTCAAATCTTCCGCTGCCTAAATAACTTATAAATAATAGGATCGGACGATTTGGTTAGCTTATGGGGTGGGTCGTTCCTTATTCTATCTTGAGTCCTCTTTGAAGCGTAACAATTAGGTTTTCATATTTTAAAATTATAGAGCTTAGGCGATTTAAGTTTTAATAGGTTTTAGTTGGGTTGGGCCGTTTTGGTTAGTCTCGTTAGGTTTTCTCTCGAATTTTGGTAATTTTTCAAAATAAAAAAGTTATATAAATATGTATACCAAATAAATTCGGTCTAAATTAATTTTTCAAAACGAAAATAGAGAACCAAATAGAGAAAATTAGTTCTAATAAGTTGGGTACCAAAATCGATCTTTCAAAGATTGGAATCAGATTGAACCAAATCCAAATTGTCACTTTGGTTCAATGTACTGTTTTCAACCGAAACTGGTCCCATGGCTACTCAAAAAGGGTATGTAAAAGCGTCAAAATTATGAACAAAAACAGGGTAGAAACGAAGGGAAACGGTTGAATATTCTCAAAAAAAATGGAAGCAAAATTGCAGTGAATGGGACGATGGAGCAGGCCTGCAGAAGATACACAGATTTGATCAAAGAATTGAATTCACAGAAAAACAAGCAAATTAAATATTTACCATTAAAAGTTGAAGACATAAATATGGAAGCATGCAAACGGGTAAGATGAGAGCTTGCACGAAAGCTATGTCAGCAAACCCTCTTTGCACTCGACGGCACGTGCGTCATCTTGTTCTAAAGAAGAAAATGTAGGACATTTTTTTTGGTAAGAATAAACAATATGTCAAATTATTTAAAGTATTTTTATTAGATTAACAAGTTTTATTATTGATTTGTTTTGTTATAATATCTCATACTACTTTGTTGTGACATCTCTTCTTAGGTACAACGGAAAAGTTACATTCTAGAGTTTATGGTTTCATAGGATATAAATATTTTGACATTCTTAAGTATTTGGTTAAAAAGGGTTTTCTTAGTTATTGAAAGTTTTGATAACATGGTAAACTCTATGTGTTTTTGAATCAACAGCAAACTAAATAAATAGGCTCCATAATTTAACAATTTTTAATAAATAACATTGGAAAGTGTTGGGATCAAATGAAACTAGTCGACGGTCACACTTTACGTATGCAATCGTCGACCAGCTCATCGGACGGACCAACACATCGCCTTCGCCGGGTCTTGTCCCGTCCGTACACTACTCTTACCTACACTTGCCGGTTGCTCTGCCTTTCTCTCTCTGAACTCATCAAAAAGCTCTTCCCAAAAAATCCAACGCAATTCCCATATTTTTCAACTCTCTCTCTCTGAAGTCCTTTCTTTCTGGGTTTTGGATGGAGGAGGAGAAAGAAGAGATAAAGATGGAGGAGAAAATCGGAGGATCGTTACTATTTTCCGAGATTTCGTCTAACAGTAATCCATTTTCAGGCATCCTAGACTTCTCTGAGTCGGAAAAGTCTTGGCTAGGGTTTATGGATCTTGTGGGAGTTGAAAAATTCTCTGTTCCATCCCTTTTTGATTTTCCATCTCTCCCTATTCTCACTTCAAATCCAAAAAATGCTCATCTCAAAGAGAGTTCCGAAGTTTTCAATCATCCTCCCACTCCTAACTCTCCCTCCATCTCATCTGCTTCTTGTGAATATGCAGTAAATTATAATCAGGAGCAAGCTGAAGGTCTGGACCCGGAAGAAGAAGGTGAGAAAAAGACTCAAAAACGGTAAGTTTTGATCCTATTTTTCTCCTCTAAGACACCCATGTCACACTTTACAAATTGTGGGTATGGTTTATCTGGTTTGTCTCATAATTTAGGAGGGTTTGGAATACCCTAGCTAGTTAGGCTTGTTAACTTTGTATTGTACAGTCTATACCCTATCTAGATCTTTGCTTGTTTAGCAAAATAAGACATATATTTGATTGAGAATGGGTTAAGTTTTTTCATTTATTTATTTGTGTCGCTTATGATGTTACATGGGAGAACTCACAAGGAAACTGGTTTCGAATGGCTGTCATGGTGATGGGGAAATGCGAATAAGTTTGAAAGCGAAGAAGAAAGATCTAAAGAGGGAGAGAGAGCCAAGATTTGCATTCATGACAAAGAGCGAAGTTGATCATCTGGAAGATGGGTATAGATGGAGAAAGTACGGCCAAAAAGCTGTGAAGAACAGTCCTTTCCCTAGGTAAATTTTATTAGTTTTTTTCTGACTTCTATGATAATCCTTTTGGTTCACCACCCTCTTTCCTTCGTGGAACCAAGAAATATAATAATAAACTATTTATTTTTTCAGATATTCACATTTTTTTTTGTTCATTTGAGAAACAATTATTACCTTGTTTCTCCATAAATAAAACCATTTTGTCCACAACCCTCTTTTTCTCTTTTGTTCTTCGTTAAACCCAAAAAACCAATCAACCTTGGTTCTATGATCTTACCGTTTGGTTTATTTAGGCCTTACTATCGTTGTCAAAATGGCCAGTTCCGTAGTTGGTTATTTAGATTTACTGACTTCAATGATAATCCAGTTTGTCCCAAAACCCTTTTCTTTTATGAACTCCAAAAATTTTATAAAAAATCCCCTAAAAAAAACAATTTTCACTTTTTTTTTTTTTTTGCTTGATTTAGGAGCTACTATCGTTGCACCAGCGCAGCATGTAATGTAAAGAAAAGAGTAGAACGATCTTTCCGCGATCCAACCATTGTAGTCACAACCTACGAAGGTCAGCACACACACCCAAGCCCCGTCATGGCTCGACCAACCTTGACCATGGCTGCACCACATGGTTCAGCCGCAGCAAATCAAACCACAACCCTATCTCACTTTCACTACCAAGACTATGGCAGCAATAACTTGTCGGGGTTGTAAGCAAGGACCTGCTTCGGCTTTAATGGCGAACTATGGACTTCTTCAAGATATTATACCCTCTCATATGCTGAAGCAGGAGTAAATTAGAGAGCTCTTTTATGTTCTGTAATTTTAGTCTTACCAAAGTGGAAAGTAGGCGTAGATAATCGCAACCCAATTGTTGGCCTTACTTGTTGATGTTTTGTTGGTATTTTCTATAGAATTAGTAGAGCATTTATACGCACGAGCCATTATTAATTATTGTTATAAATTGTTTTTTTTTTGTTCAATTAAAAAAAGCATAAAATAGGATATTTTTGGATTTTTTTTTTGAAAGGAGATTACACTTGAAATAGATATGTTCGGTGAAGGAATGAGCATTCGATTCCAAAGTTTGAAACTGGGATTTAAGTGATGAAGTGAATTTTGACCTACTTTTGTTTGAGAAAAAAGGGTTAAACTTGGGAGTGTTGGTTGAGAGAAGTGAAGATAAAATGGAGAAAGCAAGGTAGTCCATTGCCTTTTTTTTTTAATTTTTCTCTTTCTACGGGTTTCCTCATTTACACACTACAACTTCTTTTTAGAAGATGTAATTTAATCTCTACACAAACTCCAACACTGGTATGACATTACCTCCTTCACTTAGCTCAAATAAACTTCCCCATCAGGTGTGTGCATTAAGATTTGCTTCATGCGCACCGGATTAAGAAAATACCCACATCAAACATCATCCAAATTGAATTGAAATGACCTCATGTATCTTTTACATGTACACAAATAATAAAAGCTCAGTGAAACCAAAATCCGCTAAAATTATGAACCTTTTTTTTTTTTTTTTAATTTTCCCTACAAGAATTTTTTATTTATTTCAAATCCAAATGTTGAGATCTTAATGAGAAAGCCCCTTTTTACCTATCTAAAACAGGTGCTCTTTTTTTAAGATTTTGATTGATCACATAAAAAATCAGGCAAGAATCCTCTCCTTGTAGCTCTGCCTTCACCTGTCCTCACTTTAACCTAAATTATTGATTCTATATCTAATGATCTTTGCCTAAATTTAAATTATTAGTTCTAGATCCAATGATTACCAATTATACATCGTAAGTCAAATAAAAACTTTTAGTGTTAGTTAATAATTTGAAATCAATGCGTGGACGGAGGCAATATAACAATATAAGAGAAAGCAGGGGACATAATTAAGTAGCTCTTAATATAAATTTTTTTCTCGGTGAAAATTAATCTAGTTTTTATCCACTATCAATGATATGAATAAACTAACACTAACTGCAACAATATAAACAATGGTCATATCAAGGAAATTGCTTAGCCACCTACAATATAATAATACAGTAGGCAGAATAATTGAACAAAATGTAAAATATTCAGTGACAATTATAAAGTTAAGTACTAATTTTACCTATTAACCACAAGTTGGACTATAACATGATTTTCTATTGTCTGCAGTTGCACGTGATCCGGCTCCTGCACAAGTGATGCAAAATATTAACCCTAACCGAGTAAATAAAAACCAGAATGTCAAATTGGTCACTAACAGAAGCAAAAATAAAACAATTGAAACTGAGTGCACTCTAAAGTCAGCTCAAGAACTCAGAATGCTGCCAGTGATTCGTAAGTTAATACAGTCAGACTTTGTATCTATAAAGGTCTAATTTGACATTGGATGACTTGTTGAACTGTAACTGATCTAGCTAGCGTTTAGTTCTGATCAGCAGCCAAGCATAAGAAAACCCACTATAAATCAGTATGAATTGACAAATTTGATTTAAAATGAAACATTTTTACCCTAAATAGGTTTGCAGTTTTGAGCGTCGTTCTATAATTTCACCTAGTCCTCAACTTCTTAGTTTTGGGGGATTAGTCAAGGTGTTGGCTTAACACCCACAAGTTATTTCTAAAAAATAGCCCTTCTACTGTTCCGGGCCAAGAGTTGCACTGATCAGTAAATATCAGTCAAAATTGGGGTGCTTCCACTCGCAAAAGTCAGCAGCATGGGAAATGTCAGTAAAATTTGAATGAGAGCGACATCATATGAGCAGGAGTACAATCATAACATGATAAATAGGAACAGTTTCAAGAAATTCAAATAAGAAATATTTATACTGACTGATGGAGCTGCAGAAGGTTGTTGCAGTTAGAGTGTCTGCGTAAAAAGGTGCGTCTGCAGTTGCTCTTCTTTGGGAGAGACAACAGGTGAATGAGAATTAAGCCTTTGAGTGGGATTTTGAAGCTTTTGCTGCTTCTGTAATTGTTGCTGAAAAGAAGCAAACTCCTCGGGCATCTCCCACTGCAGGTTGATTTACAAAGGCATTCCATGCATCAAGAATCACAAAGATCTACTGGCAAAATACAATTGACAAAAGCACATAACTTACTCTGCTTTCGCAGGTTTCACAATGGTAGTAGTATTTATTCCCATCAGGGCAGGTATGTTCACTCCAATCACACTCCAAAGAACTAGAAGATGCTGCTTTTGGGCTTAAAGGCACAACAGGTGAACTGGAAGTACTACTAACTGTATGAGGGTTGCATCCTGTAAGTGAAGACTGCAGGAAAAATATCGAGAAGGATGTACGCAAAAAATCAACAGAAATTTTATTTGAGAACAAATTTTATTTATAATCAATCTTCAATCAACAATCTATAGAAAAAATAAACCAATATCAGAATTATCCCATCCAAGTGTTATAAAAGTTCATTATTTTATCAAAAACAAATGTGTAGCCAATATTGCTGAAAAAATTCTCTTTAAAGACTACCAATAACATGTGACCACCTAAAATCTGGAGCTTAAAAGATGATAGTATTTTATGAAAGAATCTAGCCAATCACAGTATCATTAAGTCCCAGATAAACCAACATAGCAAACTTGACTTGTCAGATGCATAAAGCAGAAGTTATGAGACACTTGAGGATCTGAGTGTTTCATGAAAAACTCCTACACTAAATTAGATGAGCGAGTAGAAGATATCACCTTTGCATCATAACCAACTCTTTGACTATGTAATTTTCCTCAATTTTACTAATCACATGAAACTTCATCATAGTTCTATAGATTGACCATACCTGTTGTTCCTTAACCTGTATATTCCGCTGTTGAAGCAAATCTTGCGTTGGTTGTCCCTGATGAATTTCCTTCTGCATCTCTGTTAAAACTGGGTGAGGAGATTGAGGAACAATGTGAGGAACTTTTGTCTGTTCTGAAGACATATGAGCAAACTGTGAATGGAACTCTTGTGGTGGAGGGAATGGTTGTTGCGTGGCATTATAAGTCACAGGAGCCAGGTTCACTATTTGAGAAACAGCTCGTAGTTGTGGGATTGTCAAATTCGGCTGGACGGGCATGTAATTATTTGGCATATGGCCTCTAATTAAATCCCCAGCAGTGTTTTCTGGCCTGCAGTTAGAAAACCGTTGAACCTTAGCTTAACAACTATTGAAGACAAGATAGCATGAGAACAAGATGACAAATGGACTGTCGCTTGTGATGACAAAAGGGTAAAAACATAAAGCACCTAAAATCTGGCTCCCGTGGTCGTGCAACAAAATTCAGGTTACCCGTCATGCTGTTGGCCCTGCAGAGAGAGCAGCAAGAGAAGATATTTATTTCAACTAATCGTGTACTCCTGTCCATGCATTTCTACCAAAATGTTATGAAACATTTCTATCGAATTACTTAAGGTTGACCACAAGTCAACCGTAATTAAAAAATAAGGTTCTGTAAACACTCATCTTTAATAACATGACAGTTAGAGTTACTGCATCCAATTGTAGGGGGAAACGCTAAACACAAACAAGCAAATTTTAACAGTCTATTTTTCATTGAACCCCTAAAGGGAAGATGTACCATTAATCCTTAATGTATCACCAGAAAGAGAAAGATCAACTATTTTTACTCGCTTTACTCTAGCTATTACATAGGATGGCCCCTTTTGCAAGGTTTCAGCAGATTTTGGACTATCATGGAGTAAAATGGAGATTGCCTCCTGACATTAAATAATCTATCAACTCGCAAATAGAGCTGGACATTTCTTTATTATTTAGAAAATTATGCAGCAAACCATATTTTTGGAAATATGACATGAAAGTTTACTATTGAAGAAGCTGAACCTTTGTTCACCAATCCTGGGTTTTTTAGGTACAGCAAATCGAACAATGAGCGGCTGGTCACAACCCTACATTACAAAGAAACAAACTTGAAGTATACATTCGCTACTGCAGCCAAATAAACTGCGTTATCAAATTAATAGGCAAGCTTTACTTTCATTATGAAGGTTCCATTAAGTGCTTTAATAGCAGCATGTGCCATATCCCTACGAGAGAATTTAACAAATCCACATCCTTCAAAAGTGTATGAACATACAAATTAGAACATACACAACTTAACAAAAGAACTACAAAAAATGTGAAATACAAGCATTGACAATGCAACATGAAGCTCTTTCCCCGCTAAAATAGGAATTACTACAAGCAACTACTACAATTGTACAACAAAATTTTCATCCACCTGCATAAAGATTTAGAGATTATGCAGTCCACTCTTACTTACAACCCCTGACAGTATCTTAATATATACTGAAAAGAACAATCACACAATGAAATGAGCACACTAACGTGGGAAAATATCATATTTTTCAATTAAAAAGCAAGAGAATAAACGCACCACGACTTTGCTTCAGCTCATTTCGCACAATGAAGATATCTTCCACAAGACCATACGGAGAAAATACCTAAAAGTGAAACATGAAATGTTGTTTCGTGAGTAAAGCAACCAAGACTGAACTTGTTCCACAAAGAGTCTCCAAGTGACGCATTACTTTTGTCAATATGCTTACAATAAAAGTATGTCTTCTACTTGGGAAACAAGCAAACATGGTACACATAAATTGAGGTATCAAATTTTACGGTGTCCATGTAAACTCGATTCTTGGGACTTCAATTATTACAAATTGAAACTTGTAAAAAAAATAAAATTCTGAAATTTCCATGGATTAAAAAAAAAAGCATTCATCTTGCAATGTGTTATCCGAAAAGAACCATAGGAGCTCAATCTCCAAATTAATATATTGAGTTTAGGCCAAAAGGTGTTGCAATATACCACTATTTAAGCACATAGAGCACAATGATTTCTAAAACTCGAGGTTTTTTCAGCCTGTTTGAGTGCCATCCAACAGTGTGTATCAGTATATTCTCATACTTATGTAAGAGCCCTACCTATCTATTCTCGACAAACACGAATTAAACATGAAACTAAATGTTAAATGAAAGAGAAGTATACTTCCTCAATATCCTTTGGAGTAGTATCTTTGTTGAAGCCACCAACGTATAATTTTTCAAGTACACCTACCATAAGATTGTAACAGAAAATATCAATAAAAGCTAAGCAGTACACGTTAAAATTGAAATGTCTTTTCCCTTAAAATAAATTTTAAAAAGTCTCTAAATTTGAGAAGCTAACAATGCCAAACATATATGTTCAAAGTCAGAAGATGCTTGAAACAAAAGTCTCTCTACCTGAATGTAAAGTGATTTTTAAATAATTACATCTACTCAAGATGGCCCCTCATCACTCTCTAAGAGGCTTGAAAGGGCCTAGGAAGAAACGATTAGAAGAAGGATAGATTCATATTGAAAAGATCAACCGAAATACCACCAACTGAGCAATTAATGGAGGCTCGTTCTCCCCCTTACTACAGTGCCAATATTCTTCTCCCCTTCAAACCAATATTTCCCCCTTATATATATAGGGAAAAAAAACCCTCTATCCTTTCTCTTACCCCTCTTCCCACTAACATTGCATCTCTATTAACTAACTAATGTGCCTTCTCTCTCTGCTAATTTGAATTTCATTTCTACCCCTAACCCACTCGGATTGGCCTTATCAAGGCTCAGACCATATTATAATAATATTTTACTAAACTCATAAAAAAAATTCACTTTACTACCAAAAAGATACCCACCTTGGGTTCAACTTTAACACAAACAGATCCAAGTTGATTTAGGTCAAATCATATTACTAAATACTACGCAAAGTTTTTTTTATTTATCATTCACAATTGCAAATCAAATCAACAAAAAATTATGCTTGCTCTAACAGCAGAGGTGCTTTGCTCTTGAAAAAGATCCAGAAATGATAGTTGTGATTCTAAAAAATTCTTCAAATACTCAACTTTCAGCTAAAGGCAGCCAGTAGTTAATCACAATTATACATATAATACACACACATAATTACACTTATATAAAAAGAAGCTATATAATTTACATTTTCTTTATACTATATTGCAATACTCAAAAAGAACATAAATCTTTGAATATTGGTCAGTATATAAATATATATATATATACACACATTCTAGTGTTTATCAAAGAATTGTAACCTCTTGGAGATGGAGTTATCGGTGCCATAGGTGCCATCGGTGCCATTGGTACACTGCTGAGGCGTTCCCTCTTCCCATCAGCATATCTAACTTTAATGGGCATTACTTCCTGAAAGTAAAATTACAGAACCAAGGTGTAAATTTGATGGTCAAAAATTGCAAGGAGATTTCAATATATCCATCTTAGTGAGTAAAGACTCACTGCAGGAAAAGTGACTCACTGCAGGAAAAGTATATCGGTCGTCCAATGCTCTAATAGCTCTGTCAGCTTCCTCAGAGGTTGAATATTTTACAAAACAACTTCCTGAAGGCATAACATCATATCCTCTAAATTAAAATTCATCTATCTATCAGAAAAAGCAGTAGAAATATCATAAAATCACGGCTAACCCACTGGGTAATGCTCAACCTCCTCAAGAGACTATATAAGAAGGTAACCACATTAATTACTGAAGATTATATTTATTCAGCTCACTACAGCTTTCTAATAATTATTTAGCACCATGCCATTTGTGTCATTCTGTGTATTAAAAATTATTCATTCTATACAAAGAAATTTTCAAAAGACTTATTAATATAAAGAGCGAAACTGAAAATCCAACAACTCAGTTTGATAAGTTTTGAGTTATGCCAACTCAAAAATTCCACGACTGTGTCCACAACTAAATTTTCAAGCACATAACACCTGAAAATGTTGAAATTCTGTCATCTGCCAACAAATAAGCAACCTGAACACATTTATCTACAAGTTTAAATTCATGAATAAAAAAAAATCTCTAGATACCTAAAACATGCATTATTAGTGATAACAGACGATAATCTAAACCTAGCAAAGTTTACATATAAGAATCAAATGATCACGTAGTGTTTGCAACCATGTAAATAAAATAGATACAACCAAGTAATCTATATTTCATTTTCTAATACTACAAACAGAGTATAACTCCAGTCAGCATCATATTAAAAACATCAATTAAACTAATAGCAACAAAATACCTTGCTGTTGGCCAGTTAACTTATCCTTTAAAATTACAATCTCAACAATATTTCCATGTTCTTGAAAAACTGGACGGATCTACACAAAAGACAATATCCATATAAAGGACTAAGGACAAAACAGGACGTAGTACATTTAAGCAACCTTCTAGACAACTTTGCTTGTACAAAATAAATCAAAAGTACATAGAATATTCAATAGTGAACAATAACTTACAAGTTCTTCTGTTGCTGTTCTAGGTACTTGAGCCACATATAGTTTTACATGCCTGGAAAAATTTACATGATCTGGAAAAATGCAATGAGAAAATACTGACAACACTTTGACTAGAAATCTCTCACAAGAGAGTACTCTGTCAAGTCATGCAAAATATAGCTATTGGCCCCCGAGCATCCCATGCTTTTTAGCATTGGATTCAGAATCTAAGTTAGTTATTTTACTCTTCATTGATTTGCAAACTCGTGCATATAGTAGTGTCAGGATTCAATATTCCTTTTGTAGGTATATACATCAGGCTGCAATGATCTTTACATAATTGGAATAGATTATTCATTTTTCATTTTATCTCTCTTGTTCATCGTCTTTTCATCCTCTCCTTCATTTTCTAACTTACTCAACTACACTACAATAGGCAACAGCCAAGGTAGTTTTCCTTCTTTCTTTCTCCTTCAATTCAAATCATTGCGGGACAAGAAACAAAATCAAAAGCTTACTTTATACTATTTTAGTGCCTTTAGTCATCCCTCACATTCTTTAAGTAATCGGCCTCAAGAAGTCGACTAAATCTAACAAAAGCTTAAATTTACATCTCAAAGAAAAAAGAAATTTTCGCAGGCAAAGCTATTGAAATCTTAAGCTGTATAACTCTCGATCATATTTATCTCAAGTTACTACAAAAGTAATTCCTCATCGTTGTTAGTAATAAAATAAATTTTCCCAAAACTGAACGCTCATATAGAAAATACCTGGAGAATTTACACCATTAGAATTATAACGGAACCTTTTCTGGCCAGAATGAGTCATAGAGTTGCCGCCGTTGAACCTGAATCCCCCGCCGCCATTGTTATCACAAATGCCTCCGTTGACATAGTGCTGCTGGGGAAACTCTTGGCGCGGATTGTTACAGTGCGCTTGAGGATTCACGTAATGGTTATTGTAATTGTTGAAGTTAGTGAAGTGAGGATCGAAGTGGTTTGAGTGCTGGTGATAATTATTGTTCTGGTGATTAAAATTGGGCTTGGGAACCTCGGAGGACCAAGCAGAAGAGGAAGGAGGAGGAGGTCTATGCATCTCAGCGTAAGAAACTTCAATCTCAACGAAAATCCAAACCCTAAAAATTAGGATTTTTACCAACTTCAGTTCGACAGCAAGAATCAGCGGAGACACTTGATCAAATATGAACGCGGGAGGAAATATTTATACTTCAATGGATTGTCCGTCCTTGATCTGATAATTTTTCACCCTCGGAAAAGTCTAATTTAAATGTACACCCAAAACTTTTTTTTTTCAAACAAATTGAATTCCAACTTTTGTAACTGCAAGCAAATCATTGGCAATCATAAAATTTAGAGAAATTAATAATTTTCGATAACAAATAAAATACTCAACTATCAAAAATAAATGACGCAAACATCATTGTCATTTTTGCTATTAAAATTTTTAATTTCATTCTGAGACCGACAAATTTCTTTCCCCCTAGTTATTTGTTTCTCCACAGAATGTAACTACTAATAAACATTTCTATTAGTCAGTAATTCTGTCGCGTGAAAAGATTTCATTCCATGGAGGAAAGTATATGTTCCACTGCGGAGAGTAGTTATTCAGTAGAGGAAAGTAACTCTCTGTCTTCTATTGTCATAGTATATAAATTAGCATTCCATGCTCCAAATAAATCACACTACTCTCAGAGTGATTTTCTCAGCCCATAGCTTGTGCATTTCTTTCATTGTTTCATCCATTCCAATAGATTCTATTAGTACCAGGACGAACAAATTGACTCTCAAGAGTAAAGGTACTCCCTCTCAGTCTTAATCTCAACCTCAACCAAAAACATAGTCGACCCGTGATTGTAGACGAAGTGCAACTGAGTTTATTCATACTCAGTTTCAACGCAATGCACAACCCGAGGTTGAAACACAACCCTAACCTTAACCTCAACCTTAAGGACGACTAGGATCTCAATTTGCCTGTTTCGAACCTATAATAGATAGTTTCCATTCACTGCTCTTCAGGACTATGGCAGTGAACGTTAGGTACGAAACATGGATTAAATATCGTTTGATTATTGTATCTAGAAAAGTAGACTTCGATTCACTGTCTAATTTGGGAGTTGAAGAAATGGTTGAGAGTGTTGGCTTAGCGGGGTTGTGCAGATTGGGCGAAAGTTACTATAAACAGATTGTGATACTATTTTATGTCAATTTGGAACTGTTCATCCAACCATTAGAAGTCTGAACTTACATATTTAGACAGGAGTTGAGGCTGACTCCCAACGATATTAACATGCTGCTTGGATATTTGATGGAGGAATCAAGCGAGGAATATTACCACATATCTTGGAAGTCAGATTTGATCAGACCAGGAGAAGGTCTAACCTTGCTTAGATAGTTACACCATGATCCCAAGATTGCAGCGTTCAAGAAGCTAAAGTCCAAAGACTTGAACGCCAAAACTCAAGTGATCTACACCATCATAACACACACTATTATGCCTTAGAATGGGCATTGATGCCATATTAGTTACATGGACCTCTATATGTTGGAGAGGGTGTTCAACCGAAAGAAAGTGAGCATTGGGTATGTGATTTTGAGTCACATGTACGACATCCTCAACAACTCAGCCAAAAGTCTGCCATTTAATTAGCTCATTTAGAGGATTGTTGAGCATAATGGGATACTAATCTCAGATGGGGAGTCAAGAATCCAAGATAAGGCCGGCGACGTCTACAATAAATTGAAAGTAGACTGCATGGGAATCACCAAAGTCGAAGGAGAATGGGTATAAACTAAAAAACTTTTAAAAAAAACTTATAGACATTCTTTGGGTGAGGTTGCTAAAGAGATTGATGAAGAGGTTGTTGCAGAGGATGCTAGAGGGGCTGCTGCAGTAGATGTTGGAGGGTCTGCTTGATAGGCTGCTGTAGAGGATGTGGGAGGGATTGCTCAATCATGCGCACGTCTCCTTGTTTGCATGCCCATTCTTTGCATTTCGGCTAACAACTCATGATGATGCTCCTCCCCTCGGTCCTCCATTCTTTGCATTCGATGCAACACCATTTGATGTCATTCCTCCTCTTGGTCCTCTATCCTTTGAACTTGATCCTCCATTCTTTGAACTCGATCCAACACCATTTGATGTCACTCCTCCGCTTGCTCCTCCATCCTTTGCAACCAGTTGACAATCTCCTCAAACATCGACATAAAGTGAGATGACTAAAGAGGGGGCAGAGACATAGGCTGCGGAGTATCATCTTCAATGGGCTGCAAGGTGATGACGGAGTTTGTCCCTTCGAGGTGGATGGAGGGTGTCTTGCCAAGGGAACTGGAGGTTGTACTGTTGAGGAGGCTGAAGGCTAAGAAACCTTTGATCGAGTCTTCGAGGCGAGCTTAGATGGAAACTTGCATACTCATTCCCCTTTCACTTTGGTTATCCCTATGCAATTCACTTTCAATTTATTATAGATGTCGCCGGCCTTCTCTTGGACTCTTGGCTCCCCATCAGAGATTAGTAGCCCATTATACTTAACAATCCTCTAAATAAGCTAATTAAATGTCAGACTTTTGGCTAGGTTGTTGAGGATGTCGTATATATGACTCAAAATCACAATACCCGATATTTACTTTCTTTTGGCTGAACATCTTTTCCAACATATAGAGATCCATGCAGCTAATCTGATCTCGATGTCCATCCTAAGGCAGAATAGTATGCATCATGATGGTGTGGATCACTCCGGCTTTGGCGTTCAAGTAATTGGACTTTAGCTTCTTGAACGCTGCAATCTCGAGATCACGATGCAACTATCTATGTACTGCTAGACCTTCTCATCGTCTGATGAAATCTGACTCCCAAGATACGTGGTAATATTCCTCGCTTGGTTCCTCCATCAAATATCCAAGCAGCAAAGTAATATCGTTACGAGTCAAGCTCAACCTTGTCCAAACATGTAAGTCTAAACCTCCAATGGTTGGGTGGACTAAATTTATTTATCATGGTACTGGTATAATCCTTTGGAATGGATGAAACAATGAGGGAAATGCACAGGCTAGGGGCTGAGGAAATTGCTCTGAGAGTAGTGTGATCTCTCTAGAGCACGGAATGTTAATTTATATACTAGGGCAACGGAAGTCAAGGGAAATAACAACTTTCCTCTGAAGAAAGATGTCATTCCACAAAGGAAAGTATGTAGTTCTGTGGCAGAACGTATACTTTCCTCTTGGAATGACATTTTTCCTCACGGTGGAACTACTGACTAGGAAAAATGTTTATTAGTACTTACGTTCTAGGTCGTTATAGTTACTTTTTGGGAATTGAAGTTACTTATTCACTAAATGGCATTCTTCTATATTACTAATGTATTTAAGCATGCTCATCTTAAGATAATAAGATAGTTGATACACCTCTAGAACTTAATACATGTTATTCTCTTCCAGATGGAATTTCTTTAAATTTTGTTTTTAAAGAAAACGAACAACAAACTTTGTGTTCTGTTTAACTTAAACCTTTAACTTTTTTTAACGAAATAATTATCAAACTTTGCATTGTGAACAAATTATACATACTTTCGAAAATTGAACCCAAACTGAACTTATTTTTTTGACTTTACTCAGTTTGGTTCTCTTTTGATTTTATATATTTTTGGTTAGGAATCAATATGAATCAGTTTGGACTCAGTTTGAGTCGGTCTGAACTCAATTTAAACTGATTTTGGTTGGTTTGGTTTAATTTTTTGTAATTTTTAAAATTAAAATTAAAAAATATATAAATATTATAATATTGGTTTGGTTCAATTTCAATTGATTTTCAAAAAAAGAAGCTGAGAACTGAGAACTTCTGTAATGACCCGAATTTTTCTTTCTTCGAAAATCGCGTTAAATTCAAAATTTTTTATTTTTTTTATTGAACAATGGAAAACCCTTTTTAAATTGTTATCAAAGTTCTTTTCTAAAAAGTTGGACAGTTAAAAATTTTTTTTCTTAGACTCGTTATGAAAATCGTTATGAGCAGCGAAAAACTATAATTATAAAAAAAATTTTCTCAAAACGTAGCGGAAGCATAAATAATTCATTTAAGGAACACTAAACAGACTTTTACCTGTTAATTACAAAACACTTTTATCTTTTACTTTTTTTAGCCTAGCTGGCAAGTCCCGCCTGTGCAAATTCTTCATAAACTGCTCCTTCGCCTAATTTTGTGTGTACTTACGCCACAAGCAAACTGTGAACCTTAAGGCCCAACAAGAAATAAGATATACAATATAATGTATGCATTTAACTCATTATGTCAGAATGAGATCCCCCCAAATTGTTCTTTACTCACGGTTATATATATATATATCAACTCATACCTTGAGTCGGGATATTGGACGTTACGTCACAGGGAGAGTGGCTGCTAGTCGGCATCTAACCCTCTGGTAGACAGGCTCTTGCACCCGACAAGGGAAGGGTATAATCTTAAGTCTCCCATTAGGGTAGAAAGATTCTCGCATCTTGCCGAAGGAAGGGTATAATCTCAAATCTACGTAGTTATGATAAGAACCACCTCCCTATCTCCAATTCCCTTTACTTTTATTTTCTTTATCTTTTTCCTCACACAAATGAATACCAACATATGAGTGGTATTTTCTAATTGTTTCTATTAATATAATGCATGTCAATGCGGTACTAGAATTACACAACAAACAATTCAACCCAATCACCAAGAATTTACCAATCTATAACACCAAGGGATTTCCAAACAATAGCGATATTCAACGTATTATCGTACTTGAAATTTGGTAGAAAAATGACAGTGAATAATATCAAAATCACAATGAAATAAGACGTGCTATCATGCTTAGTTTTCAACAGAAAACAACAACAAAACATGCTAGATATTCAGATAAATAAAACATGCAAATCATGCTTAGTTTTCGACATAAAATAACAGCAAAAACATGCTAGATATTCAGCAAAATAAAACATGCAAATCATGCTTAGTTTTCGACAAAAAATAACATCGAAAACATGCTCGACAACTAACAAAAACAATACCAATACTTAACACTCTAAACATGCTTAGCAATTTAAAAGAAAACAGTAGCCATATCTATATTTGATGCTCTACATATATTCACAGCAACTAAAGGGAAACAACAGTGATATATTCGATGTCTTAAAATCCCACAGACAAGGCATGAGTGTGAGAAACGTGCTCGATAATTGAAGGAAATATAGCAGCGATATGTATATATTTGAAAAGCTAGACATGCTTGACAATTAATAAACACAATAACAATATTTAATGTTCTAAAGTATGCTTAACAATGTAAGGAAGACAACAACAAATAATGGGGAAAAAACAGCACTATTATTGTTGAGATACAAAAACACGATCGATAGTAAATTAAAGATGAAAAGTTAATACGAACATCGTGACAATTAGCGGCTGAATATCCAGAAATGAAATAGCCAAAACAAAATGTAATCGACACTATATTTGACAGCAGAAAATCAAACAGTGAAGCAGGCAACAACTCAAAACTAAGCTGAAATCAACCATTAATTTATTATTTTTGGAGCAGTAAAATAACATCTAAGGAGCACTGTAATATCTCGATTTTTATATCAGAAATTAATATTTCTAAATTGAAAAAATAATTGGAAATATTTGAATTAGTCAAATAAATTATCGAGATATTATTTATGACGTTGTTAAGGACGTAATTAAATTATTGGAATAATAAAGTGGGATTAATATATATATGGAAGATTGAGTTTATTATTAAATGGAGATTAATTATTAAATTGAATATTATTATTATATTGGGAATTAAGTTAAGTTAATTGAAGAAATAAATAAATAAAACAGAAGAAGAAAAAGAGAAAAGAGGAGAAGGGGGAGAGGAAACGAGAGGGAAGGCCGAGAGAGGGGTGAGCGATCGGGAGCGCAAGACGATGGGCGACGGTGACGGCTCTGGGCGCGGGAAGGCTCGTGTTCGGCCGGGCTTCGTCGTGACGACTGGGTTCTGTCCGAAGTGCGGCGGTGCGACGATCGCTGGGCTAGGGCACGGCCTTCGATCGGGATATCCGCGGGTCGAAGTGGTGCGTGTCTCCGCTGGTTGTGGCTTCCGGCTTCGGAACTAGGTAAGTTTGGGTGATTTCCCTTCTCTTCTTGGGATTTGTTGATCGACAGGTTCGAATCGGCGATGGGGCTTGAACGGCGAAGGGCTGGATCAGGGCATCGGGTCCGGGTCTGCTGGCCCATAGTTGAACGGGTTATTTCTTCTCCCGAAACGATAGCTACTTTCCACGTGGTGATGAAGTGTTGGACCTCCCTCCTTAAATTGGGAAATTGTCCAGTCTGCTCTGCCTATATAGGTGTGGCAGCTGTGGGTGGATACGGGGGAGTGCTCTGGATAATTGAAAATGTGCAGGGTGATGTTCTGGAGTGAGTGGCCGAGTCTGGGAGGAAGAAAAGGAGAAAAAGAGGAAGGGTAATTGGATAGTGATGAATGTCGAAGGATGATGATGGCCGAGTGTTCTCTGGTGAATTGTGAAGCTGTGAAGAGTCGTGTATTGTCTGCAGGTAAGGGACTTCTTCATTCTTTAATTCTGTCTCTGTTGAAAGAAATCTGCCTTGTTGTCGGGATCCGATTGTGAGCTGTTGTTGACTGCTAGGTTTGTTGTTTGGTTAATACACATTCTGTTTCTTGGTTGGTGTTGGTTAGGAGATGGGTTAAGTTTTATGTAAAGAGACTGCTCGATTGTGAACTGTTGTTGGCTGTGATCACTGATGGTTGGATAATAAGCTACTGTTAGTGTTGATTAATAGGCATAAATATGTTGGATCTGTCATATTAGTGTCTGATGTTTGTTTGGGATGTTGTTTTAAATGGTTTATCTACTGGCTTCCTAAATTGATTCAAAGGATGAATAAATATGCTTCGGGTATCATTGTTTGGATAGCTGGGAGTATCTATACTGTACAAATACTGTCGTTGAATAACAGTCATTGTTTAGTTCATTCTATTATTTTGATAAGTGATCTAAATGATGTTTGGACTCTAAATTCTGCTAAGTGGATGAATGAAGATAAACACTATGCTTTTAGTAACAGGAAACGTTAATGTGATTGAAATTGGTTTGGTTGCCAGTAATGAACCATTAATTTGTTGTGTTGTTATGTAATTTTGAAAGGATTACTAGTCATGTTCGGATAATAATGTTGTGAGAATATACATTGTAGACGTATATTCTGTGGGTTTAGATTCAGATTATTAATTGGAAAAGAATACATTATGTAATTTGGATTAAGCTGTCGCACGTTTGGTTTGATTGATAGATGTTGGGGTTCCATGTCTTGTTGGGACATTAATATTGGGCATGATTTTGGGTAATAAAGTTAAATAAACTCTTTGTTGGTTCCATTGAATTTTCATTAAAAGATAATGGATTGTATTGTGAAGTAAATTTTCTTTATTATGAGGTCACATTGATGGAATGAGCAACTATGGTTGGGATTTATGAAGTGTTGAGGTTTATGAAAATTTGGTGGTCAATAATTATTGGTTAATTAGTCGATGAAAATAATTGGATGAAAAATGTGAAATGAATTAACATAATAATAATATAAAAGTTAAGATTTATAATGGGTAAATATACTAATAAATAAATGTTAATTATCTTGAAGGTATTAACGGGAAAAGAATAGAGTGCTAAACGCGCCACGAACGTCAGGTAAGTTGATACTTACTGAGTTTTGGTCTTCGGACCCTACATCGCAAGAATTAGGATTGCATGCTGTGTGTTTACTAGATTTAGGTTCTTTTAATGATGTGTTTAATTATCATGTAGGACTGTTTTTAGGCACGAGCATATTGTGTGTCATCCTAAAATATATGTAAATAGGCATGTGGGGGTTCGGGAGGATTGAGAATGGTTGTCGTGGTGATACCCCTATTGGAGTGCCTACTCCCACTTAGGGAGCGGTGAGGTACGGTTAAGCCACGGGAATCGTAAGATTCTCAATTCTCTTGATCTGAAATCCTCAATGTCTTCAACAAAAGTGTATGGGTATGGCTCGTGGTGACACCCCGATTAGAGTGTTTCTCAGTCGGAAATATGGTTAAGCCACAAGACCTAGACTTATCCATCGCCCCGACTAACAGATGAGATACGGATCTCCTCTGTAATGCATCGTGTGATTATGCATCATATGCATTACACTTAGTCTATCACTTACTGAGCAATAGACTCATTAGTTTAGGTCTTGTGATGTAGATACGTACGAGAAGCAGAAGAACAGGTTAAAGAAAGTTGATGAAGGATTTGCACGGATGGATCTTGTGGCTGGTTGGGCTAAAGAGTTTTAAAAAGAAACAGTTTGTACAATGGGTTGTAAATTATTTAATATTCTTTATTGTTTTGTTTTAATTCTGCTGCGTGTTATAAAAGGATTTTATTATTTCTTTTACAAAATGTTTTAAGTAAAGAGTTTTAACACTCGGGTTTTATAAAGAAAAGTCTTACTCTGATTTTGTAAAGAAAAGTTTTAAATTTAGACGATTTTCAAAGTAAATTTAGGCGATGCTGTGCGGTGTGCGACGTGCTACGTCGGCGTCGAGGATTGCGGTTCGCAACGAGCTCGGGAGGTGGCCCCACGGTTTGCGGTCTTGGGTGTTTTGGGCTCGAGATCGGAAGTTCATCGGTGCTCCAATGGCGTGGCGTATCCAGAACGATTTTCTGCTTCAGGGGCTTCCGCAGGCAATCTTTTCCGGCGACAGTTGAGGGGCTGGAGCGTCGACTACGCGTTGGACAAGGAGTGTTCTATCCACGAAGGCATCGGCTGGATTGGGCTTCGGTTATTGGGCTGCTTCGCTGGTCCAATCCAGCTCTTAGGTTAGCTCAATCCAATTTGTTCCTCTGATTTCGTATCTGGCGGTTTGGAAGGAACCTATATGGCAGTGGCGTGGATCATGATCTGAGAAATATGGATCTGAGCTGAAATCGTGGGTTTAGCTACCTCAAGTTGTTTTATATTTCAATTAACAATTGTGTTTACTTTCGGAGAGTGTGAGAGAGAAAGAGCAGAGAAGTGGCAGAAGGGGAGATGTTTTGGAGATGGTGAAGAATTTGCTATCGGGAGTTTTCTACCGGGAGCCGCGAGATGTCTGTAAGTATGGAATTCTCTGAGTCAGTCTCTGTTGATGAAATTTAGTTGATGTTATATTCTGTTTTGTTCTTTTTGCCGAGGGACAAATCTAAAGGAATTAAACTGGGGAAACTAGAGCTGCTGTAGGAACCGTGTGAGGTGTGGTCTGTCCTGTTTTTGGTTCGTCAAAATGGTAAGAATTGGGTGTGTCTGGCCGTCTAAGCCCTACCCACTGAGTATAGGATAGATTGTTTTATGGTGTTGTTGTTGTTCGATTGTGTTAACTGTTTTGTATGATTACGTAACTGTTTGTATGATTCTGTGGTTGTTCTTTATGATTCTAATGTTGGTTGTTCTTTTATTGAATTCTAGATCTGTGATTAGTGTAGAATTATTTAGTTGTAGTTAGTTTCCCATAATAGTTAATTCTAGTGCATTAAATTTCTATAAATCATATGCTGATCGTTGAAGATTTGTTGATGACTCCTCTGTGCTAGTTTCTATATTCCATCTACATGCTGCTGAATTCTTGTAATATAGATTCTTTTGGTTGATATATCGATATTATTGTCTTTGGGAGTACTCTGAAGATAATTTCTTGGANTGCATCAGATTATTTCAGCACAATTCAGCAGGAAGTTAAACTAGTAGTGAGTAATCGATGCAAAAGAGTAGGTAAAGTCCAAGTAGTCAACGTAATTCAGCAGAGAATAAGGGTCCAAACCAACAGATGAACAAATAGCAGAAAAAATGGTCGTATACAAACTACAATACTAACAAGGCAATATCTGAACAGGAATATTATCAAACCATTCACGGATCATTAAGGAAAAGCAGACGCTACTTGTGGTGTAGGGCCTGCACTGACAAAGACTTACTCAATTTCCTACCTTTCAATCACCAACGGTTGAAGAGTTATTGCACAGGAAGAATTACAGTAACGGGTTTCCAAGACCAACAGCTGTACATAAACCAAAAGCTTGTTTCAACTTGCACACTCTCACAAAACACCAAGTGTAACTCTCCCTCACTCCCACTTACTCAGTCGTTTACTCAGTAACAAAACACCAGCATGATGACTACTCCTGCAGCTCCATTGATATAGAGCCAGAGATAGCTTCTTAAGAGAAGTGTCAGGTGATGGATAGTCACCCACTTCAATGGAGGAGGGTTGAATGAGAGGGAGCCACGTGAAAAGCTCCCTATCTTCTTGGGTAAGGAATTTTTGTCGGAAGAGAGAGCGAACATTGAAGGGGGAGAAGAGAAATGACAGAAAGAAAATGAGTTTCTTGCTTTAAGTTGGTTTTTCGGTCGAGGGAAGCATCCAAAATCCTCGACCACGTATCGACTGAAATGTCGAAATACAAGTAGAGGTGGATTTCGGTCGAGAACTTTGACCGAAACATGCAACTGCTTATCAACCGAAATGTCGACAAATTCGATAGATTCAAATCCTCCACATTTGCACCTCCACCGCAATTCGACAACAAGAAGATGTCTACGAACGAGATATCTAGCAACAAGAAGAAGAAAAAGGATTGAATAAAGGAACTTCCGAACATTTGGCGATCTCAGATGTGTCGATATCAATGGTGACTCATTATTTCGATGAATCATTTCTTCGGACATGAGAAGATTATGTAAACACTTACTCAAAATCTCACTTATCAGATTCCATTGTAGAAGACACCATTTTTTCTAAAGAATTCGCCATGCTATATCTAATCCATGCATAATATCATGAAAAATGGATACCCATTTTTGGCTGCTACTTAGTATCGGCAATAGGTCTGAAAAAGTATCTAAAAATAGAAAATATAGATATTTGTACCCTGTCGAAGTAAGGAACCATGACATATATGTTTGGAATAGATTCCATTTTGAGAGAGTTGAAAAAGCACTATCTCGTTACCGCAAAGCGACCGAAAACCCAAAATGCAATCAGAAGTGTATTTCAGACGTAAACCGCCAACCCTAACCTCGACCTCGGTAAGACCAAAATGTAAGTGTGACCCGCAACACATTTCGAACACAAAACCGCGACTGTGTCTTCAACCGCGATGCGATCAAAAACTCGAATTGCACAATTTCCATTAAAATTTTGTACTGTAATCACATCTAACAATTTTCCATACGCTTACACGGTATTAATCCAACAAAATACCGCCCCACAATATAATATATTAATTTCTCAAAATTCATTATATTATATAAATGTGGAAAAATTATTGGGGTATTACAACTTCGATTTTACTCAAATCTTTTCTAAAATTAGTTTTTCAAAAATTGAAATCGAATTAAACCAAGTCTAAATTATCGATTCAGTTCAGTTTACCTATCTCAAGCAGAATCAAGTCTACCCATAGACAAATGGATGTAATTTGTTGGTAGTGTGAAGTTTCAAGTTCATTTTATTAAAAAAAAAAAAATCAAAGTTTGAATTGAACAGATCCAAAAATTATATACATTTTGTTAAAAAAAATTCAAGGTTTAAGTTTAACGGATCTCAAAGTTCATGGTTTAATTTGTACTTTATTTATTATATAGTATAATATTATATATTATATTATTATATATGGAATGAATACTAAAAATGTAAATTAAATGTTTTTTTTTACATAAAAAAGGGGTTCTCCCCCTTTCCTTTAGCATCGAGAGAAACCGCAAGAGAGAGAGATGCGTAACACCCCGTAGCATAAAATATGTTTTTTGCTATTTTTTTAAAATCCATTTAAATCATACATTTAAAATAATATAACTGAAGTCTTAAAAAAATCACATTTAAAACCTAAATATAATAAAATCCATCACACAATAAACATAAATATTCGTAAAATATTTTAACATAAATCCAAATATTTAAAATCATAATTACAAATAAAAAGTCTTTCTTTTTCAATTCATTTTCCCAAATCTTCACCCACAGGTTAACTTCGCTCAAACAACGCCATAGTCTTGCCCATGAAAACTCTTCATCAACTGCAACCTTCACGTATTTCCATATTATATGTCTTATCAAAAGTATCTTTACCTACATCACAAATTTCATCTATGAGTCTAACGCTTAATAAGAGATGCATTGTCATAAACATGAGATGTAGTTTGAAAAACTGTCCTTTGCAATCATTCGTTCTTTTATTTTTCTTCATTTTAATAGTCCAGTCATTATGGATAATTTAGTTTAGGGAAAAGAGCGACACCATTAGGTCCACCTTATGCGAGATAGCCAACTCGAAGCCCATCCACAATGACTATTTACATTATTCTGTCTGTCTTTCAATATTTCTTATGAAACATTTTTCATGATACATGAAACATACACGTGATCTTACATGTAAAACATAATATATAATAACAATAAGCATATCCTCGGTCAATGTCTCAAATATAAACAATAGACAACGAATAGTAAACATATTCTTGATTCACATTTCAAATATAAATAGTAAATAACAAGTAATAAGCATATCCTCGATCAACAGTTCAATGTTTCCAATATAACAATAAACAATAAGCAGTAAGCATATACTCGATCAACAATTCATAGGCATCACAAACAAAACAATTATCACATAAAATACCGTGACACTTTGTGATGTACGCTAAAAGGTCAGACACATACAAACATCAATTATCTAGAATTCTTATTGAAGTCTGTAATATTCGATTTTTGTTCAACACGTTTATTTCCTTTGAGATAAATAAAAGAATCGGGTTGATAAAATGATGAAAACTATCAACTACTTTATTTCAAAGACTTAGAAACAGCTCCATGATTTCGTCATTCATCACCATCGTCCATCAAATTTTACGAAATTCTTATTGTAAATGACATACTTTCATAGAGCTTGAGAGAAAATCTACCAAACTTCTCTGCTCAAGGGTGATTAGGGTTTCGCCCCAATCCTTTGTATTTATAGATCGTCAATTTGAAAATCCCACAAAAAATGCATCTTGGTGTTATCTTTTTCTTATCAGCAGTCTGAGGATCAAATTGTAACTCAAAAAAATCTGCGAACAATCGCATTTTAAATCTGTCCTGTATAGTTGCGGTGGACGTTTGAGCTTTCGATGCAGACATCCGCTCGCCTCTCTCCTTTAATAACAATCTGTCATGTTTACATTTTATACTTACTTCAGCATACACCAACGGTTTTGTAGACACCAACGCTTTCACAAATACCTCATCCCACGTATCTCTCCTAAATTATCCGTCAATTGCTATCCACCACGTACATATATCCTTTCATGAATATCTCTCCTACGGACACCAACGCTTCCACGGGTTCCAAGGTTTTTGCAGACACCTAATCTAGCGGATCCTTCTTAAACTATCCGCCAATTGCCATCTATCACATACACATCCTTTAGCTGATACGTCTCTCTCCCAAACACCAACGCTTTTAAGGACACCAACGCTTCCGCGGACACCTCTTCCCATGGATCCTTCCTAAATTATCCACCAATCGCTATACACCACGTTCACATATCCTTTCGTAGATATCTCTCTCGCAGACACCAATGCTTTTGCGAACATCAACGTCTCTGCAGACACCTCATCTCGCGGATCCTTATTAAACTATCTAGCAATTGCCATCTGTCACGTGCACATTCTTTTGTGGATACCTTTCTACCACGGATACCAACACTTCCGCAGACACCAATATTTCCATGGACACCTCATTTCTACAAATATGTTCGTACCTTGTCCTCCAATCACTGTCCACCACATACATTTCCTTTTGCAGACATCTCACTTATGTGGACAAGAACACTTCCACGGATACCAACTCCTCTACATTTCTGTCAATAACTGCCTGCCATGTATATATTTCCTTTGCGGACATCTCACTCTCGGAGACACTAACGTTCCTGCGAATACCAAATCCTCTACATTGTCACTAATAACTGTCCACCACGTATACATTTCTCTTACGGGCATCTCATTCTCGTGGACACTAATGCTTCTACAGATACCAATTCTTCTACATTGTCCATCCATCCCTGTTCGCCACGTATACATTTTCTTCATGGACACCTCACATTCGTGGACATGGATGCTTCTGTAGACATTATTCTCTTTATTTTCTTTCCACACCAAACTTTCATAATCCCATAATTTACTTAGTAAATCTCATATTTTTATTAAAATATAATTCTTCCATGTACACTTTCATATTGTTCTTTCAAATTTCTTTCTGCACTTAGCTTTCCTCACTCCGTAACTTAATAAATCTCAAATTTTTATTAAAAATATAATATTTCTGCAGACACTCTTACCTTATTCTTTCTAATTTGTTTCCGCACCTAACTTTTAAAATTCTATAACTTACCTAATAAAATAAATCCTATATTTTGTTACAACATTATTTTTCACTACACACCATATAAATTTTCTATTGTGACGTTATTCATTTCACTTATATTCTAAAATATCACATCACACATGAAATTGTTCACGAAAATTTTCAAGGTGCTACAGGATGAGATGTCAAGTAACAAGAGCTGGATTTTGCTGCAACACAGAGTTTCGACATTTTGATCTTCGATTTTTGTTAAAGAACTTTGAAGGTATGTCGATTTCTAATATCTATTTTTGTTAGTTTTCCATTAGTTTCATCAGAATCAGACTTTAAGATTGAAAACTCGAAATCTTTCATTTTTTTCGATTTATATTAGTAAATGTATGAGTTATGCCAGTGTAATGTCAATTGGAGATGAAAAATCAATGGGAATGTAAGATTTTTGCTGAATTTGACATTAAAAAATCATATGGATTGATATTTCAATGCGTCTTTGGTCGACCAATCAACTACTGAAATAGTTTGGTCAATTGAACCTTATAGCTAAAAAGGTCGATCGTGTGACGTTGTTTGGTCGATCATGTGATGTCATTGGCTGACTGTGTGTTGAAATCAGATCAACTGTGGTTGGTGGATCAGTCGATCGTAGGTAGGTGTCTGATCGACGGAGCCTAGCTCTGGTCGACCACCTTATTTTTCATTCTACTGCGATTCCCTTATGGTCGACCAGATAGTTGGGTTTTATAAAAATTTGTGTTGTTGCCTTGATGCTATGTTTCTCGGCAAAGATTCATGGGCATATGTCAGGTTGTATCACCTTGGGTTTCTATTCTCGAAATAAGTTCCAATCATAATCCCTAAAGTTTTAGGAGAAACTCTAACATTAATATAGTTGTAGGTTCAGAAAAGTTTGCTAATTTAGAGCTATTCCCAAGCACACCATGCCCAACACTAAAAAGACTCACCAAATAATTTTTTATAATAGTAAATGTCTATATGTTAATGGAGCATAGTTCGAGAGTCATTTTATTAAATAAAATAGTTTAGAGTAACACTGTTAGGACTTATAATTGAGGGTTGTTTTTTTATTTTACCTTTATTTTAACATCCCAAGGAATAAAAATAATTTAGTTTTTCTTGAGTGTCTCTTTTCTTTGCACGAAGAGTCATGCTCATTGAGTTTATGTCGTGATTCTACCAGTAAAGTTACGGGAGGATGATTTTCAAAAATCAATAGAAGATACACAATAATGATAACCTAAGTTTGATCAAACATCTTAGAGGTTTGAAATTTGATCACGAGGGAAAAATGTCACATAAAATGTGCCGAGCAAGGTCATTAGCTCTATTATCTTAATAAAGAAATGTATTTATTTATAAAATAAAGTTAAATGCAATTTAAATTTTAATATTTGTGTCACTTATAAATTATATCTTAATTTTTTTTTCCTAAAAATAGAATATCTATATTTTAGATGTTGGTAATTTGGACCATGTATCAATTTATGAGTTAAATTCGAATTAACTCATAAATTGGTGGTAAATTATAAATTGTTTATAACTGCAAAAGTAGAAGTTTCAATTATTGAAAAGTAATTTAAAATCTAATTTTAAATATATAAATGAATTCCAATGTTAAGTGGAAATTACAATTTTATCTTTGAAAGTAGTAGTAACATACATTGGACATCATATTCATATTTAACTGGGGACTTGATTGCTATCTCTAAAGTGATAGGGACGACTTTGTCAAGACTTTGGGTGTTTAGGAATATAGAATACAAGTGGGGAATAAACGTAAATAAAGAAAACTAGAATAAAATCTCAGCGAAAAACCCCAGCCCTAATTTTTCCTTCTTCTTCGTCTCTCTCTCACTCTCACTCTCTCTCTCTCCGTCGCTGCACCTTTCCAGGTGACATTTCCTTTTGCTGCGTCTATTTATTTTTGTAATTTTCAATTCGTTCAATTTCTAAGTTGCTTAATGCTCTCTGACCTTAATTGAACGTAGCTAATGAGAGCCCCGTAATTTTTGGTATTTCTTCATTCAGTACAGCTTATTGTTTTCCTCGAGTAGCAAGTTCTGAGGGTGGGAAAGAATGTTATGTGAATGTTATAAGTAATTTTAACCGATTGTATTTTGGCTGTACATTTACTTCAATATTTGGGTTGAAGGAGGTTGTAGCTGGTTAAGTAGAATATTTTTTTTTGTTTCTTTACTATTTTTATTTTTTCTCCTCTTGTAGCCTCTTGTTCATATCTATTTGATTACTACTAGAGGCACATTCTAATTTTCACTCACTCAAATTATACTGCGATGTGTTACTTGTTTACTGGTACAATTTACTTATTTTTTGTATAAAAGTGGTCAAAATATTAGTCTAATGATCGAGTGACATGGCTTGATGTAACTTAGGAGGGTAACCATAGATTTAGTATAACTAAATAGAAGTTACAAGTGAAATTTTCTATTCGGCAAACCTGCTAGCACTCCCCTCTATAATCTGAGAGAGTGTTCAGTGACAGAAACCCATAAACTAGGTAGCTGCCGTCTGTTTTGAAGTTGAAATGTGTCCTAAACTTTCTTGATTCTTAATGTTTACAAAAATCTGAACCTCCTCATAACCTCTATAGGATTTCACGAAATTTCTGCTGTACTCATTTCCCCTAAATTGGATTTTTTACTTGCTCATTCTAATTTTGTAGAGGTTTTTTCATTTGCTTCAACTGGCATTTTTCTCTATATTGGATCCATTTAGAAGATATTGGTTTTCTTTTTAATGAATACAAGACATCAAACTTAATTGTCATTCTATTTAGATGGCAAACACTCCAGATGCAGACATGGACGACGACTTTAGCGACCTTTACAAAGAGTACACGGGTCCTCCAGGCTCAACCACTGCCAATACACAACAAGGAAGGGTAAACTCCAATAAGAGATCTCATGCAGGATCTGATGAGGAGGATGAGCCTCGTGATCCAAATGCAGTTCCAACTGATTTTACTAGCCGAGAAGCTAAGGTCTGGGAAGCTAAATCGAAAGCTACAGAAAGGAACTGGAAGAAGAGGAAAGAAGAAGAAATGATCTGCAAAATATGTGGGGAATCCGGTCATTTCACTCAGGTCTGTCGACTATTTTATTCACTTTACCAGGGTATTGTCTAATCCACTTCATTGCTTACACTTCACACGGTTATTGCTATTTTGACTTGAAATACCCTCCTTTCTCTGAACTTAGCAGAAACTGATTTTACTTGCTTTCTTCCTTTTTTTGGCACCTGTATTGTTTCATTTTTCGGAGGTAAAAAGAAATATCTATTTCCTCAGGAGAAAACGTAATTCTTTGGATGGTTGGAATATGATGATTCTTTTTATCAATTAATATGTAGTCCATTTAATTCTGTGTTGAATGTCAAGTTTGCCTGTTAGACTTGTCGAATAGGAAATAACTTCATTTTATCTTGAAATTTGAAAATTCTGTCTCATTTGTGTCTCCTTACTTTATTGCTAATTTGCTGATTATTAGTGACCTTATTACTTACTGATTGCCATAGTGAATTCTGATTTAATGCGCGCACTTAAATCATTTTGTAGGGTTGCCCCTCCACTCTTGGAGCGAACCGTAAGTTGCAAGATTTCTTTGAAAGGGTACCAGCTCGAGACCAGCACGTTAGATCACTTTTCACAGAGAGAGTGATACAGAAGATTGAAAAGGATGTAGGTTGTAAAATAAAGATGGATGAAAAATTTCTCATTGTCAGTGGTAAGGACAGATTAGTTTTGGCAAAAGGTGTGGATGCTGTGCACAGGGTGATAAAAGAGGCAGGTGATCGAAGAGGTTCTTCTAGTTCTCATTTGACCAGATCTAGATCGCCAGAGAAAAGTCCTATTGCCTCACGGTTGCAACGGTCAGAATCACAAAGATCCCAGTCTGGTCCTCGAAATGCATCACCATTACAGCCAAGGTTAAACCGCCATGATAAGATTGTAGAAAATCGTTTGCGAGACAATATGAAGAAAAGTTCAAGGGGTTCTCCACAAGGTAGGGACACTATAGGGTATGGTTATGACGTCCATAGAAAGCTGTTAAATCTGCACCGTAGTTTTGGAGCTTGTTTTTAATATTGTTTAAGAACATTTTCTCAGTTAATGCTGATGTCCGCATTTGTAATCATGTTGCTTGTTGCTTTTATTTTTTGCAGCAAGAGGTAAGTTCTGTTCTGCTAGAGGCTCTTAATTGATCAGATTGTATCTTAAACAATATTTTACTCGAAGCATTTCCAGCTTGTTTGCCACGAGTGGTTTCCCTTTGTCAATTATAAGATTGTTTATTGAATCAAAGCTACAATATTAGTCACTCAGTTTAACATACTTTTCATTTTATGAAGCTTACGGTAATGACAGAGCTAGAGGTCATCCAACCCATTCAAAATCTCCAGCACGTCCTACATATACAGGCAACATGATAGGTTCATATGATAATAGTCAGAGCCAGACTGCTTATGGTAGAACTGATGGATGGGATAGTGATAGAAGGGGATCCGATTTGCAATTGAGTCGTCCACCTGATAACCTTGGTCTTTCTCAAACACTTGAAGAATTAGAATTGGAGTATAAAAGGGAGGCAATGGAAGTTGGAAGGACTCGTGATAAAGAAGAAGATGATGAAAATTATAAGCATCGAGAGGTAAGGCTTGTAATTTACTGTTGGTTAAACTTCGAATGGTCCTCAATGTGATTGGCCATTGCAGACATTTTTCTTCTTTTCCCTTAATTTAATTAACCTAAATGTACCCAGATTTTGAATGGTTTGTTGTATTGATTGAGCTTCTGCTGTTTCACTTTGGTCTGACGTCCAAAAAGACTATAAGGGAGATGAGAGAAAACTACATGAAGAAATTGGCTGTCTTGAGGGATACACATTCAAAACAGTGGGATGAGTTTCTTCGATTTGATAGCCAACAGTTTCAGCAACAGGCACGTCAGGAACTGTCATCAAGCTTTTCTGGCTACAAACAACAAAATTACTCTGAATTTGATGGATCTGCTTCCAATTCTCATTATGATGGGCCAAATATAGCCATGGATTCAAGGAACAGGTATCCTAATCATGTGGAAAATTACCCTTCAAGACCTCATGAAAATTTTGGTGACTTTCAGCGACAGAGGCGTGACGGTTATGGGAAAGCTTACAATCGATATTAAGTTGTAATACTGAAAGTGTACTTGGTGAGTAGTCCTTACTCTTGAGACAAATTGCAGCAACTTGTCACTTTCTCTTGATTTGGCCCACTAGAACTACAATGCATAATCTCCTAATCAAATAAGGACATTCAATTTAAGACTTGGTTTTTTGGGGCCTTGAGATGAAAGGTCATTAGTTTGAATTGGCCATGCTAGACCAAACTTTATCAACTGTACAGTAGAACTTTTCAAGTCTTATGATCTTTATAGGAGTTTGGTCACTAAAGAATGACCAAACTTTGGAGGAGTTCTAGGTTTGTAAATTTTCTTGTGCTTTTTTAGCTTAGCTTTAATTTGATTCCAAAAATTTTCAGGATTCCAGATCTGAGTCGAGTATAATGCACTTAGGCGCACCTAATCAAGGTAAGTGTGTTGATTATGGTTATGAATGGCAAAAATGGATTCATGAATGCGCTGGTTATGTGTGTTCTGTTTTAGCTTGATGGTTTTGTTTCTTCAGAACCTGATGTAAAAGCCCAACCCTTTTGTAGTCTATGGAAGTTGCAAACAACTCAAGGTTTAGAATTTCAATGTACTGTTCTTGAAGGTTCGTTTATGTGAAGATTTGGGATTTGCAATTAGATTAAATGTTTGAAGTCCAGCATACCAGCTGAGTGTATGATTGAATATATTGATGCATTTTGTTTTGTAGCTCAATTTAATGGATACTTTTCTGCAACCTAAAGGAGAGATAGATGCAGGTTGAATACCCAATTGGAAACAGGTGGTTAATTGTTTGTTGGTTTTCCTTGCACCCTCTTCATCTTCACCCTCATCATCTCCTATTGGAATAATAAATAATGGTGGATTATGAAAGTGTGTAGTCGAAAAATGGGTTCATACGATTGAGTTTGCCATTCGCCTGATTGAGTCGTTGCAGGAGTTAAACTGCAACTGGTTGGCTCATCTTATGATGTGCACCTGCAGACAGACTGCTGAGTTGAATGACAATCGTAGGTTGACAGTGAGAGTCCTGTTCTCCAGCAGCAGAAACAATTTCTCTGCTCATTTGGTAGCTCTCTCTCTCTACCCACGAAAATGGATCACAACTTGAGCTCTTTGTCAGCCCTAATTTGCTTGCCATCGGACCATATTCCTCTATCTCATTTGAAGAACTTATATTGAGTTACTACTAAATACTAGAGCAACTAAATTCAGATAACTAGGATTTGGTACTATCCAATCAGCAAAACAAAATACAAATCATCCCAATACAAATGGTCAATTAACAACAATCAGTCTCTTTTATAAATATGCAAGGGAGAACAAAAGACATGTTATGACAAACCAAACTTGCCTTTCCGTCTCCTCAAGCTTTGAAATTCCCATAGACTTCATCGATTTTTGCCTGCATAACATAAACAAAGGAGTGAGCGGCGATGTAGCCTATTGCCATCATTCTCAATTTAAAGACGTGTTTTGTTTACCTCGTAGTATTCAAACAACTTGTTTCTTCTCTTCTTCAATGTGGCCGTGACTAAGTTGCGTTCCATGTCAAAAGGTCTCGATTCTAGAACGGCTCCCTTGATATGTTCAAAACCTCTGAGCTGAAATGAAGAATTGAACTTTAATCCTAAAAAGAAGAGGATGGGTTGAAAGTGGAAGGTGGTAGGTACCTTGTTTCTCTCAGCTATGGACTTGAGCTCCGATAAAACATACTTTTTTAGGTGATCCAGAGAGCAAAGTTGAGAAAATGAAGTTATATGACCATTTGAACGTGCCCATTTCATGGCGTTTTCTTCTTGTAGCACCACCACTGCAACAAGCATTGATTTGAAGCTGCTTCCATAGACCCATATCTTAAATTCGACAAAGCAAAAGAAAATCAAAACAAGTGTAAAATCAAAAGTTTTATACGATGAACAACTCTAAACGAGCTCACATCCTCGACGATATGATTGACGCAATACACATTTTCCAAGTATTCAAGCGCAACATATTCTCCCTGAGACAGCTTTATCAGATTCTTCTTCCGATCAATGATCTTAATAATTCCGTTTGGAAGCATTTCTCCAATGTCGCCTGCGGAGATGAAGAATATGGCAAATACTATTGTGATGAAGAATATGAGTTAATGTTAGTAACCTGTATGAAACCAGCCATCTTTGAAAGATTCACTTGTCAATTCAGGATCCTTGTAGTAGCCATTAAACACAGGCTTCCCTCTCACACATATTTCTCCGCATGGGCGATCACCTATGGGATTATAGCCCATTTCCGCCACCTCTTCAAGTCGAATCTCATTGAAAGGTAAAACAGCACCAACCGTTCCAATCATGCTCATCTCGTCCGGAAATCCACTGGTCATCGCCCCGCAAGTTTCGGTCATTCCTGAAATATCAACAAATAAACAAGAAAATCTGAGAAAAGGATGTATGATTAGAAATGTTATCTGATGAGAGCATTTTTCTTTACCATAGGCTTGGACAAGAAACGCACAACATGTAACACGGAGGAATTCTTCCACTTGTGTGCTCAAGGGTGCACCTCCAGAGATTATTAGTCGGATCTGTCCGCCTAATCTAGCTTTCACCTAACAAAATGAACAAGACATTGGCAAATTTTCACAGGAGCCAATATAAAAACTGTCATTCAGCAGGAAGACAACATTATTTAGAAGGGTTTTGCAGAGAGAGAGAGAGAGAGAGAGAGAGAGAGAATAACCTTCCTGAAGGCCAAGAGATCTGCTAAAGGAGATGCATTTTTCTGTTTATAATTCTTGTTCATCCAAGATAGTTTGCTGCAATGGTGGTATATGCATCAAAACATAGAATTGGAGAGAATATTTCTAACTTTACCGAATAACGTACTTTCGGTAGAGCATGTCAAACACGGTTCTTCGAATGGGATTCAGTTCTTGCACAGCTTGCTTTATACCTGAAATAAAAATATGCTCTGTGTGAAATGGAGATAAACAATTACAGCTTTTTGAAGCAGAAAGTCCGGCGCATTTCCCCACCATCGTGAACCTTTTCGAAAACTCGAGGTACACCGGCAAATAGGGTTGGCTTTAACTCCATTAGATCATCTCTGATTGCATTCAGATCCTTCAAAACATGTCAAGGCGATACGTATTTAAGAATATATAGCGAAATCTGAGACGAAGAGAATAGATAGTTCCATTAGCTTACCCCGTGATAGTAGCCGACTGAAGCTCCTTTAGAAAAGAAATACTCTTCGATCATGCGATCAAGAACATGGGCAAGAGGCAGGAAAGATAGATACACATCATCTTCCCTCATCTATCGAACGATTGTAAAGTAAATAAGAAAGGCAACATAGCGGAATGTATACGAAGGGACAACGATAGACATCTTCTCCTTGTACCTTGTCTTCAAACTGTTCCAAGAACAGATCCATTCCTCTTACGAAATATACGATGTTTTCGTGTGTTAATACGACACCCTTCGGATTTCCGCTGGTGCCACTCGTGTACATGATTGTGCTGATGTTGAAAGCCAGAGGAGGAGATATCTCTGATGGATTTTCCTTCCCCTGGCACAAAGTAATTTCCCTCAAAATAATGGAAAGATGGATATAAAGCTGCTATCCATTCGTTAAACTCTTTAACAATCAGAAAACCAACCAGCTGGAGAAACTCATCCCAAGAAAATGGTTTGATCCCAATGCCTGTAGCCGTGTTCTTCTCTTCCCCCGTCATCGTGCTGAAGCATACAACAACTAGAACAAGCAATAGACTCAGTAAAATGATTTACATTCTTATGTGTTTGCATCAAAACCAGGTTTATTGCATTGCTCTCACTTTTCAGCCGCCATGCAGATTTGCAATCGGGATTTAACAACTGCAAAGCAAAAGTGTATGGCAAGTTTTAGACTTGAAGTTAGAATGATAGAGCATACTATTTTATCAAAATCTTGTGTGATTTGGCCCTTACTTCTTTCACTTTTTTATCTTGGACAAAAACATAATCAACCTCGGCATGATCAATGATGTAATTTACAGCACCAGCTCCTGCAAAATAACTAATTCTTGAGAAGTGCTACTTCTTTTTCAAATCAAAGAAAAATCTACAGAGTTGAATGTAAAAATAATTCAACACCCACTCGAGTAACCAAGATTCAATAAATAATTACATGATAAGTACACGTTAGATACAATTTATTGTATTGATGTTGATGGACATACGTATATTAAATACCACATATATATATATCGTTAAAAGTAGTAAAATATGGATTATGAAGTTTGACTTGCAATATATAAAATGACATGATATAGGCCCAATGAGCCTTAGTGTGTTGATACAACCACGTAATTATCTTATTTTGTGGTATTATGAAATTATGTAAATCAAAAGTTTATGGTCCCCTTCCATTATCTAGTGTGAGAGAAAGATTTTCAATCTCACTGAAAGTGCAACACTTAAAAAATTTGCTCCTTTATTTTGTGCAACGTTACATTATAAAATTTAAATAGATTAATTATTGTTACTGTAACATTCTAGATGCTTAAAAATATTTTTTTAAAATTTCACGTATAAATTTTTCGCGTATTTTCGATCAAACATTGAAATGTTGACCCGTTTTGTCGCGTAGCTACCACGTGTGAATTTTAGTCAAATGGTCAAAAACATTCAACTTAAATTTTACCGAGTGTTAATTAAATTTCAAAAAAATTTTAGGTAAATGATTTTTACAAAAGATTTATTACTATTATTTTATTTATTTATTATTATTATTTGTTTTAGTGTTATCGACTCTCACAATAGAAGTTGTTTTTCAATTTAATCTATTAAATATTTAATATATATTATATTATATTATTATTTAACAAAGTAAAATTGTTTTTTTAAAAAGAAAAGAAGAAGACTTTATAGTCTTCTTCTTCGCAGACACAAAGAGGAAGCAACGGCGAGAGAGAGGAGGAGGTCCGACCTCGACGGTTACAAAATTCGACTGTAGATCCATGTTCCCGACGTTTGTAGGAGTAACTTTTGTGAAGGTACTTTTCAAAATTTAAGTTTTTCCCGTTTGATTTTACGTTTGAAGTTTGGATAAATTTTGGCTTCGGATTCGAGCTTGGAAACTCGAATCCGAGGGACAATTCTGGCTTATATTGATAGAATAAACGTTTATGTAAAGTTATTTGTGGTTAGAAATCAAAATCAGACGAAAAGAGAGAGTTTTTGTCTTCGACCGGCGACGTCACTGTTCACCACTGGTGACGGCACTGTTCATGTCGGTGACAGCATATTCCGGCGGCATCTGTTTATGACGGAGTCATTGTTCATGTTGGAATTGTTCACCGGAATATCTAGGGGTAGGAAACGGTTTGGTCCGAACAGGGTAACCGAACCGAACTGAGCTAAATTGCTCGGTTCGGTTTGGTTATAATAGAGAAAATATTGATTTAAAACTGAACCGAACTGAGCATATTCTGTTCGGTTGTCGGTTTTCCAAATGGAAAACCAGGTAAACCGATTAGAACCGACACTGGCTGAGTGGCTTCTTGAAGAAGCCTTCTTCAATTTTCAATTCTTCTTCTTCGACCCTTGTGCCCACCAGCTATACCCATTACCCATACCAATACCCATACAATCCCTCGATTCCCCTCCAGTGTTGTCGGCCAATCCCCCACCCACTAGCCATTGTCGGCCAATCGCCCTTCTTGGTTCTGCAAATGGACCAGATTTCCATCCCCTGGCTCCTGCACTGCACTCTTCAAAGGTCATTCTTCCCCCCGCAAAGGTGAAAACGCAAGCCTTCCCTCCCTTCTGCGTGCGTCCTGTGAGTTAAATCTCCGACGATTAAACTCTTACTGGCAAAAATCGAAGTCTTCACAGCGTCTCCTTCCCTGTGTCTCACCGAGTAATTGTTTCTGTCAGTGCATCACCGAGTCTGGCGTCCGCTTCAAATTTCACAGGTTGACAGATTTGATTTCAGTGTTCACAGTTGACTGAGTCGAGTTCATCATTTCACATTCTTCACAGCGTCTCCTTCCCAGGTAAAATCGAAGTTTCAATTTGTAAAACAGTATCGATTTCACAGTGAAATACTTAATAATCGGTCTTATACAAAAACCAAAAACCGAACTGAAAACCAAACCGAATATAACCGAACTGAATACTCAGTTTTTTTGGGTTTGCCATGTGGTACGGTTCATTTTCGATCTCTAAAAAATAAAATCGAACCTAATAGGTTCGGTCCAAATTTAAGCGAAAATCGAACTGAACCGAACCGTTTCCACCCCTATGAATATCTATTCACTAGAATTTACTGTTTTCGCCAGAATTTACTATTAACCAATTACTATTCATGTCGGCCGAAAAATGGGAAAATTGTTCCGATTATGTCTTTGGGTTGTCCTAGTCGATTACTAGGCGATTGTTGAGCCTTAAATGGTTGTGAGCATGTCGTTTTGACCGTCGAAACTAAATGGTCGAAATTGATTGTTGTTGAATCTAGTCAAGATTACGAGGTCTTGGTTGACCTTCGTTTTGTCTCGATGACAGTTGAACTTAGTTCTGGTTTAGGATATTTGTTGTATTCCTGGTTTGGCTTCCAGTTTGGGACTCGTGGTTATCCCTAGAAACTGTTTTGGATTATAGTCTTGTTTAAGACTTGGCTGTTATCCCTTGTGTGATTGTTAGGATTTTGATATTGACCTTGTTATAGGTTCTGGAGATGTTATGATACGACCTTCACTTCCGATAGCGAGTGTTGCTGGATAGTCGGTAAGAGTATCGTGGTCGCCTTTGAGGTAGAAATTTTTATACTTTATGCACTGCATTTCATCATGGTTTTCAAACCATTATTTTGTGGTTTGCCCCATATGAAAATTTGACGGGAACTATTCGACAACACGTCAGTTTTTACGTATATGTACATATGTTTTCTCACGTTTAATTTATCGTACATGGTATTCTGATGGTTTGGTTCTCTATATATTTTGTGGGTGAATCCTCTTGATGTTTTAGGCTGACTGGGTATCAAAGCATCATGAGGATCCCATAAAACCTTTTGATGCGTGAAGGTTAATTTCTTGTACGTTTTACTTGGTTAATAGAATAGCTGATTGTGCCGTGTCCTTGGGTTTGAATCCCTAAATCTGATTAGGGTATTTTTGGCTATTTGCTATCGCTAGAGTATCGCCTTATTTTATATGTTTGATCTTTTTGGCTATTTGCAATCACCAGAGTATCGCCTTATTTTATATGTTCGATCTTTTTGGCTATTTGCAATCGCCAGAGTATCGCCTTTCTTTAATTTGATTATTTAAATTATTGTCTTCTCTCAGACTCATGAGGTGTTGCTTTTGCCGCCTTTCTGTGGTATGTATCGGATGAGTCATTGAGTGACCATTCTTTTCACTGATGACATTTTCATACAGAAAACGACGTTGGAATATTTTACGATATAGCTGTTTATGCATACAATAGATTTTGACGTAGCCACATCGAGGGTCATGGGCCAATTTAATAAACTAATAGAGAGTTTTCAGTTAAAAATCCATGTATGGTAAAATGGGAAAAATGATATGTTTTTCAAAAGATATGAGAAATTTTTTTTTATTTATTGCATTTAGTATTGATTTCCCTACTTAGCTTGTTATTCACCCTTTCGACTATATTTTTCCCCAGGTTAGGGTGTGGGTTTGGTGCACTGGATTTGCACGTGTTGTTGTGGGATGATACTGGTATCCCCTGATGGATGTTCTTTGATTCAATCTCTCTGTTACTGGTACATTTGAGATTTATTGGAGTTGTTTGTTTTAAACTCCCACACAGTAACTTCCTTGTTAATTTTTATACTATCTTTTCATGTTGATCACTTTGTGGACTCAACCCATGTTATTTGGGTTTGAGCTTAAATTCTCATTAAGTCTTCAACATTTCTTCTGCATTTATTTTACTCCTTGGGTTAGGTAATCGAGTTCTCTCCGAGAATCGGGTTGCCTGACTTGGAGGTTCTGTTAGGCCCCCACTTGGGTCGTGACAGAATTAAATGGTATCAGAGCAAGGTTCCGCTTTTCTTGGGAGTGATCACTTGAGAAATTGATAGTGTAATGTTTCAGTTGTGTGTGTACTGTGCATGAAATTGTCCAACACTTAGTTAAGTTTTTGAATTGGTTAAGATGTTGGTAGGAAGGCATATGGGAGTTGTCTGTTGGATGATGGCTGTGTTTTTTTCTCTATACACGAGTGTTGGTTGTATCTAGTGGATCGTTAAGTGAAATTGTTATGGATTACGAGCTATGTACTCGCCTAGGTTCTTTCTCGTGTGTGGGCCTGTGTTGTTTGGATTTCGGATCAAAAGTTTGGGTTTGCCATCCTTTTTGCAATGTCTCTTCGTGTGGACCTATATGAATTTAAGTTTAAATCTTTTGCCCTTAATGTTGTTCAAAGCTTGGCTCTTTTTGGATTTCTGAGCTTGTTCTGTTATGTTTGGAACTTGTTAGTTCGGGTTGGGATTTTGGTTCGCATTCACTAAATTAATTTCGTGACATATTTGTTCTCTGGGTTCAGAGACTGTTGGTTGAAGTCTCTAAATGGGCCTTATTCATGTGCATTTTCGTGTTAATATAAACCTCTGTGTAGGTTGTGAGAAATACTTGGTTTGGAAACTGTAGTCATTTGATAGATTTTTAGAGACTGCAGTGGAGGTTTCTTTGACTAAGACTTATTTTGTTCTCTCTTAGAATTAGAGTTGCTGTGATGGTCACGCGTTTGATTCTATGATCGTTACCTTTGTTTTGCAAGTTGGAATCTGACTGATAGGACAAAACTGATTATGGATTGTCAGAATCCAAATGTCTGCTTTGGAATTATTTCCTAGTTTTCATTTTGCCTTAAGGTTCTTACGCTTGGATGTGTTGGAGGTTCTTAGTGCTTCGTTCCTTGTGTTGGTCATTTTGCTGGAAGACCGTTCGATTTCAACAATAACCTTATGTCGTTTCTATTGTTTTGCTTCGGATGTCAAATATATCGGTGGTTTGTGAGAACTCCGTGGATAGTCGATGCTATCGTTTCTCATGCAAATAGATTTTCAAAGTTGTTGGTTTGGACTTGTTTCGGTACATGTCAGGTTTTCACGCTCTTAATTGTTCCTCTGCTAGGGTGGTGCATTTCGAATCCACTTTTATGTGGGTGGTATAGTTGCGTGGGTCACGCTCTCATCCTTGGTGAGTGTTGCACTTGTCTTGTTTGAGAAGTCTGATAGATATCACAGTGGTGTTCCTGGTCAGACGTATTCTAAATCGCTTGCCTTGAAACTTTTTTCTTAGCTCATTTGTTGTATCTTGGAAATTCTGCGCCTTGGTATGTGGGAATCATAGTGGTTCGATCCTGCTCCTTGCTAGTTGTTGGAGGAGACTGTCGATTCGGTTAGACCGTGTTCTTCGTTTCTATTGTTCTTTTCTAGTGTCGAGTGCATCAATGGGCTGTGGAAAACAGTTAATACTAGGCACCGTAGTTTTCCTGTTGAGATCCTTGGGCATTTTTGATTCTCAAGTCCTTCAAGTCAACGTTTGTTTTCTGTGTTCTAGGTTGTTCCTTGGGTAGTACGGTGTGTTTTTGAACCATTGTAGAATCTCTCTTGTAGAGGTGTTGTTGATCCTCAGTTGGTAAGATCTTTGCTTTGTTGGATAGTAGAACGTCGTATTCTTTTCTTTCATTCCATGTTATGTCAGTCATTTCCTTCTTAAGAGTGGTGCAGATAGTTGTTGGAGTGGAAGTTAAGTGGAAATTTTTGTTGGTCAGTTGAGTGGTGTTATTGTTGGGCTAGGTTTCATGTTTTCGGTTGACTTGGAACTTGGATTGCACGTCCTAATGGACTAGTGGCGTGTCCTTCGACCAGAAAATCTTGTTTTCTTGTGGCTTACTTTCGACCCCTGTGTTGACCTTGTTCATGTTGTATGGAAGCTTTGTTTTAGATTTGAGAAATCTGAGATCCCAATTGTGGGAGTTGTTTCATGTGAGAGTGGTTTGCTTGTTGGCAATCTCATGGGTTGTGTTTTGTTTCATGCGTTTTCATTGAAAAGCCAATGTTGTGACAGGTGGTGTAGTCTCTTTTGGCTCTGTTTCATTGTCTGTTAAAGCCTATTACTTTTTCATGTTAGGCAAGTGTATGTTTCCCTCGGAGGAGTGGTTTCTTTGCTGTTCAATTGGCCTTATCGCTTATCCTTGTGTTTTGGACAATTGTTCTAATGTCACTGGCTGTTGTTTCATTGGAATATCTTTTGGAGTCAGCTTTGCAATTTTGTTCTGGAATTGAGCATCTTGTGTTTTCAGTCTTAACCTTTGGTTTGACAACTACCCCGTTGCTGCTGTAGTTCATGTTGTTGTCCAGAAGCTGATGTTTTCTAATCCACCGGTGTTTTGGTGTGGGTTCCTATTCAAGTTAGTCGTTTCTCGTTCTGGTAATACTTTTGGACTTGACTAAGGTTATTTTGTTTTTGTGGATGACAGTTCTAGATTTTCAGACTTGCAGCATTTCGTTCGAGGTCTTGGCTAAATTCTCTAGAATTACGTGCTTGATAGCAGTAGATGTCTAGAGATGTGCTAGAATTCATGACTTTCTGAGCTTGTTGGCTGTTATGTCCGTATTAAAGACCCCTATCTTGTTCTACTTGCTATTGTCTGTGTGGGAAATGACGCATGTCAAGTTCGTGTCAGATATCTTAGTTCGGGTGCTCTTGGTGTCTAAGTGTTGGTTGTTGTGTTGACCATATTAGATAGTTCGTGACAAGTGTTGCATTAGATAGTCTGCTTTAAGGTGTCAAACAATGGATTTTGGAAGTTTTCTAGTTTGTCATGGCATAGTGGTTACCTATAAATCCACAAAATTTGGTTTTCATTGAATAAGATTTGGTTTTTATTGGATATTCAGTTATCTAACTTTGCTTTGGTTTTGGTGCAAAGTTCTATTCCTTGTTTCGATATGAATCTTTTGCTTTTAGCCAATCTCAAAATTTCCTTTATTGATGGCTTGGTGCTTGGATAGCATGAAGCCAGAGAGTGTTGTGTGGTTGCGATCTTAGGTTAGAGTATTGCTAAGGCGTGGAGAGTGTTTTGATGGACACTCTAAATCAATGTATCTTCGTTTTTCCAATTCCTTACGTGTTTTTGGTTGGGAAATTTGTTAAGTTACATCTTGGGTATTACGAAGACTCCACATCAGTTTGTTGTTGTGTGAGCCATTGTAGCCAGTTAAAAACCCTAGTTTTCTTTTCGTTGATCCTTTCATTGGAGATCGTTTCATTTATCAATCGATCGATCAGATTATTCTTTTTGTTTTTTTCGAGTAACCTTTCTCTTGCCTTGTTGGTTTGTCAGTTCATAGCGAACTTTATGCGTTTCACGATAGTTCCTTTCGGTATCAATTTCGGACATGTTATTGGATAAATCATGTTATAGGTTTGAGGGAAGCCCTAGACGTAGGCAAACATGTTTTTCTAAGGAGATTTACTTGATTTGTGTGATTTGGGTATCACACTAAGTAGTGAGTTTCGTGGAATTTGTGTTTTTGGTTTTATTTTAAATTTCGGGGACCAAATTTCTTATAAGGGGGGTGAAAATGTAACATCCTAGGTGTTTAAAAATATTTTTAAAATTCCATGTGTAAATTTTTCGCGTATTTTTGATTAAACGTTGAAATGTTGACCCGTTTTGTCCTGTAGCGGCCACGTGTGATTTTTGGTCAAATGGTAAAAAATGGTCAAATTAAATTTTACCGAGTGGTAGTTAAATATTAGAAAAGATTTTGGTAAATGATTTTTACGAAAGATTTATTACTATTATTTTATTTATTTATTATTATTATTTGTTTTAGTGTGACTGACACTCACATAATGGAAGTTGCTTTTCAATTTAATTTATTAAATATTTTATTGTATTATTATTTAACAAAGTAAAATTGTTTTTTTAAAAAGAAAAGAAGAAGACTCTATAGAGTCTTCTTCTTCGCAAACACAGAGAGGTAGCAACGGCGAGAGAGAGGAGGAGATCTGACCTCGACGGTTCCAAAATCCGATTGTAGATCTGTGTTCCCGACGTTTGTAGGAGTAACTTTTGTGAAGGCAGTTTTCGAAATTTTAAGTTTTTCCTGTCCAATTTTACGTTTGAAGTTTGGATAAATTTTGGCTTCAGATTCGAGCTTGGAAACTTGAATTTGAGAGACAATTCTAGTTTATATTGATAGAATAGACGTTTATGTAAGGTTATTTGTGGTTAAAAATCAAAATCGGACGAAAATGGAGAGTTTTTGTCCTCGGCCGGTGACGTCACTGTTCACCGCCGGCGACGGCATATTCCGATGGCATTTGTTTATGCCGGAAGTCACTGTTCATGTCGAAATTGTTTACCGAAATTTACTGTTTTGCCAGAATTTACTATTCATGTCGACCGAAAAATGGGAAAATTGTTCCAATTATGTCATTGGTTTGTCTTTGTCGATTACTAGGCGATTGTTGAGCCTTAAATAGCTGTGAGCATGTCGTTTTGACCGTCGAAATTAAATGGTCCAAATTGATTGTTGTTGAATCTAGTCGAGACTGCGAGGTCCCGGTTGACCTTCGTTTTGTCTCAATGACGGTTGAGCTTGATTTTAGTTTAGGATATTTGTTGTATTCTTGGTTTGGTTTCTAATTTGGGACTCGTGGTTATCCCTAGAAACTGTTTTGGATTATAGTCTTGTTTAAAACTTAGTTGTTATCCCTTGTGTGATTTTTGGGATTTTGATATCGACCTTGTTATAGGTTCTAGAGATGTTATGATATGACCTTCACCTCCGATAGCGCTTGTTGTTGGATAGTCGGTAAGAGTATCGTGGTCGCCTTTGAGGTAGAGATTTTTATCCTTTATGCACTGCATTTGGTCATGGTTTTCAAACCATTATTTTGTGGGTTATCACATATGAAAATGTGACGGGGACTGTTCGACAGCACGTCTGTTTTTACGTATATGTAACACGTTTAATTTATCGACATGGTATTCTGGTGTTTTGGTTCTCTATATATTTTATGGGTGAATCCTCTTGATGTTTGGGGTTGACTGGATATCAAATTATTATGAGGGTCCTATAAAACCTTTTGTAGCGTGGAGGTTAATTTCTTGTACGTTTTACTTGGGTAATAGGACAGCTGACTATGCCGTGTCCTTGGGTTCGAATCCCTAAACGTGTCCTTGGGTTTTATTTGTGATCGTTAGAGTATCGCCTTATTTTATATGTTCGATTTTTTTGGCTATTTGCGATCGCTAGAGTATCCCCTTATTTTATATGTTCGATCTTTTTGGCTATTTGTGATCGCCATAGTATTGCCTTTTTTTAATTTGATTATTTAAATTATTGCGTTCTTTTCAGACTCATGAGATGTTGCTTTTGCCACCTTTCTGTGGTATGTATTAAATGAGTTCTTGAGTGACCATTCTTTTCACTGATGACGTTTTCATACGGAAAACGATGTTGGCATATTTTACGATATAGTTGTTTATGCATACAGCAGATTTTGATGTAGCCACATCGAGGGCCATTGGCCAATTTAATAAACTAATGAAGAGTTTTCAGTTAAAAATCCATGTACGGTAAAATGAGAAAAATGATATGTTTTTCATAAGATTGAGAAAAACAGTTTTTATATATTGCATTTAGTATTGATTTATCTACTGAGCTTGTCACTCACCCCTTCGACTATAATTTTTCCCCAGGTTAGGGTGTGAGTTTGGTGCACTGGATTTGCACGTGTTGTTGTGGGACGATACTGGTGTCCCATGATGGATGTTCTTTGATTCAATCCCTCCGTTATTGGTACATTTGGGATTTATTGGAGTTTTTTGTTTTAAACTCCCGCACAGTAACTTCCTTGTTAATTTTTATACTATCTTCTCATGTTAATCACTCTGTGGACCCAACCCATGTTATTTGGGTTTGGGCTTAAATTCTATTAAGTCTTCAGCATTTCTTTCGCATTTTAAAGCCTTGGGTTGGGTAATCGGGTTCTCTCTAAGAATCTGGTTGCCTGACCTGGCGGTTCTGTTAGGCCCCCATTTGGGTCGTGATAGTTACAATTAGAGAATTTTAGTGAATGATTAAAAATATTAAATAAGTTATGGAATTAAAAAATTTTGAGTAAAATATTATATTTTTTAAAATATAGAATTTATTAAGGAGTTGTGAAAGCTACCGCAGAAGTGTTTTATTTTATGGAAAATATTACATGCTGATTGTGGGATAAAGTTGGAAAAGGAATGTGTAAAAGATCAGACAAAAGACTAGCAATCAGATATGAAACTAGTCATGGGAGGACATAGATCGGAATCCGTGGAAGTGTTAGGATTTGAGGAATTGTTCATGTCCGCTGGTGTTTGTTGTCCACAAAGGAATTGTGTACGTGGCAGAAAATTATTGGCTGATAAAGTGGAGGTGTGAACATCTGGGAAAGTGATAGGATCTGCAGGAACGTAGACATCTACGGAAGGGTTGGAATCAGTGGATATGTGTTGGTATCCATGACTGGGACGATGTCATTTTGATGAAGGAATGTTTAATGGAAGAACAGATGAAACAATAATTGTTGGATGAGATTAAGGAACAGTTGGTATCAAAGATGAAGAAAAGTGCGGAAGAAGGCAAAATAAAATAAGGTTGTGGGAGAGAGGAGGACCGTTGGATTAAATGGGTGGACAAGACAAGAATCGTTGAATTTAAGGAAAAATGCTTATGAGGAAATGGATGATTCTGTGCGGAAAGGAAAGATGTTATGTGAAGAGTATTAAGTAAATAATCGTTGTCGTTTAGCTAAAGGATCTGCGTAAAGGGAAGATTTCGTATGGAAAGGAAAGATGCCACACAGAGAGTATTAAGTAAATAAGCGTTGTCGTTTAGCTAAAGGATCCCCAAGAATGGAAGATTCTGTGCAGAAAGGAAAGATGTTGCATGAAGAGTATTAAGTAAATAAATGTTGTTGTTTAGCTAAAGGATCTGCGGAAAGGAAAGATGCTGCAAGGATGAGGGAGGAAGAATGATGGTTGGATTGAATTAAAGGATGAAACATGAATCTTCGGACCTAAGGAAAGATGTTTCCTCATAAAGAAAAGATTCCATGTGGAAATGAAGGATATCGCATGAAAAGAGTTAAGTAAAATAAAAGCAAACGTCGTAGTTTTATGTTAAAGAAGCATATTTGTAGAAGTGAATGTGTCCTCGGTAGAGAAGGAAACATCATCGTTTGGAGTTAATGAATGTCTATGGTTAACAGTGTTGTTGCAGAAGGAAACACATTCGCTGACAAAGAGATGTTCATTGTCTTGGAGGACAATGTTGTATTGGGAAAAACGAGTGTTCGCGAATGGAAACGTATATGAGGTGAATAAGTTGGAGGATGAACGTCATCATTTCGTATAGAGAATTTGTGGTGAATAGTGGAGGTACGGATGCGTACACTTCCGCAAAAAGGGAGATGTCCACAGAAGATAAAAGACGGAGTCAAACGTCATTGTTGAAGCAAGGAAAGGTTTGCAGAATGAAGTATCTGCGGAAGCGTTGGCTTTCGTGAAAAGATTTGTGTCCGCGGTAACATTGACGACTGCAAATGTAAGTATAAAGGCTAACGTGACAAATTACTATTGGGAAAATAAACGAAGCAGACGTCCACAACAATAGCTTGCGGCTGTTGCGGGCAGATTTAAACGAGTTTGTTCTCTAGATTATCCATGAGCTGCAACTTGATTTTTGGTTTGTTAGGAAAAGATAAACTTAAGATACGAATCCTACGGGATTTTCTTCTGTGGGATTCTCAGTTGGATGGTCTATGCATATGAAGGTTGGGATTGAGACCCTAATCATCGTACAGTCGCGAGGTTGAGAGGACTTTTCTCTCAAGCTCTTGGGTGGAATCTCTCTTAGACTCTTTGAAGGCATGTGTTAAATGGATGATGGAATAGAGCGATGAACAGTTGTGTAGTTTATGAAGTTTTGTATTTTTTTTATAATTAACATGTTTCTCTTTATTTTAAGGCAAGTAAACGTGTTGGAGAAGAGTGAGATAGTCAGACTTCATTAAAGACTTCAGGTAATAGATGTTTGCTTTTGCTTTACTTTTAGCTGCTTCACAAAGTAATAGAGTAAGATAGTATGTTTTGATGATATGTTGTAATGCTCACAGGCTATGGTTTGAGGATATGATTATTATTATCATTAAACTGTGTTTGAATATGTGTTTCATTGATTGTTATTATGAATTTTTAATTTGAGACATATGAGATTAAGCTAAAAAGATAATGACTTTGGAGATGTATTGACTATTTTCATACATAGATTGTTTCTACAAGTTATGTTCTGCATGCTATTTATTATGTACGTTGTATGCATAATGTTTTCCAAGAAAATAACGAAAATAGTTTTCATGCATGTGTTTTAACGTAATAAAGATAGAGACAGAATTTAAGATACATAAAAAAGAATATGAAAGATTAAGGATAAGTTGTCCAAAGGTTGGTCCTATGGGCGATGAGCACGTCAGTACGGTAATGTTGGGGCTTGGCTAGAGTTTACCAAGTGGTTGTGTATTGAATACGCAACACTAACGAAGGTCCCAGTAAGGGAGATTGTATCGTTAAAGTTCATGAGACTCAGTGCTGTGTTTCTCATAGTCGTGTCTACTATTCCTAGGGTATTAGTTGATCAAAGTTCACCTCTTTCCCCTATACAGAAAATGAAAGAACGAAAGAAAAAGAAAAGAAAAAAAAAGAGAGAACGAAACAACATGTTCTTACTAAAATTGTATTTTAATACATATCTTACTAAGCGTTAGACTCATAGTTTGAATTTTTGTGACGTAGGTGATGATGAATTAAGGAACCTGAAACTAAAGTATTGTCGAAGCAAAATTGACTCGAATTTGAAGAAAACGAAAAGAAAAATAAAGGTTTTTTATTATGGTTTTTGACTAGTTGGATTTAAGTTTAAATATTTTACAAAATTTATATTTATTTTACGTTGGATTTTACTACGTTTAAATCTTTAAATGAGATTGCTTTTAAATTTTCTACTGAATCGTTAAAAGAAATAATTTTTATGAATTAATATATGATGTCTTTTCAAAAAAAAAAAAAGACATGAAAAAGAGTTTTAGGGCACTAAGGCATTATTGAAAGATTTTGGAGAAGGAACATTGGGTTAAACAAATGTCTATAATGGGATGCAGTGAGTGTTCACTTTCGTTTTGATAGTTTGACATAGAATAAGGTTGAGGGAGCATAGAAAACTAAAGAATTATGAGAACTTAGGTCTGCATATATTTTATTCAGGGAAGTAGCAAGCAAGAAGCTAAACAATCTAGATCAGCAAAGAATGGCAAAGTGACTCTCTCTGCAATTGGTTCTTTTCACTGGCAATAGGAAAGGAGGCAACGTTGTAAGAGCAGCGCTTTGGAAGAGAGCTCTTGTTAAAGGGCTCATTCTTAGAGGAACACGTCTTAAAACTGATAATGATAATATATAAATGAGTTTGAACGTAAAGAATGACAGGAATCAGTGAAACAAAACTTACCAAGGGTGTCGTAAAGAGGAACACAAACCAAACTCCGAGAGTTGCATGCCTACACAAATGTCAATGTCTTCTCAGCTCCTTGAAAACGCCAACAACCAGAAAAAACTAAACAAATATCAGCAAAAAAGCATCCGAATCAGACCTCCATGGCTACGATCCATTCAGGACAATTCGCTCCGTAAATCCCAATCCGAGAGCCCTGCAGTGAAATTTACAAAAGAAAAACATGAACAAGAAAAGACAAATATGGTCAATTAAGGATGTTTTACCATCAGAAACTCTTGCAAATGGGCCTTAATACTTACATGGTCAGCACCAGATGCTCGTAAAGCAGAACCGACGAGAAGAACTTCATCGTAAACTTCCTCGTATGTCTTCCAGACATATGGCCCCAGCTAAAGACCAACCAAGTTTTCAAGGGAAACCAAAATTTTCTTAAACTAGTCAACAGTGATAATATGAATCCGTAAAACTGCATTTCTTCCATAGAAGCTGCCAGACCTTTTCATTCGCAGCTTTTCTCCATCCAAGCATCTTATTTCCTGGTTTCTTCTGCACCGATACTCTGCAACAGAAGATCTTCATCACATATTATTCAGAACATTTGAGAATAGGTGAGTCACCAAAACCTTATTGTCTCCTTTTATTACCTGAAAAGATCCCAAGCTGTATGCAAATCTTGATAAGGGGGAGGGAAATGATTTTTAGAGATTACATTACGATAAACCGGACCGATCGACGGTTTCCCATTTCGCCCTTCTCTTCCTTCCTCGACCTTAACTGAGAACGTCTGCATTCTCCTGAAAACCAGGATTCAAAGGATCAACGAAAGTATTTTATGGACAGGCAATCCTCAGTCTACACAAACAGAAGAAGTAGGGAGCAGAGGTTTAAAACTAGCTGAAATTAAAATCATGAAAAAAAAAGCAGGAAGATTGTAACAAACCAAAGAGGAGATGAAAAAGTAACAGATTTGGAGGCAAAACAGAATATCACCAGGTCTTGATAGTAGCAGAAAGAGAAAAACGAATTGACAGAGAGAAAAACGAAACACAAAACAAGCACACATTTCCTCCACTAAGGGACCACAATGAGAGAGAGAGAGAGAGATTAAAGAGGAGGTGCAGAACAAAAATATGCTGTACTGGGGGGGGGGTGTGAATTTAATTTATTGAAATGAAGACAAGGTGGCACAGTTGAAAGATGTTAAATGTGACTAGTTGAAGTAGGCAGATTAATTAATCAGTTTCGTTGAGGATAATCTGCATATCCTCCATCTCTTTCACATTTTATGCAAGTTCCAACCCTAATTCAACAAGCAAAGACAAGTCAGACCGTTACTCTTATTACCATATATCATACAAAAAAACTTTAAACGTTTCTTCTCATTTCCTGCGTGAAACTACAAACCAGGTTCATAAACATCCACAAAGCAATTAACTTTGATCCCATGCTGACGCTGGACAACTTTCCCCCGTCAAAAAAAGACTACCCACCATAATAAATACACCGCAGCGGTATTTTAAGGTTAAAAAAACTATGATCCACCATACATTGTGTAATATACTTATCATCCCGCAGCAGATGAACAATGGCTAAGCTTCACTTACGAGGGAAAAAAACCATTTCTATTGTGTTTCTTTCAACCTAAATTTTAATAAATTATAGGGAAATTAACAAAACAACTATTGAACTATGAAGTCGATAACAAATCAACCACTAAATAATTTTTGGTAACAAATAAAATACTTAATTATTAGAAATGAACAGAGCAAATATCGCTGTCACGTTTTCTGTTAAAAAAACGTTTTCTTTTCCCTGCGGACGTTGTATTTCTTCTGCAGAAAGTGAGTAATTGAAATAAAATTTATGAAATATTACTTTCCATAGTGGAAAAATGACTTTCTGCTACAGAAAAATTACTTTCTGCTGCGGAAAGTAAGTAATTGAAATAAGAATCATGAAAGTAGAATTAGAATTGCAGAACATATATGGTTATGAAAACTGAATGATCACGACAGACCAAAAAAAGAAAAAAAGAAGATGATAACGAGAAGACTATGACAGAATTTTTTGGCGAGGAGCTGAATTTTTGGGAGGGTCCGCAGTGGAACACTCTCGGCTTTCTTGTTGAGTATTTATAGACTTTCAACCTCGTCTTTACGTAGAATTACTTCTATAAGGCAGATTCATCATTGTTATTTTTCTAAAATTTAACTTTTTTTTAACAAGTTAAAAATAATATTTATATAGTTTATTTTTTATAATTGAATATTTTATTTATTAATAAATTTTCTTTTAGTGATTACTTGTCCTAATTAATTATGGTTATTTTATTAATTTTCCTAAATTCGAGAACAAAGTAGTTGCAAATTGATCTGTCATGAATGTGGATGGGTAGACATCCCTCCGCTCCAAAAGAAGTTGAATCTGAGCAACAGTTGAAAGGGGTTTCGCACTTCTCCGACAATGTCCGAGTCGTCTCGAAGAACGAGTTTTCTCAGACATTGTCAAGTTCACTGTTCTTGTAAATCTTTTTTGTGGGTTTACTTTCACGTTGCTTCATCTGCAACTTTTCAAGAGATTCTACGTGGAAAATGCGATTCCTTTGTTACAATCTCCAATCTCCAATCTCCCTTCCTCTGGTTGCAGACTTGCAGTCTGTTCGGACAGAACGTCAGGGTTTTGGGTTCAATATTTTTGAGAAAAAACAAATATTGAATTCCTATTTCCAAAAAAAAAATTATAGGAAATTAACACCACAAACTTTCTAGTTCAAGATCAATGACAAGTCAAACTTTAAAGAAATTTTTTAATAACTAAAACCCTAAACTATGAAAAATTAACGCCGGTAACCTCGCAGTCAAGTTTTCCGTCAAAGTCTGTCAAATCTAACTTCTCAGTTAACTTAAAAAGTTTTCCTCTTAATTTCGATTTCGTTCGTCGGCGTAAATCCTTAAAATCGATGTAAGTTCTCTCATAAAAATGAATTTCAAAGTCAAAGATTCAAAAATTTCGAACTTTCTGACTGTAAAACGACGATTTTTGAAGAAGAACCGTCCATTTTAGGTTTAAAGACGTTTTTTAACATATGACGGATGTCCATTACACGTTGAGGGACGTCCGTCATAGGTTAAAAGACGCATTTTAACCTATGATGGACGTCCATCGTGTTGACGGATGTCCGTCATAGGTTAAAAGATGCATTTTAACCTATAATGGACGGCCATCGTTTCGAGGGACGTCCATCTTATATTTAATATTAAAAAAAATTAAATTATTGTTTTAACCTTATCAAAAGTTTATAGTAATATTTTTAGAGGGGCAAAATAGTAATATGAGAGACAAGTTGGGTACAATTGTCTACCACTTGTCTGTCAAATTACTATTTTGTCCATATTAAACTATTACTGACAATTTTTTTTAAGGTTAAAACAGTAATTTAATTTTTTGTATTAATATTAAATATAAGATGGACGTCCATCGTGTCCATCGCTACGATGGACATCCATGATAGGTTAAATGCATCTTTTAACCTATGACGGACGTCCCTCAACGTGTAACGGACGTCCGTCATATGTTAAAAAACGTCTTTAAACCTAAAATGGACGGTTCTTCTTCAAAAATCGTCGTTTTACAGTTAGAAAGTTCGAAATTTTTGAATCTTCGACTTTGAAATTCATTTTTATGAGAGAACTTACATCGATTTTAAGGATCTACGCCGACGAACAAAAATCGAAATTAAGGGGAAAATTTTTTAAGTTAACTAAGAAGTTAGACTTGACGGACTTTGACGGAAAACTTGACTGTGAGGTTACCGGCGTTAATTTCTCATAATTTAGGGTTTTAGTTGTTAAAAAAATTTCTCTAAGGTTTGACTTATCATTGACCTCGAACTAGAGGGTTTGTGGTGTTAATTTCCTATCACGGTAGTGAATAAATGACGTATTTTTATATTTTTAATTTAAGAAAATTAACAAATCAATTATTGTATTTTATGATTAATAATAAATCAACCACTAAAGTATTTTTGTTAACAACTTAACTATTGAACTATGGAAAAAAGTCGTTGCAAACATCGCTGTCACGTTTATCGTTAAACGTATTAACTTCGTTCCATGGCGAAACACTACATGTTACGTTGCAGAACGAAAAATTAAAAATTAACGTTCTAGTACTGACGTTCCTCGACGAAATGTATTACGTTTCACGGCAGAATGTCAATATTAATTAAAACTTACAATGTTCTACATCGGAATGACAACTTTCTGCGGCGAAATGACAACATTCAGCCGCGAAACATCATGCATTATTCTACATTCATGTGCCATAGTATATTAGAATGGATTGTGCGCTCCGGTGAGTTCACTGTGAAGCACAAAATCCTCGGCGAACATTCGTATTCTCAGAGTTTCGTTCCTCATTGTGGATTCTAGGGCAAAGAAATTGACTCTCAAGTGAAATGGTGGTTCGTGCAGCCTCAGCAGCAACCATTGGTAGAAACGATGAACTTGGCTCGTCAACGCCATGAGCTTGTTGCACTGCAATGTACCCGCCACGGTTGAAGGTGAAGCACCTGAGGTTGAAGGTGCAGCAGTCGTGGTTCAAGTTGGAGCAGACGTGGTTGAAGTTGGAGGACTCACAGTTGCCTCTATTACACAAGCCGAGGTTGAAGCACAACCTCAACCTCAACCTTGACGATGACCAACAGTAGGTGCAATGTCCGTTTTCAACCTGTTACAGAGAGATTCCACTCCCCACTCTTCAGGATAATTGAAGCGAACGAACAATATGAAACTGATGTTAAACACCGTTCTATTTTCTAGAAGAGTAGACTTTGAGTTATTGGCTGAATTTGAAATTGAAGAATTGTTTAAGGGGGCTAACTTAACTAAGTTGTGTAGATTGGGTGGAAGTTTCTGTGAACGGATTGTCAAACTCTTTTATGCCAATTTGGAACTGTCCACCAAACCATTAGAAGTCGTGACTTATATGTTTGGATGGAGTTGAGAATGACTCCCAAGGACAATTTCAACTACACTAAGCCGTCTTCTTGCGAGATTTCTTCCGCAAATATGTGATTGCAAATGACAACTGCGGGTCCATGCATACATTGGACGCTTTGGTGAATAAAGAACTCTTATCAAGTAGATTTTCATGATGGTGGAAGTTAGGTTTTTTGCAATTTTGGATCACCCCTAATCCCTCACTCGTACACCAAAAAATGTTGTGCAGGCTGAAATGCAAAGGAAAAAATCAGCACATAAGCACAAAGCAATATGAATATACAATAGGAAAAAGTACTTCTCTTTTTCAGTTGACGCTACAACAATCAAAATTGCTTCAGGCAGAAACACTTGATAATGACAGTGAGTGTCCAAGTCAATAGACAACATAAAACATGTTTGCTTTGGGTGTGACTGAAATGCAAAGGAAGTATGCATTAGAACTGTTGAAACATGATGATAAACTGGAAAAGTGAGATGTTTACTTACGTGAATTCACCCTAACGTCATTAACAATTTTTTAAATTGAACCTTGAAGTATTGTTCTTCATTCAACGCAAAGTACTGCATACAAAGAACGCAATGCAATGATGAGTACTAAGATAACATCTTCTGAATTACTTAATGTAACGAAATGTAATTTTCACTGTGTTTGTCATCGCTTCTTGCTTCGGGAAGATGATCTTAGAGATGTGGTACTCATCCTGAACCTGAAAATGAAAACAACAGGCGGAATATCGTAAGTATGCAATCTAAAACATTTAATGATACAAAATGAAAAAGCCTACCATAATTTCTGAAAGAATTGCGTACGTCTCTAGGTTCATCCGGTATTTGCACGAACGTAAGTTGTGAAAAGATCCATCAGTTTACTTAGGTGCAAAAAATATTGACAAATTACCGTCAGATTAATAAGGCATGAATAAGTGTAGACACATGGATAACCAAATTGAAGACGTACCACACGCATAGTTTTAAGTGCGGAGGCTGCGATCCACCTGACACAGCTATCAATGGAGGAATGGGAGCAACTATCTCCTGCACCTTGGCAAGCATGACAGAAGGAGAAGGTTGGCCTCTGAGGGTAATGATGCTGCAAATTTGAGCCACGTTATTACGTCACGTACAAATAAAGTACATAATGGACTTTGTGTATAAACTAAATAACTTACAAATAGTTTGGCCTTTAGTTGCTGAAGAAGACGATGGAGAGGCCGCTGGAGATGCTGCTGCAGGGGTTGCTCGAGAGGCTGCTAGAGATGATGGTGGAAGGGCTATTCGCTGCCCCCTTCTCTACAATTTGGCCAACATCTCATGATGGAGCTCTTTGCTCGCTCGTCCATTTTTTGCATTTGGAGCAGCCCATTTGATGGTGCTCCTCCATCATTTGCATTATTTGTAGCCTCATTTGATGGAGCTCCTCCATCTGGACAAGTCGGTCCTCCATCCTTTGGACTCAATCCAACACTGAAGATGTCGCTCTTCCTTTGCTCCTCCATCCTTCGCATCCAGCCGACAATCTCCTCACTCATTGACATAAAATAAGATGATTGAGAAGAGGGCAAAGTCATCGACTGCGGAAGCATCATCCTCCAAGTGCTGCAGAGATGATGGTGGAGGCTGTTCCTCTGAGGAGGCCAGAGGGTCTTCCTCCGAGGGGGCTGGACGCTGTACAACTGAGTGGGGTGGAGGCCGTACGACTGATGGAGGGCTGACGACCATGAAATTGTAGCTCGCTTCTTCGGGGCAGACTTGGATGGAGTCTTGCATACCTATACCCTTTCAACTCTATTGATCTTCATTCTGTCCACTTTCAATTTGTTGTAGACGTCAGTGGCCTTCTCTTTGATTCTTGGCTCCTCATCCAAGTTCGGTACCCCGTAATGTTCAATAATCCTCTGAATGAGCCAATTAAATGGTAGACTCTTCACTGGGTTGTTGAGGACCTCGTACATGTGACTTAAAATCACATAACTGATATTTACTCTCTTTCTAGTGAATACCTTATCCAGCATATAGAGATCCATGTAGCTAATATGGTCTCGATGTCCATCCCGAGGCAAAATGATGTGTGTCATGATGGTGTAAATCACTTGGTTTTTGTGTTTAAGTCATTGGATTTTGGCTTTTTGAATGATGCTATCTCGGGATCACAGTGCAACATTCTTTAATTATTTTAAAGAGTAATTAACCAAAAAAAAAATTGAACTACGAATGAGGAACAAATAAATACTAAACAATTTTTACTAATAAATAAAATACTATACTATTCGGATAGTTACAACGTTGTTAGGAATTTAAATGGGTAGATTAATTGGTGACTTGTATCTTACCTTTTTTTTTTTTCCACAAAATTATGATCCCACAAAACACTAATATAACGGTTTAGATTTAATGGAACACCATTAGTAATTTATTTTATCTAAGTGGATAAAATCTACATTATTAAAATTAAAATTAATAACTTAAATTTATCTGAAAAAATAAGACTGTATAATGATTTTTCAATGTTATGTTATTCAATAAGGTCATCTATCAATCGCTATAGTTGATGAATAAATTTTACATCAATAGAATTGCTATACTTATTTATTGTTTTTTACACCTTGCATCTTAATTAATCTTGAATAACAAAACCTACCATCAATACGCTTCAAAACATCAATGTTATGCTTGTCATAAAATATGATCTCAAATTTTATAATATACTCACCAATTTACAATGTTTCTTTAGTGTTCTAATTTAAATTCACGATAAATTCATCTACAACTCCTAAGTTACAGGTTAAGGAAAGCATGATGAATTCACTCAAATAATTTTATATATATATATATATATATATATATTTGCCAAGTATTAATGTATTAATATAATATTTTGAAGTTCAAGGCGACATGGCTAGCCTGAGGTGTCACGTACACCAATATATGTACTTATATGGTTATTAGTACCATGATATTAGTGGAGGATTGGTACTTAAGAAGATCACATTTATTACTATTTAATGTTACAGTTAATTGTGAGAAAGTGTAGCAGCTGAGCACCCTGCTACTATTTGTCACACATATAAATGTACGAGACAATTTGCTCATCCAACTTCATGAAAAGTACCTGCAACTTCCTCAAGAACAGGGTCAATTAATTTGCCCACCAGCAAAATTTAATGTTATTATTTATTATTAAAAAGGATATCTGCTATTTCAGGTATGAAAATGTACTTTTTATTTAATTAATGCTTGCATCCTTGTTTCCTTCAAGAAATTTATAGAGCTGTTCTCCATTAAAACTTAACTGAAAATCTCGAATTTCGTGTTTCAATATTACGAATTGAAAATGGAGAAAATGAACTTAACCATATTTGAACCAGCAAAATCTTATTACATTCATTTAAGACTAAATCTTGTTTATACAAAGAATTATAATAAATTGCAAAAGAAACTGCTTCTAAATCATTAATAAGTAGTTGCACCTCCAATTGTCCACATCAGCTTCCATATCATCATTGACAAGCTATATGTCCAAATATATTTTTTAATACTCTCCCTTAAGATACAGAATATATATTGATAATTCTCATTTTGCCTAACATATCCTAAAACAAATTGAGATATAATGCCTTAGTAAAAATGTCAATCAATTGAAATCTTGAATTGACATAAAAACATTTGATTGTACCACGTAATATTTCCTGGCAAACAATGTGACAGTCAATTTTAATATGTTTTGTCTTTTCATGAAAAACAAAATTTGCTGCAATGTGAAGAGCAGTTTGATTATCACAAAACATTAAAGATGGTTTAGAAATATTGATATAAAAATTTTTCAACAATGCCTTCATCCAGATAATTTCACATGTTATATGTGGCATTGCCCTGTATTCAGCTTCAACAGAAGATCGAGAAACAATTTGCTGTTTCTTAGATTTCCAGGAAACTAATGAATCACCAATAAAAACACAAGATCCACTAATGGTCCGTCTTGAGTCCGCACATGATGTCCAATCCGAATAAGTAAATACTTTCAATTGAATATTAGAATTTTTAGAATAAAATAATCTTGATCTGGTGTACATTTCAAATATGATGCACCAGCGGAAGGGAGATAGAATATAACTTGAAAATATGATGTTGAAGTATTGAATTGTTGGTATGTTTTGCTCAACCCTCGGATGCTCTTGTTTGAACTAGCGGTCGCTGGGTGGTTGAAGGTCGCGGTCGAGTTACTCTACCTAAAACTAGGACAAATTCAACTTTAGAATTCGGTCGATGATTCGGTCGCAGAATCGGTTGAGCTAATCGACCTAATCCTTAGTTTCCTTATTTTTCCGCAACTTCAATTATGGAAACTCCAACTTTAGAAGCTTGTAATTTCTTCGTTTTAAAAGCTTTTAAGCTAAAATTTTGACCACGCCTTCTTGAATAAGATAAGAAAATAACTCTTTAAGAATCACATAAATATCAGCCATGAATTAAGAAATATACATGATACAAAATAAGTAACCATAAATAGAAAGTAATGTGACGAATGCTCTCGTATGGATGATTTGTCGATGACCCGCCTTTGGAAAGTTGGACACCACTTCACACCATTTTCTTCCAAGGATGAAGAATGCGGAAGCCAATGAGAAATGCTATACAACTTACAAGTAACCTTAATCTCGTGATATAACACACACGAGGGAGAACTTTGGAAATAACTCACCAAAAGGTTTGAAAAAGGAATCTCTCCAATTTAGAAATTAGCAAAAACTATTTTGTATTCAAACTTCAATTGTCTAAAACATAAGCATTAGGTGACTTTATATAGCCTTTTACAAAACATAAAATAATAATAAACTAATTAGGCAATAATAACCCTAATCGGCTCATAAAATAAGTTGTTCGATTTTCTACTTAATAGAAACTAGGTTAATTAACTAAAAGAACATTAAATCAATATCTTTCTTTCTTCCCCTCCAAGTCTAGATGTATTTGGCAACTAATCCATGTTGGTGCTCGGCCACTTGGATGGTTTCCATGTAGAGATTTCCTTGGTCTCCAAACTTGGACACTTGGACTTTCCTTATTCTTTGCTCTCTGTTCTATGGGCTTTTGACATAGCAAATGAAGTCTAAATTTAGTGATCTAACTCATTCTAGAAAGCGTAGAAAGTCAGATACTTTTTGAAATGACATTGTCGTAAATACCAAAATAGTCAAATACGCGTCAGAGGTCAAAACAAAGACAGTTTTGGAAAGTCTTTCAATTTCTCTTCCATTGCTCTTGAACTTCCACCTATGCTTTACCTTGAATTTCTCCATGATATTCTTTGAGGCTTGATTAATAATAAAATGGACCCGTGGTCCATCATCCTTTCGGGGTTGAAAAGGATTCGACCTCGAATCATATCTTGTGTCACCATATTCTTTATTACCATAAAAGGAGGAATCATCTTGAGCCATCAATATAGCAATATCTTCAATATTTCCATGGTTGTAATAAGGAAACAAATAATGATTGTTGCAGTAGGCTAACGAGATTTTCATAAATCTCTTCCCATGCTTGAACAATAACTAGGATGTACGATTTCCATTCTTGGTCCTTAAGTTAGAAATAATGTAGGCCACAATAAGGATTGCCATAAACATAATCTTGAAAACCCTTTTTAGTATGTGTGGCCAAATAATAATATTCTTTAATCAAATAAGGAGATGTGTCATGGGCCTTGAGCGTTGCCTCGGTTATAAAATCTCCATGAATAAAATAAGGAAATAATCCTTATATGATGTGGTAGGTCAATAATAGTAAAATATTCACAAACCACCTCCCATATTTGAATAATAGCTTAGGAATGTCGTGGATGCCCCTTTGTAATTCCATAGCTTCCATAAATATAGTTGTGAGAATACCTTTGATTATGTGTGGCCAAAGAGTGATGCTTTCATAGTGTAATATCTCAAATTTTTGTGGAGCTAAGCACAAGGTTTAGGACATAATTTTGGTTTGATAGGAGCTGAATTGGACAATTTAAGATATTAATCAAGAGAAACATATTGGAATAAGTGAATTATGATACCTCGTGTTATATTAATATTAAGTCTGAGAGGAAGGATTAAAGTTATTGGGGAATTGTTAAATGAAATTGGAAATAGGAATGGATTAGTGATATAGTAAGTGGAATAGGAAGCGATGGATAAAAGCTTTTATTTAAGGTATTAATAAGAGAAAATATATTTGGATAAAATTGGATATATAAAAGTTAAAAATAATAAGGTTGTTAACATCTATGGACATATTGGATAGAATAAGAATTTTGGACAAGGTATCCTTATGTATGAAAGGATAAGTTATGGATAGCTTGGATAATTTGGAAATTTAGGTTTGAATAATTTGGAAAAAGTGATTTATTAAGAATATAAATATTTGTATATGTTTGGAGAAAGAGTAATATATATATATATATTGTTTTGAATATATATATATATATATATATATATATATATATATATTTGGAGAAGAAATATGGGTGGCGGATGATAGATTGAATTTGAGGTTGATCTAGAGGTTGATCGTGATCAACCTCTAGGAAAAATATGGGTGCGGATGATAGATTGAATTTTAGGTTGATCAAGAGGTTGATCGTGATCAACTTGTAGGCAAAATATGGGTGTAGATGATATATTAAAATGGAGGTTGATCATCCAAAGGGTTATTGATCAACTTGTAGTTTGTGTGGTGAAGAAAAATTGTGGCGGATGATTGATTTGGTGTGGAGGTTGATCACCTAAAGGATTTGTGATCAACATGTAATTCAATGAGTGGCAGAATATGGATTGACGGTCGATTGGAAGGAAATGGCAGTTGATCGTGTAATGCCTCACTTACTTAAAACTATTTTTCTTTATTTGAAAATTTATGATATAAAAATTTTCGTTTAATTTATCCAAAATGCGTAATTCAGAGTGAACAATTCAATTTGAAGAAAACACATCAGAGTAAATTGAGCAGAATAGATAATGAGATTTCAAATCGTAGTTTAAGTTTTCTAACAAAAGTCCATGAATACAGATTGTTTACAACTTTCAAAATAAGATGATAATAATACCAAAATACCCAACACCCCGTGAGCCACAACCATCAAGTCAAATTCGCTGATAACCTAAGGGATCATCCTGAAATATCTCCTCCACAACTGGTACTTCACAATCATCATGAATGTCACTTACATCACAGGAAAAACAATGAGCTTAATGCCTAGCAAGAATCAGAATGGAATGCAATACAAATGCTATGCATGATCATACAATGTATTATAGAAAAGAACCGTATCTTTTCTGTTAGCCAACAGTCAGGATACGTCCTATGGTCATGCAGCTATCCGTCACTCCTACATGAAGATACATCCTAGGGCATCGCTACCATGACCGTCACCGCACTCTTTTGTTGCAGACGTTGGAGGTTTCAGTTAGGGGTGTTCACGGTTCGGTTCGGTTCGGTTTTGATGTGAAATCAAACCAAACTAGTCGGTTTCGGTTTTAAAATTACAAAACCGGAATCAGTTTAGAAAAATCAGAACCGAGTCGGTTTCGGTTTTAAAATCTTGGTTCCGATTTCGGTTCGGTTTCGGTTTTTTCTTTATTAATTTTTTTTCAAATATTATAATAAAAATTGTATAAAAATTATAAAAACATAATTAATAACAACAAAATTATTCTTCCTCTTCTCTTTTCAAAACAAAATTTTGTCCAAAAAATAGTTATTAGGTCTTTTGGAGTTAAAATCACTTCAGAGGCTGAGGCACGAATGACCGAATATGGAACTTCAAAAACAAAAAAACACTATAAACGTATTTATGCGGTTCGGTTTCGGTTTTTCAGTTTTGCAAAACTAAAACCGGTAACCTAACCAAAACACTCGGTTCTTACAAAAGAGAACCTTATTCGGTTTTTTTAATAGAAAAAACCTTATTCGGTTTTGATTTTTTGATCGGTTTCGGTTCGGTTTGTCGGTTTGGTTTGGTTTTGAACACCCCTAGTTTCAGTACAAGAGAAGGGGATACGTCCTATGGTCCACTTGGTTAACCGTCACTCCAATGGGGAGATACATCCTATGGTGTCCCCACCAATGAACCGTCACCCATTTTTTCGAACCCCCACATGCCTATTTACATAAATTATGCATGACATGCAATTATGTTGGCAATTTCATAAGCCCTAAGCATGATGCATGAATGTCACATACCTATCTCAATTATACATATACAGAACACAAATGGAGACATGAATTCGAAGATAGAGATATGGCAGTTCATACTAAAAATATTCATTTCTGTCACCTAATATTTTCCAGCAATGTATCAAGCATAATTTTAAGAACTATAAATTAAAGTGAACATTTGTAAATCAAGAAGCAGTTCACGAAAATATATAAACTACGAAAAGAGAAAACATGGCATGAACACAAAGAGGAAACAAAGGTTTATTAAAACAACCTCTTCTATCTTGTGGCATTTATTAGTAATTTTATAAGTAATCATTAGTGAACTTATTATACATTCCATGACTTACAGTTTAAAGAGAATTTCTCACAATCAGGTCCTCCTTGTCCAAACACTTCAAGGTTAATAAAAATTTTCAACTCTCCATCAGACTATAATCACAACACCAATTCCATTTATAAACAAGTCATACTTCCACATATTTAAATCTTATTCCTGTGCATTATAGTCACTAATTAGTTATCTCTATAAAAATATAACCACAGAAACTATAGAGCAACCAGGAAAGAAGGTTTACCACCAGACAACATTTAACTAACAATGTTAGAGGGCATATTACGATAGCTAAGGCGGATTCAAAAACATAATCATCCAAAAATCACAGCAGATAATCAAGCAGAAATCAAAATCACAAACATCCCGTGATGCAGGGCCTCCATTGGTCAACTGCATTCTAATTTCTTACCTCAAAAGTTTGCAGCAACTGAGACCAAAATTCCAAGTTTGTTGACCACCCCACACACCCTTAACCGAATATCATAGTAGTGCACTCTACACAGCAGGAACTTCTAGAGCAGCAACACCAGAAATACCAAACGAGAACTCACTCCACCTTCCACACAATTCACAGAACGTTTCACACTCACAAGGCAAAACATAGCACTCACCTCATATTTCAGTCACTGCTTGTAGAGTAGGAAATCTAGATGCAGCCCCGCACTCATGTATTATATAGAGAAGGAGAGAGAGCAGGGGATAAGCTTCTGCAGGAGGAAGTGATGATCACCCACACCAACGGAGGGAGGTCCATTGTGATGAAGACACGTGGAAAGCTTCCAAATCTTTAGAGAGAGAGAGGACGTGTCGCAGAAGAGAGAGAATTCAAAAGAGAAATGGAAATGAGAAAGAAAATGTCTGATAAAAATGGGTTTCTCAGCTTAAATTGATTTTTCGGACGAGGGGAAGCATCCATGCCTCGTCCGCGTTCATCTAAAATCCCCCAATTCCTAGATAGAGTTGTATTTTCGGATGAAGGAAGGCATCCTCACCTTCATCCGTGTGCGTCCAAAATTGTCCAAAATTTGTACAGATTTAAACTCTCAGCGTTTGCTATCGTCTGGGCTCGTTTAACCTCATCCAAAATCTCCGAAGGATGAATTTGGATGCAGAGCCTCATCCTGCATCATCCCAAAATGCTGGGGAGACGTACAATGTGTTTTCGGATGTGACATCCTGTCCCCGTGTCGTCCACATACGTATGAATTCTCTAGTTATACAGTTTTTCATTAATTTTCATACTTCAATTATTCCCCAACATCTTCCCCATATTTTCATGGCATAAATTAAAGCGTACAGTCACACAACATGATATATCAATTATCCAAAATTAATTACATTGACTAAACGGGAAAATATTTTTGAATATTACAGATCGCCCACAGAAAAATCATACAACTGGCATTTTGAAGCAAGCAATATTTTGGAAGATTGCTGCTCGATTTTCCAAAGGATTTGATCAACCGGTGTGATCAACCGGCAATTTGGAACAAAGAAATCTGCGATTGATTGATGGACTGGCGGTCGATCGGCCAAAGATCAATCGATCGACCGCCAAACTGAAAGGTCACATAGAAATGGAAACTTGTCACTAGAAGCTTCTGGAGTTGGTGTTTGACACATCTGGATGCTGAAGGGTTGCCTCCTTTGGCCTTCTATCTTCACTCGGACACTAAAGAGATAATGATGGTGGCCTATAAATTGTGATGGATGGATTGAGGTTGAATCTTTTTGGAGAAACAGTGAGGAACCACTGGCAGAGTTTTTATGAGAGAAGAGAGAAAGGTTGTAGAGAAGAAAACCCGTGAGAAAATAAGGGTGAAAGCTGTGAAGTTTTGTGTTTTGGAGAAAGAGAAATACTTCTGTGTTTTTTAGAGAGAGAGAGTGTGAGGATATTCTGGTTTATGAGAAAGTGAGGCTGTGAGGATATTTGTAAGGAGAACAGGGAGGAAAGTTGTTGCTGGAAGCAGTTTGGTTTCTATTCTCTGATGCTTTGGCTTGGACAGAATGGACCAAGAGAGTAAAGGGCAGTGAGATACTAAATTTCTGGAGTGATTTCAGAGGAGTTCTCTGAGATAAATTGGGTTCTATTTTTGGATGCTACTGGTTTCGTGAAGGACAATTTAAGTATTAAACTCTTTAAAGCTAAGGACTCCATATAAGTAGTATTGCATGTGTTTTGTCCGAAAGGCCCTATATCACAAGAATTAGGATTTGTTTGTTTGCTTGATTGTTTGAATTATATGTTCATTAGCGTTAAGTTCAGTTCCTTAGTTAGGGATAAATCACGTTTGAGGATACGATACATGAACACGTTAGATGTAGATAGAATTGTATGCTTGCATCATTGTTCCTAATGCACACGAAAATACAAACGTAACTGAATTGTGAATAAATGAGGAAAAAAACTCGTGCGAGTGAGTTTGGATACTGAAGAGGTTGCTCTCATTCGATGGGTGGGTGAGTTCGGAGACTGAAGAGGTTGCTCTAACCCAATTGTAAATAAACGTAAACATAAATGGTTAGTTTTTACGTGAGTTGAAAGACTGAAGAGGTTGCTCTCACGTGGAAACAAATCACAGAATAAATAACAGTAAAAGATAAACAAGTAAAAGAATAAACAGAAACAAAAATGGTTTAAGTTCATCATGATAGAATAAGTTCACCATCATGATACAAGTTCATTGTTGCAGTGTAAGTTCATCGATCTGGTTTATGTTCACTAGTTAGGTACAAGTTTACCGCTAAAATATAAGTTCACTGATCTGGTTTAATTTCACCAGTTAGGTACAAGATCATCGCTAAAACATAAGTTCACCCTTAAAGTAAAAAGTTCATCACTATTTTATAAAGAGTAATGGAATACTGAACATTGAGAAAACTGTATGTGTTTTAAAGAACATTGGATGCACACTTTTATTTTATACTGCTTACTAAGCGTTAGACTCATAGTTAAGTCCTGTGATGTAGGTATGCATGAGATCGAGGATTGAAGAGTTGATGAGGCATTTGTACGTTGCGGGCTTGAGGGCTGGTTAGGCTAAAAGCTTAAAGAGGAAATATAATGATTGGTAATAATGTTTTTAAAGAAAGTGAACATTAATTATAGTAATTGTTTTATTAAGAAGGTTTTTCAATTGTGTTCCGATTATTTTGTTTTTGTAAATACAAGTCTTCCACTGTTATAAAGATTTTAAAGATATAAAGTTTTAACTCATGACAATGTTTTAAGTAATAAAAGGTTTAACGAAAAGAAGTTTATTTTATTAAAGCTAGTTTTCAAATGAAAAGTCTTCCGCTGTAATTTAAAAAGAAAAAGTTTTCAAAATCATAAGTTTTGATTTGTAAGAATAACCGGGATATTACACATAGAATCTTGAGTTATCTTTTTCTTGGCATGACTTCTTAGGAACCCAACAAACACTTTCCTTAGGAATGGTTTTTGAATTCCATGAGTTATCAAACCTAGCTTACCATCTTGGGAAACACAATATTTGACTTGAAGCGTTGGCCAATAGTTTTGTCTTTCCCTTTTTGCATTTGGTCAAATAAGAAAAATAATCCAGCAACTTCTTCTTAGACAATAATGCAAAAATAGGTAAGTAGTTTTTGAAACCATGAAATAAGTAATTACCAAGCTTGACAAAATCTTCATCAACTTTATTTCCAAAACCAAATATCATGCCATTAATATAATCAATTTTAATCCATCCAACTCTAAAAATCCAAGCAATTATGTTGTTTAATGACACATACCTCTTCATTGTAAACATAGTAATTTTCATCCGATTTCCTTTTAATGCATAACAAACCATAATAATTTGCTTCGGGTGATGTGGAACTAACTTGTTCATTCTTCCTATCATTCCACCATCTTTAAATGCATAATAATTAAGAAGGAATTTAGGATATTTGTCATGTGCATGCCATGATAATTCCCAAAGAGGATCACTTGTACTTTCCATATCACAAATCAATATATTAGTAAAGCTTCCATAAGAAAATTCAATCCAAGTTTGGTTACCCTCAATGTCCCTTTCCCTAAAATCCATGGAAGGCAAGTTGTCGTCACTCTTTCCATCTTTGATTAAAGGACAACACTTTCTTGTGTTTAAACTTCGGCCATGATTATTTTGATCCTTGTCAATGTGTCACCAAAGTTTGTAAGGAATACCATGCATTAATAACTCCAATCTAGGCTCTTTAATCATGACTAAAGGAACCATGTTAGCACAAATTTCATCCTCAATAAATAAAGAGCAAACATTGTCATTGTTGGAGCTTGGCATATGAAAAGTTTGTTCTTCTTGATAATCTTCTTCATCTAATTGGGAATCCAAAGATAGTATTAACCTTTTTTTTCAGCGTAACTAGTTTCTTCTTCAACTTACTAAAGAGTACCTTCTAATACCTCATCGTGGTCTTTTGCTTGTGAAGTTGGAGTGCTCGACACAATTGCTTCAAGTTGTTGTAACAAGATACTAATTTTAACAAGTTGAGCTTGTTGACTTTCAGAAGAATTTTCATATCTTTGGATTGATGGTGACAACGGAGCAAATTTTTCCCTTAAGAAATTCCTTCTCTTTTGTCTTTCAATTACTAGAGTCATCTTGATTACATCTTCAAATGTGTTGTAAGGTCGTAGTTCAATCATGCTTCCAATGTCATTGTGAAGTCCTTGGATGAACCTTGATAATGTTTCGTCTTCCGGCTCTTGCAATTCACATCTTGTTTTTAGGGTCTTGAACTTGGCAACATATTCTTCGATGGTGGTGGAACCTTGCTTGAGGTGTTTCAATTGATAGTAGAGTTCTTGCTCGTAATGGCTTAGAACGAACTTCTCACTCATGAGTCTCTTTAATAGAATCCAAATCCGAATCTCTTTGTCTCCTTGTCTCCTCATTGCAATAATGTTGCTCAACCATGTGCTTGCATATCCCATGAACCCGAGTGTTATTAGTTACACCTTTATTAGTTCTAAAAATTCATAACACTCAAATATTCTTTTCACTTTTTCCACCCACTCATTATAATAATTTCTTGAGCCATTGAATGGCGGGATGGATACCTTGGGAATAGATGGTGGTGAGTTTTCCTCATCTGAAAAGTAACTCCATGAGTAGTTTCATCTCCTCGTCATTGTGTAAAAAAAAATCATTAATTAGTAGGACGCTTTAGCTCTGATACAAAATGATGCACCAGCGGAAGGGAGTTAGAATATAACTTGAAAATATGATGTTGAAGTGTTGAATTGTTGGTATGTTTTGTCAACCCTCGATGCTTCTTTTTGAACTAGCGGTCACACAGCGGTTGAAGGTCGCGGTCGAGTTACTCAACCTAAAAGTAGGACAGATTCTACTTTAGAATTTGGTTTATGATTCGGTCGTAGAATCAGTTGAGCTGGTTGACCTAATTCTTATTTTCCTTATTTTTCCGCAACTTCAATTATAGAAACTAGGTTAATTAAGTAAAAGAATATTAAATTAATATCTTTCTTTCTTCCCCTCCAAGTCTAGATGCATTTGGAAACTAATCCATGTTGGTGCTCGGCCACTTGGATGGTTTTCATGTAGAGATTTCTTTGGTCTCCAAGTTTGGACACTAGGACTTTCCTTATTCTTTACTCTTTGTTCTATGGGCTTTTGACATAGCAAATGAAGTCCACATTTAGCGATTCTACTCATTTTAGAAAGCTTAGAAATTCAGCTATAATTGTTATGAAGTACGCTTTTTGAAATGACATCGTCTTAAATGCACAAATAGTCAAATACCTGACGGAGGTCAAAAGGAAGACAGTTTTGGAAAGTCTTTCAATTTCTCTTCCATTGCTCTTGAACTTTCACCTATGCTTTACCTTGAATTTCTCCATGATATTCTTTGAGGCTTGATTAATAATAGAATGGACGTGTGGTCCATCAAAACATCTCAGAACTTGATAGGCAGCCTTTAAATGAGAAGTCCAAGGAGTAGCAAGAAATTGACTAAGAGAATTTACAGCAAAAGATATGTCAAGTCTTGTGAATGTAAGATATAGAAGGCGACCAATAAGTCTTCTATGAACTATTGCATCATCCAATAAAGAACCTGTATCAGTAAGTTTGCAAGTTGGATTCATGGGAACCGAAGCTGGTTTAGAACCCAAAATTCCACTTTCATCCAGTAACTCTAAAGTATAATGTCTTTGATTCAATGAAATCTCTTTATTAGTCCTTGCAACTTCTAAACCAAGAAAGAAACAAAAATCTCCCAAATCTTTTAATTTAAACTTGTTGTTCAACAATTGTTTGATGACAACTATATATTATTCTAAACTTCTAGCTATAATAACATTATTCACATATATCAAAATTGCAGTAAAAAGGTTTTTTTTGTGGAGTAAATAAACAAAGAATTATCAGCATTTGATTGGTGAAATCCAAGGTTAATAATAGCATTAGAAAACATGGAAAACCATTTCTTGAAGCTTAATTTAGACCATATAATAATTTGTTTAGTTTACAAACTAGATTTTGCTCCCCTTGTCCAGAGCTATACAGAACTTCATAAGCTAGAGGTAAACTCATATACACTTCTTCATCTAAATTACCATGTAGAAAGACATTATTAACATCTAGCTGTATCACAATCTAGTCATTAACATCAACAAGAGAAAGTAAAACTTTCACAGTAACAAATTTTGCAACAGGGGAAAAGGTATCTAAAAAATCAATACCTTCTTGTTGTGTATATCCTTTGGCTACAAACCTTGCCTTATACCTCTCAATTGACCAATTAGCATGATTTTTAATCTCGTAAACCCATTTGCAACCAATGGAACGCTTTCCTGATGGTAATTGTGTCAATGTCGATGTGTGATTATCCTCAAGAGCTCAGAGTTTAGCACGCATCGCATCTTTCCATTCAAGATACTTTTCAGCTTGATGAAAGAATTTGGGTTCTATTTTGGAAGAGACAACTAAGATGTAATGCTTGTGGGATTGAGACAAACAATGGTAAGATATGTTGTTTGATATGGGATAAGAACATTTTGATATAAATGAAAATGATACATTGTTTGTTAAATAATAGTGATAGTCAGCAAGATAAGAAGAGGTTTTTGACAATCTTTTTGAATGATTTTCTATAGAATTTAATATTTGTTTAGGAGGAATTGATTTATCATTTAAATGTTGCTCATGAGTCAAATGAGTAGGAGTAGATGAAACTATGGAATCTAAAAAAATAATATCAAGAATTTTGCTGAAATTGGAGTTGAATGGAAAGACATTTTCATGAAATATGACATTTCTCGAAATCAAAATTCTGTGTGTTTCAAGGTCGAGAATTTTGTATCATTTGTAACCCATAGGATATCCAAGAAAAACACCCCTTTTGCTCTAGGATAGAATTTATCTCGAGAATTTTTCAATGTTGGGACAAAGCATAAATACACAAAGACTTTAAGATGATCATAAACAGGTGGCTTAGAATATAACCTTTCAAAAGGAATTTGATTTGATAAAACAGTAGAAGGAATTCTGTTTATCAAGTAAATAGCAGTTGAAACACATTCTCCCCAAAATTTAAGAGGAACATGTGACTGAAATAGAAGTGAACGAGCCACATTTAGGAAGTGTTGATGCTTTCTTTCAACAACAGAATTTTGCTGGGGAGTTTCGACGCAAAAATGATAATGAGTTATTCCCTTTTTGTTGTATAAATCATTGATTGAAAACTCAGGAGCATTATCTGTTGTAATGCTCTTAATCTTTGCTTTGAATTGAGTTTCTACCAAGTTTATAAAATTGGGAATAGTTCTCAGCACATCAGATTTTGCACGGAGTAAATACAACCAACAACTCTACTATGATCATCCACAATGGTTAAAAAATATTTAAAACCATTATGTGTTTCAACAAGAAAAAGGACACCATACATCACAATGAATTAACTCGAACAAGATTTTGATATATGGTTTTTTGATACAAAAGCTAAAGCACATTGTCTTGCTTGAGGACATATAGAAAAAATACAATTTTTTTATTGAATTCAAATGTAAAGTGTCCTTTAAAAGATGAACTTTGAGAGATGATAGGTGTCCTAGTTGATAATGCCATAGAGAATTATTAGCAGCAGTGAGACTGCCCATTATTTTTTGCATAGAAACATTGAAAGCATAACAAGTTTGAAGAAGAACATAAAAATGTCCAATCTAATTAGCTATCCTAATCATTTTGGCAGATTGTTGGGCTTGGATTATACATGAGTTAGAATTGAAGGAAAAGGAATAGTTTAAGGTAGAAGACAATATACTAATAGACAATAGATTGAAGAGAAATGAAGGAACATAAAGTACATTTGTAAGAATTATGTCATCATTCAGCTTAACAGAACCTATCATTTCTATGGCTATTTTTGAGTTGTTTGGTAAGGTAACAAAATTACGTTGTACAGGATAAGAATAACAAAATGATTCAAGAGTAAAGCAAGCATGATGAGTTGCTCCTGTATCTAAAATCCAACCAGAGGAAATTAAAAATTCAGGTTTCATAGAGTAATTGGAGACAGAAAAGATACCTGTAAAGTTGGAAATGAAAAGAGCATTAGCTGATTTATCCCCTAAAATGAATTGATTTAAATTGTGCTGTAACTGAGAATTTAGGAGAGCAATTAGTTGTTGACATTGATTGGCCGAAAGATTTTGAACAATACTCATTTTTGTTGGATTCACTTGCTGAACTTTCATAGAATTTAAATCAGCAAAGTTTCTTCTAAAAGAATTTCTATCCTTTTGCTTGCATCCAGGTGGATATCCATGTATTTTTAAACATTTGTCCATAGTATGTCCTGTAACCTTACAATGTAAACAAACTGGTCTCTCCCATCTCCCGTTGTAATTTGAATGTGAGTTCTGTGATCCAGAATTTGATAAAGAAAACCATTCTATCACTTGATTCATTCCCAGAAATGTTTATCATTCATTGTCGTTCTTCTTGGATAATCATGGAAAACACCTTACTCATCGAAGGTAATGGATATGTAATGCCATGATAAATTCCCCATAAATGGAATGTAAACAATTTTATGGAATGAACAAATATCTCTATAAAAGAAAAATATGTTTCATAACTGTTGATTTCATATTTGATGCAATGTAAATGAAGGTAGAAATATTTTTGAAATTGTTAAAGTGAAAGTTGTTACGGGATGTGTATTTTGCATTTTCGGTTGAATCGCGATCGAAGTTGAGGTTGAATATCTCAACTGAAATGCATCACAGATTGATCCCAACATTTTTGGTTGAGTCGCGGTCAAAGTTGAGGTTGAATATCTCGATTGAAATGCATCACAAATTGCTTTTTGCATTTTTGGTCGAGTCAAGGTCGAAGTTAAGGTCGAACATCTTGACCGAAATGCATCACAGATTGCTCCTTGCATTTTCGATTAAGTTGAGTTCGAAGTTGAGGTCGAATATCTGACCGAGATTCATCATAGATTGCTCCTTGCATTTTTGTTCGAGTCGAGGTCGAGGTCGAGGTCAGATAACTCCACCAAAATGCATTACAGATTGTATTTTGGTTTTTCGGTCGAGTCATCGATCGAAGACACGGCGCAAGGTTTGACTGAAACACAAAATAGAGCCAAAATTTGGATAATTAGTCGATTATGCGGTCGAAGGTTCAAACGAATTATTTGACCAAAAAGTCTATTTTTAACAAAAATATTGTCTTTCCAACCACAGTCATTTGCATTTTTCCCAAGGAGATTACATCGACTATCCCAGAGCAATCATATTATCCACGTGGAGATTGAGCATTGGACCACCCTCCTTTGAATTGGGTGATTGTCCCTTCAACCTTGGCATTCATGTAAAGTCTTCTCCTGTGGTTGGGTATGCATTTTGAACTTTTCATTACTTTACAGAGAGCTGCGACAAGTGGGTGAGGAAAGTGTCCTGTATTCTCCATCTTGTGAGTGAAGAGTGTTTTATTTCCTCAGAGTGTCGAGTGTGGAAAAGTGGGAGAAAGGAAGTGTATGATTAAAAAAGGGAAAGGAAGTGCGAGTGCGTGAAGGAGGAGTAGTGCAGGAGCTGCTATGATGTGCCCCGAGAACCCGTCACTTGAGCCCGAGCCAAGGGCTCCTTTATTTTCTAACTTTTTATTTATTTTGTAGGTTTTTGAATCCAAATAAACAAGGAGGAGTGGGCATTTGGACTAATGGAGATCTTGAATTCTTTTGGAGGAAATTGTGGGTTTTCCAATTCCGCCTAAAATCTGACCCTCGGCTATTCAAGGGCAATTTGGACCATTAATACGACTTCCTTTCCATTTTGGTTCTTCATACCAAATGTAGCCAACATCCATAGCTTTCCAACAAGCTATTGGACGTTATATTTGGTTATCTTTTGCTACGTCAAATAGTTATTTTACAGAGACTAATTTCCCAAACTCGGACTTATTGTTTATGTTTTATTATTTAGGGTTATTTTAGTAATTTTCTGCTATGGTATTTTGGTCTTTGACCTATTTTGTAAACCCTAGGGTTTAATACCCCTTCTTGCTGATGAAAGATCAGTTTTTGAAGAATAGAATTTTTGAAGAGCTAAGCTCCTCCAAAACCGCGGCCAACCCCTCCACAAGCGCCGATTCTCATCCATCCCTTGCAAGGGTCCTCTTGAAGATTCTCATCCTTGCTAACCCGGGTTATTGCCTCTTCCATTCCTCTTTTTCGTAAGGGGTGAATGTGGTGTGGAGGTAAGAGAATTTTTCCCCATTGGAGATAGTTGGTTTCGGCCAACCCAAAGAGACGCCCTCTCACTTAGGAGGTGCTGCAACTCCCTTGGTGTTCCTTTCTTTATTCTGGTGCTACTATTGGATTTTGTTATTGATTGATGAACTATGGATATGTGGATCTGATATAGGTTGGTTGTTGGAGGTATTTTTGTGGAATTTATTGAATTTAAAGGTGATGAATTTCGGAATAGAGTGAACTGCTGAATCTGTGTTTTCATTATTGATTGTGTTATCGCTGATTGAGGCTTCTGTTTGGAGTATTTGCGTCGCTCTTTTCTGGTTAACGTCTTCTAGAGAATTGTTTGAGCTTGAGTAAGGGAGCTACTCTCCAAAATTGAACTTTATTCGATGTATGCATCTCGAGTTATGTCGTTTTGAGTAAACGTTGCTGAAACTGCCCTGTATAAAAACAGTTTTTGGGTCATTGGTATTTAGAGCATAACTTCTGATCTAGAATGGTTTTCTTTATGGAATTTTGACACGAGTATTGTGGTTGTATTGAGGACAGCTCTACCAAGTTCCAGTTTGATCTCACGCACAAATTGAGAGTTAAGTTTGATTGATTGTTGCTGATTCAGTGAACTGTATTTTTCCCGAACAGATTTAACAAAGGTTCCCCATTTGTTTCTTGGAACCTGTCATGCTATCTTGGACTGTTTGAGACCCGTGTGCTGCTGAGGTGTAGACGAAAAAATCTAAAGGTAAGAAATTGGATGCAAAGTGGCTAGTGGATGCCCTACATCATGGGACTTTGTTGTTGTTGATTTCTACCTTGTTTGGTGTGGATTAATGACTTTGTTTGGTGTTAATACTTACTAGAAATTCAATACTGTCAACAATAAATGGTTGAGATTACTGCCTTGAATTATTGTTGTCAATTGTTGATAAGCTGCTAAGTTGATTTCTGCCTTGGTTATTTGCTGCCAATCGTTAACATGTTGTTAATAAAAGAAACTAAATGCTGTCAATTGCCATGACGATTTTATGTTGGGAGTTAGCTACTGTCATTTAATTGGTTAAAAGCTGCTATGAATTCTTGTACAAAATATTCTTTCTTGTTGTCTCTGGCTATGAAATATTGTGCTAGTATAGTCTCTGTTATATGGATAAATTGAAAAATGCAATTGTTGTGACCGTGAAGTGTTAAGGCAAGGAGGAATTACTTTGAGGTATGAATCTGTTGATTGTTAGATTACTGCTCTATGTATTATTGTTGGAAGAAAAACCTTGGTTGATGAGAAACATGGAAGTGTTCTGTTAATTTTGGTCGTGAAGTGGTAATCTGTCGAAGGGTTAAAAATAACAAAAAGAAAGTCATTATTAGGCTAGGATGTTACCTTGCTAATGTTGGCTATATTCAGAAATTGTTTTCTGTTAAATCAATTAAAATATGATTTGCCCTTTGTTAATCACCATTGAATGCTCTCTGTTAAATTAATTGACATATGAATTGCTCTCTCTTTCTTAACATATGTTTAAGTTATTACTCCTTATAAATTATTGATAAAATGCTAAGTTTCCTCTTCGTGCATTATATATTATTGTGAATTGTATATGACATGACATTCATGCATCATAATAAGACTTATGAAAATGTTGCATATGCACGACATGTTTAATAAAACAAATGAATAAATGTAAATAGCCATGTGGGGGTTCGAGAAATGGGTGACAGTCATAGGTGGGAACACACCAGATGGATAGCTCGTTGACTTATGGTTAAGTTCACACTGACCAACAAATGTATCCTTTCTCTTGTTTCAGAAATCCCAAATGCTTGAACTGAAGAGATTGGTGATGGTCATAGGTGGTAACACCCCAAATGGATAACTCATCCCACGTAGGGATTGAGTTATGGTTAAGTCCACACTGACCAACATATAGATCCTTTCTCTTGTAACGAAATGTAAAGACAAAAAAGATAGGTTCTTTTCTGAGACAGACAACATGAGCATAAGCATTTCATTTCATCCTATTTCTTGATGAGTGTTAGGCTCATTGTTTTGTCCTGTGATATAGGTGATCGTGATAATATCAGTGATATTGATGTAGAGGAGGAGGCATTGCCTGCGGAGCTCTTGGGCTACCAACTGGGCTCGACTTGAGGGTTATGGCTCACGTAAAGTAGTAGTTACTATTTTGAACAGTTATTGTGGTTTCCTAGATATGGTGAATGTTTTTAAAAACTGTGAACTTTCATTTAAAGTGTTTAAACCATGTTTTGAAATCAGGTTCCACTTAATTACTCTGACATGTTTTCTTCATATACGTTTTAAATAAGTCAAGAAAATTAAATTTTTTTTTATATGGTTAAAAAGAAAAGTAAGAAAAATATTTTAATAACGTGGGGTGTTACAAGATCAATTATCAATATTTGACAACTAACCTGAGAAAATGACTCATTCAGCCCTATAAGAAATTGCATAACAAACTCCTGTTGTTGATGCTCAATGAGTAGTTGAGCACCACCACAGGTACAATGAGGAATAGGCTTGAAGTCTTGAAGTGCATCCCATAATGTCTTAAACTTTGTGTAATAGGCATTAATATCCATTGTACCTTGTGATAATGAAAGAATCATGTTGCGTATTTGATAAATCCGTAGAGAATTTCCTTGATTAAACCTATCATGCAAATCCTTCCACACAATCATAGAGCAGTTCAAATATAGTAAACTATCAACGATTTTCTTGCTTACAGAGTTTAGAATCCATGAGGTCACCATGTTGTTGCATCTATTCCATCTGTTAAACTGAGGATTTGAAGGATATGGATGCTATATTGAGCCATCAACAAAGTGCGCCTTGTTTTTTGTGTTCAGCACCATTATCATTGCTCACTTCTAGGGGTGCAAATTTCCTCCATTCATCGAACATGATACTAAAATCAAACCTAGATGATCACTGTTGTGCAAAAAATAGGGATCGCTTGCATCTTCAACGGTGGAAAAACTTGAGAAAGAAGATGAGGAGTTGTGATTAGGCTTAGAAACTACTGATGTAGCAACATTCTTACCTTTACTCATTGCAAAATCAGAGAACATGATTTAAGAACTCAAATGGAAAAGGACAAAAGTGCATTGGAAGTAGCTGATTTCATGCATTGGGAGCTACAACGAAACTTGCTATTGTTCATTGGATAAAAGAAAAATCTCAAAATTTCTATTCTGATACCATATTATGAATTGAAAATGAAGAAAACGAAGTGAACCATATTTGAACTAGCAAAGTCTTATTACATTCATTTAAGACTAGAATCCTATTTATACAAAGAATTACAATAAACTGTAAAAGAAAATGCTTCCAAATCATCAATGAGTAGTTGCACCTCCAAGTGTCCACGTCAGCTTCCATATTATCATTGATCTGCTGTATGTCCAAATATATTTTCTAATATTCAAAAGAAGATGTTAGAGAAAGGTGAAACTATAATATAACCTTGAATTTAGTAACATTAACTGACCCTATAATATAACATTGAGAAAAATTAGTTTGTGTAAAGTTTATGATTTGTATGCGTGTGTTGAAGATTAAACATATAAGACATTAATCTACTATTAAGAAAATGATGCATTTTTATTTGAAGGTGTAGAGCCCCTCCCATTAAATAAGATATTGTCTAATCTAATACTAATAAAAAAAACTGTTTTTTGCATTTTATTTGATAGTTATGGAATTAATAATTTCTTAATCTTAGAGTATCAAAGTCTATAATTTAGCACATTTTACTGGTTTATTTTGTTAATTTTCTTTTATGTATAAAAGTCATATCACAATGAAGGAAAGAGTGTAAAGCCCCGGCCATGGAGAAATTACAAATTCAAAAAAGCGTCAACCTGAGGCAGCTGCTGTTGAGAATGAAACTCAAAAAATAAAAATGTTCAGCAGTTTAAGGCATTTTTCAACGAGGATTTGAAGGGTCAAATGGTAACCAAATTAAACGTATAACCTATAGCTTTTAATGCCCCAGATGTCTAGTTTCCGATGGTTCAAATTGCAAATCGTTTGGAGTTTTCTAGAAGAAGTTATGATGGTTTTAGTAACCAAAGGTCAATTATTAAGTGGCTGTTTCATATTTCCTGTTTAATGCCTTTAAGGTCATTTAAGTGTATTAGTTATTGTACGAACTTGAAGAGTCTATAAATATTGTATTATGCTCATTTGAAAATGAGAGAGTGAAATATAAATCTTGAAGAAAATTAGAAGAGTGATCCTCTCCTCTCTTTCTCAAACACTTCATTTTTTTTTTATCAAATTGGTATCAGAGCTATGTCGAACCATGGAAGCACACCGTTGGGACATATGCCGCTGCCATGACTCACCAAGATGAAATACGACAATTGGAGCATTCAAATGTGTGCGTTGCTTGGTGCACAAGATGTGTGGGAAGTAGTCAAAATTGGTTTCACGGAGCCGGAAACAATTGGCGCCTTGATAGCAAATCAATTAAAAGCGTTGAAAGAAATGCGAATGAAGGACAAGACCGCTCTCTATCTCATGTTTCAAGTAGTAGATGAGTTGGGTTTTGAGAAGATTGCTAGTGTAACAACTTCGAAGGAAGCATGAGACACGTTGAAAAAAGTGTTCAAGGTGCCGATCGAGTTAAACAAGTGCGGCTTCAAACTCTTCGTGGCGAGTTAGAGGCCATGAAAATGAAGGAAACAGAAGAAATATCAACCTGCATCACTCGTGTGCAAACAGTGGTGAAGCAACTTAAACGCAATGGAGAAACCCTCACGGATGCAAGAGTCGTGGAGAAAACTCTTCGATCATTGACCATGAATTTTGAGAATGTTGTGTGCGCAATCGAGGAGTCAAAGAATTTGCAAGAGATGACCGTTGATGAACTTGCAGGTTCTCTTGAGGCACATGAACAAAGGAAGGAGAAGAAGGCACAAGAAGTCTTGGAGGAGGCCTTATAAACAAAGACAACTATTAACGATGATAAGGTAATGTATGCACAACATAACCGAGGAATAGGATGTGGCCATGGAGGTCATGGTTTTGGTCGCAGTGGAGGATGCGATCACGGAAATAATCGTGAAGAGAAGGGTGAGACCAACTAACAAAATTGGTGTGGATGAGGATACGGTCGTGGAAGAGGTGGCCATTCAAATCGTTCAACTATCAAGTGTTACAATATCGGCAAGTATGGACACTATGCAAAGGAATGCTACTCCAAGAAGAAGGTCGAAAAAAACGTGAATCGAGTCGTGAAAGATGAGACAAAAGACGATGGCGTTCTTATGATGGCCCAAAAGGACACCAATCCGGAAAACGATACGGTATGGTATCTCGACACTGGTGCTAGCAATCATATGTGTGGACACAAACATCTCTTTGTTGATATGCAAGAGATTAAAGACGGACACATGTTTTTTGGAGACGCCTCGAAAGTTCAAGTTAAAGGCTGAGGAAAAATACGTTTTGCACAAATGGATGGAAAAGTAGGAACAATGGAAAATGTCTACTATGTACCCGATTTGAAGAGTAACATTCTTAGCATGGGTCAACTATTGGAGAAGGGATGTTCGGTTTTCATGCAAGACCGGATTTTGCAGTTGAAGGAAAAAAATGGTCGCTTTCTTGCACATGTGGAGATGGCAAAGAATCAAATGTTCAAAGTCAACTTGAAGAACGTTCGAGAAAGGTGTTTACAAGTAAATATGGAAGACAAAGCATGGCTATGGCATTTACGGTTTGGGCACTTACATTATGGCGGCTTAAAAGAGTTAGCAAAGAAGGAAATGGTTCATGGGCTACCGAACATGGACTATTATCCCAATAAATTTTGTGAGGGATGTGTACTCGGCAAACAAGCAAGGAGTACATTTCAAAAGATGGTAGAATATCATGCAAAGAGATCTCTCGAGTTGGTACACACCGACATATGCGGCCCAATCACACCAAAGTCCTTTAGTGAGAAGAGGTACTTTATTACTTTCATTGACGATTTTACAAGGAAGACTTGGGTTTATTACTTGAAGGAAAAGTCAGAAGCATTTGAGGTGTTTAAGAAATTCAAGGTGGTAGTAGAGAAGACAACTGGTCTTTACATCAATGCTTTACGGTCGGATCAAGGCGGAAAGTACGTGTCAAAAGCTTTCACAAGCTATTGCGAGGAACAAGGAATCAAAACATTCTTGACCACACCTTACTCACCTCAACAAAACGGGGTGGCCGAAAGAAAAAATCGTACAGTTCTCCATATGGTTCGTTCTATGTTTAAAAGCAAAGATGTGCCGAAGGAATTTTGGGCTGAAGTAGTGCAATGTGCTGTATATATTCAAAATCGATGCCCACATACGATATTGGAAAATCAAACACCACAAGAAGCTTGGAGTGGTCATAAACCAACCGTATCACATTTTAAGGTGTTTGGAAGTGTAACCTACACGCACGTACCAAATCAAAGAAGAACCAAACTTGAAGATAAAAGCAAGAAGTATGTGTCCATTGGGTATGATGAGAAAACGAAGGCTTTCAAGCTGTTTGACCCAATTGAAAAAAAAGTGGTGGTTAGCCGAGATGTACAAGTGAATGAAGAAATGAGATGGGATTGGAAGAACCAAAAGGAGGTAACGCAAGATGAAGGAGAACCATCAACTACTGCACCAATAATCACATTGACAATCTCTCAAGCACCCGTTGATGAAGAAGGGCCGAGACAACCAAGGATGCAGAGTCTACAAGATCTATACGACTCGATGAATGAAGTGCATTTGGTTTGCTTATTAGCAGATGCAGAAAATATTTCTTTTGAAGAGGCAATGAGAGACAAGAGGTGGAAAACCGCGATGGATGAAGAGATAAAGGCAATTGAAAGAAATGAAACATGGGACTTGGTGGAGTTACCGGAAGTATGTCAACCCATAGGAGTAAAATGGGTGTACAAGAAAAAGATGAATGCCAAAGGAGAGGTTGAAAGATACAAAGCACGCCTAGTTGCGAAAGGGTATAGTAAAAAAGAAGGGATCAACTATGATGAAGTTGTCGAAGGAATTGAAACCGAATGCAAAACCAAAAGTGGTGGCAACGTTGATTATGGAGATACAGTCTCAAATTTTTTGCATGATCTACTACAAAAAGAGGTGATCCATCTTAGGAAGCTGTGTGGAGATGTAGATGACCGAAAAAGTACAGCGGGATATGTGTTCTATATGGGAGACACGACATTCACATGGCTTTCAAAGAAATAGCCAATCGTCACTTTGTCAACATGCGAGGCGGAGTATGTGGCTGCATCCTGGTGTGTGCATCATGCAATTTGGCTAAGAAATTTGTTACACGAGTTAAATCTAAAGCAACATAAGGCAACTGAAATACGAGTTGACAACAAATCAGCAATTGAATTGGCAAAGAATCCAGTTCATCATGAGAGGAGTAAGCGTATAGATGTTCATTTTCATTTTATTAGAGAACATGTCAAGAAAGGAGAAGTGCGAATGAGTCACGTTGCAAGTCGTGATCAAGTGGCAGACATTTTTACAAAATTGCTGCAAATGGTGCTGTTTGAAAACCTCAAGAAGATGATCAGAATGAAGGATCGGAAATGTTTGAGTTTAAGAGAGGAATTTTTTGAGAATTAAACTCAAAAAATAAAAACGTTCTGCATTTTAAGGCGTTTTGCAACAAGGATTGGAAGGGTCAAATGGTAACCAAATTAAACGTATAACCTATGGATTTTAATGCCCCGGATGTCTAGTTTCAGAGGGTTTAAATGTCAAATCGTTTGGAATTTTTTGGAAGAAGTTATGATGGTTTTAGTAACCAAAGGTCAATTATTACGTAGCTGTTTCATATTTCGTGTTTAATGCCTTTAAGGTCATTTAAGTGTATTAGTTATTGTACGAATTTAAAGAGTCTACAAATATTGTATTATGCTCATTTGAAAATGAAAGAGTGAAATACAAATCTTGAAGAAAATTAGAAGAGTGATCCTCTCCTCTCTTTCTCAAACACTCCATTTTTTATCAGCTGCACCGTTCTATATAAAGTCAAGGTGTCTATGGAAGGTGCTATGCCATCTTTGGAAGCTGCGGCGCCAACCTATATTTCACAAATATTTTTTTTTGTTCAAATTGGATTTGAGAGGATCCGATCTAATTATTATGTAAGCTACTATTAATAATGCAAAAGTCAGGAATTAGCTCAAATGTGGCATAAAACTCTGATTTTTTTGGCAAAATCAAGGAGTTGTGGATTACGGAGCTGGACTTTCGAAGCTTTCAGACGTGAATCTAATTTGTTTATCTATTACTTTTCTTTCCTTTATTTTTATTTCTTTTGCTTTTGTCCCAATAATATTGTTTCCTTTGATTTATATTGTTAGCATAATTTAATCTCGTTTCTATTTTTCTCGTTGTTTCATGAAAATCATTTAGAATGATTTATTCTAATTTAATTTTTAATGTATATAGTTGTTTGATCACCAACTGTTTGATTTTTAGAATCGTATATATCTAAAAAAAGAGAATCAAAGTTTAGATTTGTCACGTTCCAAAAGGGATTCGAGATTGAATGAGAAACAACCCGAGAAAAAAAAAAGGTAGCTCAACCTTTTAAACTTAATTACTTAATGAACTGGAAGATTTAAATTTAAATTTTATAAATTAGTTAGGGTCTAACCAAATGAGTTAAACCAAAGGTCCGTCACTAACATAGAAAATAAAGTGAGACTATAAGTCCAAAAGTAATTGTGCTGAGATTAAAAGAAAAATTTAAACATAAATTGAAGTAATGTTAAACAAGTCTATCCTAAACAAAAAATCTTGAAAGAAAAATACTAAAATGAGTAATTATTTTACCGAACTCACTCTTGCGTCAGCAATTATAAAACTTGCAAACTAAATCTTGAAAGGAGAGATTCGTTTGAGGTGACTCGACTAAACTCAATAGAGGAAAATTTTTTCATTCAGGTTAAGTGTTTTAAAAGAGTATGTGAGCATGACATGAATAAAACATTTAGATAAGAACTAAGTAGAAAACAATCAATAGGGCAAATGTCAAAATCTTCTACTATAATGCGGTATATACATAAAATAGGCATCAAATGATGAAAACTCAGTGAAAATGGAGCCACTCATGGACTCCAAGCATATCTTGCCATCGACAATAATAGAAATGAATAACAACAATACTCAGGTAATCACAACAGCTACAACGACCCTGATCATGTTTAGAGTTTTGCGCCTAAAGACATAGCATATACAACTGTCTCATTACCATACTTAATAATATCACAAACAAATGTATCCTTCAATGGTCAAATGCCCTTACTAAAAACAAAACCTCTTCATGAGGTCGATCAAATTTGGTTTACTCTACCAAAATGATTAATGAAAAAATATATGCATGCTCAAATAAAATATGTCAAGTGAAAAAATATAATAATATAAACACTTACAACAATAAAATTGGACAAATAATTTTATATGAGAATACGTCTCAAAATAATATTTTAAAATCAATGCAGTGCTATACATAAAAATAAACTCCTATATCCACCAAGTCTACTTGAGCCAAAGCCCAAGCAACTAGAATCCAACGCAGTCCAAATTTCATGTCAAACCTTGGAACCTATCAATGTATATATCCATCAGTACCAATTTAAAAATCCAAAAATAATTGTTGGAACCACAACCAAGTTAGGAACCAAGTCAATGATCTTTTAGAAACAATCTTGCAAAATCAGCCCAAACAAATAGCATTTTAGCAAATTCTTCTTGGCCAAGTTGGTTAACCACAAAATCTTAGTCGACCAAACTCATCTCGTCATCTGCCTGGACAGTTTCACACTAAATAAGTCAGGCTTTCACACATAAATCCTTAATTTGAACTTTTTGATTTCTAATTTTCCATCACAAAAATTTAAACTTTCACAAAAACCTAGATTTAGTATAGTAGAGACATTAAGTTCAAAAATCACCTTACCTCTTCTGATTTTTAGTGGACCCAACCCTCACGATGTTGATATGATTTCTATTCAACAAATTTCCCAGTAATTAAATACATAAATCAACAAATTTTCTCATTCTTCTGATCTTAGCCTATTGTTGGACCTTTTCATCGCTTGATAGGTTTGATGGATTAATTATGAGTATTAGGAAAATGCATGGACGGTTCTGATTATTTTGTTGATCCATTTGCTGAGTCAGAGTTGCAGACTTTTTCATCTTTAATAGAAGATCACTCGGTGTGCATGGGTTGAGACAAAAAATATTCAAAGTTGGCGGGCTAATTCTACAGTTCTTGGAAGAATCCTATTAATCAAAATAGAGAAAATTGGCTTTATCTAATCCTCCCAGATCATCTTCTATGCCATCTTTACATCCCACAAATGGAGACAGAAGTTAGTTTTCTCACTAACTTCTAGTTAGGGGTGGGGAAGAATTGACCAGAACCGAGAACCAAACCGGAACCGAGTTCGGTTCCTGGTTCGGTTCCGGTACTCGGTTCTTAAAATGAATATAATTTTGGTTCTCGGTTTTCTTTTAAAATTTGGGTTTGGTTCCCAGTTCTTGATCCAAGAATCGAGAACTGACTCTCTTTAAAAAAAAACAAGGAAACTTTCTAAGTCATCATGCTGGAACCGACTGCGACTTTGCGAGTGGCGAGTGGCGACTACCTAGAGGTCGAAGAGTGAGAAGTGCGAACGATGAATCTGCAACACGACGAACGGCGAACCTGCGAACGGCGAACCTGAGGCTGAGATTAAAGTGCGAACGACGATTGAACAGTGAACCTGCTAGGTCTGGATTTCGGATTTAGGGGCTGCGATTTCTGATTACGAACGGCGATTGAACAACGAATCTGCGAGGATGGAGAATACGACCAGCGAGTCAAAGCTGCAACAAAGTCTGTGAAAGTAGGACGAACACCACGAAGCTACGACGAGCACCGCGAAGCTTCGACGAGCACAGCGAAGCTACGACGAGGTCGAACACTGCGAACTTGCGACAATGACTGCGAAGCTGTGCTACTGCGTTTTGCGATGACGATTGCGACTGTGGTTTGATTTCTTCCCTGATTCCAGTTTAGTTTGATTGATTTGCTCCCTGATTCCGATTTTCGAATTCCGATCTTGTTTGGGAGCATTTCGTCCACATTGTTTCAAATAAATTGTATTTTACATACAAATAAATGATAGAAATTAGGGAGAAATGCGTGTTTGATCTTGAATTGAAGGAGTATGCATATTACTAGTGGAATCAATAGCAGGGGAGTGGAACCGAGAACCACTGGTTCCGGACCTGAAACCGACCTCGGTTCCGGGTTCGGTTCTGGTTCCCATTGGTTTCGGGTTCGGTACTGACTTCTCGGAACCGAGAACCGACTATTCGGTTCTGGATGGTCCGGAACAGAACCCGAAACCCGAATTGCCCAGCCCTACTTCCAGTCACTGTCTAAACTACATAAGATTTAGAGAGGAAGAGTCATCAATAGAAGGAAGGGAACGTCATCTACAAATGACAAATAGGAAGCAAATTTCAGAAGAACCAATCTCTCTCTCTAAACTTGAAAAATGGAACCACGCCCAAGGTTTTGTTTGTCTTCTAAAGACACAAATTTTAATGGAGAATATCCTCTAGAATATGATAACTGCCCCGTTAAAATTAATTGATTAATAAAAAAAAACAACTTACCTTATTTTTAGGACATCAACTATCACATTCTCCCTAGCTTAGAAACCTTTGTCTTTGAAATTTGGAACAACCTCCAAGGTGTCATCGAATAGGTGAGGGTACTCCGCATATATCTCTAACTCAATATCGCTTGTAGCTTCTCTCTCACTATGATTTTTCCCACTTAACACAAACCAAGGAACTAGAGAGTGTCGAATAACTCTAATCTCATGGCCTAGTATCCTCTAGGGCTCCACACCATAAGATACATTTTCATGGATAGATACATCTAACATATAATAGATATGCATTATACTTCTTAGTATAGACACACAAAAAACATTGTGAACATAATTTAACTGTAGTAGTAACTCTATCTTGTATCCTATTGTACTATTTGCTTAATATTTCAAAAGGAACCAATATATCTAAAGGTCAACTTGCTTTTTGCACCAAAATAACAAAATCCGTGCTTCAATTAGACTTTTATAAAAGGAAATCATCATAATCAAACTTAGCATCTCTCATTGGGATGTTTGTGTAATCCATTTGCTAACACTAAACTACCTCAATCCATGATGTGCCACTTATTCTCTGAATTTATAATCAAGCACGGAGATTCTCTAACAATATTTTTAATGTTTATTTTATATGTATTCAAAAGGGAAAGAGGATAAATTATATTCATCAAGCATCCAAATATATCATGGTGTTATTTAAGACAAAGCATAAGAGAAAAATCAAACACAAGATTAAGAGACTTATGGTGAAATGCAAAATTGGTGATCTGATCTTTGAGTACTATTTGGTATATTTGACAACTTTAACTATCTTATATCAAAAAAGCTTACTTCATAAAGATTGTAGCTGACATCTCAAGCTTTCCATAATAGTATGTTTCGTTATATTTGGAGTTTGTTTGCTATGCCAAAATCTCCTCGAGTAGAGAGCTACTTTTTGGCCAAAGAAGCTCATTCTTTCTTACTCGGAATTCGATGTGCCACAAGGAGTTCTTACAAGATCTCAATCAAAGAGGCTTTCAAATTATTATGTGGTTTATTACTTTTCAGAATCAAAGATACAAAATGAGTTAGAAAGCACGCCTAATGAAGTAGATCAAGAGATGCCGAAATATGTGCAACTTGGTAAGTTGAAGAGGAATCCGCCAAGGAGGAGGAATGCTTCGGATTTGCACCATGATGCCATGGATTTGAATTCATTCAAATATTTGAGTGAAGTTCAAATTTAATTAAGGGAAAATGACAAAAATTAACCATCGTGGTTTGCGATCAATGACAAGTGAACTAGTATCCTTTATTTTCTAACAAATTAACCACTGACGTATGGGAAAATGACAAAGCAAACATCGCTGTCCTGTTTGCCATTAACAAGCTGATTTGGAGTTGCAACGATCCGTGGAAAGAAGGCCAAATTTGGCCTGAACGCCATGGCGTCTCAGACGCCGTTGAGATGCTACGATTTCCTGGGACGCCGTAGCGGTTTCTCGGGATGCCATAGTGGCGTCCATTATAAAGTCACGGTGACGTCCCGGGACGCTGAGGCAGTTTCCCGGGACACCGCAGCAGTGTCCCGCAGTTTGTTACTGGAAAAATTTTGATCAAAAAATTTAGGGCTTAAACGCATGATTTTGGAGCTGAAAAAGGAGGGTCATGGGGCAAACCTAGTGATGAGTGATAGATCTCTGAGAGAGCTTCGATTTGATACCTTCTACAGCTGATTTTGACACCTATAGCCAAAGTTATGGTCTTTTGAAGGTGAAGAGATTAAAAATCTAATAAAAACATTGGATTCGTAAAACATATACATAGGGCAAACGTTACAGCGATGTTTGCTTTGTCATTTTCCCATACGTTAGTGGTTAATTTGTTAGAAAATAAAGGATAGTGGTTGACTTGTCATTCATCGCAAACCACGATGGTTAATTTGTCATTTTCCCTTTAATTAAATATTTAGTTAGTTTTTAAATTATTAAGTTTTCCTAGATCTTTTTAAATTTTGAATGGATAAATTATAGGATTCGATTAGGGGCTTGCATAAGCCGAACCCTGTCTTAGTTTGTTTGCTTTTCTTTTATTTCAGGCTATTTATAACCCATCAAGACTTGATGGAAGTTTAGTTTTTGATGAATTAAAACCTCTTTTAGTTGTGGCTAGTTTTGCTTTCTCTTTGATTATTCTTATTCCTTTTGATTGTGAAACCTAAAAGTTTGAGTGTTGTGAGTATTACTCGAGTTTTGTCTATTCATGCAATCTTCTCACCAATTTCAGTTGGTGAATTGTTTCAGTAAGATTGTACTTAAATTCTCATTACTTGTTGGAGTAAGTTCCTTTTTCGTTAAACAAGAGGAAGTTTTTTGGTGGAATAAAAAGGTTGTAGCATTGGCAACCTTTTCCCAAGCCAACTATCACACTTGCATTCTGTTCTGCATCAATCTATTTCTAAATAATTGACCTCCTCATACTTGTTCTGAATTAATTGTAGTCCAAGCATCGCTCTTTCTTCAATCTTTACGCAAGACAAGGGCGACTAACATGGTTTCCCATATATCTAATAAGGTGAAACCTCAATACTAGTTTAATAGCTATTTCCATATATAAACTCAACCAATAACAAGTTCTCCACCCAACAACCAAAGAAATCTAGATTGCAAATTCATGATATATCCTCGAGAATTAGGATTGTTCTTAGAAAGTCTATCTATTTGACTATATTGCATCATACTTAAATTAAATTTGGTATAAAAAATTATCAATATGTTTCTCTTAAATTTAGATGTAAACTTTGGTTTCTATCATTTACAATACTTAACAAATATGAGTAAACAATAGACATCCTTTAGACATAGTTTACTCAACTTAATGAAGGGTAACCTATTCTCATTGTAACAAAGGGTCAATCAAACATCCCCACACAATCTCAACAATCGGTTACAAAACTCCAAGATAATTTTTTTTTACTCTGAAATAAGTAAGACTGTAATAATCTAGCACATTTCTTATGCTTAGCCCTAAACTATAGATAAGAAAGAATCTAACCTCATGTCATGCCACATTCAGCTCCATGCTAGTTTATCAACACTAACGTAGAAGTTATGTTACATTTCAGAATGACTCAAACAATTAAAAAACCTTAACTTATGACACTCATCACAAATTGACTGCCTCAACCAATATCGTTAGAAATTATAATTTTGTCCTTGGTAAATATAAATTCATCAGTACAAACCTTCTAACATCACATTAGTCAATTGATCAAACATTTTGTTAAACTCATGGTAAGCTCATGCACTTCTGTGGAAGCACAGGAGTTGCCATTAAATTCCATACACAAACTATCAAACCAATAACATGACCTCTCACATCTTAGTTATTAATAGTCAAAACTCTCTCTCTCTCTCTCTCTCTCTCTCTCTCTCTCTCTCTCTCTCTCTTTCTCAATCTATAATACTAGGCAAAGAAATAAAGCCTTTAGGATGTCTACTAAAAATAGTTTCCATAACATTGGCTTATCCAAATGATATTCAAAAGTAAAATTATAATCAAATTCATATGATCAGACTATCTCCTAAGCTCAAGATTTAAATCACGTTGTGGGAAGGAATATTCAGACTTCAACAACATGCGAACTAACTTAAATGTCACGCCTTATGAATAAATTTATAATAATGTCATCAAAAGACGATACAACCAACTATAGTCCATAAGCAGGGTAAGTTCACTTTCGCAACCTCAATTTTCAAAATACCTAAGTATTAACTCCATCAGATTGCATTATCACACATAAGAGTGTACAAATACTATTTTTATATCAATCATTACCACTCACTGTAAACATAGGTGTCACACTCAATCTATGTTTCAACTCCTCAAAGTTGACAGATACTCTTCATTCCCGATAAACTTAAGATTCTTTCTCATTAACTGAGTAAATAGCAAAATAATATTGTAGAACATTTCCATGAAATGGTGGTATCATCTTGAAAATTAACATGTCCAAGGAGTTTAATTTTAGTCACCCAAAAGCTGCATTTTTGTCCTTTAGCAAATAACCAATGACATAAGAATGTCTGATATGCATCCTCTGATGTTCAAAGTGCTCAATGTGGTATTAAAACAAACCAATATGCTAAAGACCACAATGACCGGTTCAATTACGACAAAAAAAAACTTGATTTATCATATCCATAAAATATATAGGTTGCTAGCCAATCCAAATAATAGACTTACAAAACCAGAATGCCGACAGAATGTCCAAAGGCTTTCTTAGAAAAATTCTTCTGACGGATCTTTTAACTAACACTAATCCAAATTTAAATCAATTATGAAAAGATAATTCGATTTACCCAGTTGATCGAATAGCTCACTAATCATTGATGTGTGACATTTATTCTTAATTACCACTTAACTAACATCTGGCAATTAAATAAATAACAAAAACAACTCTAGTGCTTTATATCAAGTAAGAACAATAAACGAATAACACCACCACAAAATAAATCACACAACTGTGTCTTCAACTCTTACAACTTAGCTGAAACCAACATGTACAGACCAATAGGCTTTGGAGCAGTACTCATAATGAAGTCAATATCAAAATCATTATCATGGTTGATATGTAAACCTTGACAGATCCTAAATAAACACATTAGGATGCACAATCTCAATTGACAAAATTGGATCATGTTCGACTATTACATAACCATCTTCAACAGTAATCATACCTTCATAATGCTTCAATCCTTACAGTTCGCCTAGACAACTTGTATCATAGGGTTAACAAAAATGATTTTTCAATCCTCGCAGTGTAACTGTAATACCTGGAAAAATTAGTTTACGTATAAACCTTAAATTATGTGAAATATAGTGAATTGACATTGTACATTGTAATTGTCGAATTTATTTATATAGTGGAATTTTATGGTAAAAATATTTAAGTTAGTGTTGGTTTGTAGCATAAATATAATATAAGAATTTAATGGAACATGGCGTCGTTGAGTTATGAAGGACGACCTTTGTAGAAAGCAGATGTGTAGAGTCATAAAGTGAACAACGTCGTTTGGAGCAAAGACGGATGTCCCTCATGGATAAAGGATGTTTGAAATAAATGAATAGAAGGAGTACGACATTGTTTGGAGTAAAGATGGACGTCCCTAATGGACGAAGGATGCCCGAGATAAGAGAAAGGATGATGGTGTTAAGTCAAGTGGAGCAGCGTTGTTTGGAACGAGAAAGAAAATCATTTGAAATAAGGAGAAGACGGACGTCCTTTGTAGAGGAACAGATGTCCCTTATAGTAAAGAAGGCGACAAATAAGATAGACGGGCATCTAAAAAGTGAGAATGACGAACATCCCTGACGGACATCTAAAATATGAAGACAATGGACGTCCATTATTGAGGAACGGATGTCCTTCATGGCAAAGAATTTAACAACATCTGTTAGGAATGACGTCCTACATTGAAAAATTAAAAGATTACGGTGTCGTTTGGATTATGACGGACGTCCCTCTAGAGAAAATGGACCTCCTGAATGTATTCGACATTGATGATTTAAAAGAATATGTTGTCGTTGGGTTATAATGGACGTTTCTCTTGGGAAAATGAGTGAGAATCTTTGAGAGAGTTGATATATCGCCCAAAATAATAACATTCTGTCAACAAGAAATACGAAATACTTTGAAAAAGTGTCGGATAGATTTTAACCAGAAATATGAAATATTTTGAAATCAATGGATATATTTTTAAATGGATGTTTACATGTAACAACCCTATCCTTTTTGTGTATCATAAGGGGGAAAGCTGGAGGATTCAGGGAGGGGGGGGGGGGGGGGGTGATTTCCCAGTTCAGAAAAAAGGGTTTATCGAGATTTTCAATGAAGAGGAGGACGCTGCTACCAGTGCAAGAGGAAACCTCATCAGGAGAGAATTTTCATGAAAAAGGTAAGAGATATTGCATGTGGTTTGCCAGAGGTGGCCTACATCACAAGAGTAGGGTTTGTTGTGTGAATTACCGATAGTACGTATGCTTTTGAATTTCTGTTAATAAGTAATATATTCTGATCATTGGTATAAGTTCACTGCTTAAGACTTTGAGATAATATTGATCTGTTGAATGATAAAGTTTTCGTCTTTTACATTAAGCTATATAAAGTTGGTTAAGTTGTGTTATACTCTTAGTTAAAATCTGTTATATGATGCTTCTTTTGCACTCGATAAATCTATAAAGCATGATATTTTACTCTCTATTGGATTCTGTTTTATGATGCTTTTTGTACTTTCGATAAATGAATAAAGCATGCAATTCTGTTTGGTTTATGCCCTATAGTATGAACTATTGTGTGAATTACATGCCTTACACGAAAATGAATCAACGTAATTAGACATTGGAGATTAGAGGGTTTAGTGACGGTGATGTTTGGGAGAACCATGAGATGATATATCTAACTTCCATCAGAATTGATTGATGGTTTTGCTCAGGTGCAGTGGATTCGGTGTTTGGGAGAAATACGAGATGAGGTATCTCAATGTCCATCAGGGTGGGTGACGGTTCATCCCAGGCTTGATCCCATGATGTATCTAGTCTCGTCCGATGATATCTCCAATGCTCTAGACTATAGTAAGACTGAGAATAAAGTGTGAAAATATTAAGTTCTTTCGTGATATGAAAAATATGGATATTGTGTCTGCATGAATATTTCACGTTATTACATTATGTCTCTTATTGGGCATTAGGCTCACAATTCTCTTGTGATGTAGGTGATGATTGTGATCCTAATAATGTGTATGTGGAGGAAGTATGATGGGATAAATGCTTGTGTTACCTGACAAATGTTGACCTTGGAGGTTATGGCTCACAAATTTGAAATAAAGTTTATTTAGTTGTTTTTTTTTCAAGGGATATTAAACTGTTTTAGTTAATGATTACTTTAAATTGTTTCAAAGGAGGATTTTTATGTTTAATTTAAAGAATTCTGCTTATGCTTACTCTTATATTTGCCTTTCACTTGTTTTATAAATGTGTTTTAAAAAGAAAAAGTTTTATGTGAAAAATGGGACGTTACAATTATGGTATTAGAGCATAAAAGGTTCAAATGCAGTTTTGGAGACTGCTGATAACACAAGACTTATCATGGCATACTTCTTCGACTGTAAGTTTAATTTTAAATTCCTTTATTAGTTTATTGCTTTATGATAAAAATTACGGTAGAATAACTGGCTTACTGTTCCTGATATGAAAAATTTCTATAGAATAATTAGTAAATGTTTCACAAACAAAATTTTTATAGGATAATAAGATGGCAAAGGAAAATAGAGGAAATTTACAAGCTAATAGGAATGAAGCTGTCGGCCAAGAAAATGCAACTATACAGGATAAAAGAGATGAAGCAATTGGTTGATTAACTGTGATGGTGGAGCGACAGTTTCAGTTTATTGAGCGAGTCATGGAAAGAGAAAATGGCAATGGAAATCATTGTCAGGTAATGGTACCTGAGGAAGCTGGATGGGATAAATTAAGGAGACTTATACCTCTAAGTTTTGATGGAACTATGGGAGCTGAGGAGTGGATACGGTCTCTAGAGAATATGTTCGACTACAAAGAATTAGAGAGACTAAGAAGGTTTTATGTGATGCATACCTGCTAATTCAAGATGCAAGATTTTGATGGGACACCATTAAAGGAGTGCATGATGTTCAAACCATGCCTTGAGAGCAATTCAAAGAGATCTTCTATGAGAAATACTTCAATCAAACTATTCAAACGAGAAAGATGGTGGAATTCGTACAATGACATCAGACCGGGAATGTATCAGAATATTTAAAGAAATTTGAAGCACTATCTCGGTTTTCATCACATCTAGTGGCTAATAATGAACATAAGGTCTATCGGTTTATACAAGGACTAAATATAGAGATTTTCAGAGGAGTTACGATTTCTGGTACTCAAGACGTCCCCGTATGCGAAAATTGTCTCAAAGGCGTTAGAGGTTGAGAATGCTGAATTGTTGTGGTAAGGCAAAGAGAAATAAATAAGAGATTCTGGAAGAATAATTAGAGCTAGCAGCAAAAGGGTGGACCACCTGCAAACAAAGGGATCAAAAGGCTATCATAGAAAGAAGCACTGCAGAGGAAGGAAAAATGCCCCATGAATGAAACAGTTGCCGCTCCATCTAATGTTAGAACATATCAACCTAATCAATGTCCAAAATGCATGAAGAATCACTATGGAGAGTGCAAAGTAGAAACTAGACAGTGCTACAAGTGTGGTGATTCGGGTCATATTGCAAAGTTTTGCCCAACTAAGAGTGGAGGACAAGAAAGAGTGGCACCTAGGATTTTCTCATTATATGGAAATGAGGAAGAGGAGGATCAGCCTAAGGTCATTCAGGTACTAATTATGTTATGAAGTAGATAAATATGTTTTATTTAGTTTGGAAAGGTTATCACCCCTTTTATTGCAACTTAACCTCATAGTATCAAATAAATTAATTCCTCGATCGTGTCAGGTACAATTTACATTAATGATATGGCTTCTTACGTTCTATTCGATTATGGAGCTACTTATTCTTTCATTGCTACTGAATTTTGCAAGAAAGCAAAATGTTTCCTTGATCTAGTAAAGAGTGAGTCTATGATACTTTTTGTAATGACCCGGTTTTTATTACCTTTAAAATCGCGTGAATTTTAAAATTTTTTCTTTTCCTTTATAAAAACAATAATTCTTTATTAAAACCTTTTTAAATTATAATTAGAATTCTTTCCTTAAAACCTAAAACACGTTACTTAAATCTTTGTAAACAACGGAAGACTTTTTGTTATAAAGACTTTTACTTATTAAAATTATTTAAAAGGTGGTACTAAAATTCTTTTCTTGAAACCATTTGTAAAACACAGCGGAAGATTAGTTGAATAAAATACATTACGAATTAAAACATTTAGTAAATCATTTACATAGGCTTCTTTTCTTTTATAATTCGAATACTTTACAAAACTCTTTCCAAAACCTTTTTCTTTTCTCTTGCTTATTAGCCTAGCCAGCCATAAGATCTGCGTGTGCAAATCTTCATCAATTGCTCCTTCACCCGTTCTCGTGTGTGTACCTACACCACAAGCAAACTATGAGCCTAAGACCTAGCAAGAAATGAGATACAATATGATGCATGCCCGTAACTGATTATGTCATAATGGAATCCACCCAATCTGTTCTTTACTCACTGTCATATACATTAACTCGTACATTGAGTTAGGACATTAGAGGTATCCATCATAGGGAGAATAGCCGCTAGTCAGCATCTAACCCTTGGGTAGACAGGCTCTTGCGACCCGACAAGGGAAAAGCATAATCTCGAGTCTTCCCAGTTAGATTCGAACTACCTCCCTAACCTCCAATTCCCTTATATTCATTTAATTTGTCCATTTTCTCTTATAGAATGCATATGAATACCAATCCAAACATGACATTCCTAATTGTTTCTATTACCATGATACATGTCAATGTCGAGCAATAACCACAACAATATAAATATACATCTGTATCAATTAACGAGAAACCAAACGAGTCCAATTAGATCACAACCAAGCTAACAACCAAGAGTAAGTCAACAACCTATATTACCAAGCATCACAATATAATACAATGGTTATAAGCAATAATCCAATTAACTAATATTAGCGAATTAAATAATGGAGAGCTAACACGAGACAATATAGTGTGATTGCAATTAGCATGACATAATTGAAATAGAAAGATAGCAATAAAGCATGGAACTTGGTATGAACTAATAACATACTATAATGTAGAGTAATGTTCTAAAACGAGATATTTCAAAGCTATCTAAATATAAGGTAACAATTTATTTTATTAACAATGAGGTAATATATCATGGATTGCAAAGTAAGTTTAGTAGTTAATCATTGGCGGAAACATGCTTAATGGATCAATAAATCGGTAACATGAGATGAGCATTGACATAACAAATAGAGGCAACATAATATCTAGGAAATGGAATTCAGTACAGAGGCATCCTCCAACGTTTAACACCATAAGGAAGGCTCAATTTAACACAACAACCTACTATAATCCTAAAGCAAAACAAGAACTTAGCAATTTATTTCAAGCTAGCAGTAACGAATTAGAGATAAAGGAAACAAATCAACCAAATATTATTCTCGACCGAGTCCATTAGGGCAGTAAGCATCGGAGTAGTAAGCAAGACAGAATAAAACACATCTAATAAAACCAAGACTAATAACAACGGATTATGCTAGCAACTAACAGCAGAGAGTTAAGTTGAGCAATTACTAACATAGAGGTAATAATCAAAAAATGATAGAGAGTTAACAAGGCATAGAGTAATATCAACTAGTTCATAAGATTATGCATTGATAAACCAGTAAACTATCCAGACAGAACATTAACAAGAACCATTTAGATGACAGAAACATTATCAACCAATGTACAAGGTGAGGCATTGAGTAGCATGAACTTATATGAGCAGAAGTAACACTAAGCATTTCATAGAAAGTATAATCAATCAATTAACAAACGAGACACTATTTATGGTGTAGGGCCTCCACTGGTCACAACTCTACCCATTTCTTACCTCACAATTACCAGGAATCGAAGATCTCTTGCAATGGAAAAACACAGATACTAGACGTCCCAAAACCAACAGCTTCCTACACCTCACACACACCCATAAGCTCTCCCCAAAATTCCAGAAGCAAGTCCCTCACCCTCTCCCCTACACTCACACTCCCTTCTCTGCTTGTCAATTCTTCAACAGTGAGCTTCAGCTCTCTCATATAGAGGAGGGAAGAGGCTTCCTAGAGAAGCTTCCCATGACAGACGTCTCACCAACCATGTTGAGGTGGTCCAATAGACGATTGCCATGTGGATTGTGTTATTGGTTTGGAAAAATTGAGGGAAAAGTCATCGGTAAACCCAGAAATTGTCGCAGGAAAAAACTGTATTTTTAGAAATCCATCAGGGGTAGTAGACATCTTGGGCGACTGTTCATGTCGCCTAGAGTAACGTAAAATGTAGAGTATTTGAAAACCATGCATCTCCGAGCAATAGTCTGGTCGACAACTACAGTTGACCAGTCTTCGACTGTTGGCCGGAGTAATGTAATTGCACGCTACCGCCATGTCACTCAGTGTGTCGCCCAGTCTAATGCGTTTCCACATTTGGTCGAGTTTGTCGACCAAAACACATGACTAGGCAATGACCGAAAAGTCCAAAATGCAATTTGTAATAGACAAGAACATCGATTGCGACTTTGACCGCACTGCGACCAAAAATCCAAAATACAATTTGTAATGCATTTCAGATGAGAACCTCGATCGATTCTTCGACCGCACTACGATTGAAAACCCAAAATGCAATCTATAATGCATTTTGGACAAGAACCTCGATCGCGTCTTCAACCGCGCTGCGACTGAAAACCTAAATTGCACATTTTCCTTAAAATTTGTACTTTAATCATTCCACAATATTTTCCATACATTTACATGGGATTATTCCAATGCCAAAATACCGTCCTGTAATTAAAATATTTATTTCACGAAATTTTTCATATTACATAAACGGAAAAATTTATCAGGGTATTATACTTTTACCCTCTGGTGACTATTTGACTGCTAGTGGTATTATGAAGGCATATGCAATTAGGATGAACAATAGTATTTTTCATGCTAACCTGATAGTTATGGAGATGAAAGGATATGATATTATTCGGGGAATGAACTAGTTATCCCACCATCACGAAATTATAAACTGTAGAAAGAGAGAAGTCTACTTTCGCCTTCCTAGTGGTGTACAACTCACATTTTATGGAATCGAGGAAAAAGGTAAACTAGCAGTAATTTCTGTGATTAAGGCAGACCAATTATTGAAAAGTAGACGTGAAGGATTTCTCGTTAATGTTATGGACACAACATGGACACAACAGTGACAACAAATGTAAAGTTAGAAGAAATTCCTAATGTTCAAGATTTTCTGAGGGTCTTTCTAGATGATCTTCCAGGGTTGCCATCTGATAGAGAAATTGAATTTGTAATTGATTTGCACCCTGACACTAAACTGATTTCTAAGAACCCGTGTAGAATGGCACCTACTGAGCAAAGAGAATTAAAAATCTAGTTTGAGGAATTAATTAGCAAGGGGTTCACACGTCCCAGTTTCTCACCCTAGGGAGCACTAGTTTTATTCGTAAAGAAAAAGGATGGAGCGTTGATGATGTGCATTGATTACCGCGAGCTGAATAAGGTGACTATTAAGAACAAATATCCTCTACCCAGAATTGATGATTTGTTTGATCAGGGAGCTTGCGTCTTCTCAAAGATTGATATCCAGTCAGGATATCATCAGCTAAAATATAAACCTGACAATATTTCGAAGATAGCATTCAGAACAAGATATGGACTCTATGAGTTTCTGGTATTGTCATTTGGGTTAACAAACTCTCTAGTGGCATTTATGGATTTAATGAACCAAATTTTTAAGGAGCATATTGATAAGTTCTTCATTGTCTTCATTGATGATATTCTTGTCTATTCACGCTCGGAAGAAGAACATTAGGAACATATGAGAATCTCTCTCTCTATATTGGCGAAGCACAAGTTGTATGCAAAGTTCTCCAAGTGTGAGTTTTGACTGAATAAAGTAAAATTTCTCGGCCATGTAATTTCCAAAGAAGGTATTGAAGTAGACCCATAAAAGATTCAAGCAGTAATTGATTGGTCGCCACAGAAGAATATAAGTGAGGTGAGAAGTTTTCTTGGGCTGGGCGGTTATTACCGACGCTTCATATGCTGATTTTCCAAGATTGTGTTGCCTTTGACTAGTCTAATGAAGAAAAATGCACGGTTTTCAGTGGACAAATGATTGCAAAGAAAGTTTTTAAGAATTGAAATGGCGACTAACTTCCACTCCTAATTTTGACTTTGCTGGTAGAAGAAGGCAGTTATTGTATTTATTAAGATGCTTCCAAAAGTGGATTGGGTGGCATGCTTATTCGAAACGGGAAAGTCATCGCTTATGCTTGAAGGTAGCTGAAACCCTATGAGAAGAATTTTCCCACCCACGATCTAGAACTTGCCTTGGTAGTTTTTGCACTCAAAATATGGAGACATTATTTATATGGGCAGCAGTACAAAATCTTCACAGATTAAAAAATTTTAAAATACATCTTCACTCATAAGGAATCAAATATGAGGCAACGATGGTAGTCGGAGTTTGTAAAAGACTACGACTATAAGATCAAGTACAATACTGGAAAAGCCAATGTGGTAGCCGACTCGCTAAGAAGAAAGGTTGCACTCATGAGTATAATATGTAAAGAAATGCTTGTAGGACTTAGGAAAGATGTTCAAGAGTTGGATGTGCAAATGGTTCCCATGCAGTTAGCTACCCTTTTGTCAACATTAACACTGAAACCTTCTATAGTTGAGAGAATTAAATAAGCCCAACAGATAGACGCTCAATACGAAAATTTTAAGCTTAATACGACTCTAGCAGAGTTTCATGACTATTCTATATCTACTAACGGAATTGAGAAGTATAAGAATAGATGGTATATGTCTATTGACTCGATATTACGATTGGCGATCTTAAGGGAAGTCCATTCGTCAAATTTTTCCATCCATCCCAGTTGCAACAAAATGTACAAAGATCTCAAGGTGCACTATTTCTGGCCTGTAATGAAGTATGATACTGCTCAATATGTAGCGTTGTGCCAAGTATGTCAACAAGTAAAGGAGGGACACCAAAGGCTTGGTGGAATGCTTCATCTAATGCCAATACCAGAGTGGAAATGGGAGGCACATCACAATGGATTTTGTTACTAGATTACCCATGACTGTAAAAGGGCATGATGCAATTTGGGTAATTATCGATAGATTAACAAAGGTTACCCATTTCTTATTAGTGAAGATGCCATATAAGTTGAACCAGTTCGTGAGATTATTTGTTAAAGAGATTGTACGCTTACACAGAGTATCGGTCTCCATTGTATCTGATCAGGATCTGCGGTTCACTTTTGCATTCTAGAAGAGCTTAAATAAAGCCATGGGCATGGAATTAAAGTTTAACACCGCCTTTCATCCACAAACTGACGGTTAGAGTGAGCGAACAATCCAAATATTAGAAGACATGTTGCGTTCTTGTGTGTTAGAATTCCAAATCGGGTGGGGAAAAATACTACCGTTGGTTGAATTTACGTACAACAACAGTTTCCAACCGACTATTGGTAAGGCACCTTATGAAGCACAGTATGGCAGAAAGTGCAGATCCCCTATATTGAAATGAAGTTGGTGAAACTAAGTTTTATGGCCCTGACATGATACAACAGACAGCCAAATCTATTGCAATCATCCAACAAAGAATGTTAGCTGCTCAAAGTTGCCAGAAGAGTTATGCCGATCATCGTCGTAGAGACTTGGAATTCAATGTTAGGGACTTGGTCTTTGTAAAGATATAATCTTTCAAGGGAGTCATGTGATTTGAAAAGAAAGAGAAGCTAAGTCAGAGATATGTTGGTCCCTTTACAATCATGAAGAGAATTGAAAAGGTAGCGTATCAATTGCAACTGCCAGCTGACATGGAGGGTGTACACAATGTATTTCATGTATCAATGCTGAGGAAATGCCTCAGAGATCCAATTTAGACAGCACCTCCTGCTAATGAAGTTCATGTGGAAGTTTAGCCAAACTTAAGTTATGAAGAAAGACCTATTCAAATTCTAGACTCAAAAGTAAAAGAATTTTGGCACAAGCAAATCCCACTAGTAAAGGTGTTAGTGGCAAAATCATTCAACTGAGGAGCCTACATGGGAACGAAAGGAAGATATGGAAGTGAAGTATCCACAATTATTTTGTTAGTTGAATTTTGAGGACAAAATTTTATTAAGGAGGGATTGTAATACCCAGAAAAATTAGTTTACGTATATAGCTTCAATGTTGTGAAATATGGTGAATTGACATGGTACATTGTAATTGTTGAATTTATTTATATTGTGGAATTTTATGGTAAAGGTATTTAAGTTAGTGTTGGCTTGTAACATAAATATAATATAAGAATTTAATAGAATATGGCATCGTTGAGTTACGAAGGACGACCTTTGTAGAAAGCAGATGTGTAGTGTCATAAAGTGAACGACGTCGTTTGGAGCAAAGACGGACGTCCCTCATGGATAAAGGAGGTCTAAAATAAAAGAATAGAAGGAGTACAGTGTTGTTTGGAGTAAAAATGGATGTCCCTAATGGACAAAGGACGCCCAAGATAAGAGAAAGAATGACGACATTAAGTTAAGTGGAGCAGTGTCGTTTGGAATGATTAAGGAAATTGTTTGAAATAAGGAGAAGATGGATTGTCCCTTGTAGAGGAACAGACGTCCCTTATAGTGAAGAAGCTGACGGACAAGATAGAGTGACGTCTAAAAAGTGGGAATGACAAACATCCCTGACGGATGTCCCTTTTAGGAAAACGGACGTTTTGAATGTATCCGGCATTGAAGAATTAAAAGAATATGTCATTGTTGGGTTTTGACGGACATCCCTCTTGGGAAAATGGACATCCTGTATAGCGAGAAACTTTGACAGCGTCAAAATATCGCGCAAAATAATAGCAATCTGTCAACAAAAAATACAAATTACTTTGAAAAAGTGTCTGATAGATTTTAACAAGAAATATGAAATATTTTGAAATCAATGGATAGATTTTTAAATGGATGTTACACGTAACAACCCTATCCTTTTTGTGTATAATAAGGGGGAAAGCTAGAGGATTCGGGGGAGGTGATTTCCAAGTTTAGAAAAAGGGGTTTATCCAGATTTGGAACAAAGAGGAGGATGGTGTTGTCAGTGCAAGAGGAAACATCAATAGGAGAGGATTTTTGTAAAAAATGTAAGAGATATTACATGTAGTTTGCCAGAGGTGGCCTACATCACAAGAGTAGGGTTTGTTGTGTGAATTACTGATAGTATGTATGCTTTTGAGTTCTGGTTAATAAGTAATATTTTCTGATCATTGGTATGAGTTCACTACTTAAGACTTTAAAATAATATTGATCTGTTGAATGATAAAGTTTCCGTCTTTTACATTAAGCAACATAAAGTTGGATAAGTTGTGTTTTTCTCTCAGTTGGATTCTATTATATGATTCTTCTTTTATGCTCGATAAATCTATAAGGCATGATATTTTACTCTCTGTTGGATTTTGTTTTATGATGCTTCTTTACTTTCGATAAATGAATAAAGCATGTTATTTTGTTTGGTTTCTACCAAATAGTATGAACTGTTGTGTGAATTACATGCCTTACATGAAAATGAATCAACATAATTAGACATTGGAGATCGAAGCGTTTAGTGACGATGATGTTTGGTAGAACCACGAGATGATGTATCTCATCTCCGTCGGAATTGAGTGACGGTTTTGCTCAGGTGTTGTGGATTCGATGTTTGGGAGAACTACGAGATGAGATATCTTCATGTCCATCAGGATGAGTGACGGTTCTGCCCAGGCTAGATCTCCAGGATGTATCAACTCTCGTCCGATGATATCTTCAATGCTCTAGACTATAGTGAGACTAAGAATAAAGTGTGAAAATAATAAGTTCTTTTGTGATATGAAAAATATGGATATTGTGTCTGCATGAATATTTCAATTTATTACTTTATGTCTCTCACTGGACATTAGGCTCACAATTCTTTTGTAATGTAGGTGATGATTTGTGATCCTAATGATGTGCATGTAGAGGAAGTATGATAGGATGAGCGCTTGTGTTACCCAGCGAATGTTGACCTTGGAGGTTATGGCTCACGAATTTAAAATAAAGTTTATTTAGTTGTTTTTTTTTTCAAGTGATATTAAATTGTTTTAGTTAATGATTATTTTAAAGGAAAATGACAAATCAACCATCATCCTTTACTGTTAGTGACAAACCAATCATCATCCTTTTTTTGCTAACAAATTAACCACTAAACTATGAAGAATTGATGCCACTAACATCGTTGTCACGTTTGCCGTTAAATGCTTTGACGACGATTTTGGGCCTGATTATGGAGCCAATTCTGATACCCGTAGCCAAAGTTATGGGCCTTTGAAGTTGAAGAGCTTAGAAGACTATACGAATCGCGGCGAGGTTTCACCAATTCTGACACCACTGTGGTTTGTCATGAAATCGCTGCAGTTTGTCATGAGACCACTGCAGCTTCACGACGAACCGCTGCGGCTTCATGATGAACCGCCGCAGCTTCACAACGAACCACCGCAGCTTCAAGACAAACTGCAGCAGTCTTATGACAAACCGCCGAGGTTCATTTGCAAATGAAAAAAATTCATTGTCTTCTTCTTCTTCGTTCAAAAATCTAGACAAACTATAATTCTTCCATGGACTGTAAAACAATTGTAAATCATCCGAAAACTACAAACATTAACATTCTTTTACAAAATCTTCTAAATTATAAAAACCAAAATCTTCTAAATTCATTCTATTACAAAATCCAATCCAAAATCTTCTAAATCCATTCTTCATGGATATCAACTCTTTTCCATTGAAAATCTATTCTAAAATCACGAGTTCTTTTTTTTTTTTCCATGGCTATTTGGTTTTTTGCACTGTGACTTGTAGAAAGTTAACGGTGATGTTTGTGGTGGAAATTTTTCAAAGTTCAGTGGTTAAATTATTAGCAAAAAAAGGATGATGGTTGGTTTGTTATTAACAGTAAAGGATGATGGTTGATTTTTCATTTTCCCTTATTTTAAAGGAGGATTTTTATGTTTAATTTAAAGGCTTCTGCTTTTGCTTACTCTTGTATTTGCTTTTCACTTGTTTTATAAATGTGTTTTAAAAAGGAAAAAGTTTTATATGAAAAATGGGATGTTACAGTATCTGCAAAAGGATGTGTACGTGGCAGATAGCGATTGACGAATAGTTTAAGATGGATCCACAAGATGAGGGGTCCGCAGAAGCATTTGTATTGGTAAAAACATTGGTATCTGTGGGAGAGAGGTATGCGCAAAAGGATGTGCACATGGCATATAGCGATTGGCAGATAGTTTAAGAGGAATCCACAGGATGAGGTGTTTGTGAAAACATTGGTGTCCGTGAAAGCACTGGTGTCTGTGAAAGTAAGTGTGAAATGTAATCCGCAAGATGTGTGTCCATTGAAGCGCTAGTATCTATGGAAGCATTTGTGTTTGTGAAAGAGAGGTATCCGTGAAAGGATGTGTATATGATAGATAGCAATTTATGGATAGTTTAAGAGGGATCCACAAGATGAGGTGTCCGCAGAAGCATTTGTATCGGCAAAAACATTGGTATTCGTGGGAAAGAGGTATGCGCGAAAGGATGTGTATGTTGTAGATAGCGATTGACGGATAGTATAAGAGGGATCTGCAAGATGAAGTGTCTGTAGGAACTTTGGTGTATGCTAAAGTGTTGGTGTCCACGAAAACGTTGGTGTCTGCAGAAGTAAGTGTGAAATGTAAACGTGACAGATTGTTATTGGCAGACATGGTGAGCTAAATCTCGCAGTATAAGCATACGCGTCCTCGACGAAAGCTCGCGTGCCCGCTGTAACTATACTGGATAGATTTAGGACGCGTTTGTTTTTTTTGATTTTTTGGACTACAAATATATCTTCGAACTACGAATAGATTTTTGGTAAATCCTTTTTCTTGCTATTTTTTAAATTCTTTTGAATCGTGCATTTAAAACCATACAACTAAAGTCTTAAAAGAAATCTCATTTAATATTCAAACGTAGTAAAACCCAATATAAAATAAACATAAATATTTATAAAATATTTTAAACATAAATATTTATAAAATATTTTATCTTAAATTCAAACATTTAAAAACATAATTAAAATAAATATATCTTTTTAGTTCAATTTTTTTCTCAAATTTTCACCCACGAGTCAATTTCGTTATAGGAACACCATATGTAACGACCCGAATTTTCATAAATTGTTAAAGTAGAGTAAAAATTTGATTTTTTCTTTTTGAGACAAATCAGAGTGCGTAAATCCAAATCGCTACTAACATCTTTCTTAAAACTCATTGTGAAAACCAACTTATTAAATATGTACGGAAGCGTAAATACTATGATGAAAATCATCTATTTAAAATCTTGTGGAAGCGTTATAAAACAACCCTTTGTAAATTATGGCGAAAGCTTAAGAAATATTTCAAATGAAGTACTAAGCCATTCAACATTAGGTCTATCAAATAGAACTTGACAATTAACTTCGTTGATTCACAACCGTTTACTTTCCTTTGGCTTTGCCTTGCTAGCTCGAATCCCATGTATGTGAAATCATCCACCCCTGCTTCATCATGTGTTTATCATCTACTTCTTATCCGTTTACTATCTGTTCGTCATTGTACCTACACCACAAGTAAGGACGTGAGCTTACGCCCAGTAAGGAGATGGGGGAAAATGAGTTATGCATTTCTCTCTTTTAGTTCTTCTTAGAATGGGGCCACCCAAACCAAACTCTTTCATTACGTTCGTTTTCTTTGTTCGTTCTTAACTCGTACATCGAGTTGGAAATTGAGGGTTTTCCTTTGAGATGGCCTAGTTTGTCGGCTTCTAACCTCCTCTGTGCATACTAGTCCTTTTCCCGATTTGGTGAGGGTATATCCTAGCAGCTAGGCTAGATTCAGGCTATCCATCTACCCCAACTCCCTATTCGTTCCCTTTTTCCGCCGTATCTCACCTTCTGGGTTCTTTCTCTTTTCGGTGTATCCCGCCTTTTGGGTTATTTCTCCTTCCGGCGTATCCCGCCTTTGGAGTTCCTCCTCTTTCCGGCGTATCCCACCTTTAGAGTTTCTTCCCTTCCGGCGTATCCCGCCATTAGGGTTTTTTCGGTGATGAACGTTTCCCGCTTGTCCCGAACATACTTGTTCTTACCATTTTCCTCACTCATGCATGTGGGTACCACCCCGAAGGTTACCCCCTACTTGGTTTCTATTAACATGAACTTAACCTAGCTTCTTCCTAAATAAACAAAACATGTATATGAGAAGCAATATCATCACCTTAGGAAATCCATATTAAACACTGAATAAAAGGAACATCATCACATACTTTTCATAATGAAAGAAATGACAGCGTTTAATCTAACCGTGCTATTACTAGGCATTATCACAAAACAGATTAACGGACATGCTTTGTAACTTAAGGAAAACAGCAGTGAATCATACTACGAAATGAAAACACTCTATCATGCATTTTAGCTCACTCTGCAGCAGAAAATAAGATCATTAAAACGTACTTCTAGACGACTATTGAGTAGTATTTCATTAAATCAAATCATACTCTAAATTACGCTTTAACCAGGAGAAACTTACATACAACCAATCATGCTCTCATTCCAACTTAATCCACAAGAAGCGAACACTAAACATGTTCTTTCGATGGACAACATAAAACATAGAGTAAATGAACTAATATTCCATTTGAGCTACAACATGATTGTAAATCCAAGGAAATCCCGGAAAGCATACAGTGAACACATTAGTAACAAACATACAGTGACATATAATTAGCAATGAACATATAACTAAAGGCACTAGTAAAATATACAAACACACTTTCAGCAGAAAATTCGTGCATTAGATCTATTACTAGTCATGCTTTAGACAGTAAGGAAAAAGACAGCAGTGAAACGAACACTTATATGTGCATTAGGTTTCTCACTTTGACAACATTTCTACATAAAAGGAATGGTTAAACATGCTATTGAAAAACAGCAACAAGACAACACTTTTTATCACTATAGCAGCGTTTTCCATGTATAACGAACGATTATTAGGATGCAACAATAAATTAACCCAAGACATGCTTTTATGTGTTTCTTTCTATGTGTTTCTTAATGTCTTAACAGAAACCTGTATACTTACAGCAGACAAAGGAATAACATTTGAAATAAACTGTACGCTTTAAAACATCATCCTATAACTAAGTCATCAAGCAAAATAGGAAGCATTGAGCATTTATCTAACGTTATTACTTCTTCAATATCACTGGACATCAGAAACATAAAGTCTTTCTCTTTTCTAACATCATTATTACTTCTTCAATATCACTAGACATCAGAAACATAAAGTCTTTCTCTTTTCTAACATCATAACTTTTTCGTGGAGTCATTTTCTTTTAACAGCACAACTTCTTCAACATCATAGAAAGAAAGTAGTCTATTCATAGCTCATTCATACTTTTCTCTTTCATTTAAACATTTCTCTTCTGTTTCATTCAAGGCCAAAAAACTTTCTCATCTTTATACAAGGAAAATACGCAATTTCTATCAAAGTACTAAAAGAAACGTAGAGGAAATTAAGACAACAACAGGAAATCGAACTCAACCAACAAACAACTCACACACACAACAAATACTTGGGTGTAGGGACTCCAATTGGCCAAGACAACCCATTCCTTACCTTAGTTCTTTATTGCGCTCAAGCACTTAGCCGCTTCCTTTTTCCGCCATTATGATACCTGAATCGATCGAAGCATCATATCATTACCCATCACCAGCTCTTCATCACATATCCTTAACAATTAGAATAGCATAATCTCTCACAACAATGATCCAATAGAGGACAATTGATTGAGCCTAACCATGACACCACACATTCATTATCTTCCAGCAACTAATCAATCCATTACAAGGCTCAGCACTATGAAATTTCTTTAACATAAATCTTCACAGAATACTATATAAACCAACAGAGTATTTCACATGCTTTAACAACAACATTAGCTTAACAAATCCTCCGAACATGTCCATGCTTCAACTAGTTTAGCATAGAATGGAATGCTCACCCCAAAGGAGGTATGAAACTCCACCTGAATCGAGAGAGAATCATGCAGGCGGGGAGCAGCTTACCACAAAGCTCCAACTTCCAGCTTACTGCCTAGCTCCCACTCCTCACGTAGCTCACGTTCACACACCTCATAGCCTAACACTAACCACTCTCTTTCTCACTCAGGTCTCTCTCTCACGTACAACAGCTCCTTTTCTAGTAGAATTTCCCTTCAGCAGAAACAAAGGAGACGACGAAGGATGCAGGAGGAGTTTTGCTGTCGACTAAAATAGAGGAAGATTTTACCTCAGGAGACAAGCGGGAGACAAGGTGTGCATATAGGGAGGCTCCTTTGTGAGCTACTGCCAGGTGGAGACGACTTTCTCACTGAAAGTGCGAGCATTAACTCGCTAAACGTCGAGTTTTTTGACTTTTAGTTCTTTAATTTTTGCAGACCTACTGTTATTCAGACTGGTGCGGACGCCGTGCTATCGTCTGCATGTGTCCGCAAGACCTAAAACTACGCAGCAAAAATTTGGCTTTCGGACGAAAAATGGCGTCCCCACTTTATCCGTACCGTCCACAGCCCTATTTCAAACGCCGTGCCATCGTCCGCACGTGTTGCTGAATTGTCCCAAAAATTTGACAGATCCATTCAGACGCTGAATCTAGTCGTCTGCAGTCGTTCGCAAAAACACCAGATCTAAACAGATTCGTTGCGGATGTGTCCTACCTCATCCGCATCCATCGTCTGTAACACCACTGCACAGCAAGTTTAGGACATCGTTTGGCGTCCCGAGTGTCCTCAACTCCATTTTCTCCACTTTTCACTATCTTTTCGAACTCAACATGATCCCCATGACGTTTCCTTTATAGATACACGTCCCAAATGACACGTGTAAATACATAATAAAATATCCTCGTAATCCCAACACTTCGCTTTCATCACGTATACGGGAAAAAATGTTACTGAAATGTTTATTATTTTTTCGCTCCGAACATCCTTAGTAATATCTCGATAATTATCCATCGTAAAAATATCGAGATGTTACACCATAGCTTCGCCCATAATAATTCTCCATCAACTACATCTATTATTCATTCACATCCTTAGGTTCCTCAATAATTTCATCATCACGTACATTACAAAGTTCATCCATGAGTCAAACACTCAGTAAGAGATGCATAAATATATTATGAGCATGAGATGCATTTTTTCATAAAAACATGTATTTTTCGTTTTTAGTCTTTCTTTCTTTCTTTTCTTGTCTTTCATTCTTTCATACCTTTTTCTCATTTTTCTATGTAGGGGTGAGTACGAGAGACACACCACTTACGTCTCGTGACCTTTGTCAAGACAGTACCAATATCAGGGACTTCCGTTATGACACACCATGGGTAGGGGAAGCTTTGAAACCCCTTAATGTCGGCGGTTATTATGGAAAGAAAAAACAGAACCAAATGACCCACTATGTAACTCATTCGATTTTTATCCAAATGACTTGAAAATTTGACTAGACTATCGTCAATGAGGAAATATGATGCCCTCCAAAAATCATAGGGAATATCTTTCTGAGGAGGAAGTTATGCTAATGAGTTGTAAACTAGTTCGAAGAGACACAAAATGCTGAATTAGCTCGAAATGGTAAGAATCACAACTCGCTCAATATATGTCCAAATAGTGCTAAATTTGAACCACGTACTTCTATATAGGTAAGAAAAGAACCCTCCAAAATTGGTGAAGATACGTTTAGAATAAAAAATTATGTGCGGAAGGATGCAAACTAGTTCAAATAGGCACCTAAATGCGCCTATTGACTTCAATGATCTCCAATGATGAAGGCACTCAAACTTAAATCTTATTGTGCTTTCTACTCCCTTGCTATGGATGCCCACCTCTAGGAAAAGATGGAGAAGAAAGCTACAATAAAATGATTCACCAAAAACTCACAAGAAATAGTGAAACTAGTTTTTACACCAAGAATCTACTAGGGATGAACCAAGAACACAATGGCTACAAGGAGGGAAAACGAACCTTTTGAAATGGATAAATTTCAGCTAAAAATTGTCAACCTTCAGATGAGCCATAATGAGGGTATATATCCCCTCAAATTAGGGCTTTCCTAACAAACAGATGACAATAAAGTCCTCAAATCACAAAATACAACTAGAAGCTCTTGGCCACTAGCTAGCCAAGAGCACCAACGTGTACCAAATATCATTACATTCAATTGTTCTTGATTATCAATACTCCATTCTATCTTCTTAGACTTCAAGAGATTCTTTGAAGTGGCTTTCCTCATGTTGATGCCCTGAATTGTCTCTAAAGGTGGTTGATGGAGTGTAGGAGAAAGGAGTGCCTTGGGTGCCCATGTTGTACTCCCATTTGAGTAAATATATTTATTCCTCATTGTCAATTGTATTTGGTCCTCCTTCCAAATTATCATAAAAGGTTCCATATGCAAAATAAGAATAAATAAAAAGGTTAGTGAGCCTTTTGGTTCGAGGCCTCATGGTTGATCCTTGTGGTGCATCACGTTAATTGTTCCCTCTATCATGCACAACGACCTCATAACCTTTGTCGTAGTACCTGTATATGATGATCTCACAACCTTTGTGGAGATCCTAGCTCGTGATGATCTGCAACCTTTGTTGAGGACCCCCTATATTGCCAGGCTAGCGAGCTTATCTTCCATAGGTCCAACCTTTGTTATAACTTGTCCACAATCTTTCATATTCTTCTTTATGTATGTTTGTTTCTATTTCATTCTTCTTACATAAAAACATATGCCTGAAAATCAATTTCGGTTCTTAAAAAAAATAATTTTCATGATACATAAAACATACACATGACACATAATAACAATCTAACATGGATAAACATAATACATAATAACAATAAGCATATCCTCGAACAACTCAAACATAACAATAAACATAATCAGCAAGCAATAAACATATCATTGATCAATAGTTTAACATCTCAAATATAACAATAAACATAAACAACAAGTAATAAGCATATTCTTGATCCACGTCTTAACATAACAATAAACAACAAACAATAACATAACCTCAATCAACAGCTTGTATGCATCACAACAAAACATCATCATAACACTACCTTACCGTAGCATTTTGTGATGCAGGCCAAAGGCCAAATAGAGGCAAACCATCACTTATCTAAAGTTCTTAGTGGAGTTTGTAGTATCTAACTTTTGTTTGAACCGTTTACTTTCCTTGAAATTAAAAAGAATCGGGTTAATAATAAAGAAAAGGTGAAGTTTTAATAATTATTCTGCTTTAAGGATTTTGAAATAGCTTCCACTGTTTCATCATTCATCACCATAGCCCTTCAAATATATGAAGTCCTAACTATAGAAGACATATCTTCATAGAGCTCGAGAGAGAATCCTCTAGACTTTGCAACTCAAGGGTGATTAGGATTTTGCCCCAATCCTTCATATTTATAATTTGACAATCAATAAATCCCAAAAAGAAATCTAGTGGAAAATGCATCTTGGTATTATCCTTTCCTTATCTGTAGTCCAAGAATCAAATCGTTGCTAGAAAAATCTGCAAACAATCGCATCTTAAATTTGTCCTTTAGTTATTACGGATGCGCGAGGTTCTGCTATGAATGCTTGCTTGGCTTTGTCCTACAATAACAATCTATCACATTTGCATTTTACACTAACTTTTGTGGGTACCAACGTCTTTGCAATCTCCAACACTTCCGCGAACCTTAACATTTCTATGGATACTTTATCTCGTGTATCCCTTCTAATTTATTCGCAATCACTATTTGGCACGTATGCTTATCCTTTCGTGGATATCTCTTTCACAAACACTAATGCTTCCACAGATACAAACGTTTTCATGGATACCTCATCTCACAGATACTTCCATTTGAAAATGACATTTTACTTATTTTACTTATCCACCGTGGATGTGCTCCTTTCCGCAGATATTCATTTTTAGTGTACTTTAATCCAAACGATGACGTTTATCTTATTTTATTTATCTGTTGCTGATTTGTTTCCTTCTGCAGATCCTTGTCATTAGCGGATACTTGATTTGAATGATGATGGTTTTCTCGTTTTACTTATCGACCATAAATGTGTTCTCTTCCAAAGATACGTTCATTATCATAACATAACGTCGTCCAATCTGCAGAGACATTCCTTTTCGCAGATATGTAATTTTTTACATTAACGATAATAACTACCCACCACGTATTCATTTCTTTGGCGGACATCTCACTCCCATGAACACTAATTGATGGACTTTAGGTCCATTCTATCATTAATCAAATGTCCAACATTATCATAGAGGTATTGAAGGTCAAGCACAAGTGGAAGTTCAAGTTCAAACAAAGAATATTTGATGGACTTTCCAAAACTATCTACTTTCTAACCTTCAATGAGTGTTTGATGATTTTAGCATTTGAAACAATGTCATATAAAATGAGTGCTTCATAAAGATTGTAGCAGAGTTCCTAAGCTTTCTAGAATGAGCTAAATTGTTAAAATTAGAGTTCTTTTACTATGTTAAAAGCCCACGAAACAGAAAGCAAATATTATAGAAAGTCTAAGTGTCCAAGCTGGGAGACTAAGGAAGTCTATACAAAGAAACCATCCAAGTGACCAAGCACTAAGAAGTAATAGCTACCAAAATACATCAAGGCTTGGAGAAGAAGAATGGAAGATTGAATTAAATAATCTTTTAGTTAATTTACCTAGTAACTACTAAGTAAAGAATCAGACAAGCTTATACTATGAGCAGATTTAGTGATACTATTCTTATTTAGTTATTTACTAATCTTAGTTTGTAATTGGCTATTAAAAGACCATCTCATGTAATTATTTAGATAGTGACAATTGAATATAGAAAATCTTTTTCTTATTTCAAAATTAGAGTGATTCATTTTTCAAACATTTGCGAGTTATATCCAAAGCTTCCCTTGTGTGTGTTACATCACAAGATTAAGCTTACTTTATGAGTTGAGTGAGTTCTCTTATTGACATCCATGCTCCTACTCCTTGGAGGAAGAGTGTGTGAAGAGTTGTTCAACTTTCAAGAAGAGTCTCATTGGCAAAGACATCCATACGGGTGTTACAAGTGTCACCACTTGCCAGTTGGATTCTTCAACATATATTTCCAAATCCATGAAGTTGCTTAGTCTCATTTTTTGGGGAGTTATTCTTCACTTATCAAAGAAGTTTTTGTCAAAAGTTCAGAGTAAAATCTTCTAAATCGAAGGAGTCATGGGTTTCTAAAGTTGAAACTTTCTTATAGTGAATTGCAGAAATTGTTGAAATTTTCCAAGAAGGCGATTGACCGCCCTCAATTTCCTTCATCTCTGTAATGATTCTTTATGTTTTTGATAGACAACCCATGCTACTGCGACTTTGCAAATGATCAAAAATCACAGATTTGAGGTCGAACTCCTTCAAGGCTTGATCAACCGCTTCTCCTAACTCTCAAACCTTTAGTTAATCAATATTTCATCACCAAATCAACCACTTACAGATTATATTTCTTACTCTCCTTCCGCTGGTTCATCATTTGGTATCAGAGTTAAAATTCCTACTAATTTGTGATACGTTTTTCAACATAATGGCTAGAAGTTGCGATTACATTACAAGTAAAGAAAAGTTGGAAGCATCTATCTTTACTTTTGGCAGTTTAGATTTTTCTGAAGATTATTTGGATTGGGAAGATGAGGTAGAAAATATTTTTGAAAGAGCTATTTTTCTGAAGAAGAGCTTGGAACAAATGATTTCTTCAAAGCTTAGAGGAAGAGCTTCAAGATGGTGAGACATACTAATCACCAACCGAAGAGAAGACGGAGGAGACATCAAAATGTGGAGTTCAATGAAGAAATTTTTTAGACAAAAGTATGCTCCAACGTCTATCAAAATCATCCTGTCCTCACCACCAACCACCAGGTATGAAGAATCTTCCAAAAGTCGACAACCTCAACTCAATAAATTTAACACCTTGTTTGAAGGAATAATGCAACGACTTGAAATAAGTATACCGAGAACTCTGACTTTACAAGCACAAGGTCATGATGTGTTATTAGAAGAAACTCTTGAGGCAAAAGAGAAAAATGAAGAAGACATTACAACACCTCAAAAAAGACCATCACTGACTTTGAAATCTCAAATAAAGGAGGAGGATTGTCTAGAAGAGCAAGTACCCAAAACTATAGAGGACCAAGTCGACTCCTTGATGACAAGAACACAAGAGGAGGAAACTCTCCATATCCAATGCTCCAACAAGAACATGGTTTGGTCTTTAGTCATTGATGAGAGAATTTATGCTAACGTGGTTTCTATGATTTCGGTTAAAGGAAGTTACTTGGAGATATTAATGCATGACATCCCTTACAAATTTTGGTGGCACATTGACAAGGATGACAATGTTCATAGCCGATGTTTAAAAAAGAAAAAGTTGTCCTTTGATCAAAGATGAAGGAAGTAACACCAATTTGTCTTCCATAGATTTTAAGGAAAATTTGAGTTGGTTGCTAGACAAAGAAGACATCAAGGTAAACAAGGCAACTTTGATTGATTTTTTTGGAAGTTTTACTACATAGTGCTTTGTGATATAAATACAAGCCGTTTGTTTTTTGAAATACCGAGACTTTATGATAAGTGGCCTATGCATAACAAGTGTTCCAATTATTACTTGTTTATGGAATGTGAGATATTGAAAGGAACTTAGTTAAAGGCTACTATGCTTATGACCAACAGGTATACGCCCTTAGTTACATTGGTTACTTGGATTGTTGAAATTGGTTGGATTGAGGGTTTGCATGTTATGAGTACTAAGCTACCAATTGGAGATGGCAATCATTATGACAAAGTTGTTCCCTTTAATGTTGGTAGCAGTTCATTTATGGTTATGCATATTGGATTGTTATTGATCTTGTTTAATTTTGGTGATAAACTTAATTGCTATTTTAGGGCTAGAAGAATATATTGCATCATAAGAAAATCCTTGATATTTGATTATGTTGATATTGATTTGATTTTATGGCAAGACCCCTATGGCAATAGGAACGATAAAGATTTTTTTGAATTTGATTACTATAATGGGATTAGTGGAACATGTTACATCTTAAGGAAGATTTTGCTATTTGTTGATATTGATTGGATTCTTGGGCAAGACTTTATGGCAGCAAGGATAACTTTGATAATCATTTGTTTTTCAAATACTACTTGTCTAATTTTGCATCATTATCCAAGAATAAATTGTTGTAATATTTTCCTTACATGATTAAGTGCAAAAGGGCAGGACAAAATTAGTGGCCAATACTCCGAGTCACAGATCATGATTCCAAGGATGGCAAGCTGGGTACACCAACTCATGGAATTTAAAAATCACAAATAAGGAAAGTTCATGGTGGAGATCTAACAAACCATATTGGAGGAGAGCCAACTTAGGAAGCTACCAAAAAATTTTTCTTTAGCCACATATAGTCAAAGGTATTCACAAGAATATATTTATGGAAGTTATAGAATGAAAAAGAGGTATCTACATTACTCCTAAGTTATTGTTCAAATATGAGAGTTTGTTTGTGAACATATTTCTATTATTGGCCTACTACATAAAACAAGAGTTGTTTCCTTATTTCATTCTTGAAGATTTTAAAGCCGTTGCAAATCTCAAAGTCCATGACACATCTCCTTATCTTGTGGAAGAAGATTATGAAAGAAATAATCTATGGCCAAATATACTTAAAGGTGTTCTCAAGTTTTTATTTATGGTAATTATTCATATGGTCTACATTATTCCTAACTCGAAGGCAAAGAGTGGAAATCTAGTATCCAAGTTTTTGTTCAAGCATGAGAAGAGGTTTATGGAAATCTTAATATTATGAGCTTGATACAACAAACAATATTTTTTTTTCTTATTGCATTCATAAGGAGTTTGAAGACCTTGCAAGTTTCATGAGCCATAATGCATCTCTATGTTTCTATGAAGAGTATGTAAGGAAAGGACATGATTTGAGATCGAATCCTTTTTCAACCCCAAGAGGATGATGGACTATGGGTCCATTCCATCATTAATCAAATTTCCAACATTATCATGGAGGTATTTAAGGTCAAACACAAGTGGAAGTTCAAGTTCAAACATAGAATATTTAGACTTTCCTAAATTGTCTAGTGTTTGATGCTTTTGACATTTGAAATGATGTCATATAAAAATGTGTGCTTCATAAATATCGTAGCTGACTTCCTAAGCTTTCTAGAATGGGGTAGAGCGTTAAAATGAGAGTTGGAATGCTATGTCTAAGGCCCACAGAATAGAGAGAAAATATTATGGAAAGTCCAAGTGTCCAAGCTTGGAGACCAATGAAGTCTATACATAGAAACCATCCAAGTGGCCGAGCATTAAGAAAGAATAGCTACCAAAATAAAACAAGGCTTGGAGAAGAAGAAAGGAAGATTGAATTAAATAATCTTTTTGTTAATTTACCTAGTAACTACTAAGTAAAGAATCAGACAAGCTTATACTATGAGCTGATTTAGTGATACTATTCTTATTTAGTTATTTACTATTCTTAGTTTGTAATTGGCAATTAAAAGGTCAACTCATGTTATTATTTAGATAGTGAAGATTGAATATAGAAAAGGTTTTGCTTATTTCGAAATTGGAGTGATTCATTTTTCAAACATTTGGTGAGTTATAGCCAAAGTTTACCTTGTGTGTGTTACATCACAAGATTGAGCTTACTTTGTAAGTTGAGTGAGTTGTCTTATTGACATCTGTGCTCCTACTCCTTGGAGGAAGAGTGTGTGAACAGTGACCAACTTTCAAGAAGAGTGTCATTGACGAAGACATCCATATAGGAGTTACAAGTGTCACCACTTGCTATTTCTTGCGAATCAGCTTCTTCAACATATATTTTTAAATCAGTGAAGTTACTTATTCTTATTTTTTGAGGTGTTATTCTTCGCTTATCAAGGAATTTGTTGTCAAAATTTCAGAATAAAAGCTTCTCAAACGAGGTAGTTATGAGTTTCTAAAATCAGAACTTTCCTGAAGTGAATTGCAGAAATTGTTGAAACTGTGCAAGAAGGCGATCAATCGGCCACAATTTCCTTCACCCTTGTAATGATTCTTTGTGTTTTTGATCAATTGCCCATACTACCACAACTTTGCGGATGATCAAAAATCACAGATTTGAGGCTGTACTCCTTTAGGGCTTGATCAACTACTTCTCCTCACTTTGAAACCTTCAATTAATCAACATTTCATCACCAAATCAACCACTTATAGGTTATATTTCTTACCCTCCTTCGGCTAGCGCATCACTAGTGCTTCTGCAGATATTAGCTCTTTTGCAGATACCAACTTTTTTGCATTTTTTGCCCTTTCCTTTCTCGTATGTATTCATTTAATTCGTGGACGTCTCACTCCCACGGACACAAATATTTTTGCGGATACTAACACTTCCTCAAACACTAATGCTTCTGCAGATACTAACACTTTTGTGGATACTAATTTTTTTGCATTGTCCGCCCTTCCGTGTCTGCAACACATACATTTCTTTTTGTAGACACCTTATATCCGCGGACACATATGCTTCCACAGACCCATTCCAATTTGCACGCACTATTCCACTGACTTTTTACTCTTTATTCTTTCATAATTCGTCAATTAACTTAATAAATCTCATATTTTTGTTAAAATATCCTCATTCCCTGAACATTATTCTTTCCGATTTCTTTCCACATCAACTTTCCTACTCCTATAACTTTCCTAAAAGTTTTCATATTTTTATAAAAATGCAATCCTTCCCTGGACACTCTTAGATTATTCTTTCCAATTTTCTTTCTGCACCCACCTTTCATAATTCTATAACTTGCCTAATAAATTTTTTATTTTATATCAACATTGTTCTTTACTACATACTATATAAATTTCCTTTTATGACATTATCTATTCTATTAATATTCTAAAATGCCACGTTACACATGAAATTGTCCATGAAAATTTTTGAAGTGTTACATTAAGAGCCCCGAAATCTGGTAATTTGCGCTCAAGATCTCTAAAGTTAAGTCTACTACAAACTAGAGTTTTGTAAATTAGGTTTGTTATCATTCATAAGATGGACTACGATGGTGAACGACGAAAATTATAGGAGCTATTACCAAGTCTTTGAAGCACAGTTGTAAATTTTCATTCTTTTTATTAACTAGATTTTTATTTATCTCAAGGAAAATAAACCTTTTGGAAGAAAGTTAGAGTAAAGGTTAGATTGAATTATCAGTGAAAAGACTTCACTAAAAATTTTAGGTAAGTGATGTTTGCATGTGTTTAGCCTTTTTGTCTACATAATAAAGTGCTAGGGTAATGTATTTATAACATCGAATTTTGTTTTTTTAGAATTTGAAGTGTTTAAGAGTCAAGTGAAAATTTGGTATGGTAGGGGTCAAGTTGGATAAATAATTGGGAAAATATTGGAGTTGTCCGTGGAAAAGGAGAAGACAAAGATGCATGCATCACCGCGATGAAGGAAAAATAATGGAAATTATAAGATATTGGAATACTGTAATGTAAAATAACGTCACATTGGAGTAAAGGACGCTGTAAGCAGTAGAATCACAGATGGATAGGTATTCCCGGGAGCAAATTGATATGTGGAAATGTTTTAGGAAGAGTGAAGGATTCGTCGGTCTTAGATTAAAGGATCCAGAGAGTTAATGGCAGTCATATTAAGGAAAAGATGCTTCTATAAAAAGGAAAAATTGTATGGAAGAGAGGAGGATCGTTGGATGAGAAGAGCTGGTGAAGAATTGACCATTGGATGATAGAGGGCGGAAGGAAAATATGCTTTTGCAAAGTGGAACGTGTTCGTAGAAAGGAGGTCTTTGTATTGGAACAACGTTGTTTTAAAGAGAGGATGCAGGAGAGTTCGTGTCTGTGGAAGGGAATGTGTCCATAGGATGGTGTGGTGCCTGTTGGATGATCGAAGTGCGCTGCAAGAAACGAATGTTTGCAAGGAATATTCTCAGTGGAACACGTCCATGGGATGACATGGCGTCTATTGGATAATTGAAGTGTGCTGCAAATGAATATTCGCTAGGAATATTCTCAAAGTATGAAAATGTAGTTGTTGTGGAAGCGTAGGCTTCGCAACAATAATTTATCATTTTGGAAGTAGCTTCTGGATGATGAAGCTTATTTGCATTGGATGAGGCGATGTCGTTTAAAGGGTAACAAAGGATTTTGGCCGCATTTAGTCACGGGATTATGATTATCATTAAGGATAAAATGGGTCGTTAAGGAAGTTTTTGCCATTTTGGTGATTTGTAAGGCTGCTTGGTTGTTTCTTTTAGTTGACGATCGATATTTTGGGCTATCGTTTCACTGTGGATTAAGTGCACATTATGGGAGTGTTAAACTGGCAATCTCTTGACCATAGGGTGAGGCCACTTTTAGATTAAAAAGGTAAGGGACCGATGATACTTTATTTTTTCCTCCCTAGAAAACAAGCTAAGTGATCGAGAAAAGAAATTTTAGAAATGGGATGTTCTATGTATTGACTGAAGGGAGTTTGACTCAACCAAGTTCAAGATTTAACAGAGTGTTCAATACATGGAATCCAGGTAAGGGATGATTGTATGTGCTTAGCCCTTCAAGGATTACACAACAGAATGATAAGTTTAAGATAGAAAAAGTGTTATGTAGTTTCTGTTAGATTATGTTATGGTTAATTTGTGGATTTTATGATATGTCATGTTATGTTATGTTATGTTTGATCTGAGGATTAGATAATTTGATAGTTTGATGACGTTTAATAAAGTTTTAGTTGCATGCAGGTTATATTATTTCATGCACCATGTTTTGAAAAAAGATACATAAAAGTTTTATCATGGCTAAGTTTTTCAGGTAAGAAAGACAAAGATGAAAGAAGATACACAATAGTTTTGGTGATATGGTATCATTGGAGCTTTGGGAGGTTAATACCCCCAATGGAGAATAAAACAACTTTGGTATTGTATCCCAATGTCAGAATGGAACGAGAAACAGAATAGAGATAGAAAAGAAAGAAGAAGATTTTTTGATGTTTTTATAAAAGATGATTTATCATTCATGTTTATTTATATTTCTTACTAAACATTTGACTTATAGATGAATTCTGGGGTGAAGGTAACATGGAAGATGATAAACACTGGATCAAAGGATAAAATGAAAAAGACAGTTGAAGGAGTATCTCCATGATGGCTTGACATTGTTACAATAAAAGCTATGTAAAAAGAGAATTAACATGTATTATGTAAGAAAAGAATCTCGTGGAAAGTTGAGTTTTATTTTTTGAAAAAAGTCTTCTGCTACACATGGTTTTTTTAGTAAGAGTTTTACGTCCGATTTAAAAATATATATATATATATATATGTGTGTGTGTGTGTGTGTGTGTGTGTGTGTGTGTGTGTGTGTGTGTATATGTGTGTGTGTGTGTGTGTGTGTGTGTGATTTAATTTAAAAGATTTTCAAAGTGTTTAAAGAAAAAGAAAATTTTTAAAGTAATGATCGGGTTTAGACAAAAAATAAATATACGCTTGTTACAGTATTGTTATGATGTTGTTTTGCTTATGATCCTTATGGGTTGTTGACTGAAGATATGCTTACTACTTGTTGTTTACTGTTTATATTGGAGACATTGATTGAGGATATGCTTACTGCTTGCTATTTTCTGTTTATGTTTGAAACGTTGATCGAAGATAGGCTTACTGCTTATTGTCTACTATTATATTTGAGACGTTGATCTAGGATATAATTCACATGTATGTTTCATCCATCATGAAAAACTTTTTCATTAAGAAAAAATAAAAGACAGATTGAATAAACATAAATAGTCATTATGAGTTGGGTTCGAGTTGGCTGTCCCACATGAGATAGACCTAATGGTGTCATTTTCTCCTCTAGACTAAATTACCCACGACAACTGGACTGTTAAGTGGAAGAAAATGAAAAGAATGAATGACTGAAAAATACATGTTTTTACAAATTGCATCTCACGTTCATGACATATATGCGTCTCTTATTGAGTGTAGACTCATAGATGAACTTTGTGAGGTAGATGAGGATGATTATACTGAGAACTTGATAGTGTGAACGAATGAAAATTGCAGTTGAAGGAGTACTCTCATAAGCGAGGCTATGACGTTGTTGGAGCAAAGTTGACCCATGGGGGAAAATTGAAAAGGATGGATTATTTATAGAATTTTTAATAATTTGTCATGAAAATTTTTTGCGCTTCAATTGTTTGGAGATTTAGCCAAATGTTTTACGAATATTTATGCTTTTTATGTTAGGTTTTACTGCATTCATATTTTAAATGAGATTTCTTTTAGGACTTCTGATGTCATATTTTAAAGGTAAGATTTAAATGGATTTGAATAAAATAGCAAGAGAAAGGATTTGCGTTACGGGGCATTACACACGGTGCACAACAATCTAACTGATTCTTAATTGAAAAGTTGCTCTCTTAGCATAAAATCAAATTAGGCTTTATATTTGCTCAAGTAGTCAATACCAAAAGTTACATCAACTATCCATAAGAAAAGGGTCAAATATATTCACATCTCTATTTATTTATTGTCACACATAGATATTAAAATACGAGGGAGCTTCATGATTCATATCTAACAGTGCCACCAGAACTAAGGAGGTTGAAATGTTTCTACCATTGACCCCAAGAAAACATAAACAGTGGGGAAGAAAATAGTGTCTAAATCATAACATCAAACATCACACAACTAAATAAGGAAAATTTGTATGATCAACGGTGTCTTACTCAAACCAAACATAGATATTAGAATCTCCAACTACGTAAGTATTTCTAAAAGGCCATCTCCTTAAGTTCTTTTTAGGCATCTTATTATCAATAGACTGGTTCAAATGATTTCGTTTGTAATTCCCCAAATTCTAATCATATTAATCATAGGGTTAAGTGATGATGATATTTGAATGATTGTTGAGAATAAATATTGTTTGAATTGTGTTGGATGAAGATGTATTGGGAGTTATGGTTTGTGGTCTTTGGAGATTAAGAATTTTCATGTTTTAGTGAAGTGTGCATGGGAGTGGTCTACCAATTATGATAGTGGTAGACCACAAATATGGCCGGTTATAGATTTTCGTTAAATGTGCAGAGGACTGGTCGACCACTATAGTAGTGGTCAATTAGTTTGAAGGCAGATTGGAATATTGAAGCTCTCAGGTAGAAAAGTGGTCGAGCAGTTTAGGAGTGGTCGACCCAAATCCTGCAGAATGCAAAAACAAAGCCTCGAGGATGTTTTTGGTTGACCACTTTTTCAAAATTGGTCCACTAGAATGAAAAAAGTCACTAGAATTAGAGTGAAATGTCATGTTTTGATTTGTGAACCCATGATGAATCATTCCCACCATGCCTTGTCCTTTGAGTTTCTTCAACTTAAGGCTGGATAAGAGATTTCTAATTAGAATAAAAGACCAATAATCCTTAGAATGAAAAGGAAAGGAGAAGAATTTCTCAAGAAGCTCTCAAGAACTCTCCCCTTCTCGCTCCCAAAAAATTGAAAGGTATGGAAGATTTCTTTTATGATTTTATGGCATATGTGAAGTTATAGGAGTTTAGAGGTAAGGAAAGAATAAAAGATGGGAAAAAAATGGTGAAACCGAGTTATTATGATATTTGATTCTTGTTGTCAATCTTCTTGGAATTTTATGTTAAACTAAATGGATATGTTAATCTGGATACCTTAAGGAAGAAATAGGTGGGGGAAGTTGTGAATTTAATTAAGTTTAGAAAAGTTATGGATGGATGAAAATTGGAAGTAAAACCCTAGATAGTATGCATAATGGATGGATGTTTGAAAATTGCTTGCTTTAGTTTCATACAAGTAATAGATGATCATTAGTTACATAATGAGTTTGTTATTGGAGGAGATTATATTAAGCATACCTTGACTACAATGTGTTAAGTAGTCATTGATTATGATATATTGGTTGTGAAGGTGTAAATGTTCAAGAGGGTGCCCTATGTATTGGAACCATATTGCAAATTTGAGGTAAGAGATATGTGTGTTTTTGGCCTATTAGCCTACATCACAAGAATTTAAGGAATTGTTTGATATCTTGTGTATTTATGGGGATATTATTATAATATGACGTGATTACTTGTATGCTCACATGTGATTAGTTATTGAAAAAATATGAGGTTAGTATTCATGTGATTAAAGAATAAAATGTTGATTGTTAATGACATAATTGTAATACCCGGGATTAAGCTTTGACTGAGGATAATGATAATTGTGAATTTTGGAGATTTTGGGATGATTTTATTATGGAATATAATACCTTGAAAAAAAGTTTGGTATAATTAGTATCGATTATTGGAATGGGGGTTGAAGATTTATTATATGATTATGGAGATAATTGATTAATTATTGTTGAAAAGTTATTAAAGTAGTGAGGGAATTGTTGAATTAGTAAAAGGGAGTGTTAAATTAGTTGAAAAATGGCAGTGGTGAAACTGAGGAATTTCAACGTGGGAACGGTCGAGCATAAGATCAACCAAGTGTGGGTAAAAGAAGGATTTGGTCAATGATGAAGGAATCGATCGACTAAATGGTTGACTGCTAAATATTATAGAGTGCTCCTAGGTTTTGTGGTCAAGTAAGCGGTCGTGAATGCGATCGAGGAGATCGATTGAAATATATTACAAATTGCATCTTAGTTCTGCAGTCGACGAAGCGGTCGAGCAACTAAGATTTGGTCGATTGGAAGCAGTTGATGAAACGGTAGAGTATCATCGACTTGCTACTCGACCGGCTTCCACAAAAATCTAGAGGTGATGTCTTCCTGGATTCCTCCTCGTGTCCCTCCCTTCCATGTGGCAACTAGAGTGATATGCCGCGAGGTCCCTTGACTAGATCGAGAGCCCAGGAGATTTCTAACTTGTTTGCTCATTTTGCAGGGGATCAATTCTATGCTAATCTTGGAGGAAAACCAATATTTGAAGACATGGAGAAGCCCTTCAATTTCTTGGTTTGGACACATAGAGGATACACCTCAAGTGAAGTCCCTCTCGGCCCTCAAGAAAAACACTCCCACTAAGGCCATGAGTTCAATCCTTTTTTTTGGTATAATTTATGCTAATGTTTTTGGAGAATATCATGCTGGTGTTTTGAATATTTGCATGGTTAAAGAAAAGGAACTTATTGCATGAGAAATTAAGTGAAGATATGGACCACTCAAGCTAGACATAATCGACCATTCACAATGCCCTAGCCGAGTGGCACATTACCATTTTTTTTTTTATCATTTGTTTTCTTTTTCTTTTTTCTCTTATTTTGTAACCCTAATGTTGCACTATAAATATTACATTTCGAGCTGCTGATCAGCTAGTGAACATTTGCTAAAGAAAACCCTAGTTTTTGAAGAGAAACTCTTCACCTCTTTGTTTAGGAACAATCGGCCAAGCTTCTTGGAGAGATCCGAGTGAGTGAGCCACCATTTCTTCAATCCTTGTTCATTTTGGCTGGAGATCTTACTATCCCTCCTTGCCCTGCTCCCTCTAAGGTAGTAGATCTAGAGAGTAAGTGAGGTAAAACACACATATCAGCCTGGTTGGAGACACTCCTTGTGGAGTTCAATCAAAACAAAGGTGCAGATCGGTTCACCTTTGACTCCTCCTGAATTTGTCTTGCATTTTTATCCATCATTCCCAGCACCACATCCACTAAAACCACCTCAAAAATCACTCCATATTCATCAGGTTTCAAAGGAAAGAAGAATCATCAAAAAAGGAGTTTGGGTCCAGAAGTTACATACCTTTCTTTGCTGAAGACTCAATCTGCCGATTCCCACCGACCTCCGAGCAGCTTTCGTGCGAGATCTCGAGTTGCATATAGGATTTTGAGCTCATTTTTGGAGGAGAAAAACTAGACATATGTGAAAGTGAGGTGTCCAAAAACCAGCTTCATTGGAGCTCTGGAGAAGAAGTTGGATCATCGCTAATCTGAAGTAGCTGCTGGAAAGTAGCAGCTACCACCTACTACTTGCTTGTAGTTTCTCCATTTTATTGATCCGAATTTTTGACCCGTCTTTTAGAGGCGATGTTGATAAGCTCCAAGAAACAATGGAGAGCCTTAGAGAAATCTGTTCCGGAAAAATTAACAATACTTGAACCAGCAGCAATGAGATGAATCAAGCTCCAAATATACATATGAACTAGAGCTGTACTTTGGAGGACATAAACTTAATATACTCAGGAAAGTCGTATAAAAAATCAACCCAAAAAGCACTCTGGATTAGGAGATATATCAATTTCAAATATGAACCCGAAATCTGTTTCCAGCAGAACAGATTTACCAATACAGATTCAAAACGGAATAACTTCAGCTACATATACCGAATGAAGCTCATTTTTGGAGGGTAGCTCACTGACTTAAGCCTGAACAAATCACTAGAAGACCTCAAATAGAGACGATTGTCATAAAAGCCCCAAACAGATGCTTCAATCAGCAATAACAACATTCAATAAAAATCACAGATTCAGCAGCTCAATATCAATCCGAAAATATTACCTTTCATTCAATACTTCCCAAAAGAGCTTCTTCAACTATTAACATATATTAAATCTCCATAACATAAACTAACCAACCAGCAAGAAAAGACCTTAAGAGTATCACAAAAACAAGAAGGAAATCAATGGAGTCCGCGGACCTCCTAAGTGAGAGGGGCGATTTTAGGGTTGTCCGAAACCAACACTCTCCAAGGTTGGAAAGTGCTCTTGCCTCCACACCACAATCGTACCTTAAAGATGAAGATTGGAAGAGGCAATATCCTAATGATGCAAGGTTGAGAAGCTTCAAGAGGAGCCTTGCTTGGGGGTGGAAGGAATCGGCGCAAAGGGAGGGGAGGCCGCGGCTAGTGTTTACCAAAACACAAAAAGTTGTCTTCCATTCCAAAACTGGTTTCATTTGTAGCAAAGAGGGCTCTTTAAAACCCTAAGAGTTCGTACACTAAAGGAAAAAAAAGACTAAAATAACCCTAATTAGAAAATGACCTAAACCGCCCTTTAATAATAACAAAACAATAAATCCGATTTTGAAAATCAGTCTCTGAAAAAGGGATATTAGATATAGTAAACCAAACCCAAATAAACCTCCCAATATGTCCTTGGAAATCTCTGTATGTTGGCTGCATTTGATATGAAGGACTAAAGTTGAAACGATGCCGCCTCGGTTGTCAAAATAGCCCTTGATCATCTGCTGCTCAGATTCTAGACGGATTTGGACAGCTCCAAATTTTCTTCTATGATTGCATGATATCCACTAGTCCAAATACACCAAATCCTCTCTGTGACATTTAATAAAGCTTTCCTCCAAATTGGATAGAAAATTAAACACCTACAAAACAAATAAAAAGTTAGAAATAAAGGTGCCCCGGGCACAGCTCAGGCGATAGGAACTTGGGGCACATCAGATGTCTTCCTGGATTCCTCGTCATGTCCCTCCCTTCCATATGGCAACTAGAGATAAATGGAAGATGAGATATTTGGGGATTTGAGGAAAGCTTCTAGGAGAAGCTTCATGAGGGAAATAAAAGGAGAAAAAGAGAGGAAGAAGGAAGAGAAAGAGAGAGAAAGAGAAAGAGAAGAGGGAGGAAGCTCTCTGGAGAAAAAAGTCAAAAATATTACAGAGGCGATTCCTCAGAAGCGGTCGATGGAACGGTCGAGTATCATCGATTGGCTACTGAACCGGCTTCCACAAAAATCTAGAGGCGATGTCTTGTTGGATTCCTCCATGTGTCCCTCCCCTCCATGTGGGAACTGGAGATAAATGGAAGAGGGGATATTTGGGGATTTGAAGTAAGCTTCTCGGAGAAGCTTCATGAGGGAAATGAAAGGAAAAAAAGAGAAGAAGAAGGAAGAGAAAGAGAGAGAAAGAGTTCAAGAAGAGGGAGGAAGCTCTCTGGAGAAGAAAGAAAGCACCGCGAGAAGAAGAAGAAGAATAAGAATAAGAATAAGAATAAGAAGAAGAAGAAGAAACTTTTGGATTCCTTTTGGTCTTCAGGTATTTGAAATTTTCTTGAATGATTTTATGGACTTTATGAATGGATTTTGTTGAAGATGAATTGTAATACCCCGATTTTTTTAAGATGGACAATTATTTAATAATCAAGAGGGACGTGTCCAAAGCATTAAATCAAGGAGTTTTCTCAATAACAATTTCCCCGTATCTGTAATGTAAGCAAGTGTTGGATTAAGTAAGATATTACATTACATATTTATACGTGTTATTTCATGACATGTATTTATGGGGTAAGTGTTATGGGATGAGAGCTAAGTAGGGAAAAAGGTGAGGAAAGGCTGTTCTGGGCATTTTCGGACGCCTGCAGATGACATGCGAACGAGTTATATCATCTGCAAGTGCATTGTGTGGCGTCCCCGACGCTTCGAACACACAAGGACAGGAATTTGCATCCTAATGTGTCTGGAAGTCGACTTTTGGATGCATGCAGATGACTTGCGGATGAGACGTGTCATCCGCAAGTGCATTGTACGTCACCCTTAGCCTTGGGACGACTCAAGACGGTGTTACATGTCCTGAATTTACTATGTCGTGGACTTTCGGACGAGTCTGGATGAGTTTGGACGTGGTGATGCCTCATCTAAATTGAATTTGTCATAATTCTTGACAGTTTCGGACGAGTACGGACAAATGTGGATGGGGGTGGCTGCATCTGATTTGACTCTGTTTGATTTCTAGACACTTTTGGACACGTGCGGATGCTACATATGGATGCCATATCGCATTGAATGTGACTTTCGGACGGTACGGACAGGACAAGGACGCTAGTTCTTGTCCGAGAAAATGATTTCTGCCTTAGGATTTTACATATTTGGACGAGACCCGTGCGTCCGCACTCGTCCAAAATAGCCCAGACCTATGAATAAATTAAGGTTAAAAGGATGAAAACTTGTCGTTTAGCCATTAATTGGAGACATGAGGAGACTCTCCCCCACCCTCCACGTAGGCGCCAACCACCCCCAGCCCAGGACGCCTCCTCTCTACCCCTTAGGCATCCGGTTTGTCCCCTTCAGGTAACATAAGCCATTTCTCCCTTGGCTTTTCTTTCATTTTTGGTTCAGTCTTCATTTCCTGCATGAGAAGTTCCAGAGAGCGAGAGAGAGATCTGCGTGAGAGAGATATCTGAGTGACCTTCTGAGTGAGAGAAATTGTGTGCTAAGTATGAATGTGAGTGAAGTGAGGTGTGAGCTAGTGAGTGAGCTGATGTGGAGTTGGGAGCTGAGCGTGGAGCTGCCGTCCATGAGCTGAGTGGTGAGCTGTGGAGTGTTGTCCCTGAGTGAGTTTAGTTCATCAAATTAGGTAAGGAATTTGGTACGTCTTGGCCAGTGGAGGCCCTAACCACAAGTAGAGTGCGTGAGTAGTGTTGGTTTTCCTTGGATGAATTTCTGTTGTGAATTCCTTCGTTGACTTCCTTGCTGTTAAATATGCCCTTTGATTGATAGTGTAGATTGTTATCACTCCGTAGGTTTTATTAGTTCTGTGATATTCCTTGTTGGCCCTGTGATTGAATGCTTTACTTTGTTGATACTCTGTAGATATTTCCTTTACTGTTGGTTTATTCTCTTTACTATAAATGTTTTACTTAATAGAAACCAATGCTGTGAATGCTTAGATACTGAATGATGAATGAAGAATGAAGAATGAAGAATGAAGAATGATATGATAAGTACGAATGAACTATTAATTTCCTTGATGATGATTTTGCCCTATTATTTCATTTTCTTACTTGTTATAGTGATAGAATAATAATTGAATCTAAGCATATTTAGTGATAGTGATAACTAGAAATACTTATACTCTTAATTCAAGCATGCTTAATTAACTGTGATAATTAATCTGAGCATGTTTAATTAACTTGATTATTTCTTGATGCATGTCAATTAATTAGAGCAATTAACTAACTAGAGTAATTAGCTAGACCTGAGCATGATAAATTACTAGGATAACAAGTGATCAACTAGTTAGCATGTTTATGATATTTAGCAGCATGTTAATTAACTAGGTTGTTTGATTAATCAACTTCATTATAAATCAATCTGAACATGTTTACAATTAATCTTCATATGTGTTAGTTAACCATTACTTGTTTAATCTTCAAGAATGTTAATTAACTGTTAATCTTCATGCATGTTAGTTAACTATTAGAATTGTTTGATATTAACTCATTCGTTGTTAGTTTCTTGCAATTCTCGCAATTCTCTTAATTTCCTTTATTACAAATGCTTTACTTTGATAGAGATTTGCTAGAGACCAATGCTGTGATGAATGTTTAATGGTTGAATGGAATGAACGCTTAGTGTGTGAATGATGATAGCTTCCTTATTAATGGTTTCGTTCTGTACTTTTATTTTCTTAACTGTTGTAGTGGTAATTTCCTTCCATGTTAATGATAATATTATCCCGCTGTTGTTAGTTTAGGACCCTCCATGCTAATTAGAATTCAACACATGTCAATAACCTAAATCTGAGCATGTTAATTTATTAGGATAACTAAGAACAGTAATTATAATCTATCTTGGGCATGTAAATTATCTAGTATAACTACTTAAAATTAACAATGGTAATCTTTTCTGGGTATGTTAAGTAACTAAGATAACTAACTAGAATAATAACTATAAGCCTTCTTGAGCATGTAAATTAATTAGGATAACTAACTACAATGATAATTGTAATTCTACTGAAGCATGTTAATTCCCTGTGGTGCGCTTTCCATTATTATTATTCATCCTATGCACAATTTCAATTACAGCTTGCTTTTATTGTTACGTTACGTTATAATGCATCATGTATCATGTTAGGATGAGAATGTATGGTCATACATCATGTTAATAGAAATCAATAGGGAGTGCTACCTGGGGTGGCACTCACACATGCATTATGCGAGGAAAAACGTTAAAAGAAAAAAAAAAGGAGAAAAAGAAGAAAAGGGAGTTGGGGGATGGTAGGGTAAGTACAGATCAGCCAGGTAGACAGGATTAAAAGAACATTACCTTTCCCTTGTCGGGACTGCAAGACTGTCTACTCTAGGTGGTTGACGCCAACAAAGATCTACCCTACCACCACGAATTCCTCCAATCTCCAGCTTCATGTATGAGTAACGAATGAATGAACGTAAAGTAAAGAATGAATGAATGACGTAATGAAAGGATTGGCTTGGGTGGCCTCCATTCCAAAAAGAACTAAAGAGAGGCATATCACGTTACATTAAACCCTTTTCTTTACTAAGCCTTTGGGCTTACAGTTGCTTGTGGTGTAGGTACAAACAACAAACAGATAATAACACAGGGATGAAAGATTTGCACGCGCAAGACTCAGGGCTGTCCAGGCCAAGAGAGTAAAAGAGTAAACGGTTGTAATTCATTTGTATTTAACTGTTCAGTTTTCATTTCTTAAACACAGTAATTGCTTTGTTTAGCATTTCTTCCTTAAACGATTTATTTATGCTTCCGCTATGTTTTAAATAAATGATTTTCATAATGCTTCTGCAATTTTTTAATGAAAAAGGATTTTTAATGGTCCGATTTGGCACTTTGATATCATTTTAAAAAGAGATTTCAATGGTTTTATGAAAGTTTTAAATTTCTCGCATTTTAAAGGATTACGAAAAATTGGGTCGTTACATGAATGTCTTAGATGATGGGTTAGAAATAGATTTTGTTATCATTATTGGTTGTTGAAAATACTCGATGAACTCCTCTGTGATCCGTAAGCTTTGTCATGCTCTTGGGTGTTAAGTTTATTCTATTATTGTGAATTTGTGCATGGTTGAGTTGGTTGGAGTGGTTCTCTGGTTATTTATGGCAACAGTGATAAAAATACGTTGATTTGTTTGGTTAAGCATTTTGGTTCATAGCTTAAATTGTATTGAAAATAATATCCTGGTGATTGGTTAGTAAGTGGATGCATTGTTGTATGGTTATGCTAACTCTAGGCCATGAATTTACTTTGGATGATATATTCCATTTACGTTGAGCTATAAGTTAAAGAATGGTTTTGAGAGGTTTTGGGTGAAGAGAAATAATGTTGTTATGCTTCTTAGTTATGATATTTCTTGGAGAATATTGTTAAAATAGTGATTAGTTGAATGAAGATAAAGAAGTTAGAATATGGGATGGAAGCTTTAATGTGCATGTTTGTTTTTTACCGAAAGGCCTATATCGCAAGAGTTAGGATTGTATGCTGACTGTGTTTATTAGAATTAGGTTCTTTATGCTGAGAAAGTGGATATTGGTAATGTTTTGAGGATTGTATTGCTGCTTGATGCGTGTTTATTAGAATTAAGTTTTCTTAATGATGTGTATATTAGATTTAAGTTAAGGATCGATATGGATCATGCTTTGAGGATTATAGGATTATGATATTGATCATGATTGAGGATTATAGGATTTTTTATACTGATCATGCTTTGAGGATTTGATTGAGGACATAGAACTGTATGCATTCACGAGCATTCATGCATCATGGTTTTCAAACGTTACAAAAATGGTTTTCATGCATGATTTTCGAAAATTGTAGAATGGATGCTCATACGTACTAAGTGTGTGGTATTCTAGAGGGCTGATCACCCGAAGCGGACAACCATTATTTGGGCTGTAGGAATATCCATTTTATCATTGAAAGTGGAATATATAATAAATGAATTAAATGGAATAAATGTAAAGAGGATGGCTACCTCAGGTGTGTGTCACGGGATGGCCGCCTCAGGTGTGTGCCACGAGATGATATGAGATGTGAGCTTGTTAATTGGTTCTCGATTGATGTCGAGGTTGGTTGAGGCAATAGTGTATGTGAGGCCGTTTAAGCGTGGATGCGTACGACCGCTAGTGCGTCTTCGATTGATGTTGGGACCAATTGTTGTGTGTTGATGTGTACAACTGCTAGCAGAGCTTTTGGTTGATGTCAGAGCTGCTTACACCAGATGTGGGGTTGTTGTGCATTGATATGCATAATAACTATCAGACGGTTTGATTGATGTCAAGCTATTATCACATAGCAGGTTGCCAATTGATGTCAGGACTGAGTGCATTGATGTGCACAGAAATAGGAAACAGAAATAGAAAACAAAAATAGAAAACGAAAACAGAAAACTACCTTATTTTTAAAAGCTGCATAGCATGTGAATTTCATATTTTATTTTATATCACTTACTAAGTGTTAGCCTTATAGTTTAAGTCTTGTGATGTAGGTACATACTAGAACAGGTTAACGAGCAGTTGATGAAGAATTTGCACGCGCACATCTTGTGGTTGGCTAGGCTAATGGATTTAAAGAAAAAAGAAAATGTAAAAATATTTATTATTTTATTCTCAAATGTTTTACTATAAAGTCTTCCACTGTGTTTTATAAAATATTTTTCATAAAAGAATTCTATTTATCGTTTTTAAAGGGTTTTAATAATAAAAAGTCTTCCACTACAAAATTTTTTTTAATCTACTTGTCCTTTTATGTGCCATTCCATGTTGGTTCTTACCTTCCATTATATGCATTACTTTATTGTATATGCGCTTTCAATTTTTGCTATTGAATTATTTTCTTTTATATGCATAAATTTCAATTACAGTTACTTTTATTTCGATACGTATTTCAATTACTGTTAATGTTACGTTATAATGCATCATGCATCATGCTAATAGAAATAAGTAGAGAGTGCCACCTTGGGGTGGTACTCGCTGTCATAACTCGGGGACAGGCTGGACAATCGACATACGTTCTTTGCTCGCCTGCCATCGACTCTCACTCGAACAGAGTCGCTCGCTGCTCACCTCCGCACGGAGCTCACTGATCGTCGTGTCGCCTCTATCGCTAGCCAGAATCACTCTCTCTCCCTCTCCTGTAATTTGTCTCTTCAGCTGAAGAAAATGAGAAGAAGAGGAATAGGGTTTCTCTCATACCCCTTTTTTTCATTTTAAACCCTATTCTTTCATTTCTTAGTCCCTTAATTCATTTAATATATCAAAACATTTATATATTAATATATGTATCATATATTAATTTAACTTGTCTCCAAAATCCCATCTTCAATCCTGGTTTATTCTAATCATTTCCCAACGATGTTTATCAGTTCAATTTAATTCTTCAATTTTATTTCTTAAATAAATTCTCCGTTCGGAAATTTTCAATTTCTCTGATTTGACCAAGTGACCAAAATTTGCATACGTGGCTGCTATGCGACAAATTTGAGTCGATTTCGTTATGATCAAATTTTAACGCAAAAAGTCCACATGTGGAATTTACTATCTTGAAAATTCTCGAGTTTCACACTCGCACATGCATAAGTGAGGTAAAATGTTAAGAAAAGGAAGAAGAAAAGGAAGTTGGGGGCAGATGGGTATCGGGTTTAGTCTGTAACTAGGCGAAGCCCCTCCCTCGTAGGGTACAGAAGTTCTAGTTGCAAGTAAATGGTTAGATCCGATCCACTATACCATTGCACGAGAAAATCCCCCAATCTCCAGCTCAAAGTACAAGTAATGAATGAATAGATTAAAGTAAAGGAAATGACGAACGAACGAATGTAATGAAACGATTGGTCTGGGTGGCCCCCATTCCAAAATGACTAAAGAGAGACATATCATATTGCATAAACCATTTTCCTTACTAAGCCTTTGGGCATACAGTTTACTTGTGGTGTTGGTGTAGGTACTTGTATGCGTGAATCAAATGCAAGGAATTAGGAGTCAATGCGAAAGGCAATAATCATCTATTAAAGCAGGGAGGAAGGATTTGCACATGAGGGAGCTTGTGGTTGGCCAGACTATGTGAGTAAAAGAGAAAATACTTTGTAATTAAAGTATATTTAATTGTTTAGTGTCAGAAGAACAAAACAAAAGATTTTATAAATGATTTACGCTTCCGGAATGTTTTAAATAAATGATTTTATAATGCTTCTGCTATGTTTTACAAATGATTTTATAAATGTGACATTTCACAGTATACCACAGTTTGCAAAAGATTAGTAGTGGTCCGGTTTAGACGCACTCTGATAATTGTTTTAAAAGAGATTTCAATGGTCTTATAAAAGTTTTAAATTTCACGAATTTTAAGGGATTTACGAAAAACTAGGTCGTTACACTTTCTCTTTTACATTTATCCAAGTATCTAGATATCACATAAGTTACACAAAATTTCCTCTTAATCAACCAACTCCAATCCTCACAACATATCCTATCATCAATTTTAAACATGACATACCTCGAAACAAAATATCCTATAACTTATACATAATCTCCAATAATGGAACATAATTCAAAGTAACACTTATAGTCAAAGAAGCATTTTCATGTTGAAGCTTGAGCTAGTAGGCAGTTTACTTAAAACTCAAGCGCTCTGATACCAATTTGTAACAACACGATTTTCTTTTCTTTTAAAACGTGTAATTTGAAAGCGCATAAAATTTAAATGTTGTTCCTTTCTTTAAATCCATTTAAACAGTTGCTTGACTTTTCATTCATAAAACTATTTAAAGGCAATAAATAAAAATCCTTAAATGAAATCCTTTTCTTTTACAATTTAAATACTTTACAAAACTCTTTTACAAACCATTTTTTTAAAATCCTTTAACCTAGCAAGCCACAAGATCCACGCGTACAAATTCTTCATCAGCTGCTTCTGAACCTGTTCTTGTACGTGTACCTACATCACAAGACTTAACTATGAGCCTATGACTCAGTAAGTAATATAAAATAAAACATGCATATGCTATGCAACTTTTAAAACATTGTATGCTGTTTCTATTTTTTTGTTTTTTTTTTTCATTTTCCTTTTCCATTTTCCATTTCCCATTTTTCGTTTCATTTTCCTTTACTGTTATCCTTTTTCCTTTTATTTTTTCTTTACCTTTTTACAGTTATTTCTTTTGTTTCTGTGCCAGTCTTTTCCTACCGATCCACAAAAAATATCTATTTAGTTCCTTGTTCTTGACTTTAGTTTTGCTTGACAGGTGTTTGGAGATGTCAACTTGATGAGGATGCACAAGGCAGCCAATCGTGGCACACACCTAAGGTGGCCATCACGTGGCACACACCTCAGGCGACCATCCCATAGCACCCACCCAGGTAGCCAACTCAACCTCACACCCCCAAACATCTATTTATGTTTATTTTACATTTAATTTCTATTTATGTTTCCTTTTCAAAACATGCATAAAACCATTTTTTCTAACATTTTGAAAACCATGGTGTGTACAATGCTCGTGAATGCATACATTTCTATATTCTCAAGGCATGATCAAAATCAATCCTATAATCTTCAAAGCATGATCCATATCAAATCCTTAACTTAATCTAATAAGCACATCATTAAAAGAACTTGATTCTAATAAACACACATCAAGCAGCAATACAATCCTCGAACAATAGCATGATCAATAACATAACTTAATCTAGTAAATGTAGTCAACATACAATCCCTAACTCTTGCGATGTAGGCTCCAAAGACCAAAACACATACAATATCAACTTACCTAATGTCTTTACGGAGTTTTAGCACTCTATCCTTCTCCTAAGTACCTTTAAAATACATAACATTCAATCATTAATAACCATTCACAGAATTCCATAAACCTTAACACTTAACAATTCCAATATTCAACTTAATCACTTAACAGCAGAGCCAAACTTCTTATAACTAGCGAATATAATGTATTCCATAGACCAACCTTTTTCCCTTACCTAGCATTTGCATAGTTGACAAAATAATGGCTAACTAAACAATAGAGAGAGGTAACCAAACTGCAGGTTAACAATCCATTCCCAAATTACAGAGTATATTCTTTAATCTTTTATCCAAACAAAACTCATTATCAAAACAGTAGCATAACCACCAAAATCCCAATGACGTTCATCATTCAATAACTGAAACACATAACATAAATCCAATTAGAGCATATTTATCAAAACTGTAATTAAACAGAGAGCATGACAAACATCCATCAATATCTTATCTTCTACTGCATATTCCCATAAAATCCATAAAAGCCGAAAAGGAATTCATGCATTAATTGAAGACACCCAAAACCGAAGAGAAGATCTCATTTCCTTCTTCCTTCTTCCATTTCCTCATCTAGGGACTAACCCTCTCTCTCGGATACCTTCACTGAAGCTCCTCCTTCCTCTCTCTCTATTTCTCCTCTGTATTTCTATTTCTTTTATAGACTCTCTGTCTTCCTTTCTCTCTATGTTTCCTTTTCTTCCTTCTCCGGAATCTCTCTCTCTCTCTCACTTTTCTCCTTTCTCTTTACTTTGCCAGAAAGCTTTGCTCGGCATTCTCTTCTCTTCACAATTTCCCTTTCTCCCCCTCTTCCTTCTTCTTTTCTCTCGGCCGCTCATAGTCTCTCTCCAGAGAGCTTCTTTCCTGAAGCTTCTCCTAGAAGCCTTTCACATATCCCCATAAAATCTCACCTACCACTTCCTAACTGCCATCTGTAAAGGGGGGTGCTTGGAGGGAAAACTAGAAACATAGCCACTTGGGATTAATGCCTCAAACACAAATTGGGAAGTAAACCCAAACCACCAACAATTTCAGTGAAACTGGTTGATCAAGTGATCGACCAGTCCACTATAAAAACTCCACCAAAAACTACTGGTTGATCACTTGATCGACCAGTCCAACATCCATTTTTCACACACGTTGTTTTGCCTTGGTAAATCTTCATCACTCCCAACCGATCGATCATTTGATCGACCAGTCCAACTCCATTTTCCAGCGGTTGATCTATTGATCAACCCCTCCCACGCTCCCTCCTTCATTTCTCCGCCACTGTGATATATATTTGCCTTTGTAACATTTTAACAACTCCCATTCATTGCCAATCACCTAATTTTAATAACTTAACCATTTTCTTCATTTCTTCACTACTTTAAAAATTCCTCAAACCATTCCAATATCCATTACTAATTTTACCAACTTATTTTCGAGGTATTACATCTTCTCTCTTCTTCTTCACGGTTAATTCCCTTTTCCTCAAGCCTTCTCCCTCTTAATAAAGCTTAATCCTTCTTCAACCATTCCAAGCAGGAATTGGCATCTCTAAAATGCTTAAGTGGCGACTAATCATTCTCTAATCCAATAAATACATGACATCGCAGCTTATTTCTAGCAACCCTTCACAATACCGGTCGATCAACTAGCGATCGATCAACTACCATTGAATGATCGACTGGTAAAACAACCCTGGATAACATTCTGTCTATTCTTCAGAATACCAGTCGATCACCCTCTTCAGTTGATCGATGGTAAAACCACCAACTTTACAATTTGTAAAGATCAAGATTGACCACTTCACTCTAGCCGAACGACTGCAAAACTTCACAATTTGGAATTTGTACTGAAGTTGTTCAACTGCTACACATCCTGATTGACCACCCTTCATCGTACTAAGCATTCTTGGTCGATAAATCCCTCCCTGATCGACCACTCCTTTCTAATTACACAAAAACATGAAATTTCATTATTTCTAAAAGCCATAAACCATTTATAACTATATTAACACTAATATTATCCAATTATCACCAAATATCATTATTCTCATCCTAGGCTTAATATTATAAAAATTCAGGGTATTACAAAATAACTCTTCTTATCATTTTAGAATGAGTGGTGAACTTGGGCTAACTCAAACCATTTCACACTTTAGAGAGAGAGGTGAACTTCACCCTATGGTGAACTTCGGTCATTACACTCGCGTTTATCATTTAGAGAGGAGTGGTGAACTTCAACCAACTCAACTCTTCTTATTTTCTTCACTTTAATTTCATTTTTTCTTATATAAAAACATGTAAAATATTTTTGTTTATTTTTAAAGAACATGATGCATAAAAACAAATTATTGAATATAATCTCAACAATCACATTAATCGAACTCAATGACAGAATATCTGACAATATTAAATAGAGCAACATATGTCAACAACTAGGTCATCCATAACTATATCAGTAATAGTTTAGTACCACAGTCATCCATATCCAATTATTCCCAATAGTCCAATATCACACCAGAATTGTTATGTCTCATCTGTATCCTTAGCAATCCCATAAATTTAACGTAACAAAAAATTATAAAAACAGAGCATACCATCCACAATTATATCCTTAATAACCCCTCTATCATCAAGTTAATCCATCAATTCTGCATCTTATCATATACATCATTAATTTAACCCAACATACCAGTAAATCATCTAGCAGTTCAACCTTATAGACAATTCATCAATTGCTCCAGAGTCATGAAATCTCTAACAGAATTTCACATTCATAAATATCGTACTAAAAAATAAACTACAATTAATTCATGGTTCTAATTATTCTCCTAACATCTTGTGTTGTAGGCCAAAAGGTCATACACATGCAACCATAGCTTACCTCAAGATCATAGTGACTAAGAATTGGTTTCCTTGAGTTCAATCCATTCGAAGAGCACTCCCACAAAATCACTAGTAAGAAAACCTTTGCGGAGCACCAATCCGAGACCCTCAAGGAAAATTCCACCAATTTACCAATTGGACACCTTCATGACTCGTGGTCCCCTTTTTCCCTGTTAAAGAGCCAATCCCTACCTTTTATAGGGATTTTTAGGTCGTGGAGAACCCAAAGACTCAACATCTCCTTCAATCATAATCGGCCATCGCATCCTATACTTGAGAACCACCACCTTCAACCAATTATCATAGGCCACCAACCTCAATTAAATCCTGCACGAAATCATCACTTTTTGTCATCAGTTTTAATCCCCAAATAATTGCAAGGCAGATATTAAATAAACCTTCACTGCTAATTTTAATAATTTGCGAATGCCTAAGTATCTGCTTGCAGACATATTCGCTGCAGCTAGAGCATTAACGCCACGTTACTCCACAACTATTCTTGTACTATTCATCGTAGATGTGTTTCCATCCATGAATGCCAATACTTCGGGTAGTCCACTATTTAACGTGCGTTATTTATCCAAAATAATGCCGTTTACTTCCTTTCGCTGACATTTTACTAATCAAAATGGCGACATTTCTACTTAATAAAATATTGTCGCGGCAACATTAGCTACTGCAGAAATATTCCAACGCCTAATGACGACAATTCACCTAATATTTAGCCACGTCCCTCCTATATGGAATCTTTTCCATCCGCAGAAGCATCTTCTTCCAAATCTTATGGTCATCATTAAATCTTATTACTTGATCTAATGATCCTTATTTCTCTCGCTTGACATCTTTCTCTCCCGCAAGCATATTTCTATGGAGCATCTTCCCGATCTAATGGCTCCTCTTCCATCTGCTATTTTATCCAATCGATCTATGTCATTCATCCTAATATTTCCCTTTTCGCGGTTACATTTTCTTTCGAGTATATTTAATTAAACAACAATGTTTTCTTCACTTAATTCCCTCAATTCAGCATTTTTACTATTCATTGTGGACACTCACAGTTCCACACATTGTTCACTTCGAATATTTGCATTCACCCTCCATTCTACAACGACGTTGATCCACGATCATTCTTCCTTTACCTCAAAACCATGGCAAAATATAAATTTCCTCTCGTATTCCAACTTCCTCCAATTTAATTATTATAAAATCCCACTTATTTTTCATAAAAGTTGTAATATTGGAATTAAACTTAGATAAAGGATAATAATTGTGAGTTATAAGAAATTATGGTATGATTTTATTATGGAATATGATACTTGAATTCCGGGTTATCATAAGTCTAGGATGATCATGTTAATATTGGAAAACAATTAGAGTTAAATAATGTGGTACATATAATTAAATATATGTTAAAGGATTAAGCGGAAGTAGATTAAAATCAGGCAATGAGTAAAAATAAGGGAATTAACTATAAATAAAAAAGAAAGATTAAATTGTAATAAAATGTAAATAAAGAAAGGAGGGGGGATTTAAAATGAAAAGAAGATTTAAAATAAGGGAGGAGAAGGAATCGGGCAAAAAATGGCAGAGGCAAAATCGCGGGCGTACAACGTTGGATCGGTCGATCCAGTGATGGAACGAGATGGTTGATTAGCCGGTCTCAGGGTTGATTGCCTAAAATCAGTATTTGACATTGGGCCGGTCAATCAATCTCTTGTGTAGCGATTGATCAATGATTGACCGCTTCCACGTGATTTCGCGGGAAATTGAGAATCCCAAGACGACCATTTCTGTAATCACTCCACACGTCCCTCCTTTAAAAATACCTCCTTTACAGATGAGTTAGGTGAGATTTTAGGGATTATATTAGGTGTATATGGGAAGCTCTATGGAGGACTTGAAATACAAAGAAGGAAGAGAGAAAGAGAGAGAAATAGAGAAGGAAGGTCTCTCTGGTGAGATTAGAAAGTTGAGAGCTAAGAAAAGAAAGAGAGAGAGAGAGAGAGAAAGAGAGAAAGAGAGGAAGGGAGAGGAAGTCTGAGAGAATCTGAGAGATAGAGAAGAAGAAGAAAGAGAGAAGCAAAAGAAGTGTAACAACCCAGTTTTTTACTTACATTAAACGTGTAAAATTTTAAAATTTTTCTTTTATAAATACAGCGGAAGACTTCTTGTTCTTAAAATAATTTAAAGACTATAATTAAAATACTTTTCTTAAAATATTTCATAAAAATATAGCAAAAACCAAATGAATGAAACATAATAGTTTAATACAAATCTTTTCTTTCACCATTTAAATACTTCACAAAATCCTTTACAAACCCTTTCCATTTTCTCTCTACCTTTAGCCTAGTCAGCCACAAAATTCGTGCGTGCAAATCCTTCATCGACTACTATTTAACCTGTTCTCATGTACTCGTGCGTGTACCTACATCACAAGACTTCAACTAATGAGCCTAACACTCAACAAGTGATATAAAAATAAAATTGTACAATGAACATGCCATGCTCCTTTTAAAATCCGTATGCAGCTTTTTGTTTTTGTTTTCATGAAAAGAACCTATACTTTCCTTATATTTTGTTACAGAGAAAGGATACATCTTATAGTCATGTGGCTTAACCGTCACTCCGACGAGGAGATAAATCCATCAGGGGTGTCACCACATATCGTCACCAATCTCTTTTGTTTCCAAGCGTTGGGGATTTTCATACAAGAGAAAATGATACATCCTATTGTCCATGTGGCTTAACCGTCACCCACTCCCTATGTGGGAGGGGATACATCCATTAGAGGTGTCACCACCAATGGACCATCACCAAATCTCTCCAACCTCCACACACTTATTTACGTTTATTTAATGATATGATGGATATTCCTACAGCCCAAATGATGCTTGTCCACTTCGGGTGATCAGCCCTTAAGAACTATAAAACACAGCAGAAATAACTTAAAAATAGAATTTATGATATAAACCTCCTTAAAATATTCTTAGTATCTCTAAAAATGAAATGAAATAATTTACACAGAAAAAATTCTAAATTTCTACTCCTGAAGTGGCAATTAGGGACTAATTTGATTAGTTCTTAAAAAGTGAAAATAAATAAGGGGTGAGTCAAACAACTCAGTAGGAATTTAATTTCATATTTAACTTTTATGTCTTATAAATTTAACTTGTTTTTTCAATTAATTAATTTAACAAGTCAATATATAAAATAAATTATCACGAGGAGTAAATTAAATAATGGCGATACTCAGGCGATCATAAACAGCCAAACAGACCCCTCATCAAATTTAGAGATTCAAATCCAAGGACACGACACATACAGCTGTCCTATAACTCATTTCAACTTTAAGGATTCAAAACCCAAGGATATGACACATACAATTGTCCTATTACCTATTTTAACATTAAAATAAATATAACGATAAATATAATTAAACAAAATGGTAAATTGAATATGTTTAACTTTAAATAGTGATAAACATTTTATGAATTTATATACATTAAACATAAAATAACCCATACCTCCAAATTTGGATCAACCAATACCAAGGCCTAACTAAGAATGACCCACTGAAGCCTAACGGCAACAAATATGATATCTCTCTAGATTCTGGAACCTAAATATAATAATTTTACTAAAATTAGGATTCAAAATTTAAAAAAATCATCATTTAAATTTTTCAGACTAAACGAGTATGATCCAAGGGTTGGAGGCATAAGACAGTCCAATATGGCCTCATCAACGACCCAAAAATAATTGAGTCAAATTTTGGGATAGAAATTAAATTCGGCCTGAAATGGAAATCTGCATCCTCCCAAAATAGGGCATGACTTAACACAAATAACAAAGGCTGACCTAAATAGCACAGCCCACAACCTGCGTCCCAATAACTTGGGCTGCAGCCCATAGAAGTCTAAGCCACAACCCAGACCTTTCGGGTCTGTGGACAGTACATTCTGTCAGCAAACAGAATGCCCATGGTCGTAGCTCAAGTAATTCACACCACGGCCACGTCCGATTTTGCAGAACGCCGGTTGACAGAAGCGAACCTTCGGCTACACACCAAAACATAGAAGATTCTTCAGAGGAGTTCAACAACATAAATATTTCTACTTCAAATCCAAAACGAAGCCAAACGATTTGTAAATCATGGTGTAAACATATTCCATTCAACTTTTCGACTTTAATCCCATTTTTTTATTTACTTTACATGCTTGCAATACTTTAATTCTCATACAACGTGTTTGATTTAACCATTCTTTAGTAAACGAAAATACCAACCTTGTTCCATGATATAAACTGCTTTTTTAGACGATGTTGAGTTCCGTTTATCAGCCCTAAGATTCTCTTTAAGTCGTCTCTTCGATGATGCAGAAACGAAATGTAAAATGCCTTGATTGTTGAGAGAATTTTTGAGAGAGAGGAAAAACGTTATTGTTCGAATGAATCCTCAATTTTCTCTCCCTTAGGTGATTGAAGGAGACACCCATACAAAGGCAACTCTCCATACATGCTCTTTCATTCGTGTCTTTTCAATCACGTCTCTTCAACTATATATTATACACTTTTAATAAGGTTAAGGTGAGGGAATTAAAACCCAATTAACTTAATGTCTTTAATGCATAACAACCATCACATTAAGCACATTAATATTAAGTCAATGTAACATTAATTAACATGGACCACATTTACATAGATTATAATCAAATAATCTAACAATCTCCCATTTGGGTCATGTTATAAACTTTAATATCAATTGATATTCCAGCTAGTACTTTTCAGCTGCTTCAGCTAATTCCAGCTGATATAACTTGAATTCACAATTAATTATTATAGTGTACTTTAATGTGAATTATATCAATTTATCTTTTCATAATGAATTGCACAATTGAATCATGGCAGACACATGTGAATTATGTCAACATGATTCTTTCCATCTATCACAATTATTCAATTCATTAATTCTGTAATTGAGGAACACTATAAGCCCTTCATATATTATTCATCAACAACAATTGTATACACTATAATATGAATAATAATCATATATACAAAAACATTCTTTCATTGAATTCAAAAGTGTTCAAAAGTATTATAAGTTACAAGATCAGCTATCAAAAGTATTATAAGTCTACTTGTTCAAAAGTATTTTAGGTGGCAATCCTTTCGTCAATGGATCAGCTATCATTGAACTTGTACTTATATGTTCAATGCACACTCTCTATTTTTGTATTTCTTCTTTGACTGCCAAGTACTTTAAATCCATATGTTTTGCTCCTTTCGAGTACTTGTCGTTCTTTGAGAAGAATACAGCTGCAGAGTTATCACAATACATTTTCAGCGGTCTTTCTATACTTTCGACCATGCTTAGACCCTGAATAAAGTTCCACAGCCACAATGCTTGAATTGTAGCTTCAAAACAAGCTACAAATTCAGCTTCCATAGTGGAAGTGGCAATCGTAGACTGCTTTCCACTTTTCCATGACACTGCTCCTCTAGCTAATAGGAACAAGTAGCCAAATGTAGATTTCCTCGAATGTACACAACTGGCATAATCCGAATCCGAGTATCCAATTACTTCAAGATGACTCGACTTTCTATATGTGAGCATGAAGTCCTTTGTTCCTTGCAAGTACCTAAGTACTTTCTTAGCAGCTTTCCAATGATCCAATCCTGAATTACTTTGATAACGGCCCAACATCCCTACTGTAAAACTTATATCTGGTCGTGTACATGTCTGGGCATACATTAAGCTTCCTACTACTGATGCATATGGAATAAGTTCCATTTCCTTACATTCCAAATCATTTTTCGGATATTGTATCAAACTGAATTTGTCCCCTTTTTGAATTGGAGCAACACCAGCGGAACACTTATCCATTCTAAATCTTTCAAGAATTTTCTCGATATAACCTTTTTGAGATAATCCTAGCAATCCTTCCTTTCTATCTCGGAATATTCCTATGCCAATCACATAGGATGCCTCACCCATATCTTTCATTTCGAAATTCTTTGAGAGAAAATTTTTCACATCACGTAACGTTCCTTTATTGTTAGCAACAAGTAGAATATCGTCAACGTACAATACTAGGATACAAAACTTACTCCCACTGACCTTCATATAGATACACCGATCAATGGTGTTCTCTATAAAACTGTATGACAAAATGGTATCATTAAACTTAATGTACCATTGTCTAGAAGCTTGTTTCAATCCATAGATTGACTTATTCAGCTTATATACAATCTTTTCATTTCCCGGAAAGGAAAATCCCAAAGGTTGATTCATATATACTTCTTCCTCTAAGTCTCCATTAAGAAAGGCAGTCTTTACGTCCATTTGGTGAAGCTCTAAATCATAATGAGCCACCAAAGTCATAACTATCCTTAAGGAGTCTTTCTTTGAAACCGGAGAGAAAGTCTCTTTATAGTCAATGCCGTCTTTCTGAGTGTAACCTTTGGCGACAAGTCTGGCCTTATACCTTTCGATGTTACCTTTCGAATCGCGTTTGGTTTTGTAAATCCATTTACAACCAATGCATTTCTTTCCTTCAGGTAACTCTACAAGTTCCCAAACTTTGTTGTCATCCATAAATTTCAACTCTTCCTTCATAGCATTAAACCATTTTTCGGAATCATTACATTCCATGGCTTTATTGAATGATTCTGGATCCTTATCGATGCTCAAGTCACATTCTTCTTCTAGTGAATAAACCACATAGTCATCAGAAATTGCTGGTCTTATCTCCCTTACAGACTTTCGCAATTCTGTTACTTGTGGTTGATTACTTATGACTTGATCAACGTTAACATGCTCATCATTAACTCGTTCACCTTGTGTGGGTTGAATATCCATTTGTTGTTCCGGTATGTTGTTAGAGTGTGATACAACATATGGCACAACATTTTGATGAGAATTATTGGGTGTCGTTTCCGTCACCTGATTCTCTTGGATATTCACATTTCGTGAATCATCACTCCCACTGAACATGCCATTCTCAATGAAACGAGTATTTCCAGATTCTACAATCCTTGTACTATGCTTTGGACAATAAAAAATGTACCCTTTAGACTTTTTCGGATAACCGATGAAGAAACCACTAATGGTTCTTGCATCGAGCTTCTTTTCATGTGGGTTATAAATCTTAACTTCTGCTGGACATCCCCAAATGTGTAGATGTCTCATACTAGTTTTCCTTCCCGTCCACAGTTCATAAGGGGTTTTAGGAACTGCCTTACTAGGAACCCTATTCAGCAGATATGCAGCGGTCTTTAAACCGTGCATCCACAACGATATAGGTACATTACTATTATTAATCATACTTCTTACCATTTCGATAAGAGTACGATTCTGCCTTTCAGCTACACCATTTTGTTGTGGTGTACCCGGCATTGTGTATTGTGCACAAATGCCTCGACTTTTGAGAAACTTTGCAAATGGACCTTTGTTTTGTCCACTTTCATCGAATTTTCCATAGTACTCACCACCTCTATCCGATCTTACTACTTTTACTTTTCTATTTAGCTGCCTTTCCACCTCATTTATGAATACTTCTATAACGTTCATCGCTTGAGACTTTTCATGCAGTAGATATATATAACTGTAACATGAGAAATCATCTATGAAGGTGATAAAATACTTTTCTCCATTCCATGAAGGAATGTCGAATGGACCACAAATATCTGTATGTATCAATTCTAAAAGTTCTTTGCTTCTTGTGGCAGGATACTTTGATGTGTGTTTAGTTTGCTTTCCTTTAATGCAATCTATACACACGTCCCAGTCATTAAAATCTAATTGAGGTAAAATGTCATTTTTCATTAACCTCATTAACCTTTCTTTAGATATATGACCTAGACGTTTATGCCATAAGAAAGCCGAACTTTCGTTCGTTGCACCTCGCTTTAAGCCAATTATGTGATCAACATTAAACAGAGATTCCTTAAATTTCATATCAAGATTAAAACAATACAAACCATCATTCAAAATACCATAACCATAACAGTATTTTTGTTTGTACATTGCAGAACTACCATCACCAATCTTGAAAGAAAAACCTTTACAATCCAACCTAGCAACAGAAATTAAATTCCTAGCACACTCAGGAACATAAAGACAGTCTTCTAGATCCAGGTGGTATCCGGTATCCAGGATCAGTCTATACGTTCCAATTCCTTCAATGCGTGCCTTTATTCTGTTCCCCATATACACGAACTTTTCAGTTCCGTTTATGGGATGGATCGAAAGAAATCCCTGCGTAAGATGAGAAACATGAGTAGTAGCACCAGAATCTAACCACCAAGTATTATTAGGTACTTCTATAATATTTGATTCAAAACATACTAAAACAAATAATGTACCTTTCTTTTCGAACCAAGCCTTCTTTTAGGACAATCTTTCTTTACATGTCCGGCTTTGTTGCAGAAGAAGCATTTAATCTCCTTACGGATCTGACCATCATTAATCTTTAATTGGTCCTTTCATTTCTTCTTGTTCTTTTTACTTGGTGGCTTTAATGTGCTACCTTTGGCATCCTTCTGCAATGCTAAGTTGATAGTATAGGACTTTAGCTTCTTCAACCTCCCTTCCTCTTGAACCAACATGGCCTTTATTTCCTGAAAGTTCTACTTTTCCTTTATGGTGTTATAGTTCACCTGGAACTGGCCAAACTCAGGAGGAAGTGAGTTGATGATAAATTGAACCAGAAACGATTCACTCACATCCATACCCAACGTCTTAAGCTTTGCAGCCAAATTGGCCATGCTTGTTACGTGGTCATGAATGGGTTGAGATCAATCAAATTTCTTGGTCGTCAACTCACTCATCAAGTTTCCCACAACAGACTTGTCAGTAATGTCTGATTGGGAGTATGCCTTAATCTTTGACATGAAGTCCTTTGCATCATTTACTTTTGGCAACGATGGCTTAACATTTTCAGCCATCGTCATCCTCATCATGCCCAAACACAGCCTATTAGACCGCTCCCAAGCCTCATAATAAGACTTGTCAGCTTCCGAAGTGGTCTCAGTAATAGCTGGTGGTCTATCATTAACTAATGTCAGGTCCAAATCCAATACACCCAGTTGAAACTGGATTTGTTCGAACCAGTCAGCATAGTTAAGACCATTGAACTTAATAGACGAATTACCAGAAGCAAACAAATTCATAGTAGCTGCAAATAACAATAATTCATGCTCATATATCAATACATTGAATAATCTATCCTAACCAGATCCAAATAAAGCATATAAAATTTCATTAAGTTTACCTTCGGGTAATCCTTAAGGAAATACACAATTTATGATGTTATAACTTTAATTGACTTATAAACATATTTAATACAACATGTTTAACATCCTTGGATGTTTAAACACATCAATTAATTATGTAAACATGTCACTTTAATGTTATTAATTATAAACAATGGTCCACCTTTGGGTGACCTACTAGTTTATAACTAATAAATACATTTCCATAACATCATTATAATTGAATGAATAAATTACATAATTCAATATTGATCCTTTCAAATTAGGTCACTTTGGTGACTACATAGTTTCTATACAACAATATATTAATTATATAAACATTCATTCATTCAATATCTTTAATTGAACTGTATAATCAAGTGTTGTGGACGACATGCGGACGTGTAATGGCGTCCGCAATCTCTTACAGTCTTCTGAAACTACCTATAGCGGACGCTAACCTTACCGTCCGTGTGATGCGTCTGGATGAATCAAAATTACAGATTCAAATCGGACGCATAGCTTTAGCGTCCGCAGCATCCGTGTGATACGTCCGCATGAATCAAAATTACAGATTCAAATCGGACGCACATTTTCTCATCCGCACAGTCCTCATTAATCATCTGGATGAGTTTTCTTCACAGATTCATATCAGACGCAAAATTTAGCGTCCGTAGCATCCGTATTATATTGTCCGGATGAATCTTTTACAGATTCAAAACGGACGAAACATACATGCGTCCGCGTCGTCCGAACCCTTTCATTTATTCGTCCGCATACACATTTTAAACATGAATCATGCGTTCGACCACACTTCAGGTCGACCGCACCCTTAATACCCATCATCTGCACGACGAACAGTTAACAGAAAACACAATTATCTATCATCCTATTCATGATATCATCTATGAATCCATACACGCATAACATTACGAAATTTAAACTATCATTTCTCATGCATATTACTTTCATAGAACTTCATTTTCATGGTAAATCAAATCGTATATTTAACCGTAAGCTCTGATACCAATTGTAAACATATTCCATTCAACTTTTCGACTTTAATCCCATTTTTTTATTTACTTTACATGCTTGCAATACTTTAATTCCCATACAACGTGTTTGATTTAACCATTCTTTAGTAAACAAAAATACCAACCTTGGTCCATGATATAAAGTGCTTTTGTAGACGATGTTGATTTCCGTTTATCAGCCTTAAGACCTTTCTCTTTAAGTCGTCTCTTCGATGATGCAGAAACAATATGTAAAATGCCTTGATTGTTGAGAGAATTTTCGAGAGAGAGGAAAAACGTTATTGTTCGAATGAATCCTCAATTTTCTCTCGCTTAGGTGATTGAAAAAGACACCCATATAAAGGCAACTCTCCATACATGCTCTTTCATTCGTGTCTTTTCAATCACGTCTCTTCAACTATATATTATACACTTTTAATAAGGTTAAGGTGAGGGAATTAAAACCCAATTAACTTAATGTCTTTAATGCTTAACAACCATCACATTAAGCACATTAATATTAAGTCAATGTAACATTAATTAACATGGACCACATTTACATAGATTATAATTAAATAATCTAACACATGGAACTTTAGAATAATTTTTGAAGGAAGTTTTCCCATCCTTACCAGTGATGTACCTCGCAAACCAACAACCTTGCCAGGAACAGAATCACAACGACGACACCAACATTCCAACCCTAAGAGACCAAATTGTTCATTAAACACTATCCTAGGAAGAATTTGAAAAAAATGCAGTGAATAACGAAACTCACCTCGACAATGAACGGGTTGCCCACTCGTTGAATAATCACATATCGTCGAAATTACTGGGAAGGCTACATATACATAGAGAGAAAAGGAAGGAGGAGTGAGTCAAGGGAGAGGGAGAGAAGCAGTGGGCAATTAAGTCTCTACTTCTAAAAAGGGGGAGTTGCCCCTTGTTTCAAGTTTCGGGGGGTTATAAAATTATAAATAAATAAATATATATATATATATATATTATTTTTAAGGCTAGTTACAACATACTTTCCCTCTTAAAGAATTTCGTTTCTGAAATTTTAAGCAACCTCAATTGCACCATTGAAAAAGTGAGGTTATTTTGTCATTATTCTGATTCAATTTCCCAATTAGTTTCTCTATCAATATGGTTCTCTCGTTACATTCAAACAAACAGTATCTTATGATGACAAAGAAGGCGTATCTCACGACCTACTATTTTATGAGGTTACTACTCATAAAAAACATCCTCATGAATAGACATCTCGATTCAAAAGATTTCATGCGATAGATTAGATACATATTTCCCCCGCATGAAAAACATTATAAACATAGTTTAACTATTGTGGTAAGTCCTATTGTTAAGCCACCATATCAATACATTTAATAATACAAAGGGGTCCAATATACATTTGGGAACTAACTTGCTCATCACATCAAAACAATCAATACCGCAACACGATTGAACTTCCAAATTTTCAAAATCGTCTCCTTGACACTCTTCTGACGACTTTGAACCATTTAACAATCATTCTATAGTCACCTGAACTTTCTCAATCGTTACATGAATCAAAACAAGGCCGAGGTTTACCTGCACCTCGCCCTCAACTCAACATAATGGTAGTTGACACTGTTTCCTATAAAGAGTTTCATAGCTTTAAATTCTAACAACAATTTGAGGATTTTATTATATTAAGGGTTAGATAGCTCACACTATCACCCCATAAGTCTGAAATTTTAGCCACTTTTTTTGGGAATCATGTATCACCAAGTTTAACTCAGCTGAAAGATCTCTCGAGACTTAAATTTAATCTATGCATTTAGGACTTAATCAGACATAACACTAAAAGAAGAAGTAAAATTGAGCAATAACTTCTATAATCATTTTACTCATCCAAAAGCCATAATAGTTCATCTTACTGAAAATAAACGATCTGAGAACAAAGACCATTCTTTTTGCGACAAGTCAGCATCACCAAACCTCTAAAATGTCCTTGATAATTGGATAATAAGATCAAAAATTTTCATACCTTGTCTTTCACACATTTAGAAATAAGGGTATAATAACCATGGAGGTTTCAGGTGTTCAGTTCTTAACTTGCTAATAAATCAAACTCTAATCACACATCATCTGTACTTAACTCCAATTTAGCCCACTTACACTAATGGTTCAATGCTTCAAATATTTGATATTATCCGTACGAATAACAAATTTTGGTTTAAAAACATCTACTAATTTCTTTGTCTGAATCTAAATTTCTAAGTTCTATGAATAAACCCATAAGAAGTCATAATCTCGTTAGCACTAACTTCTACATGGTTATGTTGTTCACCTTACTTTAGTTTGTCAAATCTCTCATCAAGATCTTCATTAAGATTCTACATTTTCTAAATGCATTGTAGAAATTGAAAAGTTGTTATAAAGCTACGTACCTTAATTATCAGATTAGCACCAATGGTCAATTATTTCTTAAATTCCTTTAACATTAGAAATAGTATTAAGGGTTTGAGGTTTATGACTCAAAATTTCAACCACAAAAGTGGCTTAGCATAATTGAACTATAGAACATGATCATAACTCTTCACATTCCTCACTTATCAGCACATCAAGGCATTCACTTTAAATATTTCAAACTCTTAGAATTCAAGAGAACATTGAACTTTATGCCATATAATAGTTCTATTAAGCTTCCAAAGTAAAAAGTATTTTTTTAAACTTAACTCGAGTTAGACTCATCTAACTTGCCTTATAGAGTTTACAGAAATAAGTTCATCTTTTCACAACAACAATAATTTAAATCCAACTATTGATGCATGAACACAATCTTCATATAGTGAACATGCACATACTACTGCTAACAACAGTGCAGTAGACAACTTGAATTTTTGTTCCTCAGAAATCAATCAATGGTTTTCCTTTACAATCAAACTTAACATTTCTTTTCATAATGTCACTCAACAATACCAATAATAGATGAAATTCTTGTATTAAATGACATCAGAATAATCCAAATTCAGGAAAATCTAACTCTCGTGATACACTTTAGTGGTTCCAATGCTATCACAATTGCAATTCAGATAGAGATCAATGAGATACTGACTTGGATTCATTATGCTTGAAAAATTTAACTCATCATCCAATAGTTGTATCCAAGCATATCTAGCTTATAATTGATGCTCTTTAAAAGTTTAAAACAAAAATTCTAGACATTCCATATGCTCTTCACAAGTATCATAATAACCAATCACTTAAGGAATACTTAATTAAAATAGTCTACAAAGACCCAAATATTCACTTCCCCATAATCATAACATTAACATATTAAACCAACACCAAAGTTGCAAACTCAAATTGTCCAAAATGAATTCAAAAGATGATCGTGCCTTCATGTCATTAGCTAATTTACTGATGATAATCCAACTTGGAATTATTTATGGCAGAAAATAGTGATCCTTGCAACTGGTTAATCAGGACATTATTCATATTAATGGATCATTAATATCGATTGTCACTTGATCGAATCTCAAGCACAAAATGAACAAAATTGAAAACAACCACTCAGTTTCCAAACAAAAATTAAAACTGGCATAATCCTTATGACAAACTAAACATGTGGAATTCATTTCACAACAAATCAATATGTTGTGATCAAAGTTTATTCACCTCACCTAAACTATCATGTACGAAGCAATAGAAACTAGAGAATTGCTATGATAAAATAAATGTGTAACAGTAGGGTGGTACGCTTTACAAATCCTCAAAAGAACATCAGAACACGCCATCTCAACATACATAACTAGACTTTGCCGACTAACTCATATTTGTTGTTAACAACAAACATACCCTTATAACTCTCTAATCTCCATAGCCATATTGACAAACATTAAATACGAGAAATATTTTGCGAAGTAGCAACTTGCTTGCTCACAACTGAAAAGTCGCACTCTTTGCACCATAATTGGGTCTAAACTTAAACTCAACCAATTGAAATTCAAAATTACATCTAATCTTACTACAAGAAAAAACAAAACGCTCACTGTTTACTTGTGTCCAAAAATCTTATGGCATCATATAGCACTACAAGTGAAACACTTCATCATCAACTCTTAACGCACTTCAACAAAAGTGGAGATTAAAATTTCTTTACCATTATGATGGACTATGAGTCCATTCTATTATTAATCAAGTTTCCAAGATTAGCATGAAGAGATTCAAGGTCAAGCATAAGTGAAAGTCCAAGGACAATTGTGAAATATTTGATGGACTTTCCAAAAGCTGTCTTCTTTATGACCTTAGACTATTTGGGCATTCAAAACAACGTCATTTCAAAAAGGGAGTTTCATAAATATTGTAGTGGACTATCTAAGCTTTCTAGAATGGGTTAGATTACTAAATTTTGAGTTCATTGGCTATGAAAAAAGCTTATAGAACAGCAAACAAAGATTAAGGAAAGTCAAAGTGTCCAAACTTGGAGACCAAGGATATCTCTACATGGAAACCATCCAAGTGGTCGGGCACCAACATGGATTAGCTGCCAAATATGTCAAGGCTTGGAGAAGAAGAAAAGAATATATTAATTAAATATTCTTTGAGTTAATTAACCTAGTTTCTATTAAGTAGAAAATCAGACAACTTATTTTATGAGCCAATTAGTGTTGTTGTTGCTTAATTAGTTTACTATTATTTTATAGTTTGTAAGGCTATTTAGAACCATCTCATGTACAAGTTTAAGGGAGTTGAATTTGATAATAGAAAAGCTTTGGCTTATTTTTGAAATTGGATTGATTCCTTTTTCACCCCTTTGGCGTGTCACAACCGAAGGTTTCCTTGTGTGTGTTACAACACAAGATTGGACTCACTTGTAAGTTAGGTGAGTTCTCTTAGTGGCATCCATGTTCCTACTCCTTGGAGAAAGAATGTGTGAAGTGGGGTCCAACTTTCCAAAGGCCCGTCATCGACAAATCATCTATACAGGAGCATTCGTCACATTATTTTCTATTTCTGGCGACCTATTTTCTATTAATCATATTTTCTAATCTGTGGCTGATAATAACATGATTCTTAAGGATCCTTTTCTTATTTTATTCAAGTTGGCATGGTCCAAATTTAAGCTAAAATGCTTCTAAAATGAAGGAGTTAAATGCTTCCAAAGCAGACTTTCCAAAAGTGAATTTTGGCCAAATTAAGAAAAGTGGGGATTCAATCTAGCAACTCAACCACTAACATGACTGTCAAATCGATCACCATATAAAATTATCCTCTGTGTTATTGTTTGCTCAATCCGCTTAACCACTCTATCGACCGCTCGTTCGACTGATTCTCAAGGGTCGTTGCTGTCTTATTATTCGGTCGAGCAACTTGACTGCATCATCCTGAATTGTCGTCCAAAAAGCTGCAGATTTCCTCATTTGATTGATTCACATCTTCAATACTTCCACAATGTATTTTTACGTTATATTCTAATCCCCTTCTGCTTTGCATCATTTGGTATCAGAGCTAAATCAATTCCTAATTTATCCTCTTTTCTTCATGAGGGCATGAGGAAGTATTACAAGCATTGAGGAATTACAATCACTTATGTCTTTTTTTAGCAGAACGATATATGAAGAAGATTATCTGGCATGGGAAGTAGTGATCGAAGAGGTCATTCAAAGTTTTTATTTTTCAGATAAGACCTTGGTAAAATGTATTTCTTCAAGATTATTTAGAGGAAGGGCTTTATTATGGTTGAATAATTTGGTTACCTACCGGAGAGAATATATTTAAGATGACATCAAAACATGGTTTGAGTTAAGGAAACTTTTGAGATCAAGGTATGCTCCATGTTTTATCAAAACTATTCCATCCTCACCACCAATTGCAAAGTTTAAAAGTTAGCACCTTGTTTGAAGAAATAATGCAACGATTCGAAGCAAGTATACCAAGCACTCTGATTTTACAAGCATAAGACCATGATAAAGTATTAGAAGGTACTCTTGAGCAAAATGAAGAAGATGTTACAACACCTCAAGAAGAGCCTTCACCATCCTTGAGGTGTCAAATAGAGGAGAAAGAATGTTTAGAAGAATATGTGCCTGAAACCGAAACAATAGGAAACCAAGTTGACTCCTTGGTAACAACAACACAAAAGGAGCAATCTTTCCATATTACAAGCTTCAATGTAAACAAGGTTTGTTCTTTATTCATTAAGGATGAAATTTGTGCTAACATGGTTCGTTTGATCATGGTGAAGAGGCTTAACTTGGAATTATTGATGCATGGTATTACTTACAAACTTTGGTGGCACATTGATAAAGATCAAATTGTTCATGGCATAAGTTTAAACCCAAAAAATGTATCTCCTTTAATCAAAGATGAAAAGAGTGACGAAACTTTGCCTTCCATGGATTTTAAGGTAAGTTTAAGTTGGTTGAGTGTCAAAGATGATATTATGGTAAATACAACTTTGGTTAATTTTTCTCATGGGAGTTTCACTAATATCTTGATTTGTGATATGACAAGTACAAGTAGTTTCATTTAGAAGTCACCATAGCTACATGATAAAAGGCATATACATGATGTATATTCAAATTGCAATTTTAAATTCAAAGGTGATGAGAGGTTAGTCAATCTAGCTCCGATTCAACCAAAGCAAATTGTTATGGATTACAAATGCGTTAAAAGGAAATCAGAAGAAAACTACTATACTTATGACAAAGAGATATATGTCAATGGATAAATTGATTACTTGAATTTTTAAAGTTGGATGGATAACAACTTTCTATGTTATTGGCATGATATTTGGTGGATGTTCTTTTATGGTTGTGCCTAATAGAATATTCTTGATCTCAATAAATCTTGGTGATGAATTTAATTACTATTTTTGGATTATGGAAACCTATTACATCTCGTGGACAACCTTACTATTGCTTGAAGACATTAAATTGATTATGTGGAAAAACACTTATGGCAATGAGAATGGTAAAGATTTTGTTGATTTTAATTACTATTTTGGAAGTAGTTGAACATGCGACATCTAGAGGAAGTTTTTATTACTTGTTGACATTGATTGAATTCTTAGGCAAGACATTTAGGCAAAGAAGGATAAACTCAATATTAAATGGTTTTATGATTTCAAAAACTACTTATGTGTGCATCAGTGTCCAAAAATAATTTGTTGGATTATTTTTATTACATGATCAAATACAAAAAGGGAAAGAGGAAGTTAGTGGCTAATAGACCATTTGAAAATTTGTGTTTCAAAAAATGGCAAGCTTGGTATGACAACTCATGGATTTCAAAAATTACTAGCAAGGAAAGTTTTTGGTAGAAACCTAGCAAGACATATTTGGGAAAAGACAATTTAGGAAGCTACCAAGATATCTCAAAAAATGAAAGTTCATGGTGGAGGCCTAACAAACTAAATTGGAGAAAGGACAAATTAAGAAGTTACCAAAAAATTTTTCTTTGGCCACATATACTCAAAGGTATTCTCAAAACTAATTTTTTGGAAATCATGGAATTACCAAGGGTCATCCATGACATTCCTAAGATTTTATTCAAATATGGGAGGTGGTTTCTAGATATCTTACTATTATTGGCCTACCATATTATTCAAGATTTATTTTCTTATTTTATTCATGGAGATTTTATAGTTGATACAAATATCAAGGCCCACGACACATCTACTTATTTAATTAAGGAATATTATGAAGAAATCATTCTTTGGCAACACATACGAGTCCATTCTATTATTAATCAAGTTTCCAATATTAGCATGAAGAGATTCAAGGTCAAGCATAGGTAGAAGTCCAAGGACAATTGATAAATATTTAATGGACTTTCCAAAAACTGTCTTCTTTCTAACCTTTGACAAGTGTTTAACTATTTTGGTATTCACAAGGATGTTATTTCAAAAAGAGTGTTTCATGAAGATTGTAGCTAACTTCCTAAAATTTGTAGAATAAGTTGGATCACTAAATTTGAAGTTAATTAGCCATGGAAAAAGCCTACGGAATAGAGAGCAAAGATTAAGGAATGTCCAAGTGTACAAACTTGGAGACCAAGGAAATCTCTACATGGAAACCATCCAAGTGGCCATGGATTAGCTACCAAATACATAAAGGCTTGGAGAAGAAGAAAGAAATATATTAATTAAATATTCTTTTAGTTAATTAACCTAGTTTCTATTAAGTAGAAAATCAAACAACTTATTTTATGAGCCTATTAGGTTTATGGTTGCTTAATTAGTTTACTATTATTTTATAGTTTGTAATTGGCTATTTACAACCATCTCATGTACAAGTTTAAGGGAGTTGAATTTGATAATAGAAAAGCTTTGGCTTATTTTCAAAATTAGAGTGATTCCTTTTTCACCCTTTTGGTGTGTCACAACCGAAGGTTTTCTTGTATGTGTTACAACACAAGATTGGGCTCATTTGTAAATTGGGTGAGTTCTCTTATTGGTATCCATGTTCTTACTCCTTGGAGAAAGAAGGTGTGAAGTGGTGTCCAACTTTCCAAAGACGCGTTATCGACAAATCATCTATACGAGAGCATTCGTCACATACCTATTTTCTATTAAGCATATTTCCTAATCCGTGGCTGATATTTACATGATTCTTGAAGGATTCTTTTTTTATTTCATTCAAGTTGGTGTGGTCTAAATTTTTGCTAAAAAACTTCTAAAATGAAGGAGTTACAAGCTTCCAAACCAGATTTTCCAAAAGTGAATCTCAGCCAAATTAAGGAAACTTGAGATTCGGTCGAGCAACTCAATTGTTCACACAACTTCCCAATCAACCGCCGCATAAAGTCACCTCTATGTTTTTTTCGGTCGATCCACCCAATCGCACCATCGACTGCTCATTCAACCGATTCTCAAGGGTCGTTTCTATCTTATTATTTGGTTGAGCAACTTGATCGCATCATCTTCTGAACTTTCGACCACAAAACTGCAGATTTCCTCCTTTGATTGATTAACATCTTTAACACTTCAACAATTTTTCTGATTATATTCCAATCCCCTTCTTTTGGTGCATCAATTAATCTTCAAAAGAATTGCTTTGTCCAATCACAAATATTAAATCATCCAATTACATAAATTTGCTTCAAAGACATCCCTTAAACTCATTCTTTGCTTCCCTTTTTAATATCATTACTCCATTCCAATTAGTTATCATATCCACTCAATTACTTAACAAAAATTGCTTCAATATTTTAAATAATACTGTAATACCCTTACTTTTATATCAGAATTGAAAAATGAAAAATTGGAAAGTAATTGGGGGTATTCAAATTAGTAGAATAATTATCGGGGTATTACTAAAGATGTAATTGTTAGATATGGACTAAACCAATTTTCGTTGGGCTCGTTTCGGTTCGAAATAATGAGGGGACTTAATTTTAATTAAAAAATGAAAAAAATATAATGGGATTAATGGAAATAATTGATGAGGGGAAATGAAATAAATGGAAGAAATAAATTAGGAGATAAAGGGAGGAAAATCAGTTAAGGAAAAATTAGAGGAAGTTGAACCGGTTCGGTCTGAACTTTAAATGAAATTGGCCTTTAGCCATTTGAGTGAGAGAGAGAGAGAGAAAGAGAGAGAGAGAGAAGCCAAGAACGACAGGGACAAGAGAGAAGAGAGAGCGAGCTCAGCGGGGCTCGAGCTTGGTGTGTTGGCTGGTGGATGGAGGTGCGTCGAGCGGCATCGTTGTGTAGTCCGTGCAAAGAATAGCGAGCTATGGCTCGATATGCCGTGGCTCGCAGGGTCAATTTTGGAGCTGCGAATCATCGGTGGGGGTAAGTCATCCATTTTTCTTGTGTTTTCTTCTCTTGGTATCCTGTCTTGGACGAAGTTGGCCGAGGGTGTGTGTAACGACCCGATTTTTCGTAAATCCTTTAAAATGTGTGAAAATTTGAAACTTTTATAAAACCATTGAAATCGATTTTAAAACATATCAGAGTGCGATGCTAAACCGGACCTCTACTAACCTTTCGTTAAACTTGTATTGAAAATCAAATTAATGAAATGTGGAACATTATGAAATCATTTATTTTGAAACATAGCAGAAGCGTAAATAATTTAATGAAAGAAAGACACTAAACATTTAATTACAATTAAATTACAACCGTTTCTCTTTTACTATTTTAGCCTAGCCAGCCACGAGTCTCGTGCGTGCAAATCTTTAATCCCTTCTTATTTATCTGCTTATTATTTGTTCGTCGTTTTTGCATACAAGTGCGTACACCTACACCACAAATAAACTGTAAGCTCGAGGGCTTAGTAAGGGAAAGAGTTTATGCAATATGATATGCCTGTCTTTAGTCCTTTTGGAATGGGGGCTACCCAAACCAATCCTTTCATTAAGTCATTTACTCGTTTATTACTTTACCTTACTTTAATCCATTTGTAATATCCCAAATTTTTATATCAGAATTTAAAAATGATAACTTGGAAAATAATTAGAGATATTCAAATTAGTCGAATAAGTTATCGGGATATTATGAAGACGTAATCAAAATAAAATGGAATTTGTTAGGATTAAAATGTGAAGATTTAAAGGAATTAACTAATGCAATAAAACGAAAAAAAAAAGGAATTAAAAGAAAGTGGGAGGGAGAATCGAACCAATAGTTTGGTTCGGTTTGAACTTAAGTTATGATCTCAAGTTAGCCTTTGTCCATTTGAAATAGAGAGAGAGAGAGAAAGAGAGAGAGAGAAGCGAGAAGGCAAAGAGAGCGGGAGGGAGATCGGGCGACACGAGTGACGGGCAACGACGAACTCTGGCGACAAGGTGACTTTTGGCGAATGACTAGTGGCTGGCGATGAGGCGAGTTGCTGCTGTGACTGCGGCCTGTGGAGTTGTTCAACGGGGTCCAGCAAACTCATGGGATAGATCGACGAACTCCGCCAAGGTTAGATTTTTGGTCAATTTTAATTATTTAGTGTTGCTTGGCAATGAATGGACCAAATGGGTGGCAGTGGAATTCGATGGAGGCAGGGCTTGTTTGGTTCTGTCGGTTGATCAATGAGCTGGGTGTCTAGGGCTCTAGCTAGCACGTTAAGGGATTTCCACGCAGCTCTCTTCTTTGTTGAGTAGTGTGTTTGTCCAGCGGTGTTTCTCTAGCTATAAATAAATGCAAAGAAGGTAGCAGATACTTGTTCTGGGTGTTTTGTTCCTCTCGGGTGTGCTCTATGTCAAGGGGCCAAGAGTAATATGTGAAGAGGTGAGTTACTAGGTGCGTGAGAGAACTGGTGGAGATGGAAGTGAGCTCCTGTTTGGTGTTGTTTTGGATTGCAACAATGAAGAGAATTTTTGTGTACTCTACAGGAATGGCCGAACAATGTAGAAGAGGAAGAAGTAGGAGTGAAGGCCGTGTCTCTAAAGGATTTCAAATAGGGGAGTTGACCTATTTTCTTCTCTAGGTCTCATATGATTTCAGGTAACCAATCTTTCGATTGTCTGTAATCTGTGTTGGTTAAATTTTGGTGGATTATTGGTTGTTAATGGACCTTGGTTATGCTGCTTTAGCCCTGTTGGTTAAGGATGAGACTGCCGTGTTTAATGATTCTTTAAAGCTTTGTTTGGAAATGTTTTAGAATAAAGGAATATGTGTTTAATGGTCACTGCCTAGCCTTGTTACATTGAAGTGTGGTAAATATTTAATAAATATTGTTAAGGGATAATTTCAAAGGTCTAATGCTTGGTTGTAAATGCTTCACTCCTTTAATAAATATGGTAGAGATTATGACTTGTTATTTATGGAGTCTGTCTTCTATATGACTCCTACAGTTTGTCAAGAATTATTGGATGTTGTTGGGTTGCCAATCTGTTGATTTGGGGGTTTCTATTACACTACCATTTGGCCTTGTTGGGTAATGGTCATGTTATGACTAGATTGGAGATCTTTATACTTGATAGAGAAGATTTTGTTAGATGTTATTGTTTGGTAATGTTAGATTGAGAAGAAATTGAGTTATGTACTGTGAAGGTTGGATGATTCATGATAATGAAGTTAACTTTGTACATTATTATTCCACGCTCAAATAGGCATTAAATGGTTCTCTACTTTGCTATGGAAATATGGATTTCGGTTTTACAAAGTTAATTTATCCTGTCACATTGATAGGATGAGCAACATTGTAGGGTTATAACTATTCTGTTATATATGTTACGATCTTGGAATTAGTATTGTGTTACGAGAAAATGAAAATGGGATTACTTAAGCGTTAAAGTTTAGGGGATTGTTATTAATGCATAGTTGTTATGATTTTGAAGGTACGAAGAAAAGAAACAGAAACAGAAACGCATTATGGACGCCAAGTAAGTTGATATTGATTGTGTTTTGTTCTTCGGACCCTACATCGCAAGAATTATGATTGTATGTTGTGTGTTTACTAGATATAGGTTTTTTTAATAATGTGTTTATTAGACATTTATTGCATATAGGATTGTATGAATCCACGTGCATATTGTATGGCATAATAATGTATGTAAATAGGCATGTGGGGGTTCGGGAAAACAATGACATCCCATGGCAGGAAAAGAAAAGTGCACGAGAGAATATTTAGAGAGAGAAAATTTAAAAGAAAGTAAGTGAGTTACGTGGGATCGAGTGTTCATTGTCTCCCATTCTGAAATTCCCAACGTTCTTGGAACAAAAGAGTACATACGGCATGAGGAAGACCATCATACGTATGTTTATAGAGAATCGACAGATTCTTCCTCATAGCCCCACGGTATTTGTCATGTATGTACTCCTGGTTTAAATTGCATTGTATAGTCATGCATTGCATTTCAATTTATCACTTACTGAGCGTTAGGCTCATTAGTTTAGGTCTTGTGATGTAGGTATGAACGAGCAACAGATGAACAGGTTAAAGACAGTTGATGAATGATTTGCACGGGTGGATCTTGTGACTGGCTGGTCTAAAGAGTTAAATGTAAAGTATTTGAAAAAGAGTTTTGTAATTTATTCTTTAATGTTTTGTTTTTATTCTGCTGCATTTCCTAAAGAATGTTATGATTTCTGAAAAGAAATTGAGAAAGATGAAAGAAACGGATAAAAGTAAAAGTAAAGAGTGTTAACGATCGGGTTTTACAAGGAAAGAATACTCTAATGATTTTATGAAAGAAAAGTTTTGAATTTTACGCATTTTAATAAATAGAAAAACACGGGATGTTACAATTGGTATCAGAGCATCCCGGATTTTAAAATCGATTATGTAGACAGCCTACCAGCACAAGCTTCAACGTGGAAATCTTCATCGACTGTAAGTATTCTAATTAGTTGTTCTTCTTTATCTCATTGTTAAGTAATTGTTTTGTCTTGCATGATGACAAAGAATCGTGGCCAAGAAAGTTGTAAGTGGTGAGGACGAAAAATTTGTTGCTTGAAGAATGTATGGAAAATGTAATTTCATTTATACGATATTTGGAATTGTTGTAATTAATGCAAGTGATCGTAGCTTTTTTTTGATAGAATAGACTGATAGATATGATAAATGATAGACGATACTGGAACTGTTTGGGTTTTGAGTGCAGAAATTAGCTTTGGGGGAGTAAAGAAACAGGGGAGACTAAAAAAAAAAGGATAAGTGGAAAGTAAAATGTTACGTGAACTAGATAATTCGGTTTGGTCGTTAAAAGAAAGTATTTTAGGTTGAACCGAGAAATTGAGTGTTGATTCCTGGATAGGTTAGACCTTGTCATGGACTGGAGATTTGGAAATATAATTTGTTTATACAACTAATTGGGATACATAGGGTTTCATTTATATTAAAACCATGTGGGTTGGTCTTGCAAATGAAATTAAGTATAAAAGTTAAAGAAAACACATAACTTAAGGTTTGGGACGAGTGGGGACGACAACAGAACCGTCCGCTTTGAATCTGTACAAGTTCTGGGAACATTCAGACGCTTACGGACGACTGCGGACGAGGGAAAATGGCGTCTGAATGAATCTGTTCTAATTATAGACACATTCGGATGACTGCAGACGCATCATTCAGATGCCTCATATCGTCCGAATTGGGTTTGAGGGCGGTACAGACGAATGATTAAGGATGCATTTTCTCATCCCAAATTGATTGCAGACGACACACCGCATCTGGAAGATTAAAATGATCCGAGAAACCCATTTAACTCTAATGTCTCTTTTCCTCATGTAATCAGGATTTAATTTTGGTTTTTACCAATCGATGGAGATTTAGTAAATTATATTGGTCACATAGGAAACAATTGTCAAATTTAGATATATGAAACCAGAAATCGTTGCCCTAAGGGTAGATTATGGGAGGCTGTAGTCTAAGCGATATTGAAGATAATATTATGGTAATTGGGGTAACTTAGAAAGGATAGAAAGTGGATAGTAAGGTTTGTATTACATTTGGTTCAATTCATTACTCCGATTAGAATCCGAACAAAATAACCAGAGATGAGATTACAAGGATACGAATAAAATTAAAAAAGAGCCGTTACGACAAGGATCTTCCTCACACAATAATTACTCACATAATAAGGACTTACTCAGCTTCGACTATAAGGAGAATAGTTACGGTGTATGTACGTTAATTAAAAGTGTTATCACAACCTACCTCGGATTGTGTGAGTAGTAATGAACATGAGTTATGCTAGGTTGTACAAGGACTTGAAACAAGGATGTATACGTGTAATATGTGAAAAAAAAATTGTGATTTAGAAAATGGATGGAAAATCTGACTAATTTGGATTTCAATTTACTTTTTGTAAACTGATGTGTTCAGAAACAGAAATAGATACTAATTCAGAAACAAAAACGGTGATGGAATATGAAACGATCAATAGACTGACTTAGAGTTGTGGGATAGATCCGGCTATTGTTTCAAATCTGTTACTGGTAACTTCAATTAGAGGAATGATGGAACTGAGTTGAGATATTTATCCCCACGACAATAATGGTTGGAGCGCACTAGGACTGGGCATAGTATAGTGGTATGTTTACTATAGGGTTTGGAATAGTGAAGAACGAGTTAGTTGAGGGTAAAGTGAAAATCCTAGAGACGAAATGAGCAAATATTGGACTGTCGGATTTAAATTGTGGAATATATTGGGAAATGAGAAGAACAAAGAAACGAGGGGCTAATAGTTTCCAAAGATCTAGAGTACAAAAAGAGTTTAAACGACCAAAGTAGAAGGAGATGGTTATGATCAAGTTATAAATAGGATGTTTTCAAAGAACAAGTGAGAATTTCGAGACAATTCACACGTGCTAAGTTCTAAGTCAATCATTTTGAATGATGTCTTACTGGCTCAAACAGATATTGTAAATGAAGTATGAGTCAAAATTGACATGTTGTGTCTTATGAAACCAGAAATGATTGCTCTAAGGTATATTTTAATGGGACACATACGGATAAAGAGGGAATTTTATGAAGAAGGACGGGATTTTTGAGGGTTTGGATCTTCAAAATGCAGTAAAGGTATGCACATTACGATGGTTTGATATAAATTATTTAATGAAAAGAAATAAATTTTGGAAGGAAGCATTTCTTTTACGACGGATGAAGTTGATGATTTAATAACTCAAATGTGACACAGAAATTTCTGCTGCATTTTGTGCCCTACAGAAGTGAAAAGTGATGTAATCCTTGGACGTTTCGTGTAAGTATAGGTTATGAAAAATTGCACTGAGTTTAGATTGAAGGAATAATTACGCTGAGAAAATTTCGAGGACGAAATTTATATAAGGAGGGAGGATTGTAATATCCCAAATTTTTATATCGAAATTTAAAAATGATAACTTGGAAAATAATTGGAGATATTCAAATTAGTCAAATAAGTTATTGGGATATTACGAAGACGTAATCAAAATAAAGTGGCATTTATTAGAATTAAAATGTGAAGATTTAAAGGAATTAACTAATGGAAGAAAATGAGAAAAAAAGGAATTAAAAGAAAGTGGACGGAGAATCGAACCAGTAGTTTGGTTCGGTTTGAACTTAAGTTATGAACTTAAGTTGCCCTTTGGCCATTTGAAATAGAGAGAGAGAGAGAGAGAGAGAGAGAGAGAGAGAGAGAGAGAAAGAGAGCGAGAGAGAGAGAGAGAAGCAAGAAGGCAGAGAGAGTGGGAGGGAAATCGGGCGACGCGAGTGACGGGCGACGACGAACTCCGGCGACGAAGCGACTTTCAGTGAATGACTAGTGGCCGGCGATGAGGCGAGTTGCTGTTGTGACTGCAGCAGGCAGAGTTGTTCGACGTGGTCCGGTGAACTCACGGGATAGATGCGATGACTCTGCCAAGGTGAGATTTTTGGTCAATTTTAATTATTTAGTGTTGCTTGGCAACGAATGGTCGAAATGGGTGGCAGTTGAATTCGATGGAGGTAGGGCTTGTTGGGTTCTATCGGTTCATCAATGAGCTGGGTGTCTAGGGCTTTAGCTAGCACATTAAGGGATTTCCACGCGGCTCTCTTCTTTTTTGAGTAGTGTGTGTGTCTAGCGGTGTTTCTCTAGCTATAAATATATGCAAAGAAGGTAGCAGATACTTGTTCTGGGTGTTTTGTTCCTCTCGTGTGTGCTCTCTGTCAAGGGGCTGAGAGTAATATGTGAAGAGGTGAGTTGCTAGGTGCATGAGAGAACTGGTGGAGATGGAAGTGAGCTCCTATTTGGTGTTTTTTTTTTTATTGCAGTAGTGAAGAGAATTTTTGTGTACTCTATAGGAATGGCTGAGCAATGTAGAAGAGGAAGAAGCAGGAGTGAAGGTCGTGTCTCTAGAGGATTTCAAATAGGGGAGTTGCCCTGTTTTCTTCTCTAGGTCTCATATGATTTCAGGTGACCAATCTTTCGATTGTCTGTAATCTGTGTTGGTTAAATTTTAGTGGATTATTGGTTGTTGATGGAGCTTGGTTATGCTGCTTTAGCCCTGTTGGTTAAGGATGAGACTGCCGTGTTTAATGATTCTTTAAAGCTTTGTTTGGAAATGTTTTAGAATAAAGGATTATGTGTTTAATGATCACTGTCTAGCCTTATTACATTGAAGTTTGGTAAATATTGAATAAATATTGTTAAGGGATAATTTCAAAGGTCTAATGCTCGGTTGTAAATGCTTCACTCCTTTAATAAATATGGTAGAGATTATGACTTGTTATTTAGGGAGTCTGTCTTCTATATGACTCCTACAGTTTGTCAAGAATTATTGGATGTTGTTGGGTTGCCAATCTATTGATTTGGGGGTTTCTATTACACTACCATTTGGCCTTGTTGGGTAATTGTCATGTTATGACTAGATTGGAGATCTTTATGCTTGATAGAGAAGATTTTGTTGGATGTTATTGTTTGGTAATGTGAGATTGAGAAGAAATTGAGTTATTTACTGTGAAGCTTGGATGGTTCATGATAATGAAGTTAACTTTGTACATTATTATTGCATGCTCAAATAGGCATTAAATGGTTCTCTACTTTGCTATGGAAATATGGATTTCGGTTTTACAAAGTTAATTTATCCTGTCACATTGATGGAATGAGCAACATTGTAGGGTTATAACTATTTCGTTATATGTTACGATCTTGGAATTAGTATTGTGTTACGAGGAAATGAAAATGGGGTTAATTAAGTGTTAAATTTTAGGGGATTGTTATTAATGCATAGTTGTTATGGTTTTAAAGGTACGAAGAAAAGAAAAGAAATAGAAACGCGTTATGGACGCCAAGTAAGTTGATATTGATTGTGTTTTGGTCTTCGGACCCTACATCGCAAGAATTAGGATTGTATGTTGTGTGGTTACTAGATATAGGTTTTTTTAATGATGTGTTTATTAGACATTTATTGCATATAGGATTGTATGAATTCACGTGCATATTGTATGGCATAATAATGTATGTAAATAGGCGTGTAGGGGTTCGGGAAAATAATGACATCCCATGGCAGGAAAAGAAAAGTGCACGAGAGAATATTTAGAGAGAGAAAATTTAAAAGAAAGTGAGTTACATGGGATCGAGTGTTCATTGTCTTATGTTCTGAAATCCCCAATGTTCTTGGAACAAAAGAGTATATACGGCATGAGGAAGACCATCACACGTATGTTTATAGAGAATTCACATATTCTTCCTCATAGCCCCACGGTGTTTGTCATGTATGTACTCCTGGTTTAAATTGCATTGTATGGTCATGCATTGCATTTCATTTTATCACTTACTGAGCGTTAGGCTCATTGGTTTAGGTCTTGTGATGTAGGTATGAACAAGCAATAGATGAACAGGTTAAAGACAGTTGATGAAGGATTTGTACGAGTGGATCTTGTGGCTGGCTGGCCTAAAGAGTTAAATGTAAAGTATTTGAAAAAGAGTTTTGTAATTTATTCCTTAATGTTTTGTTTTTATTCTGCTGCATTTCCTACAAAGAATGTTATGATTTATGAAAAAAAAATTGAGAAAGATGAAAGAAACGGGTAAAAGTAAAAGTAAAGAGTGTTAATGATCAGGTTTTACAAGGAAAGAATACTCTGATGATTTTATGAAAGAAAAGTTTTGAATTTTACGCATTTTAATAAATAGAAAAATACAAGACGTTACACCATTTGTCCGCTACTTCGTACTTCGGATCTAACCTTTTTCTTGCAACTAGAACTCTCGTACCCTATGAGGGAGGGGCTTCGCCTAGTTGCAGACTAGACCTGCTACCCATCCGCCCCCAACTCCATTTTCTTCTTCCTTTTCTTAACATTTTACCTCACTTATGCATGTGCGAGTACCACCCGATGGCACTCCCTATTACTTTCTATTAACATGATGCATGGCCATACATTCTGAACCTAACATGATGCATGATGCTTTATATCGTAACATTAACAAAAATTGAAATGCACATTGAAATAAAAGTAACCAATCACTAAATAACGCATTGAAGGAAGGTAAACAATAATTGAAGATGGCAAGGATTAAAGCAAGGCACATAAAAGAACAACTATGGTAATAATGAGGGCATGCATGAACATATTAACCACAACAATAAGCGAAACAGAAATTTGAACAAACTATTGATTAACATGCTAGTTATCCTAATACATTTACATGCTCGGATATAACTACATTTCTCATTCTAATTAGATATCCTAATTAACTAACATGCTCGAGAAAGATGTGATTAACATTCTAGTTAGTTATCCTAAAGGATTTACATGCTCTTGAAAGGTTACCATTATTAGTTACCCTAGTAATTTAACATGCACAAACACAAAACAAAATATTAACAAGGAAGAATTAACATGTCAATATTAATCTAATTGGTGATCCTAGTTCATTACATGCTCAAGTAAAGACTTCGATTACAAATTCTAATTAGTTGTTCTAATGGATTATCATGGTCAATTTCTAATTAAGTTAACTACTCTAGTCGATTAACATGCTCAATTTCTAGTTAAGTTAATTACTCTAATTGATTAACATGCTCAATTTCTAGTTAAGTAATTACTCTAATTGATTAACACGCTCAATTTCTAATTAAGTTAATTACGCTAGTTAATTAGCATGCTCAAGTCTGATTAATTATTTTAGTTAATTACCTTAGTTAATTAACATGAATAAGTGATAATTGCTAATTAACATGCTTGAGTGATGCACCCCAAGACCCTCTACCTGAACCTGAGCCAATGGGCTCGTTGTTTTATTTAACAAGTTATTATTCTGTAGGAAATACTACATTAATGGAGCTCGAGGAGAAACCTTTGCTTGGAGAAAGGGGAAGCTTCTCAACATTTTTCACATGAAGTCCTCCAACATCAATTCAGTTAGACCAACACTCTCTCAGTTTCGGATGTCTCATTTTAACGTTGATTGATTACTTTAGTCTGTATTGGATGGATTAAAGCTTGTTGGATTTTATTTTGTTTGGTTTTGGGATGTTTTGAATTGTTTTGAATCGAGGTGCTCGGTTTGCATGTAAACCGAGCCCGCATGCCCATTTTTGAGAACTTAGGGGCATTTTTGTAATCTTCTCTTACATCCATTAGGGGAGTATTTAGTGTCCCGTAATGGAACCCTAATATCAGTTTTGATTTCCTCATATTTGCTGTGCAAACCCGTGAAGAGCTGGTGCTCTCTCCATTTCGGTGTTCGACTAGCTCCAAGCAAATCCTACACCACAACCAACTCCTTCATCCGTTCTTGATCATTCTTGAGAAGGAGTTGGCGCTATCTTCTCCACCATTTTCAGTTGAGAGTGGCCTTGCCATGAGGAGATAGAAGAACGAGTCAAAACCAAGGTGGGAAGGTACTTTGTGAAGGACCCGAATCAAATCGCCATTCTCGGCTGAGTGAGGGTGCAAGTACAACTTGGTACTCTGTTTTCTGTCCGATTTTCCTTCAATATTTTTCTGTTTATGAGTTGAAGAGCTTATGGTATCTGTTATGGTGAATTTCTGATTGGAAGGTCTTAATTTGGATTTATAAATCTCGAGTTGTGATTGATTTCATAAGACTGCGCAATCTGTTTCTGCACTCTGACTTCTGAGTAACAATTTTGTTTCAATCATAGCTCAGTGGATATTCCGAATTCAAACCTAAACTTTTAAGGGCGTAAGCCACTCTAGAACACGAAAACATTGTTATAATTTTGACATCCATTGGACTTAAGGTTCATGAGTTATTGATTTAACATTAAGGTGGGTCGTAATCTGTTTCTGGTTGTGATTTTCGAACAGCTCTGTGTTTCGGCCATATTGCCGTTTGTACTATGAGTTTGAGCGTGATTTTTGGAGGGCCCTAGTTTGTTTGTGTTATATAACTACCCTCCAAAATTGAGATTAATTGGCTCAATACTTCGGGAGTTATTATCACTTCATTAAACATGGACAGATTATTGCCCTAGCCGATTGACCCGAGAATTGAATTGCCTCCTTGCATTTTTGGGCACATCATTTCGTATGAGAGCCTATTTGGCGTATTTATGTAGCCTTGTGACCTTAATTTGTGGTGAGAATGAGTTTGAGAAGCGGAGTTAATTATAATCAAAGCAAAGGGGCAATACCTAGCTCAAGTTCACCACCCGCCGAGAGAAATCAAAACCAAGCCAAGAATGGCTTTCAACAGCAAATCGATGAATTGAAAGAGATGTTCCTAAAATTCCAGCAAAGACAAGAGGAGCCCTCTAATGCACATATGAGAGAACCAAGAACCCCTAGACCAAGAAAAAGAATTAGTCCCTCAATTGAAACTAGAGGTCGAGAAGAGAGTAGAGAAAATGTAGATTGTATGAAAACCGATTGTTATGAACAATCTTATCAACGATACAAAAATAACTTTGGTGTTGAGTTGAAACCTTTGAAGCCATCCATCCCTATTTTTGAAGGTTCTAGAAATGGTGATGACTTCGTTGATTGGTTGGACATAGTCGAGAGAAATTTTGAATGTTCAAATTATTCAGAAAAGAAGAAAATTCAACAAGTTTCTTTAAAGTTATCTAGTTGTGCTAGGTTGTGGCGGGAAGACTTGAAAAATCAGAGTAGGCATATTGGTGAAGAGGAAATCCATATTTGGAGATTGATGAAGAGACTTATGAGAAAGAGATTTGTGCCACATCACTACAAACAAGATTTGTTCTTCGAACGCAAAATCCCAAACAAGGGTTGCTCACGGTAGAGGAATATGTAACTGAGTTTGAAACTCTTAAAATAAGGAGTGGAATTGACGAACCGGTGGAACATAGCATTGCAAGATTCATCAAAAGGTTAAATCGAGAGATTGGAGATGAGGTGGAGATCCAATCCTATGATATGATGGATAGTGTAATTCAACTTGCCATGAAAATTGAAAAGCAACTAGCACGATCTTCCAAGACTGGCCAAGCCGTAAACTCTTCAATATTTCTAAGCCACAACTTGAAGCAAAAGATGAGCCTTTTGATCTAAAAGTTATGACCAGCAAGGAGATGGAGAAAAAGAAAATTATGGAGGCGAGTTCTCGACCCAAGTCTAGAGAGCTCAAGTACACCAAGTACCTAGGGTTTGGGCATTTTGTTTCAGAATGTCCGAACCAAGAGACTATGTTGCCGTTGGAGGGCTCAAGTGATAAGTGTTGTGTAGAAGACACCAAGGCAATAACTAAAGAAGAAGATGAAGAACTTATCTTTCCACAAGAAGATCCTCTAATTATAGCGTATTCCGAGTATATGACTTTACAAGAAGAAGATTGTTTCTGAGTAGTTGAGAAAGAGAGTTTACAAAAAGAAATTTTTGAGGATGAGCAAATATAGAGTGGAGATAGTTTAATGACAGCAACCTTTGAAGGGAAAAATGATTTTAAATAGTTAACTAATGGTCAAGAGGAAATTTTTATCTTGACAATAGAAAGACCTCTACAAGCCCGAGAAGAAGAAAGTCAAAGGGCACAAAATTTTCTTACCCAAAGTTTGAACAAGGACAAGGTTAGTTGTTTGAATATTGATAAAAGGAACTATCTCAACATGATGTCCAAGATTATGTTTGAAAAGATTTATGTGGAAACCTTGTTGCAACTGAAGCGCTACATAAAAAATAATGATGAAGGAGAAACAAGCAAATTAGCAAAAACTATGCGCTCGAGGTATGCACCATTAAATAATTTAATTACTTGGCTTTTTAAAATTGGATGGATCAAACTTATTGATGATATTGAATCAGTTATACCACTACGAGTTGGAAATTTTGTTGCTGCTGTTGGTTTGGAAATTTTGTTGTTGTTGTTGATTTGGATTACTCTATACATATTGGAAATTCAATTGGAGTTAATAACTTTAACTTGGCTAATAGTATAAGTAAAGACATGTTGCTGCTCATGGAACATCATGGTACTGAAATTGATAGTCATGTTATTGAAGAGGGATATAAGTACAGGGGGAATAATATTCTAAATTTTGTGGATAAAGATGCTGATTGGGGTTGGAAAATAGGCCATGTTGATATGATGATTATAGGTTGTTTTGTTGCTATTCTATTTGGGCAACCTAAAATTAAAATCATTATGCTGAAGGTCAATCTAAATTTTCCATTTGATCCAAGTGGAAGACATGCAGAAGATAGAGGTGGAAGATTCCCTAGATTTGAGGGAAAATCATTTTCAACCCTGGGAGTATGATGCACCCCAAGACCCTCTAACTGAACCCGAGCCAATGGGCTCGTTGTTTTATTTAACAAGTTATTATTCTGTAGGAAATACTACATTAATGGAGCTCGAGGAGAAACCTTTGCTTGGAGAAAGGGGAAGCTTCTCAACATGTTTTCACATGGAGTCCTCCAACATCAATTCGGTTAGACTAACACTCTCTCAGTTTTGGATGTCTCATTTTGACTGACTAAAGAGAGAGTTTATTGAATTTTAACGTTGATTTATTACTTTAGTTTACATTGGATGGATTAAAGCTTGTTGGACTTTATTTTGTTTGGTTTTGGTATGTTCTCAATTGTTTTGAATCGAGGTGCTCGGTTTGCATGTAAACCAAGCCCGCATGCCCATTTTTGAGAACTTAGGGGTATTTTTGTAATCTTCTCTTATGGCCATTAGGGGAGTATTTAGTCTCCCTTAATGGAACCCTAATATCAGTTTTGATTTCCTCATATTTGCTGTGCAAACCCATGAAGAGCTGGTGCTCTCTCCATTTTGGTGTACAACTAGCTCCAAGAAAATCTTACACCACAACCAACTCCTTCATCCGTTCTTGATCATTCTTGAGAAGGAGTTGGCGCTATCTTCTCCACCATTTTCAGTTGAGAGTGGCCTTGACATGAGGAGATAGAAGAACGAGTCAAAACCAAGGTGGGAAGGTTCTTTGTGAAGGACCCGAATCAAATCACCATTCTCGGCTGAGTGAGGGTGCGCGGACAACTTGGTACTCTATTTTCTATCCGATTTTCCTTCAATACTTTGCTGTTTTATGAGTTGAAGAGCTTATGCTATATGTTATGGTGAATTTCTGATTGGAAGTTCTTAATTTGGATTTATAAATCTCGAGTTGTGATTGATTTCATAAGACTGCGCAATCTATTTTTGCACTCCGACTTCTGAGTAACAATTTTGTTTCAATAATAGCTCAGTTGATATTCCGAATTCAAACTTGAAATTTTAAGGGCGTAATCCACTATGAAATACAAAAACATTGGTATAATTTTGATGTCAATTGGACTTAAGGTTCATGAGTTATTGATTTAACATTCAGGTGGATCGTAATCTGTTTCTGGTTGTGATTTCCGAATAGCTCTGTGTTTCCGCCATATCTCTGTTTGTACTACAAGTTTGAGCGTGATTTTTGGAGGGCCCTAGTTTCTTTGTGTTATATAACTCCCCTCCAAAATTGAGATTAATTGGCTAAATACTTCGGGAGTTAGTATCACTTTATTAAACGTGGACAGGTTATTGCCCTAGCTGATTGACCCGAGAATTGAATTGCCTCCTTGCATTTTGGGGCACATCATTGAGTCTAGTTAAGTTAACTCTAGCTAAGTTCCTTAACGTGCTCAATGTTAATTACTCTAATTAATTAACATGCTCAACTTCTAATTAAGTTATTCGATCTAGTTAATTAACATGCTCGTGCTCATACCATTATTGTTACCCTAGTTGTTAATTAAGCATGCTCATGCAATTGTGGTTATCCTAGTTAATTGCATATATTCAGATTAAGGAATGGAAATGGTGTGCATAATGACAATAGCACAAAGAGATAGGTATGTATATAATAATGGGAGTGACAATAGCACAAAGATATAGACAATAAATAACAGGGTCACTCTAACTCGTTCATACTTTTCAGTTCATCATCCTACATCCATCGTTCACACACTAAGCATTCACGATATTGGCTTCTATCAAGTAAAGCGTTTACAGTAAAGTAAATAAACTAACAACAACAACAACGAACAACAGAGAACAAAACAACAGAACCATCAACAAAGGAAACTACACTACCAACACAGGAAATATCTACACCAAAGGAATCAACAAAGAAAATAACAATAGTAATTCATTCAAGGAATTATCACCTAACAACAACTAATAGTAAGCATTACCATTATCAACTTTTCTAACTAACAATCATAGTATAGCATGAGAGAACTAAACATAACAGGGAATCCAAACATAAAACTCACGAACCCCTACTTGTGGTGTAGGGCCTCCACATGCCAAGACACCCCTATTTCCTTACCTCAATTCTTTATTGTGTGCTCACACTTAATCTTCATTCTTCTTCTTTTCCGATACCTTCATGATTAAAATATTTATCATTGACAACTTCTCATCGAATTCTACACACTTAACACTTAACAAAATTCCAATATTCACAACTTAGCAACCAACAAATCATGCTCATTATTCTTTTTATCCAAAGAGAGCACATTCACTTCATACTAATCACATGGAAATTATAAACAACTCAATCAAATAGCTTATTCCAAATCTTAACTAGACAAATCATCATTAACCACTAACAGAGGCAATCATTAACCATTAAACAAAGGCATTTACTCATTAACCATATAGCAAGGTAATTCCCATTTCATGCTAACATCGACATTTTAACATTGCCTACGGTCAACAATTTATCCAACAATAGCACTATCATGCGTCACATTATCCATCACAGAGAGTTCTCACCAAATCCACAGAGCACTTAACCAAACAACATTCAATTTCTAAGAAACAGAGAGCAATTCCAATAAATCAACATTTCCTCAACTTAACCTTACGTGTTAACAGGACTATGATTTAATAGGCAACCAACAACATCCCAAAACCAACTAAGCAGAAGCAACAATAGAGAATCATATATGCTATGGAAATGCATAAACTACTATCATGCATGCAGTATTCGATTTATCCAAAATCTCAAGAAAATCCAAAGCATTAACAAAATCTATGAATCCATAAACAGAGGAAGAAATACTATACCAGAAGAATACCCAGGAGCTTCACCATTCCATCTTGTAGAAGCTCGCGGCTCTCAGTCTTCAGAGAGCATCACACCCTCTGACTCCCTTTCTCTCCAGACAAAGCTCATCCACGAGCCCACCACCAGCATCCCCTCTCCCCATTTCCTTTCTACCTCACCAGAAAGGCATGGCACGTTCAATTGTCGATTTCCAACAGAACAGAACTAGGGAAGAAAATTGGTTCAAACCGCAAGCTGAACCACAGGCCTTCGGCTAGTCTAGCTTGAACCGCCAGCTCCCCTGCCATCCCGACGCCTTCCAGCTTGTCTATCGCCAACCCATCGTCGTCGATACTCATTCGTTGTCGCCAATCGACCATTGCCGAGCAATGCCCGTCGCCATTCCAACAACGCCGGCAACCTGAAATCGCACCCCGACCCGAAGCCAAATCGTCACTCCAACCAGCGAGATCCACTGGCACAACTCGCTCGTAGTTGTCTGACAGGAGCTGACCCAATCCCGAGCGCCATCATTCCCGCCTCGCCTCTACCCCTCACTCGATTTCCTTCTCCCTCGTTCTCTCCTCTCACTCCGTCTCCCTGCTCTCTCTCTCGGTTCTCCCTCTCTCTCGTCTGTTCTCTCTCAGCGAATGGCTAAAGGCCATTTGTCTTCACCCAAACCGGTTCTCACCCCCCTCATACAATTTCTTCTTTAATTAATCCTTTCACTAATTCTTCCCTTAATTTAAAATAAATCTAATTAATCTCAATAAATCCTAATTAATTTCTTAATTTATAATCTTACAAGTACGTCTTTGGTAATACTACGATAATTATCAAATAAATCCAAATACCCCTAATTACCTTCCAATAAAATTTATTGAATTCTGATATAAAAAGTCAGGGTATTATAGTGTGAAGGAAATTGCAGGGACGAATTGGCGATGACGGGGGCGAATTGTGACCCATTCATTTGTGCTGGATCGGACCGGAGTTGGTTCTCTTCCGCCGCTCCACTGGCAATCTCCACGTAATTCTTTAGTGAATGTTAAGGACTTTCCAAGTGTGATTGTCCATCGGTATACGTTTCTTGGCTATAAATCAGTGTAGCAGGTGATGTGTCTGATTACAGAGTGAAGACGATTGGCAATGGAGGGGAAGAAGCACTGGGGTGTTATTGAAAATGTGTCGAAGTGGAGAATAAAAGATAGAGCTCCTGTGAATGCTAAAGGCTAAGAGCTCTAGAGGAAGAACAAATGAGAAGTTAGAGTGAGTGATGCTTCTAGAGCTGTGAGTCGAGTGAGGAATTGTGAGGAGAAAAGCGAGCTTCTGTCTTCATGTAATACAAAGTCTTTTACTTGGATTTATGGATATGTGCACTGAGGATTTGTGTGATTGAACTATGTTGTTTTTTGTTGAGGTCATTATGAATATTTGTGCTCTGTCGAGTGGATTGGATGTTGTCTCCATTTTGTTACTGAATGACAGAGGTTATGGTAACTTTGTTCTGTCAATTGTGGTTACAGCCTTTGGTTATGTTCTACTCTCTATAAATTGTGCTTTGTTTCAATTGGGGATATGTTCTACTAATTGGGTATTGTTATGAACATCACTTACAAACTCTGGGTTAGTCTTTTGTTGGTAATTGTTCAAGTATTGATTGATATCTTGGGATTGGTTTTAGTTGCAAGGAATGAGTTATTAACCTATTGTGCTATTATGTACTGCCAGATGGATTATTGGTCATGTTTGGATAATGTCTCTACATTGTTGTTGGTCTGAAGCATGTTAAGTTTAATATTTTGAATGGATTGTTGGACGTGGAAACATGTTGGATTGATATTATGGATTGGTTGTTGAATGTTTACTGCTATGATTGATTTCGGATTAGCTTCTGGTTGTTTGTCTGGATGATTTATCTACAATCATTTTAATTGAATAAAAAGGATAAATAAATGTGCTCTGTTCGTTATCGTTTGGACAACTGGGAATATATAGGGTTCGTAATTATTATCCTTAAACAACTGCTTGTGTTCGGTTTTGTGAAGTAAATTCTCTGTATTATCATATAATATTGATGGAATGAGCAACTGTTGTGGGTTATTGTTATCCCGTTGCACATGTTAAGATATTGGAATTGTTATTGCAAGGTTGCTAAGTAATTAAGTTGACTAATGAGATGTGTTAAGCGTTAAGGTTTATGGAAATTTAGTGATTGTTATTAATGAATAAGTATTATTGGATTTGAAGGTACTTAGACGAATGACATAATCGCATTGAAGACGCCATGTAAGTTGATATGCATATTTTTTGGTCTTTAGACCCTACATCGCAAGAGTTAGGAATATATGTTATGTGTTCTTTTAATGATATGTTTATTAGACATTTATTTCATCATACAGGACTGTATGTATTTATGAACATATTGCATGACATACTTAATATATGTAAATAGGCGTGTGGGGGTTCGGGAGATCGGTGACTTTCCATCGGTAGTTTACGCCCACATAGGGAGTAGTGAGGCATGAGTTGACTACATGGATTCTAGGGTTCATTCTTCTCCCGTTCTGAAATCCCCAACGTCTTCAACAAAGGAGTGGGTACCAGCATGTGGTTACACCCCCGATGGATATACCTCCTTGCAGAGTGACTGGTTAAGCCACATGACCCTTGGGTGTATTCACTCTTGGCTTCCAGAAGAGATACGGCTTTTTTCTGTAATGCATCGCATGATCATGCATCACATCTGCATTGCATTTTCTTCTATCACATACTGAGCATTAGACTCATTAGTTAAATCTTGTGATGTAGGTACGTACGAGCAACAGGAAAACAGGTCAAAGACAGTTGATAAAGGATTTACATAGGTAGATCTTGTAGCTGGTTGGGCTAAAGAGTGTAAGAAAGAGAAAAATATTTTGTAAAGAGTTTTGTATTTAAAGTTTTCTGCTGCAATTTAGAAAAGGGTTTTAAGTAAATATATTAACGATTGGATTTTACGAAAGAAAAGTTTTGAATTTCACGCATTTTCAACGGAATTAAAAATCGGGTCGTTACAAATACCCAAACCTATAATAATAGAACTAAACTTGTAAGTATAAGGGTAAACTTGGTTCTGAAGTGCTTTTCAGTTATACGACCTCATTAGTCGAAATATAGAATTCTAATGTAATATATCAACTTCACAACTAAGCTTTTTACTCCAAAAATTGAGAATTTGCTTTAATCCAAATTAAAAAATATTTTTAAATCACCTCACGCACTGAACATTGTCTAAATTTTCATTAACCTTACAAATTCGACCAATAATTAATCCGAAAAGTAAAATTCATTACCTCAAAATAAATTATAGTAGAATAAGTCTTGTACTCTACTGTATAATAATGACTTCTAAAATTTCTACCATAATTTCTAGATATTTCGAAATAAGCTTCGCTAGGGAAACCTCCATCACATTTGTCCCTCAGTAACAATCCATTTAAATAACTCAAGTTCTCAAATCAACGTTCTCAACAACTTTTGCCGAAATCTACACTAATGCCAAAATGCTCCAAACAAGATCTATTCATAAACTTTTACTAATAGTTTTTGAACCAAAGTCTACAACCGCAAGCTTTCAACTTAGACGAACAAATTCAAATCACGACAGGGTAAATATTGAATTTTTGAAGAAAATTGAGACTTTGGATCTCTATCTAAGATATGTTTCTTACATTCAAGCTTCATAGGCCCACACACAAAATCTAGAAGAGTTCACAGACTTATATTTTCAGAAAGGTTGCCTTTAATCATTCCTAAAGCATACTCATTATCACTTATAACTAAATTCAGACCACTCTCATTTATCTGTGATTAAATGGGAAAATACCTTTATCTGCCAACGAACAACGTCAATATGCCTTTCCAATCGTATCTTAACACAAATTAATTTTTATACTTTGTCTTTAGACATAGAAATTTCATTTCTTATATAACTCTATCTATTTTATTAATGTCACTTCTTTAGGATGTAAGCCATGCTCTGATACAAAAATTTTCTGTCAGCCCCAAAGGGGACCAGAGACAGAACATGGAACGATCCGATCCGAAACAGACCTAATCGTCCGACTCTCACTTGAATCCATAGTTAGCAGTGGAAGACTTAAACATTCATGTTACAGACCAGACCCAAAGATAAAGGTTCAGAAGTGAAATAATATAATACAAATTAACAAAATCTAAAACTAGACGAAAATAACTTAAAAAAAGAATTTAGGGTACAAAACTCCCTAAAATATTCTAAATATCTCTAAAAATGAAATTAAATAATTTAAACAGGAAATTTTCAAAAATTGTACTCCTAAAGTGGCAATTATGGACTAATTTGATTATTTCTTGAAAAGTGAAAATAAATAAGTGGTGAGTAAAATAACTCAGTAGGGATTGAATTTTATATTTAACTTTATGTCTTATAAATTTAATGTGATTTTTCAGTTAATTAATTTAACAAGTTAATATTAAAAAAATGATGAAGAGCAGTAAACTAAATAATGAAATTTAAACAACGGCGATACTCAGACGATCGCAAACAGCCAAACAGACCCTGTTCAAGTTGAAAGATTCGAAACTCAAGGACACAGTACATACAGTTGTCCTATTATCCATTTCAACATTAAAAATAAATGTAACGATAAATGTAATTGAATTGAACGACAAATTAAACATGCTTAACTTTAAACAGTGATAAACATTTTATGAATTAATATACATTAAACATAAAATAACTCTTACCTCCAAATTTGGGCCAACCAATATCAAGGTCTAACTGAGAATGACCCATCGAAGCCCAATGGCAATAAATATGATATCTCACTAGATTCTGGAACCTAAATATAATAATTTTATTAAAATTAGGATTCAAATTATAAAAAAAATCATCGTTTAAATTTTCAAACTAAACGAGGATGATCCAAGAGTCGAAGGTATAAGACAGTCCAATATGGCCTCCTCAACGACCAAAGAATAATTGGATCAAAATTTGGGATAGATATTAAATTTGGCCTGAAACGGAAATTAGGCTTGACCCAAATCAGGGCATAGGCCAACCCAAATAGCATAGGCTGACCTAAATATCATGGTCCACAACCTGGGTCCTAATAACCTTGGTTGCGGCCCATAGAAATTTGGGCTGCAGCTAGACATTTAGGGTCTGCAGAAAATACATTCTGTCAGCAGATAGAAATGCCTTTGGCCTCAGCTCAGGTAATTCACACTGCGGCCACGCTCGATTTTGGAGAATGCCGGTTGACAGAAGCCAACCTTCGACCACACACCAAAACATGGAAAGTTCTTTAGAGCAATTCAACAACGCAAATATTTCTAATTAAAATCCAAAGCCAAGCCAGACAATTTGTAAATCATGGAACTTTAGAAGAATTTTTGAAGGAAGTTGTCCCATCCTTACCAGCGATGTACCTCACAAACCAACAACCTTGTTGGGAATAGAATTGTAACGACGGCACCAACATTCTAACCCTAAGAGACCAAATTATCCGTTAAACACTATCCAGCGAAGAATTTGAACAAACTGTAGTGAAGAATGAAACTCACCTCGGCGATGAACGGGTTGCCCACTCGTCAAAAAATCGCATATCTCAGAATTATTGGGAATGCGAGATATACAGGGAGAGAAAAATAAGGAGGAGTGGGTCTAGGGAGAGAAGCAATGGAGAATTAAGCCTCCCCACTGCTTCTAAAAAGGGGGAGTTACCTCGTGTTTCAGGAACAACCCGCCGAAAGGGAGGTTATAAGAATTCTAAATATATTTTTTTTTCTTAAAAAAAGGCCGGTTACAACAAAAACAATTGCTGTCATGATAAAATTCATTAAATATTTTAAGTTTTTCACACATGATGATAATTTTAATCTACTCTACTTATCTTGGCTCTCTTGATTTCGCCCACACTTTAAATTTTGCAATCATTTTTCAACATGGATCTCAGTTATATTATCTTCTTGTTTTTAAAATCAAGTCTGATATTAAGTGTCTACGTAAAATCGAGTTAGTGAAGTTAACCACGGTAGAATAAAATGATTATGGTAAGCAAAAGAAAGTGAAACATGTGACTTATATTATCACGACAAGAGGTAAGAGTTGTTTTGCTGACGATCGAAAGTATAAAAACTGTTTTACTCAAACAATTGGTTTGAAATATTAGTATTCATTGACTTCAAAGTACAAAGGGTACCATACACTTAACTCTTATTATAAAAAAATAAAAAATAAAAACAGAAATGTGGAGCCAAACCTCTCACGAGATTTGATCATTCAAAACTAAAAGACGCTAACTTATGTAATGTCAGAGTTAGATTGCATGAGACAGCTAAATGTGTAAAAGAGAAACCCCAGGCCCCCCTTCTTTCTTTTGAACTTTTTTGGTTTGGAATGAATGATTGATGAGACTAACAATTATTGCTTCTCTTTCAATTATTGGATGTAATGCTTCTCTTTCAAAATAATCATCAATTATAAGATTATTGATGAAAACGAGGCGACACAAGTTCATAAAACATTGTGCATAATTAATGATCAATTACTAATAATTAGTCAATTTAATATGTACCAATTCATACATTGGGCAGTTGGCTGGGCTACGTGCCTGCATCACTGCGCACGCTCATATGGGCCAAAACTGGGTGCAATTTTTTTTTTTTTTTTTTACTACTTTTGTTTCTTACTTTTCTTGAAATTAATCAGTTTATGGTCATGCAAATAAGATTTTCTTAGTGTTAGGAAACAATATTTATTCTCAAAACAGTCTCATAAATACGAGAATAGTCAAAAATCATATAATTACGAGAGTTAAGTTTAGTCAATATAAAACTGTACAATCTAATATTATTTAAAAAACACAAAAAATAATGTTTTATAATATTTCTATTTTTACTAGATAAAACCAGAGCGTCTCAATTTTAGTTCAAAATCGTCAATATTTTGTTATCCAAAACGCCACCAAATAACCCTCGACTTATTTGGATTAATTGTGTTTTGTGTTTTGTGTCATTTCTTGTAGGTAACACTAACGCTGTGACACGACTGTACTTGTCATGTCGTTTTGTGTGAGATTTGCAAAGCTTAATCAATACGTTTTAATCACTAAAAACAAATCCATTGAGGGGATTTAGGGGAGATTAAGCATCCTTAACGATGCAACTTGTAAATAGAAGATTAGCTGACCCATCATGCAAATATTTGCCTTCCTCGATGCTTTTTACTTAGCCGGCCACTTCGTCTTTATATTATTTTGAGTTATTCATTAATTTATTAATTGTATCATAAAAGTACTGTACGTGTCCGGCTTGATTATGTAAATATAAATAAGATTGTCAACATTTCAGCAGACATCCTCTTTGGAAAAGTAGGATTTCCTTGTTCTTGTTCTTGTTCTTTTTCTTTGTTGATATGGATCAATTATTATTACTAACTATTTTTAAATAGATGTGTACTAAGTCCACACCAGGCATGGAATTTTTCTTTGGATTAATGATTATTAATCCTATAATTTTTATTAAATTATGAAAACTCATTTAATTTGACCAAAGCTTCTGTTGACAACTAATTCTGAGAAAATAAATAATTAACAAAAAGAAAATTTTTGCAAAGCAAATAATAAAAACTAAAAAACGTGATAGAAAAAATAATAATAATTATTAGGGTCCGTTATGAACTTGATTCCTCCGCTCTCGCCATAAATTTTTGAAAATATTTGTCATTTAGTTACTCAATTGTATGAGGTTTTCGGCCGCAAAATACAATAGAGTTAGGGCTACAAAATTCTAAGGGTTAATATTAGTAAGTTATGCAATTAACGACTTAAGTGAATGAATGACGCTGAAAATTTAGTCTCTCTAGATATACTCATAGTTACTCTGAACAAAGTTGTCTTTGAAACATTGAATAATAATTTAAAACAGCTTGAGTCTTTGACAAATCATGGACAATTTGTTTGAATAAATAAGAAGTTTGGGAGGCTCCAAAATAGAATTATATTGCATTTTATTTTTGCTGTGTAACATAAAATTAACATTGTTCAAACCAAAACTTTCCATCTTGTTTGGATGATAATAATAATGTTCATATCTTGTCACTTCAACTGTATGCTGCCCTCAGACAGCTTGTTTATAGGAATATACGAAAACATAGAATGGTCCCAAAATAACTAGGGTCTGAGAAAATAGTGCTTAAATGCCATAATGTACAGCTTTATTTTCATCCCTTCCCATTACTTTGATCATATTATTTGATATTAAACATCTAAAATATAAGAATTTTTATGTGGATATTTATGTAAGAAATACTGTCGGCTAGGTTAAGGGTTCTTCTAATAATAAGCTATGCTAGTAGAGTGAAAGAGACGAATTTGATAGATATGGAGACCAAATGATGTTGCTTTAATCACGCCTTCACATTCGCCTTCCCTGTAAATTGGTACCCAAAAAGCTTGAAACTAATGCTTGAAAATATGGAAGAGAGTTATTATTGTTGGTGGAGAATAAAAAAAAAAGTCAAAAAATGAAAGAAAATTTATAATAATAAAATTCAAAAATTGGAAAGAATAAATAAATTTCTGTATGTTCACGTGCAGTACTACTTGAAATGTCATATAACATGACCTAGTTTATAGTTATAATGCTTAGAAATTAGTAGACATTTACGGTAGGAAATGAAAGAACTTTGCTTTTTTTTTTTTTTTTTTGATTGGAAAAATATTTACTTTTTGGATACGGGTATTTAGCATAAAAAAATATTGATTGTTTTATTTGGAAAACTCTTTTTTCAATATTTAGGAGGAGTGTTTTTATCCTCTATGGGAGCTCATCAAAGTGAAGTCAAAGATGACCCAAAATTATATTGGAAATTATGTATCAAACAAACAAGTATAGTAGAACAATTTTTGTAATATATGGGTAAATTTATGTTGATTAATATACTATTTGCATTTTAGATTATATTTTATAAAATTCATAGAAATTTTTTAAAATATTTATATTAACATATATATTATATATATGAGTGATAAAATATAAAAAACAATAATTAAAATAACTCTTTGACTTATGTTTGAAGTATAAAATCTTTAAATAATTCATAGTCATAAATATAATATTGGGCTTGACCCATATTTTTTGGGCTGAGTATAAAATGAATTTTGTGGCTAATGAAACACTAGAGAGTGATAACTAGAGTGAGAGTGAGAGAAAAGATAGAAGAGAAGGAATTTTCAAATTTTTCAAAGCAGTTGGAATCGAATTCAATTTTCTAAATGTTCAACTGTTGGATCACCCTGAAATTTGAATTGTAGGTTTGCGACATCAATGAGTATATTTTGAACGGTGGAGAGCGTCGTCTAAGGTTTCTAAGGCGGCCTACTAGGTAAAAATGAGACTGCAGTTTGGTAACCCTAGATTTATGTTTTGTTATCTTCCAAGATTAGTGTGTTTAATCTTGATGAATATTGCATTCCTCTAGTTTGATAAAGCTAGAGAGAACTTTGGTGTACCTATTATTTCTATTATAGTGGAAGATTTAATTAAGTGGCTTACGAGTCCCGTAGATTTTTTTACTCTCACACTTTTGAGAGCTTTCCACGCTAAAAATTGGTGTTGCTGATCTCGTTATTTTTGTTGGTTTGCTTTGCCGATTTGATTGCACAAAGAGAGAAAAAAATATTTTTATTTTGCTGTGTATTTGAGTTTTTTTTCTCAACATATAGTTCATCTCATTAAGAATCTATAGTCATATCTCAATTATATATGTAATAACATAAAATGAATTAATTTTATATAATATAATTATACTAGACCATATATAATTATATTGTTAATCAATTTCTATAGATTTCCTTGTTTGTTAGTTTAGGGATCAAATAATTAACACACAATTCATAATCGTTATAAATTCATTATTCAATTAAGAATTAATAGTAGTCAATGATAAAAATGTAATATGAGAGGTTAACATATTATAAACCTAGCTCAATTACAAATCTAAATGGAGAGTTAATACATATGTAATAACTATATTAATAGACATTATTTTGAGTAAATATAACCTATATTTTTAAGAGTGCAACTCTAAGTTTTTATTGAAATTACTTTATAATTATTAATTATATTAGTTGATATAAAGAGTTTAGATTAACTAATAAAAAAAATTATTGGAGCTTAAAACTATAGGTCCATTGTGCTAATCGAGTCTCATTTCATAATCATTGGAAATACATTTCTCTATATTTTTTATCTTTTCATGATAGCATTGCTTTAAGATGGAGAACAGAGACTTGGTCTGATTCAGGGAAGACAGATGGATAGGAGATACTCTCTTTTGTGCTCGTTTTCCTAGAATTTATCACTTGCCTTGTAATAAAAATGACTTTATTGCCTCTCCTTTCAACACGGAAGAAGCTCACGATCCTTAACATCTTTACTTCCAAAGAGAGATAAATATCTCAGAATGTATTGAGCTTTCCAATCTTCATGTCTTTATCTCTAAGAATGAGCTTTGTTGACACCAGAAGATGGTTTTATGATCCTTCAACAAACTTTTCTTATAGATCTTTTTTTTTTCTCAACTCACTTACATTTCTTCTAGAGATTTCTACTTATGTGACTTTGTTAGGAAGAAAGGAGTCTCTTCCACCACCTTCTATCATTATTTGAATAATATAAAAATGATCAAAAGAGATTAAATAATTAATTATGAATTAATTATTTAATATATTCAATAATAAGTTTGTTATTTTTCATTATATGAATTAATTGAATTATTGATTATTAATAGACTATTAAGACACATGGATAAAAGTTATCATAATTAATAAATTTGTTACTTTTCACAAGATGAAATAATTGAATTATGGATTAAATTAATTAACAAAATAATATAACTATTTTTGAAAATGGTTTTAGAAAAAGATTGTGCCAAATTTAAATTAATGTTGTAGTGTTAAGTGTTGAAGCCATGGTGGCAAATTTTGTTTTGATTTATGTAATGGTTTTGTTTTATATTTGCTAGTGATCGTTACAAAATCAATTGTTAACTTAACTAGGAGATTGAAATTCGTTACGATTTTCTTTAAATATTATGATAATAATTATGAAATTATTCTATCTTACATTAGAGGTTACAACCTCATTAAAAAAAGAGGTTGGAAACTTTCCTATTGAATAATTAGTTTTTGAGAGAAATTTGGAATGTCTTCCATGTCGATTTTATAGAAACATTCTCTAAATCTAAAATAGATCGTTTTATGTAATGAGAATACAATCTATCGTATATTGAGTGTGATTTTGTTGTGTTTATCACTCCCACACATGCTTATTCAAAGTGAGGGGAATTGACGAAAAAGATTGAAGGTTTCAAAGGCCAATGAGATCGTTCTCAAAACTTCCAGATTTTGTTGCAAATGTATAATTCTTTGATCATTTATATTAGATCTAAAATAAAATATTTTAAATATATTTTTATTAATATATTTGGATTTGCTCTTGTTGTGTTGGATCGTCTCATATGTTGAAAATTCAATCTATCATATATTGAGTGTGATCTTGTTGCATTCATAACATTCACATGTGCTTATTCGAGGTGAGGAGAACTGACATGGAAGATTAGATGTTTTAAAAGTTGAGGAGATCATTATCAAAGCTCATGCTTCCTGATTTTGTTCCCTTGTGAAGTTACCAACAAATGTATACTTCTTTGATCATATATATTAGATCTAAAATAAAATATTTTCACATCTATGATTATTAATATATTATAACAATAATCTATTTATATTCATGATAAATTATTTTCCATGATGCATAGGTAATGTATGTTATTGGTGTTCATGAACACTAGTAATTCTGTCATGCGGGGGAACCCAAAAACCAACATATTTGATATTGTTAATGCCACGACTTGAAAAGGGTTTCCAACAATAATGGAGAAAAATTTGACCCTTGGGAGCATTGCATTGTCATACCTTCGATAGAATTAAATAATTTTGAAGTGGAAAACTTAGAAAGTCAAATAAAAATAAGAGTTAGGGCCCGGAGCAGGAGGGGTAATAACTAGGTCTAACAATAACATCACATATAGTATAATAATAAGATCCAAAATAAAAGACCATGCAAAAAGGAGACACCATAATATGAAGTTATAAATAGTCTAGAAAAGTAAACTAACATAGAAGTAATGTCTAATCAAGGGAAATATTCTGAAAGAAAATATCTATAATGTCCCGAAAACTTTTTTTTTAAAGCCTTTTAAAATAAAATCACATACATTTTTCTTCTAAAAATAAATGAAATCTTTTTCTTGAAAAACACATGCATAGCAAAAGACTTTTCGTATTGACCATAAATAAAACTCATTTTTCCATAAAATTATTCTCTTACAAAATACATAGAAATTCTTTCATTGTAACAACATCAAGTCATCTTCATCATCATGAAGAATACTTCTTCAACTGGTTCATTCTTCTTATCTTTTGTTCCAAAGTCATCACCTTCCCTGTTACCTTCACCATAAATGATATGAACCTCACCAAGAATAGTGAGATTCAAAGAAAATAAGAGGATCGTTCTAAATTAGTTTTGAAAATAATAGCGGACCTTGACCCTTTATCTATGAAGACATAAGAACCAAAGGTATAATTTTCGTGAAAATAGAAAATCTTGACCTATTATCTATAAAGAGATAAGAACCAAAGGTATAAGAAATATTGTAGACGCCACATTCAAGAAAGAAGAGAAGATTGTGAGTGATAAGTCTAGTTTGAATGCAACAATAAATTATTGATGAATTCACAAAGTTATTTAAATAACCAAAGAGAAAACTCTCATTATCAAATTAATAATCTATCTCCTAATAAAATAAATATGCCCATTATTTATAGGCTACAAATAAATAAATAAAATATATCTATTCTAGTGCAAATGTCTTCAACCACCATATCTTCAAAATTTGAACGTTGTTTCAAACATTGGATAATAATTGTTGAATTTGAATTAGATAAGTTTGTTGAATTTGGACAGAATTTGAAATTTCATTTGAATGACCAAATCATCTTCCAATCTTGCAATCTCGGTGTCTCCACGAATCTTAGAATGTCTACTTTAATTTGTATGAAGGCCACAAGTACATTTTTTAATATTGATCTATGCAAAATCATACAATCAATTCTCGTGCATAATAGCCCCAAACCCAATCTCAATTACTCTTATGACATTGACTAAGCCTTTATCTTTTTCTGGATCAATCTTTGAGTCCACTTCTTTAGAATCATCCCACACTTGTTGTTGTACAAATCCATTAAGCGCTTCTTTGATTTCTTCAACTTTTGCCCTTATAATTAGCCCATTTAGAATAAGTAATGATTGCTTTATAACAACTCATTTATTCACATCATTATCTCCCTCTTGAAAATGATTTTTCCTCATATCTTTAGTTAGATGATCCAACTTATAAGTTGAGTCATTGATTGGCTCAAGAACTTGGAATGGTTTGACTCTTCTTTGTTGCAACTTAGTACATCTTTGAAAAGGAAACATCTTTTTATGCACAAGTATTAAAACATAATCTCTAAGGTCAAACATAACAAGCGAGATAGTAGATGCTTGTTGCTTGATGATTTTATCAGTATCATGAAATTCAATGCACGTCCACAATAATCCACCCATAATATTAAAAAGAAAATACAAAACCATGGATGAAATTCATTCTCTCTCATATTCATTCTCAATGAACTCTTCAATCTCCTTTTGATGTTCTTTTGTTTCTTCAATATTTCTTTCATGAGCTTGTCGATTTGAAATTAAGGCTCCGATGATGAAATAATCTTGATGTTCTTCTACTCCTCTTCAAGATAAAAATCTATCATACACATCTTCATATTCCTCATTTAGTTTTTCTTTTTCCCTATTGCTTTTCTCCTCTAGAGTGATTTCTCTTTCAAATTCATCGGCTTTGTTTTGCTGTTCAACTTCTATATCTTTTTTTCCTCTTTCAATTTGTTGCTACCTCTTTTCATTCTCTTTTCTTAAAGCATTATCAATGTTTTGTTTTTTTCTATTATTTTTCCCCTTTATAGTAAATTTTCTTTCAGCATCACCAACATCTTGTTTTTCTTTATCTTCTCTCTTTTCTGTCAACTTATCTTCTTTGTTGAAATCACTCTCTTGATGTACTTCATTCTGATCATCATACATCTCTTTAGAGCTCAATGTTACAGTGGTTGTTAGTTTCTTCTTCAAACAAGATTTATAAAGATTTCTAAAATTGCATTGTACAACCTTATGCTCCTTTTGGCCAAAAGCTTATTTCCATGTAGAACATAAACTCTCCACACAAATGATGTTTTCTCCTTTTTTGCGTGAGTTGTCTTTCAACCTTGATTACCATGTGTAACATATCGTTTAACTCCATGTAATGTTGCATCTTCACCACAATAGCTATTTCACAATTTAAACCTTGTAAAAATCATTTTATGGTGGCCTTGGGATCCTCTATAACATTCGCCCTTGTCATGCAAATTTTAAACTCATTATGATAATCCTCCACACTCTTAGATCCTTGAGTAAGATTTTGCAGTTTTTGAAATAGATCCATTGAGTAACGACTTGAAATAAATCGCTTTCTCATGATTGTTTTCATCTCTTCCCATGTTGCAATGGGTCTTTCTCTATATCTTCTCTTGCATAAAATTTGTTGATCCCATCAATCAATAGCATAATTAGTAAATCCAATTGTTGCTAACTTCACCTTTTCCAACTCAGAATAGTTGTGACATTCAAATACCAATTCTATATTTTTCTTCCATTCCAAATAAGCTTCTTAATCAAGTTTACCTTGAAAAGATGGAATCTTCAAATTAATGTTTTCCAAATCGCCGTACCTAACTCCTCTACCCCCATTATCATGAGCAATTCTTCTTAGATTAACATTTGAAACATGATTCACATCATATGGCTTGTAATTATAATAATCTTAGTTCTCATACCTTTGTGAATTCCTTTCCATTTGTTGAAAAATTGGAACTTTAGGTGGTTGCTCCCTTTGTGAACTAGATTCCACTTTATCTAGTTTCTCGTTCATCTTATCAAACCTTATCTCCATTTGATTAAACTTTTGTTCCAAGGATTTAACGAAGAGTTTGAAATCCATCCTTTCTTGAGGATCCTTGGATGAGCTTCTAGATCGTTCTTCAAACATGTTTATAAATCTTAAGAAAGAAGAGAAAAGAAATAGAAAACCTCCCAAAACACTCCCTCATATGTTTTTATCTACTTGATGGCACTCACACTCATGTTTACTTGAATTTTGGCTTTTACCATCTTATGAGCTCACACTTTCTTACCTTTTTCAACTCTCTAATTTTTTTCTCTTTTAATTCTTTATTGATGAGACACAACTCAATCTTGATTTTCTTGCAGCAATCCCAACTAAATAAAATCAAATCACAAAGAATGAAAAACAATTAAAATGATAGAATAAAGGATAGTAGAATTTTGAAAACAAAGAAATCAACAAGATATATTAAGGAAATAGAACAATCAAATATAAAAAAGAGGAAAGAGAAAGAAATTTAACTTAACTAGAATATAAAAATAACCTTATAATAATAGAGTAATGAAATAGTATAATTAAAGAGAATGAAATATGTTTGAAAAAAAAAATCAATGATACTTATAATTCAAAAATATGGAAACTTAAATAAACTTTTTTTTAACAAGTTAGATTTTTTTAAAGACAACTCACGCAAAATTTAAAGACAATTACGGTTTTTTGAATGACCAAATCATCTTCAAATCTTGCGATCTTAGTATCTCCACAGCTTAGAATGTTTACTTTAATTTGCAGGAAGGTCACGTGTCCATTTGAAATATTTATCCATTCGAAATCATACAATCAATTCTCATGCACAACTGACCCAAACCCAGTCATAACTGCTATTATGACATTGACTAAGCCTTTGTCTTTTTCAGGATCAATCTTTGAGTCTATTTCTTTATAATCAGCCCACACTTGTTGTTGTACAAATCCATTAAGTGCTTCTTTGATTTCTTTAGCTTTTGTCGTTATAATTGGCTTATTTAAAATAAGTAATGAATGCTTTATAACAACTTCTTTATTTACATTAATAGAATTCATCTATAAACCTAATGCTTAACTAGAAATGTAAATATCCATGAATGATAAAATTATCATAAAAACTATTTCTTTCTTTTCTTTCTTGTTCTATTCTAACATTGGGATATGATACCAAAACTGTTTGTTCTTCATTGGAAGACATCAATCATCCAAAGTTCCATTGTCACTGTATCACCAAAACTGTTACATATTTTCTTTCTAAAAACTTAAGCATGAGAAAACATTTTCGTTCATTTTCTTGAAAACATGATACATGGACATACAACTTAAAACATCATTATCTAACACATCATAAAATTCTCAAAGTCTATAACATAAGTAATAGGTCATCAAATCTTTAAGAAAACATCTCATTGGCTAATAGAAACTATAATAACGTGCATCAATATCAAGACATGCATTTTATCCTATAATAGAAAATGTAAAACATCACTATCTTAATCTTAATTTAAAATGGTGCAGTTCCAAATGGAAAAACACAAGCAACATTCATTACCTAACTTCTTTACCTGTGGTTTGATTCTCTATATTTCCTGTACACTAACCTCTTTTCTAAAATAAAGAGCAAGTTGTTAAAAAGGATAACTTTCACGTCACATACTACCAACATAAACTCAAAATAACAGACAACCTACCTCACCAAATCCTGGAGAAGGATCTACCTGAGGGTTTGAGAGACAACTCACCTCACTGCACGACTTCTAGGTTTTCAACACAAAACTCACCTATATAATTTGTTAGAAACTTTATAAAGTATTTTTCTTAGATATGTTGTTACTAGTTTAAACTAAAACTATGTTTCTCTTCATTCTTCAAGTCCAGATTCATCTTGTAAATCTTGCCTTATAAACACCATTTTTTATCCACAATCGGTTGAATAAATTATTATTTGGTGACATATTCCTTCACATTGCATTATTTTCATAATTAAAATGTGTCCTAACATCCTTTGAAATCATTAGAATGACGTCGCCAAATTTGTTATGCATTATACATAATCGTCCAGAAGCTGCTGAAAAATGATATTCTACAGTTGTGATATTCTACAGTTGTGGAAGCTTATGCTTAAGTAGTGGCTACGTATACTCCCATTAGGATTATTCTCAAAGAATATTCCATCGTTGCAGTGCCAATCAACCAATTAAAAGTTTCCAAGTCGTAATCCAGAAGAATTCCTATCCACGAACGTCAATGTTTCCCTAACTCCTTACAATTAAGTAGCTTGCCAAAGCTAAAATGATGACGTCTAACTTAAATTGCTGACACGTACCAATCCGTAAACGCATTTCCAATCCAGTCTACCCATCCAATTTGGAAATCTAATATGCATGCTCGCAGCATATCTTCAAGTGTCTGGATTGTCCTTTCACCCTGACTATCGATTTGGGGATAAAAGGACGTACTGAATTTTAATTCGGTACCCATAGCCTTATTTAAACTCTTCTAGAATGCCGAGGTTAAACGTGAATCCCAATAAGAAACAATGGAGATTGAAACACCATGTAGTCGTACGATCTCTTTAATATATAAATTGGCAAATTGATTCATCTTGTAAGTCATCTGCATAGGTAAGAAGTGAGCAACTTTGGTTAGTCGATCCACAATTACCCAGATCACATCATGTCCTTTGGCAATCCTAGGTAAACCAGTAACAAAGTCCATCGTGATATGCTCCCACTTCCATTCAGATATTGGCAAAGGCTGAAGCATTCGACCAGGTCTCTAATGTTCTGCTTTAACTTGTTGACATACCTAGCATAATCTCACATATTCTGCAATATCATACTTCATTGTCGGCTAAAAATAATGTGTCTTGAGATCTTTGTACATGTTATTGCACTTGGGATGAATGGAGAAACTTGAGGAGTGAGCATCTTTCAAGATTGCTGGTCATAGTTGTGAGTCACTAGGTACAAACCATCTACCTTTAAACTTCACTATTCCATCAGTGCACATATACTTTGTTAGCGTCGGATTTATCTTAAAATCCTTGCATAGGCTATCATCTTGTTGGGCCTCTTTAATGTGCTTCAAAAGGGAACGCTTCAATGTTAATGCTGACAAAATAATATCCAGCTAAGTAGGCACTAGTTGTACATCCAATTCCCAAACATCTTTCTGAAGTCTCAAAGGCATTTCTCTACATATGATACTCATAAAGGCAAGCTTCCGGCTTAAGGCATCAACTACAACATTTGCTTTATCGGGATAATACTTAATTTTGCAATCATTGTCTTTAACGAATTCCAATCAATGACATCGTCTCATATTTAACTCCTTCTGCATAAAAATGTATTTCAAGCTCTTATGGTCTGTGTAAATCTCACACCATTGTCCATATAAATAATGCCTCCAGATCTTGAGAGTAAATACCACTGCAGCGAGTTCTAAGTAATGAGTGGGATAATTAGCTTCGTGCGGTTTGAGCTACCTTGATGTATAAGCAATTATTTTCCCATTTTGCATGAGTACATCACCGATTCCATTCTTAGATGCATCATAGTAGACACAATAATTTTCTTTGTCTACGGGTAATGCCAGAACAAGAGCAATAGTTAATAGTCATTTTAATTCTTGGAAACTTTCCTTGCACTCATTTGTCCACAGAAACCGTGTATTCTTCTTTGTTAAACTTGTTAAGGGCAATGCGATCCTTGAGAATCCATTGATAAAATGTTGATAATAGCCTGCCAATCCAAGAAAACTCCTTACCTCAGTTGCATTCTTTGGTTGGGACCAATCAGTTACTGCTTGAATTTTTGCTGGGTCAACCTCGATACCTTCTTTAGAAATCACGTGGCCAAGAAAACTTACTTTGTTTAGCCAAAATTTGCATTTGGAGAATTTTGCATATAGGCTATGCTTAGCCAATATAGAAAGAGTAATTCTCAAATGTTTCCGATGTTCCTACTCCGATCGTGAATAGATCAAGATGTCATCAATAAAGACAATGACAAACTTATCCAGATATTCCTTGAAAATTCAATCCATTAGATCCATAAAACACTGTTGGAGCATTGGTTAGTCCAAATGACATCACAAGAAATTCATAATGTTCGTACCTCGTCTGGAAAGTTGTTTTTGGAATATCATTTGGTTTAACCTTTAGCTGATAGTATCATGAACGAAAATCAATCTTTGAAAATATACTCGCTCCTTGTAACTGATCAAATAAATCATCAATCCTAGGTGAAAGATATTTGTTCTTAATCGTCACGTTTTTTAATTCTTGATAATCAATGCACATCCATAGAGATCCATCTTTCTTCTTAACAAACATAACTGAAGCTCCCCAGGGAGAGAAGCTGGGATGGATAAAACCCTTGTCGACCAATTCTTCCAGCTGCAACTTTAACTCTCGTAACTCTGCTTGCACAATTCTATACGGATTCTTAGAAATGGGCTCTATATCGGGGTGTAAGTCAATTACGAACTCCATTTCTCGATAGGGTGGTAGTCTAGGAAAGATCATCAAGAAAGACACCAAAAAATTCCCAGACCACAACAACATCTTCTAAGTTTGCACTCAAACTTGTTGTGGAGTTCAACACATTAGTTAGAAACCCTTCACAACCATTTTCCAATAGTTTCACAACTTTGATTGCAGATAACATGGCAAACTTCCTCTGGTCCTTAGCTCCTCGAAAGATGTGTGATTTGCCATCAAGAGAGTTAAAACGTACTTTTTTTTTTTGCAGTTAATAATAGCTTGATGTTGTGATAGCTAGTCCATGCCTAGGATAATGTCCTATCCTTTAAGATCTATAATAATCAAATCAGCATGAAATAAGTAGCCACAAATCTCAACTTCTTGAGTCTTTAAATACCACAAGTTGTCAAATAATTGTCAAAGGGTAGTTGGACTTTATGTGCACAACTTGTGAGGTTTGAAAGGCAACTTATTTTGGTGCTAAATTCGGCTGTAATGAATGAGTGGGTAGCACTTGAATCGAATAAGGTGTATGTATTGTTACCATTAATAGAAATAGTACCTGATAGGATAAACGAAAATGTTTTTATTTAATGATTTAAGAATAATAGTATTACAAAGGTACAGACTTATCAAAAGTCATGAGTACCTGACACAACAGTTGGTATTTCATCGTCGACTCCTATTTCCTCATTTTCCACTTCTTCATTTATCATTTCTTCATTGTCTTCCTCCTCGATCGCATATAAGGAGAAAACTCTTGGAGCTACTCCTTTCGGTCTTCTATCTAATGCTGAGCAAAATTGTGAAATATGCCCTGGTTTTTCACATTTGAAGCAAAGTCCGGAACCAACTTTGCATGGGCCAAAGTGACTTTTATGGCATTTCGGGCAAGGCTTAGGTTGGTTGGTTGCTTCAATCATAGGACGCTTGTCTTTTCCAACTTGTAAATCCTCTCCATGTGGTCTTTTTACTCCATGATTAACAAGTTGAGTAGCACAATGCGGGTTCTGATTATTTCTCCAAAGTCTTTGACTAAATTCTTTTTGTCTTGCTGCCATTGATTTTACCTTCTCCACTGCCAAAGCTTTTGCAGCAATTTTTGTGTAAGGGACATCCTCCGTTCCCAAAATCGTGACACTATCGAGGATTTCCATTTTCAATCCTTAGACGAAATGATTAACTTTGATTTTGTCCGTTGACACCAAGTGTGGAGCAAATCGAGCTAAAGCCTCAAACTTTTGTATGTATTCAGACACCATTCCCGTCTGTCGCAGCCTTGTGAATTCTACCATCTTCTTCGTTCTTATAGTATGATTAAAATACTTTCCATAGAATAATTCCTTGAAGGTTTTCCAGTCCAGGATGTGAACATCCCGTGCTGCTTTTACCATGTCCCACCAGAAACGGGCATCCATAACCAATAAATATGCGACACATTTAACTTTCTCATATTCTTTGATGCCAGCATACTCAGACATGTCTTCTATAGATAAGATCCATTCTTCCATATGTCGGATACGTTCCCATCAAAGTTGAGAGATTTGAGTTTCAGAAATTTCTCCCAACTGGCTTCTCTAAGAACCATCGGTGCTTGTAGGTTACCATTTCCTTTTCCATGTCCATTTCCATTCTCCATGAAGCATGTAATAAATTGGATATGTTGCTCCATAAACTGGGATTGTCTTTCCACTACAATAGTGATACGATTGAGAGCATCATTTCCTCCTCTCCCGTTTAGGTTATCAACACCCATATGCCCAAAATTCTCTTGTTCCATATGGGCGTCATTCATAGGTATGTAACCTCTTGCTATTCTTGCCATTTCTATAGTCCTATATATTTTGTTGAAGTATTGTTAATCCATTTTCATACGTGGATAGTACAAATCAAAAAAATTCCCAGGAAAAAATGCTTTTAGCAGAATCCTTAGACAGAATTTCCTTTCCAAGTACGTTCTCAGGAAAGACTAGTGGGTCACATTGGTTCACTTAAATATCATTCTCCTAGATAGGACTTGCTTACACAGTACAATTACACCACTAAAAGTGCTAAAGAATTTAATTGAATTGAAATGCTCAATTAACTATTCCTACTATAGGGAAGTTCAACATTTATAATAAAATTACTTATAGTTGGAGGAGCATTCCACGATGAGTCTTGCGTTATCAACGGTCTATAGAACCGAGTTCAACCTAGTTATACTCTAATACCATTTGTAACGGCCTGTGTTATAAATCTATTTTTATTTCTTCCAATTTTATGGAAAATTTAAAATTTTCTTTTATTATTTTTAAAATGTGTGTTAAGTGGGAAATCAGAGTAATTGGTGGAATAAATTCAAATCATAGTTTTAAACAATTTAAGAATGTAGTCCATATTATACAAACCATTTAAAATGCATTCCATATAAACAAACCATTTATTGAATACAAATCATAATTTAAAATAACCAATTTTTCTTAACCATAACTCATCAGGTATACTTCAGTTGATAACCTAAGATTTCATCTGGCAATGCGTTCTCTTTTTTTTTTTATTAATAACATTTACCTACATCATGGGTAATACCATGAGCTGAAGCTCAGCAATAAATAAAATGTATGCAATGTACATGCTATGCTTATGGAGGCTGTCATAGAGAAGAACTAATCTCCTCTTTGTTTTACTTTCACTTAACAGTCCAGATGTATGAGATTCATCAATTTAGGGAAGTTGGATCCATTATACAGTCTCGTGGCTTAACTGTCACTCCGACAAGGAGATACATCCATTAGGGGTGTCACCACCAATCTCATACATCTATTTACGTTTATTGGTTCATTTATTAACATGTTATACACATGTCAGTAGTTTCATAAGTCATATCATGATACATGTATAATTCATAACAATACAATAGAATTAAAAGTAGTACAACAATCCATATATGAAATTAAAAAAGTTTATATATTTTTATTCATTTTTACGTTCACGTATTTTCTTTGCTATTTCGTATATTAATTCCAACACTATTTTTTGTAATTATATTAATATTTTTTTAATGATAATTTTCATGATTAATTCCAACGATATTTTTAACATTTATTTTATAGTTAATTTATACGAATAATTCCAATAATATTTTCAAGAATAATTGAAAGTAAGTGAAAACATAAAATCCCATGATGCAGGGCCTCCACTGGCCATCACGTCCTATTTCTTACCTCTTGAAGAATTTCCCTGCTAAGTGCTCCTCCCAATTTCCTCCCCCGAATTGTTTGTAAAAATTGTTCTCGCTTTCCTTGCAAATTCTCCCCACAATTCTCTCCCTTTTCTCTCTCTTTCTCTCCTTTTCTCACTGTTCCGTGGTGTCTTTCCTTCACATAATCAATGCCTATTTATAACCAGATTTTGCCTTCAGCCAGTAGCAAAATATACAGAGAAAACGTGGGCACAACGTTTGAAACAAAACTTTTAGTCGGCAATATATGGATTGGCGGTCGATCAGGAGCATAGTGATCGACTACCGTCCATGTCTGCCGGTCGACCGACAATTGAGGCTGGCGGTCGATCACCCCTGCTTCGATCGACCACCCCTCCCATTCAGCGTTTAATTCTTCTTTTATTCATATTGATTTCAATTATTATTTTATAAATAAATTAATACTAAATAAACCTTAATCAATTTTTCCACTTTCCTTAATTCAAATAATTCTCCATTTAATTTGTAATCGATCATTCAACCTTATTCCAATAATTGGTACATTATATACTCGATAAACCATAACATTCCATTATAGATTTTGGGAGAAAAAATTAAGGTATAATATCATAGGAGAAAATTATTAATTAAACAATAAAATTTAAATCGAATAAAATCTGGGATATTACAACTTGAATTGATACTCCACAAATTATATCATATCTAAAACCTCCGATAACATTAGGACCCTAAGAGAGAGAGATTGTGATAACCGACCTTGTGAAGAAAGGGATGACCAAAAAATCATATAATTGTGAGGTGTAAGATAATACCAAATTAATTGCACAATCTCATATCACTTGAAAAAATTACAAGTGGACAATGTTTAAGTAGATTTCCCTTCCAAACATAATTTGTAACACCTCATAATTTTATCAATCATACCTTGATATATTGAGACACTATTGTATTCAAGTTTATGATTTTGTAGTTTTGATTACGTTGGAAGAATATTGAAAATTTATGTGGTGTTAAAAAATTAAAAAATTTATGAGTTGTTTGTGTTTGGAGAAGATGAGAAATCAAGGAGGTTTTCAATCCTTGAATGGTAGGAGGTCGACGGGCATAGTTCTAATTTAAAGTTAAAAAAAGTTCATTTTGATTACTAGAAGTTTTATGGTTGACCAACGTGTGTTGAGGTTGAACAACAAGTGAATATTTAGTTTTGGAGCTTGCTGGACTTCCGTTGTAAGTTGAGGGAAGTCTGTTATGTTGAAGGATGTTCAATGTGGGTTGAGGGACGTCCATTGTGTTAAAGGACATCCAATGTGCGCTGAGGGATATCCTTTGTAACTTGAGGGATGTTTGTTATGTTGTGGGATGTACATCATAAAGTTGTGGGACGTCTATCGTAAGTTGAACGGTCTCCAATGTGGGCTGAGGGACGTCCGTTGTAAGGTGAAAGATGTTCGTTATGTTGAGGGATGTCCATTGTAAGGTCAAAGTGGCAGGAAGATATGTTGATGTTCGCGGGATGACATGTATGTGTCTGCGAAATGATATTTGTGGAATGAGATGTATTCACGAAATGAGGTGTCTGCGGAAGTATTGGTGTCCGCAAATACTTAATTTCAGATGGACATATGACCATGCACGTGATGGGTCTGTCGATACTTCAAAAGGATGAGTGACTACACATGAGGTGTATCTGAGGAAGTGTTAATGACAACAAAAGTGTTTGTGTCCGTGAAAAGTATGTAAACGTGGTAGATTATGATTGATGGACAATGTGAGTGGATATTCATAGTGGGTCTGCGGAGTGTTTGTTTCTGCATATGTGAGGTGGAATCCTCGGAATGTGGTTTTTCCACGGAAAGATATGTGAACTTTGCAGATTATGATTGGCGGACAATGTAAGTGGATATTCACAGCTGGAGCGTTGGAGTCTACGGAAGTGTTGGTGTCTATAGATGTGAGATGGAATTCATAGAATGAGGTTTGTCCGTGGAAAGATAAGTGAACGTGACATATTGTGCTTGGTAGACTATAATGCCCGGATAATCCTCCATGTATTTATTATGTAAAAGATTTTATTTAATAATCAAATACTTTATAAATGAAGATAAATTCCGTAATCGCTAATTTGGGACTTGGAGTGGTGTAATTGATAGAAGAAATACTTTGGAAAATTTTAAGTGGAAAATAGTCACAGATTAAGCATTTCTACATTTTCGGTCGACTAGCGGTCGATGCTGGGTCGAGTGTCTCGACCGAATTCCGTTTCGGCCACTCTATGTGTTTTTGGTCTAGTCGGGGTCAGGATTTAAAATCGAGTATCTGGACCTAAAATGTGTTCCAAGTCACACTTGGTCTTTTCGGCTGAATTGCGATTGACTAGCGGTTGAGTGCGGATGAGAAGGATTTGAATCTGTAGAATTGTTTGATCTTTTCGGTCGAATTATGGTGGAACTACGGACAAGAAGGATTTGAATCTATTCTTATTTTTGGACATTTCAGTCGACATGCGATCAAGGCTCGGATGCCTTTTCTCGACCGAAAAACCATTTTAAAGCAAGAAACCCATTTTTATCAGTCATTTCTCTTCTCCCCCTCTGATTTTTCTCTCTACCCTATGATATTCCTTCCTTTCCCAAGAAGATAGGAATCTTTCCTCCTGGCTTTCTCCCAATGGACCACCTTCCATTGGTTTGGGTGATTGTCTCTTCAGTTCTGGCACTCACGTGGGTTCTCTTGCCTATAAGTCAATGGAGTCACCAAGTAAGCAGTCTGCATTCTCCCACTTTTCACTGTGTGTGTACTGTGACTGAGTGTAGAGAAGTGGTGAGTGCTACGTCTGGTGCTATGACCGAGTGAAGAAAAGGGTGTGTGTTGTGTTGCTCTGTGTATGACATTATTCTGTGAGCTTTGGAAATATGGTGAGCCTCCATTTGGTGTTCCCTGGGTGTTGCTCTGAAATTGCTGCAGCTTTGGAATTTTGCTGAAAGATCTTCAAGAGGTAAGAATTATAGTGTAGTTGGCCAGTGGAGGCCCTACATCACGGGTTTGGTTTGTCTTGATTTCTGCTTTGGTTGTTACTGCAAACTTTGAATTCCTGCCTTGAACCCTTGTTGACAATTGTGATGATATTGTTGTTAAGTAAAACAAAGATTGGCAATAATAGATGAATTGTTAAATACTGTCCTTTGTTGGGTGAAGAAACTCGTGCACGTATCAACTTGGGATACCCAATATGAATTACTAAAAATATGAGATCTCCCTATTGTTGAGGATTGTTACATAATGCTTGCTGTGAAACTACTTGCAAATTACTTGAGATGCACGGTTGCTTCTAGTGTTACTTCAATTATTATAGTGGAATTTGGTTGGCCTTAGATATTCGTTGTTAAATGTTAAACTGTTGGGAATAAAATATGTTAATAATGCAATATAATAGGCGAGGGGAAAGGACAGTAAAGGAATGCCTTATTTAAAATCATCACCCCCTGTTGGACTTTGTTCTGTCAAATTATGCTCAGTAGTGAACATATATCTTACTCTCTATTGATCGATTTAAAGTATAAATTGCCCTTTGTGGATAAGACATAAATTGTTCCTTGTGAGGCTTAAACATGAATTACCCCCTTGTAGGTTACACTGCTAGTGAAAGTTTAGCTTAAATAATAATATCCTTTTGACTTTAAATTGCTTTCCATGAATCATTGGTAAATGTCGTGTTTCCTTTATATATGTTCTGTAAACTGTACGTGACATTCAAGCATCATATCTAGGACTTATGAAATTGTGAGCATATTTCATGACATGCCTAATATATGTAAATAGGCATGTGGGGGTTTGGGAGAATTGGTGACGGTCTATCGATGGTGACACCCCAAATGGGGTTGCTCCTCCCACGTAGGAAGTGCTGTAACGGTTAAGCCACATGGACCTTAGGGTTCATCCTCTTCTCTTGTATGAAAATCCCCAATGTCTTTAACAAAATAGTGCAGTGACGACATGTAGTGACACCCCTAATGGTGTATCTCCTCGTTGGAGTTACGGTCAAGCTACATGACCATAGGACATAACCAACTCCCGGCTTAACAGAAAAGATAAGGTTCTTTTCTGTAATGCATCGCATGATCATGCATAACATCTGCATTGCATTTTATTTTAATTCTTGCTGAGGCTCATTGTTTTTCCCGCGATGTAGGTGACCCTTATGATGCCTATGATTTACCAGTTGGGGAGAAGGCATTTCACGATGATCCCTTGAGTTATCAGCCGGGTTCAACCTGATGGTTGTGGCTCACGTAAATGGTGTTAGTTATTTTGAACAGTTAACTTCCTATTTTGACATGGTAAAATGTTTTATAATCATGGACTTTTGTTGGAAGTGATGCAATTATGTTATGAAAATTTAACTTATAGTTCCGCTTATTTTACTCTGATATATTTCCAAATCAATCTTTACTCTGATTTACACGTTTTAAATGAGTTTAGCAAAAAATTTTATGTCACCAAATTTCAAAATAGAGAAAAATGATTTGAAATAAATGGGGCATTACATAAACAATGTGAGTAGGGCAGATATTCACAGTGAAATCGTATGCGTTCGTGGTGAAAGCGCACGCATCCACTGCAAAAGGTGCACAAGTCCGTGGACATGAAACTTTTGCTAGCAGAATTTTAGGACTACAATTATAAAAAGAATATTTTATAGAAATCATAGTCAATCTTACATGGGGAGACACAAAGGTTTGCCTTTTCTCTCAAATTCTCGTGAGAAAAAACAAAATACTCAAACAAAATGAAATGAAATAGAAGTTGACCAATTAAGGGTGATTATCCTAGGTGATCAGACTTCACTAAGACACCGAGGTAAGTGATGTTTGCATGCGTTTGGTGGTTTGAATCACATTACAAAGTGTTAAGATATTTTCATTGTTTTATACTGTTGTGTTTATAACGACGTTAATCGAGGATGTGTTACTATTTTGATTGTTGTCTTGATTTCTTTATTAGATATACGTGATGATAGAATCATAATGACTTTGATGACATATGGTTATTTTTTTTTGCATGTGATAATAGATTGGACTGATATTAGTGTATTACGATTCATATGGCATAGTCACGTGCATTACATGCATCATGAAAACATATTTATTTTAATAAATAAAAATAATTTTCATGCATATGTTTTCATATAAGAAAGATTGAACAAAGATGAATATACGTAAAAAACAAAATACGAGGGTTGAGGACAAATTGTCACAAAGGTTGGACAAGTGGGGGATAAACCCATTAGTGTGGTAATTAGTGGTGGCTAACGGGCGAGCTGGTGGTAGTGGGCCGAGCCTACAGTAAATGAGCGGGCTCGGCCCGGGCCCGGCTGGAGTGCCGAGCCGAGCTCGAAATCGCGGGCTCGCTAGCCCACCGAGCTCGGGCAACCGGCGAGCCAGCCCGGGAAATGCTTGGATGGTCCAGCGTGAGCCCGTCCAGGCTGGACAGACGAGATCATCATCTCGTCCCGCTCTGGATCTCGCGACTCGGGTGAAGGCGAGACGAGTCGTCTCGCGTTGAAGCTCATCATTGGGGCGTTGAAGGCCGAAGCTCGTCGTCGTCTCGTCGAAGGCCGGAGCTCGTCGTCGAAGGCCAAAGCTTGTCGTCGCGGTGTCGAAGGCTGAAGGAGCGTTGTCGGCTCGTAGTCTAGGCATCGAAGGAGGAGGGTCATCTCGGTCTCGCGTTGCAGTCTGGAGGAGGGTCGTCGTCGCCTCGCGTTCCAGTTTCGAAGCTCATCGTCTCGAAGGCACTAAAGACCGTTCCAGTTTCGCGAAGCTTGTTGTCTCGTCGCGTTGCAGTCTCGCCTGGTGTGTGGAGTCTCGGTCTCCAACACCAAGACTCAGTCTCGTCTGACTCTGAGGCTCGATTGAGCCTTCGAGACGACTGAGCCTCACACTCTGTTGCCCAACGGTTCCATTCCAACACAGCAACGGTCTGAAGACCGTTGCTGTGTTGCCTGGCTGAATCAAATGTGATCAAGCAACAATCTTGATCCAACGGTTGGCAATTGTCATCCTATATATACTCCTCATTATCTCTACAATTTTTCATCAAAATTTTCTCATATTCTCTCAATCTTTTCACCAATCTTTTTATCAATATTTCAATATTAAAAATAATTTATAATATTTTTATATAAGATATTATTATTTATGTATATTTGGCTCGTTAGGCTTGGCTCGTTAGGCTCGACTTATTAGGCTCGGCAGGCTCGTTAGGCTCGGCTCGTTAGGCTCGACAGGCTCATTAGGCTCGGCTCCTTAAGCTCGGCAGGCTCGACGAGCCAGACTTTTTCAGAGGTTGCGGAGTCATCAAGTGCTAGGACCTCAACAAAGATTGCGAGATCATCATCCACAAGGACTTCGATAAAGGTTGTGAAGTTGATGTGTATAATGAATGTGACATCAAATGGAGGTTTCAATTGATGTTAGGATTGTCTCCCAAAAGTGTGAGACGTAACTAGTGTGCTACTCATAGTCGTGTCAACTTTCCCCTAAATGGTAAAAATGAAAGAAAAGAATGAAAAAAAAAAGAAGGAAAGATCAAAAGACTGAAAACTCATGTTTTTATGAATTGCATTTCTTGCTCGTGACATATAGACATCTCTTACTGGGCTTGAGGTTCATAGGTGAACTTTGTGATGTAGGTGAAGAAAACTTTGATAATACTCTTGATGATGGAAATATGTGACAGATGCAGTTGAAAAAGTGCTCTCGTGGGTGAGGTTGAGACGTTGTTGGAACAATATTGACTCGTGGGTGAAGGCTAAAGAAAGATGATTTATTTTGATTGATTTTCAATAAGTTAATAATGAAAGATTTATTTATGTGATAAAATGTTGATTTTATGTTAAGATATTTTTATAAAGTAGTTCATTTTGTTGACGGTTTAATATTAAAAAAGACTTACACTTACTTACGTATAATTTTGATTAAGGTGGTTACTTTGGATTTTTAAACTATTTTATTGAAGATAGTCTTCCACTGTTTCTTTTACCTTTTGATTTTAACTTAAACATTTACAAAAGAGAATTTTGCTGCTATGTTATATTCAAAAATCCAAATTAATTTTATAAAAAAAATGATATGAAGAAAAATGATTTACGTTACAAGAAGTTACATAACACATTTTGGATAAACTTTGAGAATAAAACTATCTAAACTTTAGTTCAAAGGAAACAATATAACACCAGTGGAATCGAAACTCTACATGAGATTTCAGCGATTCCAAAATTATATCAAAGTTGAGAACAAATCTAGATAAGAAGAGTACGACTAGAAAGATAAGAGGAAAAGATAATGTAATCATTAATAACTTTTTTTTTGTTTTGTTTTTGTTTTTTGTTTTTAAAGAGCTTGAGACAGAAGAAAAACTATAAGATGCATTATATTGAATTATATTGAATATTTATAAAGTATATAGTAACTTTAATTTAAATAAGGGGACATTAAGAAAACAACCAATGTACTATGGGATTAATGACTAATCAACTATTGAATAATATTTGCGAACAACTTAATATTAAACTATGGAAAATGCGTAGAGCAAATATCACGATTACGTTTTCCTTTCAAAAAAAAATGTTGTCGTTCTATTGTAGAACGTTGTCATTCTGTTGCAAAACGTTGTCTTTCCACTAAATAATTTTAAAAGATTACTTTCTGCGTAGAACGACAACGTTTTGCCTACAAAAAGATTACATTTTATAGCAGAATGATGACGTTCCACTGTGGAAAGACGACAACCACAACGAAACGTCATCGTTCAGCCTGGGGAAAGATCACATTCCCCCATGGAAAAATTACTTTCTCTAGAGGAAAAATTACTTTTCCCAACAAAGTGAAACATTGGTGATGAGCACTAGATAATGACGACAGACTAGAAAGAAGAAAGAGAAGCTGGTGATGAGAACTAGACAGTGAAATCAAGAGGAAGGAATTGTTTTCAATGACGAGAAAATGTTTAGAGAACTGAAAAAATGTGGGATTTGGTTTTTATGATGAGAAGACAATGCCAGAGCTTCCCAGAATCATCTTCACGGTAATATTGCTTCAATTATTTTGATTTTAGCATAAAACTGAAGTAGAATTAGAATTTACAAAGAGTAATATTTTGGTATCATGTTTGCGGTAATGTTTCTTTCAATCGGTAATGGTGATGTTTGCATCGTCTATTTCTTATAGTTTAGTGTTTAAGTTGTTAGCGAAAAGCTTTAGTGGTTAACTTGTCATTGATCCTATAGTATAGTGGTTATTTTGTTAATTTCCTTTAAAGGAAGGAACTAACAGAATAAGGAAATTAACCTATTTGAAATAAGAAAATAATCATCATAAGAAAACTAACCTTATTTGAATAAGAAAATTTTAGGGAAAATAACAAACAAACCATCGTACTTTGTGATCAATGACAAGTCAACTACTAAACTATTTTTGCTAATAATTTAACCACCGAACTATGAGAAATTGACAGAGTAAACACCACGGCTACGTTTTCCGTTAAATAGCGTCGTCGATCCATAGAGGATTGTGAATCTTGATCGTCGTCAATCCGCAGAGGATCGTCATTGATCCACAACAGATCTTCGTCGATCCGTAGAGGATCATCTGCAAATAAAAAAAAGCATTGTCTTTTTCGTAGAAAAACACAGACAACTTGTGATTCTCCCATGGACTGTAAAACAATTCTAAATCACCCGAAAACTAAAATATTAACATTTTTTTACAAAATCTTCGAAATTATAAAACTCGAAATCTTCTAAATCCACTCATTTACAAAATTCAAAATCTTCTAAATCCATTCTCCATGAATATTAACTCTTTTCCACCAAAAATCTTTTATAAAATCATGAGTTTTTTTCATGGGTATTTATTTTTTTCTACTGTAATTTTCAGAAAGTTAACAGCGATGTTGGCGATAGCGATTTTTCATTATTCAGTGGTTAAATTGTTAGCAAAAATACTATAGTGGTTGAATTATCATTGATCACAAAGTAAGATAGTTGCTTCGTCATTTTCCTAAAATTTTAAATTTGGTAAAATTGAAAATGCATAGAATAATAATTGAAACCATTTTAATTTATTTTCTTTATTATTTTTAACCTCATTTTGTTGTCCTTGGCCAGCTACGATCCTCATATCAGTTCCTGCTTGAACTTAGCCATTTGCAATTGACCCGAGCTACGCTAATTATTGAGTATATAATAAAATAGTTTGTATATATAGGTTGTTAAGGTCAAACATTACTTGTTCAACCTGAAAACCCAATGCCAACAAGTTCTTCTGGATCTATGCTTCCCTTTAAATTAGGGAAAGACGAAATTAGGTTAAAAAGTTGGTGGATAAGAAAATAAAGAAGCTGTCGCAGAAGTCAAGACATATTCTCCATCGGCCAACGTGGGTAGACAGCATAATTGCACATGTTACATCTTAAAATATTAATCATAAGTTTGAATTTATCACCCAAATCTATGGTTGGTTGATGAATATATTTATGAAAAAATGTATACTTTTTGCATGCATCTTCAACTACCAACAACAAAAGTGTGGTTTATGGTTGTTTTTTTAATAATTTTTCTGTTTTTAAAACTAGACAAAGTTTGACAATTAACTGTTCAGGAAACTTATTTGGTCGTCTTGCGTGCTAATTACTATGCCCCACAGATGTTACCTAATCTCTTCATCTTCCATAGTAATTTTCAAACAAAACAAGAAGAAAGAATTGGCACCTAGTAATACAAAGCATAAAAGCTGGTGGAGGAAGTAAAAAATTTAATTTAAAATTAGAATAATCCATAAACAATTATTAACATTAAAATATATTGTTATAGAGAGAGAGAGAGAGAGAAACAAATAAACTATTTAAATATATTCTTGATAGATGGTCCCTAAAATGTTATGCCAATTCACCATCACATAATCGAAATATAAGAGTTTTTTGTGCAGATAACAAAAATTAAAAACCTTAATTCTTTAATTATATTGAACCATATATGATAGAATTTGATTTGTTGAACTTTGAAATAAAATACAATAAAAATTATAAAGAACAAAGAGTGAGTCAAAGTCACCGAAACGCGTCGTTTTGAAATATCAGCCCAATAAATAGATTTAGCCCTCACGCTTGGCGTCATTAGAATCCAATTGAAATGTCGACAAAACAGAACAGCCTATTACTAGGTTGTCCACTCGTCAATTCTTTTTATATTATTATTATTTTTGAATTCTCACGTCAAATTCATAAATGATATTTTTAACAATTATTCTCCAAAATCTTGTTTTCTTTAGAAATCAAATGAATAGGCCATATAAAAGAACGTTACGTAATTTAAGAGTTGAAAAATAAATAGATTCCTAACCATTTTTTTTAAGAAAAATAATTTCTAAAACTTAGTGACATTCACAATTAGATCCTTGTCAATCATGTCTTTTAATATCAAGTCTTCCATCTTCATAGGCAAGAAGTTGCAATTTTGGCAAGTAGACAACATGCATGGGAGATTTTCATGACAATACAGAGCTCCAAAGGTTGAAAATTTTCTCTAACAAATTGTCTACTTGCCAAAGTCGTAGCTTTTTCTCTTTAGATATAGTTTAGTAGAGGAGATAGAAGACGTCATATACAGAAAAAGTTGATTGCATTAACCACAACCCCAAGGACGTGAATTTGAAGCTAAGGTGATAATATGCATTTTACCTTAAAATGTAATAGCATTGTTTGAATGAATTCTTCTATGCTATATTTGGGGTCTTTTTTATTTTTATTTTTAATAAAACTCCTAAAAATTAGAGTGCTTTTAATTGCATATTCTTGTGTCTTTTAGGTCAAAGAACAAATTCTTTTGATAAAGGGTTCTTAAATTTGAGGTCACTAGTCAAGGTATAATGGAACTATACTATAAGGGATGTTTTACATAAAATTCCGGTTACATGCCACCATTGGAAAATAATCTATACTCTGGAAAGGTTGTATGCTATTCTGAGTATGAAATGATACATTGATTTATGAGTTTAGAGTTGTAAAAACTTGAGTGCTACATCAAATTTCTCAACAAAGAAAAGTTTTTAAACTGATTCTTCATAGTTATCATGGAAATATGCTCTTATTTTGTGCCTTTTAATCTCAAACAAAAATCATCACGTGGTTGTTTAACCCGTAAAGACAAGAATAATATAAGATCAATCAATTGTGGTGTCTTAGTTTGTAACAGAAAAATTGTACAATTCTATATTGTTTGAAAGAGTTAAAAGTTAATAATTTATAAATTATATTTTTATTTCGATTTTCTACAAACTCATTTTGGAATAAAATTTGTGAATGAAGCTACGCAGATTTTAAGATAAAACAACAATATTGATTAGTGGAACCGAAATTCCACAAAGTTATTGTTTAGGTAGATCATTTCTTATGTCTAAATAGAAAAAGAAGAGGGATGATTTCTCAAAAAGGTTCATCATTACTGCACCCACGTAATTAGTCCAATTTGATTCACAGCTTAGTGCTTCCAGTATTAATCTTTATATTCTTCTGGAAAATATTAATTATGGCTTACATAGTCTTCGTTTCATTCTTTTCTAGCAATCACCTCTCTCTCTCTCTCTCTCTCTCTCTCTCTCTCTCTCTCTCTCTCTCTCTCTCTCTCTCT